>CM064063.1:9334258-9934258 GCA_032594955.1 Panicum miliaceum | reverse complement strand
GTCTAAAATAAGATCTACAAAGATTCCAGTGTTTGACCCAATGGTATTAAAAGACAGGAGGTTGTAAATCAAGCACCAGAAGGCCATACTTCTATAATACATAAATATTTGTTATACTGGAAGCAGCATAGAAAAGATGAAAAAATACCTGAATTTCAAATTTGATTAAATTTAACCTCTCACTCAGGCCATCAGTTCCAATGGGCTCTGCACTGAAGTTATGATTGTTATGAATTTGATGACCAGGAAAGCCAGGATTCCATCTGCACTTCATATTATAGTGACCAATCTTTTTCCAGTAAACATTCAATTCTTGCAGAGCTTTCAGCACTTCAGTCATTATTTCTCTGGGATGTGCTCGCGACTGAACAAAACAGAGAAATGTTTAATGGAGGGGGTTTGAAAGAAGCAAGAGAACAACAAAACAATGGAGGAAACATGGAATTAGATTACCTGAAGCCCAAGAGCCCATTTCCTCTCAGCTGGAAAATGCTGTCTCAACCCAACTGGTGAGTCCATAAATATTTGCTGTCGATTCCCACGTGCTGAACTTGGTGTTTCATATGATGCTATATTTGAGAATGAGGAGTCCTATGTGCCAAGAAATCAAAACAGAAAATTAGTATGGATTCAAATTACCACAACAAATAATACGTGAGCTGGAACATGCATTACTCAACAAAGGAAGCCGAAGTATCAAGGAATACAAAAATAACGTGATTCAGTCACTCACCATAACTTCTTGACATTCAGCTCCAAGATAGCCACTGGTTGTACGGAGCCTATTGTCCAACAATAAATAATATGCAACAGTTGCCTGCACATATAACGAGCAATCCAGACATGATCACTACAGCAGTAAAAGGTGTATACAGACAACAAAGTGCAAAAGGAATAATACCTCATTTTGCAGTCTATTTTGGATTGATTCCACCAACAGATTCTTGTCATAGCCCATACCTATAACCTCACGGAGAGTTTCCTCATCAATCTACAAAATTGGGAGCAAATTCAACCATTAACTTAAGTAAACTATGTGACCAGAAGGAAAACCCATGCTCCCACGATGCAGGCTCAAGACTGCAAAAGCTGATCACATTCACACAAGACACAGTTTTCTGTAAAAGGTGGTATGGCAATATTTTGAATACTATATACATTTTAATGTAAAAGAATATTATAGAAAACATAATAAGGACGAAATACTTGGATCAGATAGAAGATACTGACGCAGCAGCAGCAAAATAATGGTAAAAGGACACAGGGGAGCACTGGATGTTTTCAGACGAAGCGAGGATCTTTTTTGACAGACATGTAGAGCGTAGACAGAGAGTGGGATATTTCTGGTTCAACATTCTTGCTTGCTGAAAATGTACTCATCATATAGAGTGGTGCTAGAACCTAAAATATATATACTATTTAACGACCCCAATTCAATGACATCGCCATATGTGCCCATTTGCTGCGGTGGAACATGGCAGTGCATTAGGGGTTAGCGTTCTGATAACAGAGGAGAAGTATCTAGCACATCTAGCACCCAAATAAACACATTTGGTAGCTTACACTAGCTGAGTTCATAGTATATCAATGCAAACTAATGCAGAGCAAACTACATCAATGCAAAGTGATGCAGAGCAAACCATACCTTTTTAACTTGTTGTGCACTATCTGGAGGAGGCACGGTCAAATAGCGTGGGAGATGAATTTTGAACCAATCATGTTCACGAATCTCACGAATGGTGATCCGCTTCATAGGATCAACAACCAGCATTCGTGGAATCAAATCTCTTGCTGCACCTGACAAATGGCTGGGAAGGGTATATATTCCACCCTAAAATGCAAGAGAAAAGGGGGGCATATAAATAAGCTTTAAATCAGCAGGAACAAGTAACATGTACGTTTATATGTAGAACACTGCAGACACTTTCTAACCTTTATTTTCTTAAAAAGGTTTGGTATGTTCTCGTCATCAAATGGCAGAGTACCACATAGAAGTGCATAAAGAATAACCCCACAGCTCCACACATCAACTTCAGGCCCAGCATATAGTTTACCAGATATCACCTACAGAAAATAAAAGGATATTATACTACCTGATAATAAAGGGGATTCGAGATGCGACCATACTGATCTAATGGCTTCTATTTTATCTGCACCTCAGTATAGAAACTTACCTCAGGAGCAGCATAATTTGGGCTACCACAGCTTGTCTTGAGGAAATGACCATCCCGCATAACATTACTTAAACCAAAATCTGCTATCTTAACATTGCATTTCGAATCCAATAGGAGGTTTTCTGGCTTTAGATCACGATGCACCACCATGTTTCTATGGCAATATTCAACACCGGATATAATCTGTACCAAGAGGGGCAAGGAAAGAGTATACTATCACATACAAGCAGTTGAGAGGAATAACTCATGTGTTTTGATCTGCGGTATTCTAGTCAATCAATATTTATCATGCAATTGTAGCATATGTAAGCAAAACAAACAAATTGAATAGAAATTCGCCAATAAAGGGCTCGGGACCATTAAAAAATCACCTGTTGGAAGAAACGGCGAGCCTCTTCCTCCTGCAACCTACCTTTCTCAACAATGTAATCAAACAACTCCCCAGACTTAACATACTCCATAACAACGTAAATATCAGCCGGCGTGTCTATGACCTCATAGAGGCGAATGATATGTGGGTGCATAAATAACCTCAATATCTTAATCTCTCTTTTAACTGCAAAAAGGTAAAACATTCAGCAGTCCTGACAGAATGCTAAAATAATTACCAAGCAGACTAGATAAGTAATAGCAAATGTAGAAGACGAGTGAAAATCATTGGAATGCGTGACTAGCTAAAGGTTGCAGTTAATTGTTAGTCTATGCCAATATTACAAAGAAATATGCAAACTTGTCCTTCAAAACAAACAGCAATAAAATGGTGGTGCCTTGTTCATATCAATTGCAATCATGTTCATATATGTAAGGATAGCATAATGCCATATAGTACTACATGGTTCACTCAGTACGCCACATTCAACATATGAGAAGTTCAATCACTATAGTAGCGGTGTACGAGCTTAACATAGAATACCAGTATACCAGATAATTGCCTACTCCTCAAAAAATTAATTAAGCTTTATGCAGGAAAACGGAATTGTCATGGAGAATTTTTTGCATATTCGTAATACGAACACTATGTTCAATCAGTAAGCTAGGGCAAGGCAAGTAACAACGAGACACCAACCTTTCTCTTCCATCTCCATGCCTCTGATTTTACGAAGGTTGAGGATCTTAATTGCCACCTTGTGTCCAGTGCTTATATGTTCCGCAATTTTCACCTTCCCGAATGAGCCAATCCCCAGAGTCTTACCAATCCGGTAATTCCTCAACGGATTCCCATCCTTGCCAGCTCCCTCCATCTTCAGCCTAAATTCCAACCAAACCCAAATATGAGTAAGGAAACTCCAGGTAATCGCTGTGAAATTCACATGCACGTCGCACGCGGCACTATCAAAGTTCCCGATTCTATTTGAGCAGGTCAGATCCAGCTGATTCATCCATTGAAATTGCGCCCACACTTCCAATTAGCTGAAGCAAAATCACGGTCACGCCTAATTCGAAGGGGAAACCGAACATCTCCCCAAAAATTGACTCCACCTTTTTCCCACCGATTCACCTCTAGAGAACCCGATAGCCCCCAAACAACCAGGACGCGATCCCACGCGCGAGAGCGCACGGATCTGCGTGGTAGCTAGCTACCGAATCTCACTCGCTTCCCGACGAATAGAACGAGCGCCAATGCCCCGACACCCAGGCCAGGCGCTGATTCGCCGCTCCACGAGAAAGGCGCATCGCCGAATCCCCCAGACCAGGGGAGGAGTAGGAGGCGGAGAAAGGGGAGGGAGGCGGCGAGGCGGAGACCCTACCTGGCCGATGGACGGGGAGCGGCGGCGGCGGCTCGTCGGGGAGGACCGCGCCGCGGAGATGCGGCGGGAGACGAGGGGTGGTGGGGCTGCGCCGCGATGCGTCGCTCACGGGTCGGGGCGGAGCCGCGGAGGGCGAGGGGGAGGAGGGGAGAGATTCGATTCCGGCAGCGGGGCCCAGGGCCGAAAGCGACCCCCCGCGACGCGAGGCCGCGGGCGGCGTCCGTGGCGCGCGGAGATGCGTGCGCCCGTGCGGCTCGCTTGGCTGGCGCGGTGGGGGCCAGCCGGGCAACGCCGGACGGGGAATCGATCGATCTGTCGTTTTGCGGGGTTCGATGTGACGGCGCCGTGACCTTTTCACTACGCGCAACCGTTACGGGTGGCGGCACGTTCCCGTTACGATGTGGCCAGTTTCGTCGTGGTGCCTGCATCGTGTTGATGTGAAGCTACGAGCCTACGGTTAGAGGCCACGGACCCACGGTGCGAGCGCGCGACAGTTTGTGGCATGCACACTCGTCGTATGGGCACAGTACGGCGGACACCGTTAGCGACAGCAATTCCAATGCGGTGAATCCTCTACCTTTCGCCGTGGTGCTTGCATCTTTTCATTTTGTTGCAAGTGGTCACGCTCTACTTGGTTTCGTTGAAAATTCACTTTTCCGCACATACTTAATTGATTGAACCCGCTTTCATTAACTAAAACAGTTAATGTAGACTTTATCGAAGTTAGATACATCCAAGAGAACTTGATATTTTGGAGATCTCACAAATAGATCGTTAAATATTGTCGCATTGAGTTTTGCTATTTGCGAAATGAGTATCGCCGCCACCGGATGATGGATAAGTCTAATCAAAGCACTTGGACAAAAACTTGACTCGTCTAGCTTGTCCTTAGCGGTTTTACATTTGCTGAATTAGGTGAAATTGGTTAAGCATATGCGCATTTGAGTGGACATTAATTCTAAAATGGTATAAAAGGGGATTTCAAACTCCAAATGGCATATGAGGTGGTTTTTTTACCTTTTTTTTCTCAAAATCAAAGGCTTTCAGGGTTATCTGCCTCTAACAACTGAAGGGGGAAAAGATTTCAAGTGCACGATAGTGCCCTAACTGAAGCAAAAAATTATCCAAAATGTAGATGGAAAGAGCATGAAAGCATCTACATCTACGTAAATTATGTAGTTGGTGTTGGACAAAGATTTTTTTTTCGAGGAGAAGAGAGTTTTATTCATTGCTCAGAAAGTTGATTACAATCTCAAGCAATAAGCTGCTCAGCACACACCGGGGCTGCGAAACGCGACACTGCAGAGTGCTTCGTTCGCTTTGCCAATTGCGCAAGCTCATGTGCGACACCGTTGCTCTCTCTTCTCGAATGGGTAATTTCCCATGCTGGGAGTCTGTCGCCAGCTTCCATTGCCTCCTCCGGTATGAACTTCAGCTGTGATCGACGAACATCCCTCTTCGCTAGTACCGCTGCAATGGTACTGCTATTCGTGACTAAAATGGTCCATTGATGGCACCGCTCCGAAGCCAGACACAAACCTTCCTTGCAGGCTAGCGCCTCCATTTCCTCTGCATCCCACCCACTTCCCATGTAGAGCCATGCAGTCAACAAGACAGTTCCCGAGTTGTCCCGAATAATGATGCCCAAGCCTCCTTCACCCGTACCACTGTCAAAGGCACCATCAACATTAAGGGCCTGTTTGGGAAGGGGGTGTTAAAGTTTAACAGGGTGTTAAACTTTAACACCCTCAAATGAGGTGTTAAACTTTAACACATGGTGGGTGTTTGGATGGGTTGTTAAAGTTTAAAACTTTAGCTGAAAAATGACTGCATTACCCCTCAATAAATGAGGTCCAATACCCTGTGCTGCTGTTTTTTTTTGGCGCCAAGTGCTGGTGTGCTCTTTTGGCGCCAGGAGGTGCTCGTGCTTGCGCTGGCGCTCGGTTCTGCTCGGTCTTTGGCGCCAGGTGATGTGGGCTTCATTTTTTTTCATTCGGCCAAATGAAAGAACGATCAAATGAAATAAAAAATATTCAAATTATTTAGAATGTCCTGTACACACGATAGAACGCAGAGACTAAAAAAATGTTGTCAACGTCATTACAATACAATCATACAAATAATCTATGATTTGTTATACAAAGCATTAGCTAATTCATCCCGAAATGCATTCATATTACAATCTTCATCCCCTGCTTGTGTATTTGTCCCATGTCCTTCGTCGTTTGGCACTTGAGCCATAGGAATAAAATTTTCATCCCGATCGCACATACCAAAGGCCCTATCGGCCATATCATTCTCTCGTATGAAATTATGAATTGCCATGCATGTTACATCATATTCATTAACAAACCCATCTGGACCATATTGATCATCTTGCTCTACATCATCAGCATCTTGGTCCTCATCCTCTTCACAACCAGCCACAAAAGATGTAGAGCCATCCACTACAACATCATGAAACATCTCCTCTAGGTGATCCATGTGATTTGGAACACCATACCGAAATTTCTTACACTCACTAAATTTTCCCTGCAAATGGATTATGATGTTATACATCATTGCACATAAAAGTTACTGCAAACATATTTCCAGAAATTATATTTGCCCTCACCTTGATGTTTTTTTTCCACCACCACTCTGCGGCACTTATATTACCATCCGCATTCCTTCCAAGACCAGTATCCTTTTGGCATGCTTTCCAGAAATTATGCAATGTTTTCACAGGTGCTCCGCTGCGTCCGCCGCTGCCGCCGCCCCCTCTGCCGCCGCCTCGACCGCCGCCCCCTGCTCTGCTGCCGCCGCCGCCTCCTCTACCTCCATTGCGAGGCGCGCGTAAGCCGAGGGTACGACTGCCGCGGCCCCGGGGTGCTCCTTCTCCCCGAAGGAGGTCGGAGTAGGAGCTGTAGTCGGCCAAATCTTCGGCCTGGGAGTTGAGATCCAGGGCTTGCAAGCCCTCGCGAGGAACTCCAGAGGATTCGGCCTGGGACAAGAGGTCGAAGGCGCCGGCGGGGAAAGCTGGATCCGAGTGGGGGAAAAGATCTTGCAATCCATCGTCGTCGTGCCCGTCCATGAGCCCCGAGGAAGGGTTTAGGGCAACGCGGCGCACTCCTAGCGGCGTGGATGCAGTGGATCTGGGACGCGGTGGGGAGAAAACGAAGAAGGGCGGGAGGGGAGTTCCTGGAGGCGGGGTGGGGATGGAGGCGGGGGGAAGAAAATGATTGGAAGGGGAAGGTCACGGGAGGGAGATAACGGGGACAGGAGACGGCGGAAGGCGATGAACCGCGGGCGGGAGGAGATGGCCAGCGGGAGGAGTTGGCGGCGGGCGCGGAGGAAGCGATGCGGGAGGAGATGGCAGCGGGCGCGCAAGCAGCAATGCGGGAGGGGAACGAGTGGGGGACAGATGCGAGAGGAGGGCGCGCTGGCGGCGGGCGGGATGGATGGCCGGCGGGAGGAGATGGCCGGCGGGAGGAGATGGTGGCGCGCGTGGAGGAAGCGATGCGGGAGGAGATGGCGGCGGCCGCGGAGGATGTGATGCGGGAGGGGAGTGGGGGAATGCGGGAGGAGGACGCGCTGGCGGTCGGATAGGGGAGAGAGAAGAGGAGAGAGAGGGGGGGGCAACCAGGGAAAAGAGAGAGGGGGGGACCACTTTTAACACCTTTGCCACATTTTAACACCCCCTCCATGTGTTTATGAAAAGAGAGGTGTTAAATTTTAACACTTCATCTTTAACACTTGTGTTTGGCAGCCAAAGTGTTAAAAATGTGTTAAAAGGGGGTGTTAAACTTTAACATCCCCTTCCCAAACAGGCCCTAATATTTGTCCACACCTCATCAGGTGGCCTCCATTTCTCCGGGATACTCACCTTCTTATGTCGGACCATTACCAAAGTGTCACTGACAGGACTTTTTCCTTTGCTATCCAACACAGAACGTTGTTGTCGGATAGCACACAACTCTCCCCAATACTTGAGCATAAACCTGGTTGAACCCTCCACAGATAGCTTTTCCGAATCGTGAACAATATTATTTCGCACTTGCCAGATCCTCCAAAAAAAGCAACAGCACCTTTGCTCCTCCATCAACCCCCAGTCCGTCAATGAATGTTAGCAGGCCTTCAGTAGTAAGTGAGAGGAATTATTCCTCGTCCGGCAATATCCAGTGCTGCCTCATTGCTTCCCGGAACGCATTCACATGCACACATTGGACCAGAGCATGCGTGCCCGATTCAGTTTTCTTGCCACATATCACGCACTGATCAGACACCACAATATTTCAGCGACACTTATTATCTTGGGTGGCCAGCCCATTATTGATCACTTTCCATCCGAAAACCAAAATTTTATGAGGGATTGGGATGTTCCAAAAATTCTTCCAAATTGGCCTCTGATCCTGGTTCAAAGAGCTATACTGCCATCCACCATTCTCTTCTTCCTTAATTCTTCCTGCCAGCCTGTATGCGCTGCGGACTGAGAAGACACCTGTCTTCTCATAAAACCAGGCCATGAAGTCCTCCCCCAACTTTGAGGGTAGCCTAATATTCATAATCTGTTAGGCGTCATGTGCATGGAAGAATTCATGCACCCTATCTGCTTGCCATTCCATCTTAGACTGGTCTATAAGCTGAGCAACCCATTTCAGGCGGCATGATCGCCTCTTTCCTGTAGGCTTCAATGACCAGCCCTTAGGAATCCATGGGTTGCGCCAAATGCGAAATGGAATTCCCTGAACCAACTCGCCATATCACCGCTTTTTTCAGCAGTTCCAGTCCATGGACTATTGCCTTCCAAGCGAGCGACTGATTTGTTGGAAATACCTTGTCTAGAAGACTGGAAGTACTTTGCTTTCAGCACTCTTGCGCATAAACTCTCCAGCCGGTCAACCAGCCTCCACGTCTGACGAGCCAGAAGCGCTTGATTGAAGAGCTTTAAATCACGGAAGCCAAAATCACCATCTCCCTTCGCCCTTGTAAATTGCTGCCAGGGAGTCCAGTGAGTTTTTCATTTTCCAGCACGCTCACCCCACCAGAACCGCATGATGCAACGTGACAGCGATTCATGGAGCGATGCCGGGAGCTGAAACATGCTCATCACATAAACAGGGATGGCCTCAGCTACAGACTTTATCAAAACATCCTTTCCTTCTGCAGACAGACATCTCTCATCCCACGCACTGCATCGTTTTGTTAGCCAATCCACAATTGACTGAAACCTATCCGCCTTGAGACGTCCTCCCGGAGTCTGCAAGCCCAGATACTTCGCTTCGAAAGTCACTTTATTGACATTTAACTGGTTCTTGACGCGATCGATTATAGTAGGGTCCTGCTTCTCATTGAAAAGAATGGAGCATTTGTCAAAATTAATCAATTGACCAGTAGCTTTGCAGTACCTCTCGAGCGCCACCTTCACCCTCACAGCTTGCTCCTCTTGAGCGCGGAAGAAGAGCGGACTATCATCTGCAAATAATAGGTGTGTAACTTCTGGAGCTCGACGGCATACTCGCGGTCCTTGTATGGTTCTTTGCACTGATTCTTTCTGCATAACTTTTGATAAACAAGAATAAATAGGGCGATAAAGGATCACCTTGGCGTAATCCACGGGTGGGTTGGAAGGTGTCCAAAAGAACACCATTGAAGCGTACTGTATAACATACAGTGGTCACACGTTCCATGATCCACTAAATCCATTTTCGATGAAAGCCCAACTTCTCTAGAACTTGTTGCAAATAATCCCAATCCACCCTATCATATACCTTGGCCAAATCCAACTTGTACGCACAAAAGTTACTCATGTCTGAGTTATCCTGCTGTATAGCATGAATGCATTCAAAAGCTAACAAAGCATTATCAGTAATCAAACGTCCTGGAATAAAAGCACTCTGATTTTCAGCAATGACCCCATCCAGCAAGGGTCTAAGTCTATTCACCAAACATTTAGAAACTACATTATAGATGACATTGCAAAGACTAATGGGGCGATAGTCTTTCAAAGTCTCTGGATGTTGTACCTTTGGGATCAAAATTATAGCCGTGTCATTCACACCTTCCGGCATTTTTCCTTCTTCAAAAAAGAGCTTCACCGTAGAACTCCCTTAGGCAACCCCAGTTCGTCTAAAAAAACCGTGCCGACAAACCATCCAGACCGGATGCCTTTAGAGGGCCAATTTGGAAGAGGGCATCCCCGATCTCCTTCTCTGAAAAAGGTTTACAGAGCTCATCATGGAAAACATCAGTAAAACAAGGTTCAAAAAGAGTCGACACTTCCTGCGGTCTGACCTCAGGATCTTTTGCATAAAAGGTAACTTAAATAGTTATTGACTAGCCCTGTCATACTTGTCTGATCCATAATCCATTCACCATTACTGTTTTTCAGCTTACGTATTCTGTTTTTTCGAGCTCTCCATGCCGCACGCTGGTGAAAAAATTTGGTATTGCGATTTCCTTCCTGCAATCATGAAACACGCGAACGTTGTAGCCATAGCATTTCTTCTCTATACAAAATTTTGTTCATGTTTCTAATAGTATCCTTAATGGCCGCTTCATCTATCCCATCTGCTTGCTGCTCAGCTAGCAGTTCTCTCAGCCGTTCAATTTCTTTCCTGACTGAGCCAAAATGTGCCATACTCCATTGTTTCAACAACTGCAAAGTATTTTTTAAAGCATGATGAATTACTCCCAGATCTCCCTTCGTGTTCTCCTGCCCCCATGCCTGCTCGATGCGCTCCCCAGCGAAGCCTCACGTTCCCACATGAGCTCATAGTAGACTTGGCATCCACCTCCTTTTTCCCTCTTCTCCTGCTGCACTGTCAACAAAAGCGGGCAATGGTCAGAACATGGAGACATCAAGTGGGTGATTGAAGCATCGAAGAAACGATTCAGCCAACTCCTGGCCGCAACCCCTCTATCTAAGCGAACTTTAACATTCCTATTACCAGGCTTTTTATTATCATAAGTCCATGATAATCCCGAGAAACCAATATCCTTCAAACCGCAGAAGTCCAACACCTCTCGAAAATCAGCCATTTGTTTTTCCCCTCTCTTTGTTTCAAAGAAATGCTCATATTGCCACATGGCCTCGTTAAAATCCCCAACCACAAGCCACAGTTCTCTAGACCGAGCTTTAAGCCGCTGCAAAATTTCCCACATACGATGTTTGTCCTCAACGCGAGGCTTCCCATACACAAACGTGACCTGCCAAGGGTCCGCATTTGGATCATCCTGCACAGAGACATTAATATAGTGTTCATCAATCGACAATAACTTAACTTGGATGTTCTCATCCCAAAACAAAGCAAGACCTCCATGTTTGCCACGACTATCTACTGCTAAACAACCTTTCAAACCTAATCTCCATCTTAAATTTTTCACACGACTCACTAATTATAGTTTCCAATAAAAAGACCAACTTGGGGTTATGTTGACGCACTAAGGCGTTTAAATCACGAACTGTCGGGCGTTCCCAACCCCCCGACAGTTCCAAACTATGACATTCATTGCGTCTTGTTGTTGCTACTCATCGACGGCCAATCAAACCCTAATCGAATCCTGCCATGTACGGTACAGCTTCGGGTGGGCAGATCCCTCATCGGGTTCCTCTTTGTCACCCCCACTGGCGAACACATCGAAGATGTCGAGAGGAGCGTGACTTGAAACTCTAGCAGCCAGATGAGAAGAAACAACGCGAACGAAACCTGAGATAGCAGGCGGTATGGTTGTGATACTTGTATGCAGATTGCACCGGATATCCCAACCTCCCCTGTGAAACGGAGTCCTTAATAATCTTCCTGCAGAAGTTCATACATGAAGAATTAAAAAAAGGAAAATGGCATGAGACTAGTTGTGCGTTGCGAGTTCAGACCTGAACAGCTGCAACACTGTTTCAAAAAAAAAACAGCTGCAACCGTCACACGCTGAATTCTCTTTTCTCGTCTTACAAAGGTTGTTTTTTCCTGGCCTTAAAATTTGCATGAACTTAAATCCTCGCATGCGCTATCACCAGTTCATAATTTGAGATAATTTTTTGTACACATACACGTTCATGGGCCCAGCCCTGCGTCTGTTAGCATGGAAGCACCTTTGTCGATGGAGAGAGAGTGGTTGGTTCGTGTGGGCTGAGGCGATCGTCAGAATTTGCCATTGGGCTGAGCCGGCATGGTGGGCGCTTTGCAGAGCGCCAGAGACACAGAGGGAGGGTTGCGTGGAAAGATGCCGCGATGGCTAAAGTGCAGGAAGAGAAAATCCGTGAAAACCGACAGGCCCGCGCAAGAGAAGTGGCGGTAGAACAGACAACTCACAAGAGAAGTCCGTATATCAAAGCAAGTGTGATTGGCAGCCCTGCTACACCCTGGACGAGGCCCATTTCATACCGAGCCAGCTATTTGGTCGCTTGGGTTATTCCTGCCATGCTAACCCGAGTGGTACCCTGGACTTAGCCTTTCTTACCAGCGAGGACGAGACGACCCCGACGCAACTTCACGTTGAGAATACGCCCCCGTACGAAATAAAAATCACGATGAACATAGAAACTAACATGCATAAATCTAACATATTAGATAGCATAAACAGTATAGCTAGAAACTCAGAATACATGATTAAAAAACAGATCAGATCACAGAATACATATTGAGTCTTAGCTGGAGTATTGACGACGACGAACCGCCACTGCTGGAGATAACAAAAACGGTTGACCGTGAGGCAACGAAGTTGGATGGAAGACGCGTCGTGGTGAAGATCTTTAGCAGTCGCGCAAAAGCGCTTCCTAAAAACCTTATTCGCCTCTCCCGGTGCACGATCCCAAAGACGAAGAGTTCCGGAGACTTGCTCTCCCGTTCGCCAGTGCACGCCGGCGCTCGGGATGAAGAAGACTACGGTGACGGCGCAACAACGAGAAGAGGTAAAAACTCTAGATTTTTTTATCTTTGGTGGAGGCCGATGAGTCATATATATAGGGAAGTCAAACCGATCTCGCGTCGTGATCGGGATCTAAACCGATTAGTTTTAGGGTTTAGACTTCCATATCTCGCAGACTTAGGGATCAAATCACCAAAAATTAAAACTGCAAAAGGAAACCGCGCCCCCGCAGAGGGGGTGAATTTCGGCGGACCATTCAAGCAGGTGCCCCGCCCTGCCCCGAGCCTGGCGTGGCATGCGCGCGCGTGTGGTGTTTATCATTCCTCCCCATCATATAGCTTGAAGGATGGAGGCGAACTCTATATTTATGTTGGTCATCCCACTCCTTCACTGGCAAGGTAGGATTAAACTTCAACCACTTCCTCTTACACATATCCTCTCACACATATGGACCTTTAAGATTTATTAAAATTTCTAAATTTTTTAATGGACGAAGCCAAAAATATTCCAGCGGTTCACGCACGGGAGAAGAGGAGGTCGCACTCGCAAATCAGCCCGCGTGCTTGCACCAAATACGATCGCACCCTGACACCCTTCAAGACCTACCAAAACAGAGTTAAGTGAGATAACCAAGCGAGCGCGCCTGCGTTATCCAGGCTCACGCCATCTCTTTGCAACCATTTGCACACGCAGCCTCAGCGTGTTTACCCACTCCCGACATGTCCAGTCAAACATCGTCAGACGCCGCGATGCAGCCCGTGAGACAGGAGGCAATGGCGGCAGGCGAGCACCAAAGCCTGGGCGCCTGGCGCCCAGAGCCACCGACGCTTCAAGCTGCCAACACGGCGGGGCGCGTCCTCCGAGGCAGCCGGGCAAAGCGAGACACGTGCGTACGACTCGCAGTGCGCAGGTACCTGACTCCCGGCTCGCCCGTCGGGCGCCCCATTCACGTCGCCATCCGAACCCCCCCACCCCGCCCTTCACTTCACACTGGCGGCCTGCCTCGCCGCAGCGCAGCGCCCCCACGTTGGCGTGCCTGTGCGCCTCGACCACGCCCCCGCCCACGCCCACGCACGCTGTCACCAACGCGGCTGACGGCTCGGAACGGGCCGGGCCCGCCGCCGCTGACCAGGCAGGCAGCTTAGCAGGCGGACGGTGACGGTACGGCGGCGGGCGGCCGGCCGGCGGAGACGGCGTCCGCTGTCTCTCTCTCTTTTCCGCGCACTGTTCACTGTTGCTCGATCCGTTGGTTGCCTTTTTCTTTCCCCTTCTCCTTTCCTTCCCGTGTCTCGCCGCCGCTCAACGCTGGCCGGCCGGCGCGGTCCCGTCCTTCCGTCGGAACACGCACGGAACGCGTGCTGCGATCAACGTCGGCGCGACTCTCGTTGGCTGGTGGCTCGGTACTCAGAACACGATCTAGAGCCACGACCGTGTGCGGTGTGCTCCATCCTCCGTGTGCACGAGTACGGATGTACGACAGATGTGTAAATGACTTGCTGCCAGACGGGGGTGGCAAGTTGGAATGCGGCACCGTGGGGCTGTAGGCTGATATGATACCGGAACGTTAGTGCACGCACGCTCATGACGTTGCGCGTTGTGCAACAAAAACTGGCAGCCGAGATTGATGGTGCATTTTATTTCAAAAAAAGATGGATGGTGCATATGTTACCTTTCAAACAAAGATTGATGGTGCGTGCATGCATATGACTTCAATTTTTTAGAAACATATATACAATGTAGCTTCAAAAATGCTTAGCACCTGTCCTACCGAGCGGTAACTTAGTGTTGCTGTCATCGTTCTCTAATGTGCTACTAGGTCATATCTCTTGCAGTCTCCGCTGGACTCCGGTAACAATTGAGGTTTGGTTTTTACGGTTTTGGATCTTCGGGGCTTCATCTCTATTCTATAATTAGTGTAAGACAAAGTCACGAGTGGAAGGGCATTTCAACACAGCCGGCAGGTGGGAGATCGCTTGTGGAAAGGGTGGTCACGGGGGCATTTCACCGGCGGGGCTTCGGAGGAATGGGGAAAGGGAGCCAACAACCGATGGATACACATCCTCCACAGTACTTTCCTTTGCAGCTGGGTCACTGACGTGCGGGTGGTTTGAAGGCCGGGAGGACGTTGCAAGGTGACCGGCGGCAGCAGGTGACAATGAAGAAGGCGGCGTTGATTCGGACCATGGTGGGCCGGCCGGCGTGGGCTTCTGGGTCAGCGACAAAATTCGATTCTGTTCTCTCTCACCGTCGCTTATCCGTGCACCGCGCCACCCTCATGATTCGTGGAAGTTCTCGCGGTGAAAGCATCATCCAGAACAGCATGCAAGATCACTAGTGCTACGAGCTAGTAAGCTCCTGATCTGACAATCAACATTGCAACGCAAAGATAAGTACAGAGGTGGGACGAGCACAAGAGCCCAATCAATATTCAATACGGCGCGTGCCCGTTGAGGGCAAAAAGGCAGGACACGGCCACGCACGCTGGGCCGAGCAGCCCCACCAGGAGGCTGTCCTGGGATTGGGAACCCCTCGCCGCCATCAAACCTCTTCCCGTAGCCGACGACGCGACGCCGCCGCCGGCGCCGCCGCGGCAGGCGCCGACGCCGACGCCCCGCGGCACGCTCCGGTCGTCGAGGCACAGCCCGGAGTTGCCGCTCAGGTCGAGGTTCCCGCCGAGCCGCCGCAGGAACGCGCCGTCGAACGGCACGGCCCCGCCCAGCGCGTTGTTGCTCAGGTTGAGGTGGTACATCCTGCCCAGCCGGCTCAGCGCCGCCGGGATCGGCCCCGTCAGGTTGTTGTCCTGCAGCGAGAGCGTCGTCAGGCTCGAGAGCTGGCCGAACGCCTCCGGTATCGGCCCCGAGTAGCCGGAGCCGGCCAGCCGGAGCTCCTGGAGGCGGGCGAGGCCGCCGAGCTCGGAGGGCAGCGGGCCGCCCATCGGGTTGTTGTCCATGATCAGGTACTGGAGGTTCCGCAGCCCGGAGATGCCAGGGGGGAAATGGCCGATCAGGCCGTTGTTACTCAGCGCCAGGAAGGTGAGCGAGGTCAGGTTGGCGACGGTGTCCGGGACGCCGCCGGTGAGGTTGTTGGAGCTGAGGTCCAGCTTCTGCAGCTGCCGCAGCTCGCCGATCCGCCCCGGGATGGCGCCGGACAGCGAGTTGTAGCTCAGGTCCAGGCCGACCAAGCTCTTCAGCTGGCCAATCTGGCTGGGCACCGGCCCGGAGAGCGAGTTGTAGCTGAGGTCGAGCCGCACCAGCGACGTGAGGTCCCCGATGCCCGGCGGGATCCCGCCACGGACCAGCGCGTTCTGGGAGATGGTGAGCACCTGGAGGGACCGGAGGGTGGCCAGCGCCGGCGGCACCGTGCCGGACAGCGCCGGGTTGGCCCGGATGCTGAGCTGCTGCAGGCCGGAGGCCGAGAGGTTGCCGGGCGCCGGCAGGGCGAGCGCCGTGGTGGCCGCCGGGTTGGTGAAGCAGTCGACGAAGAAGAGGGACTGGAGGTGGGGCAGGGAGAACGCCTCGGGCGGGAAGGCCGCCGCGTCCTTGCACGTCGGGTTGGGCTCCACGCCGAAGTCCAGCCGCGTGACGTGCATGCGCGCCGCCGCGGCGGCGCCCGTGCTGCCGCCGGCCGGCTTGCACTCGAGCCCCGGCCACGGGGCGCCGCACGGGTCGGGGCTCTCGACGCGCCAGTCCCGGTCGGAGGACACGGCCTCCATGACGCGGAAGAGCGTCTCCCTCTCGGCAGGGTCCATGGCCGCCGCCGCCGCCGCGGCCGCCATCGGGAGCAGCAGGGTCAGCAGCAGGGCAGCGGAGGCTGGCACCATGGTGACGGTGGTCGCGCGTGCGGCTGTGGGGTTTGGGCCTTTGGGGAGTCTCGCCATAAAACGAGAGGGGGGGGGGGGGGGGGGGGGGGGCTTCTAGTGACCCGTGAGGCGACTCGATTGACGGGACGAGAGAGAGAAAGCGCGCGAGGCACACGCAGAACACAGAGCTCAGGGGGCCTGTGGCCGGAGCGCTCGGGAGTCCCTCTTTTTTACGGGCTGTGCGTTAAAGTTTAGTTCCGCACATTAGATATTTAAATATCGATGGAAAATATTAAATAAATTTAAATTATAAAATTAATTATATAGATGGAGACTAATTCACGAGATGAATCTATTAAATCTAATTAATTTATCATTAGCATATATTTACTGTAACATTATATGGTTAAATTATGAACTAATTATATTTAATAAATTTATCTTATAAATTAACCTTCATTTATGCATATAATTAACCTATATTTAAATTATTAATTAGTATAAAAATTCGATGTGACAGGAACTAAATTTAGTCCCACCTATCCAAACCTGCCCTTACACAGCCATGGTAACATCTTTCCGCGAGCCCCTCCGTTAACATCCGCAACCGGAGGTCCGCACCAGGTAACCACAGGCGGCGATCTTCCTTCCCAGCTGGGCATAGGAAAGAAAAAAGAAATGGTTGCCTGTGCTGTGCAGCCGGGGCCGGGGGTCACCGATGCACAGTACGGATACTAATGCGCACGTCATGGTTTCCACGAGGAATCGCCCACACGACACCATGGCCCTCGCTACAGTGCAACGAGGCTGGTACGTGGTTTGACTGGCCCGGCAGGCAGTTACGCCCGCGGCATGAAATTGTTTTTGGACGGGTCGCGGCTTGGGCCTACACTGAGACCGTTCATTTTCAATCGACCGCAAGTGCGAAAGAAGGGGGGCCCGTCACCGGAGCTCTCCATAATTCCACAGCCCAAGCGTGTAACCTGCATCGCCTGCATGGCAGCATGTCACCCCTGCGAGATGTCACTCACGACTTTGGAAAAGGTTGTTTTTCCGCCGGGGTAAGTGTGCGCTTGTCTCCAGCTCTGCCAGGCGCCCAGGCCTGTTTCGCTCAGTGGCAGCTCCTTAAACCCATCTCTGCAGAATACAGGCTACAAACAAAAACATAAACAGATAGTAGTTGTAAACAACGATCATACAAACAACCCCCGTTTCCCCAGAGTAAGAGAACACAGCAAAGAGAGTATAAGACAGAAGGTTGAACGTTGAAAGACTCTCCAAATGGATGGGGCACGAACCAGTCAGGATTCAGGAATCAGGAGGGAACGAATGCGAGCTCAGAGCCTCACGCCGTGGCAGTGGCACTGGCACGGCTGCACGAGACCATAAAAATAGTAGACGAATCATGCATCCCCGCAAGGCCCCCCCACCCAAGTGAAGTCCCCGGCCCAACCCAGGTGTGGGTCGAGACTACACATCCCGGCCGATGTGACAAAAGCTGTCTGACTCAAATATTAGTGGGTACCCGATGGCAAGGGCGCAGCATGTATAGCAGGCTGAGATGACCGATCAATACCAGATTCTCTACGAAAGCAAGAAGCACCATGTGATGCTTGGCAGAACGATGGAGCTGCCTGCGTCTGCGTCACCTCGCGACGCACCATGTCCCATCATTAAATTGGATGTCTTCAAATAAAGAGAATCACTGTTTACTGTTAGGAGATTGTAGCGCTAGTAAACAACGCAGCTTACCTGACAAGAGTACCCAGTAAGTGGGCATTGGTAACGCCGGCTGGCTGAGTTCTTGTCTCCTCACAAACGATCGCCGGAGGGGGCAAGTTTCACATCACAAATGATTCAAAGTTAGACACTAAGTTAACGGCTAACTTAAACACCAAGCTCAGCACAGGTAGAGAAACTCAATGTACCAGAAGGAAAGACAGTTTTGCATTTTCACAGTAGGCATAACAACTATCAAAAAATAGAACCTAGAGAAAGTTAGAACTGCCCAAATGAGAATCTATGATAACATTTCAGATGGGCAAAATATAGCAGCTACTACACAAGTATAAATTACAGAGAGCAGAAGTCAAAAGGAAAAATCAAGAGCTCCAACTCACGAGCAACTTCTGCATTAGAACAGCCAATATGGCACCAAGGGAGATATTCAGTACATTGACAATATCGTTATTCAGCTGCACAGAGCAATATTCACCATTAGTTTCAAGAGAAATTTTTTCATGAACTATCAAAACTAAGCATGATACATTGAGAATAAGAAACAGTGAAGTTCGGGATAATGGTCTGTGGTTCTTGTATAACAAAATTCCATCCAGAAGAAAAACTCAAATGATGTCAGGTGTTATAGTTGACCATTGTGAACAGAAGCTTCCAGGTAGCTGATAGGTAATACAGTAGGAAAACAGTATTAACAACTGGAATTCTTGTGATATCTATATAGGATATATTTATAATTAGTTTGCATGCAAAAAAAAAAAAACGGGATCAAGAGTGCTGTAGGAGCTAATGTCCTCTATAACTGTCAATTAGACGCAGCCCATGTAGCAATTTTACCAGACATCCCAAAGATACACAAATACCAGCAGACGAAATTATATAACAGCCTTTGCATTATGCCTTATCAATATTGGATTATACCAAAACGATCTAAGGTTATACAATAGGTTGCATTAAGCCACATGCTGAGAATGTCCTCAACTCATTTATAATGAAATTGATCTAGGATTAAACAATCAAGAAGCAAATAAGATGTTTGTCCAGAAGGTAGCAGATGCAAATTATGGCATGCAAGAATAGTTCCCCTCTTTTGATTTTTTCAATAGATCATTTAACCTAGGTACTCCAGCAATACTATGGAAGCTCATTTGGTGATGCAAACAACATACAGTTAGCACTAAGAAAAACATGAAGCATGCAAAATGAAGAAATGGATTAACTGGGAAAAGTTCAGACAGGCATTGTAGATGAAGAATCAGTATTTAGTCATGTAAAAGTGCAAACTCACCCATTCAAAACCTTCCTTATCTTGCAATGTCGCCCCAATATAACTCTCACCATAATTTGCAATCTGGGATGCAACAAGGCATACTGCGACTTGTGATACACCCACCTGCAACATAATGCAGGATTCTATCGTCAGGAATCATGTATTCCTCCTTTTCCTTTTAGAGCGTGTTAAGATTGGAAAAAGGGAAACTCTGTAGATTTTGAGCAACAATTAGTGAAATTCAGTGCATGTTTAGGTACTTAAACTTGTATCATAGATACATTTAAAATCCTAATACACCCCTATAAAATAAATTGAGTATCAATATTAAAATCCATTATGTGATTCCATAGTATTTGACACAGATCAACTATCAGACTACAGAAATATTGACATACTACTGACAAGAATATGCAAGACAGATTTTAGTTAAACAAACGCGGAAGCTTCTAATGGTGCCAAGTTTCAAACGAAAAACATGTACCTGCCCTAGAAGATAACCAACACTTGCGAGAAACACAGACGCTAGAATTCCTGCAAGAGTACCCTCAATACTGACTGCACCTTCTGTACCTCTTGGAACAACCTTAAATGTTGTCACCAGATACCTATTCTACAAAAGAACCCAAGATTTGAGCACTCAGTATTGGGAATTTATCATGACTCCATATTGACTTACATTCAACAAAAGAATGTAAAGTCTACAGGAGGAAATCTTACATGAAGGCTGCACAAATGATGTGTTACAAAAACTTACGTTGTTCTTCCAAAAGCCTTCCCTATTTCACTGGAAACCGTATCACTTAGTTTAGTACAGAAACTGGCAACAAAGCCAAGTCTCCAGAGCTCAGAGAATGCTGTACCACCAACATGATATATTGACAGTAGAGCACAGGCACAACCGGCAGCACTCGAACCAATAACACTTCCAGGCCCTCTCCTTCCTCCTCTTTTCTCAGCCACTCCCTGTGCTTCCTTCTGTTTTATCTTCAACTTAGTCACTGCTGTGCCCTGCATATCAAATGCAAAATAAACAACACTGACTGGTAGCCTAAAAGAACTGAAACAATGGATAAAGCATCAGAAAAGGCAAATGTACGCCATGCAATATGACAGCATGGTGTTAAAAGCCATAGACATCAGAAAAGCTCCTTAGTGGAGATGGCATCGAGGTGACCGGGGACTTGGCGAGAACCTTGGTGGCGAGTCAAGAAGAGTCCCGGAAGAGACTCGGTGACCGGGAAGCAATACTCTTAGTGAAATACTCTTAGTGAGTGCTTCAACAACGTGGACTAGGGGTGGTCTTGTGCTTACCGATACCACGGGATAAATCTTCGTGTCGAGAGTTTGCTTCCCCTCATCCCCTTCCTTTAAGCTTCCGCATTTTTTATTGCAATCTTGTGTGTCTTTACATTCTTAGTGTAGTATCTTGCTAGGATTGGCTATAGGTTGCAAAACTCTTTGGGATGAGGTTTTCACACTAGTTGAACCCTAGTTTCGCATCTAGATAATATGTTTTAGCTTATGTTTTGTGCTAACTAGTTTGAGCCATAGGTTAAGGTTTTAAGTTGGCCTAATTCACCCGCTCCCCCTCTTAGGCTACGAGCACCGATTCCTTTCACTCTGCCCAAAAGAATTTAGAAAACAGGCATAGATTACACAATGATCAGCACATGGGGACTAAGAAACAAAGTTTTCCCGTTGCCTTGATTTTTCAAATGGTGGGATCGCCACACCCAGACTGTCCTTTATTAATATAATCACCTTATAGAAAGGGCCAATAATAGTAATCGTTTTCCCAATCATCTTCCAAGCATTGTTAAATTATTTTTACTGCCTACTAGCAAGCACTGGTCTATGATACCCACTCACATAGGTGGAGAGGATTCACGATAAGAAGTTTCCATTATCACTATGAATTCATGTCAGTTCAGTTAGAATTTATGGGTGTGGAAACTTGAAACTAATTGTACTTGGTGGAACATCCCTGCAGAAAGGTGGTTCAATTCACACTTACTAGTCATTACAAATCGTCCCAGCAGTCCATACCAAGTCCATCAATCCAAAAACAATGACTCGTAGGTAGGTTCAATCTAGCACTACAAACTACAAGCATGAACAGCTCCTATCTGCAGCAACTCTCGGCAGCCCGAAAATATCAGCGACTTCAGGGGGATGGATCAAACCACAACAATCAATCCAATTCAAAATAAACTAGTCCGTTCCAGATACTGCAGAACCGGTGGGATCGACTCACCACGACGAAGTAGGCGACGACGAGGAGGAACCCCGGGGGCCCAAACGCGCGCCACGTCAGGGTACCAAGGAGGTATGCGGCGGCGAAGCCCGAGGCGGAGAGGCCGGAGAGGAGTACAGGCGACCCGGCGACGAAGACGGCGAAGTTGCTGGCCGCGGCGGACCGCCACGTCGGCGGCGACGCCAGGAAGGCGTCCGCGAGCGCGTCACGAATTCCCGACGCGGCCCCCGCGGCAATGTCCGGGAGCGCTCGCGGCGGAGGGAGGAGCGGGGGCGGGGGACGGTGGCGCAGAACCCTGGGCCCTCGAGGGAAGACTGGGAGGGTTCTGGGCGCGGGGCGGGAGGAGAGGGGGGCGTGGAGCGGGAGGAGCGAGCACGCCATTGGAGACGTAGAAGTCGAAGTCTGAAGTCTGAGCTCGGGAAGCAGCCAAGCAGGAGACGTAGAAGTCAAAGAAGTCAGGAAAAGTCTAAAGGCTTGGGCTTTCCCTTTTCTGTTTTGGGATGATATCGCTTTGTGATGCCACATTGAGCCCATATTTGGTAGCCCAATTTAGCCCATCACAACGCAAGCACGCACGCGCACGTGTTTAAGCCATCCGCTAACCCTACCGATGCGGGCGGATGGGCAGCACAACCGTGAGCCGCCGCCTCCAACCATGGCGGCTCTTCTCTCCGCCCTAGTCTTCGGAGGTGCCATTGATTCGGTTTTCCCCCCTTAATCGTTCGTGTTTTTTTCGTTTCCCAGAAGGGGATTTTATTGTTTCTTGCTGCCAAGTGATGCTGGGAATATTGCGCAAGGGCTTTGAGCAATTCGTGGCTTTTGTTTGCCTGATGCGATGAGATCACAACGTATGTACTCTCCCTTCTGATGGCAGCAGCTGTTCTTCAGCCCTGGATCTGCACCCCTTTTGCCCTCTGCTTTTCTTTTCAGAAACGGTGGAAATTTTCTTGCCCTGTGGTTTTTTGTAAGGTGATATGCAAGAAAGCAGATACCTTGCGCCGTTCACTTCTGCTTGGGCATTTTTAGGATTTGTGCACATGCATAATTTCCCTTTTTCATTGCCAGGTGATGGTGGGATATTGCGCAAGGGCTATGAGCAGTTCATGGGCACTAGTGGCTCAACGCGGTGATATGAACTACATGACATCCCTTCTGATGGCAATTTGGTTCTGAAACCAACTAAGGTGGTTTGCGTGTTACTACTTGATTTATGCCAGAGATCATTGCCAGTTGCAATTTTGACAAAAGGTGCATCTCATGACAGTGACATTAATCATACGAGTGCTAAACTCTCTTCACTGCTTGTTCAGATCAGCAGATCCACCAGTAGCTTGGATGACAGATTGGAATGTGTAGTGCGAGTAAGCTGAACCCAAGAAGTTCCTGAAGCTTTGGGCTATTCAGTTTCTGGCCATAATCCTATGACTTGGAGAAATTCAGAAACTTACAGGCAATCTTGATACCACAGTTAACATTCCTTTACTGTAACATGACGGGCCATCGATTTCATGGTCCATGAATTCTGAAATTTGGCTTTACCAACTGAAAACCTTCCTGGCTTTGCCTTAGGTCCTAGAATATCATGTTAACTGAGAAGGTCTTTGTGAAATGTGCGCAGTTTTGCATGTACAATTATCAGGTACTGACAGTAAGCTTGGCAACAGTAGTTACAAGGAGTTAACAATGAGAGAGGCGGTTGTCTCAGTAAGTACTGCACGATTGAATTAGAAAATTTGCAAGATGCTCTAGCACTTCCCATAGAGGGGAAAAGAATGAGACCAGAAAAACTGTAGGAACGACTATTTGGATGGAGCGAAGAAAAAAATACAGGAAACTTTTCTATGAGGTTAGAAAAGTTTCCTGATAATATTATTTAAAAATTAAGATACTCCAAAATTCCCACTTGAAAATATTACAGTTCAATTCAAAGGAGCCTTAATTCAGTATAGAATGCTCCTTTTTTCTTTGTTCCAAGTTCTCAAGTTCTTCTCGAGGAGAACAATAGTGAATTCTGTCTGACGCCTACATCCACTCTCCAGAATCTAGATGCACACCTCTTTTCAAAAAAAAAAAAAAGAATCCAGATGCATACTTCTCGCGGCTTCTCATGTGTGCTGTCATGCTGTGTCACTCAGCAAAGCTGTGCCTGGGCCGTCTGGAAGGTTTCGTTGCATGCGAGTCGCCACGTTCTTCACCTGCGCGACGGCACGCGTCAGACGCCTGCCTCCATGAGACCATGAGCCGTGACGATAAATCCACGCGCTCACGCACGGTCGGTCACGTTCACCCACCGTCTCGTCGTGTGATCTGAAGATGTCCTCTAGCGATCAGAAGCCGGCCGCCGCGCCCGCGTCGGGCGCCGCCGAACCGTCGCCGCCGGGCAGGCCGACGGCGGTGTACTCGCAGGTCCTGGACATGGGCGCGCAGATGGTGCAGGCGCTGAAGCCGGTGCGGCAGATGAAGCTGCACGCGTGCAGCTTCGCGCTCTACGCCCACGACCTGCGCCGCCAGATGGAGGTCCACCACTTCCTCTCCCGGCTCAACCAGGACGTCGTCCAGTGCGCCGTCTACGACTCCGACAAGCCCTCGGCCCGCCTCATCGGTGCGCGCCGGCGCCGCCTCTTTCTCCCCACCGCCGTCACAAAACCGCATGCCGTTTGTGATGATAGCTAGTGATTGACTCGTGTGTCTCTTTCATCTTTATTAGGCGTGGAGTACATCGTGTCGGACACCATCTTCGAGGGCCTGCCGCCGGAGGAGCAGAGGCTGTGGCACTCGCACGCGTACGAGGTGAAGGCCGGGCTGTGGACCGCCGTGGGCGTGCCGGAGGCGCTGCAGAGCTCGGAGATGGCGAGCCTCGCCAGGACGTACGGCAAGTTCTGGTGCACGTGGCAGGTGGACCGCGGCGACGCGCTGCCGCTCGGCGCGCCGGCGCTGATGGTGTCGCCGCAGGCCGCGGAGCCGGGGCGCGCGCGCGGCGACCTGGTGCGCGGCCGCGACGAGAGGTACGGGGTGGACAGCTCGGCGGGGGGGCTCAAGGCGGCCAGGGTGGAGATGGAGGAGCCGGAGTGGATCAACCCCAACGCCGACTACTGGCGGCTGCACGGCAAGGGCTTCGCGGTGGACGTCGTCCCGGCCGAGATGAAGCGCCACGCGCCCTTCCCGTGAGCCACCACCGCCGCCGCCGCGGGGGTGTTCGTTGCGACGCGTGCTTGTTAAAGATCGATGTGGCAGCATGAACGGAACACAGAGTGCGGAGACATCGACTATCTCCCTGAAGTTACGTAATGCCATCCCGTAGTATCAACTATCTCCCTGACCTTGGGAGCAGGGGCAACTAGAATGGGCGAGATGGGACACGTCGCGTCCTTCATGGTGCCCGTATAAACCCTCTGTAACGCGCTATTAGCATAACATGACAACTCCTAGACCGGAGGCCCAGTGTTGTCGAAGAGTCCTAACTTGAATTTGGGTAAAGTCTCTCAGAGGTTAGTGGCCGCTAACCAGAGTGCTTTTATCCAAGGTAGATCTATTTTAGAAAGTGTTGTTGTAGCTCATGAGATGGTGCATAGTATCAATTCTAGAGGAGAAAAAGGGGTTATTTTGAAGTTAGACTACGAAAAGGCTCATGACAGAGTTGATTGGGACTTCATATTTGAGGTGTTGAGAGCTAGAGGTTTCAGCTCCACTTGGTGTGGTTGGATTAAGAATATTGTCTTGGGAGGTTCTGTAGGTGTGGTGTTAACCTGAATGGAGAAGAAAGCTCCTCCTTTAAAACTAGAAAAAGGCTGAGACAGGGGATCGCATCTCACCCCTTCTGGATGTGTTCATCAGGATGTCGGATAGAGCTGCTAGGAATGACATGGTGAGAGGTTTGCTGAATGATTTCAGAGAGGGAGGTGTTGTGTGTCTGCAATATGCAGATTGATGATGCTTATTTGAGGAACCTTAAATGTTGCCTCATCTGGTTCGAAAACTTCTCTGGCATGAGGATTAACTTTAATAAAAGTTTGCCTCATCTAGTTTGAAAACTTCTCTGGCATGAGGATTAACTTTAATAAAAGTGAGTTCATCCCTTTAAACCTATATGAGGATGAAACCCATAGAGTAGGTCACATCCTGGGCTGTCCACAAGGGTGGTTCCCTATTAAGTACCTAGGAATTCCGCTACATCATGATGAGCTGAGGAGGGAGGACATACAACCCTTAGTAGACAAGATCTTTTCTTAAAAAGAGTAGCTAGTTGGAGAGGGAAATTACTATCACAAACTGCTAAGGTTTTGTTGATTAAAACTTGTCTCTCAAGTATTCCAGTTTACCTCCTCTCCTTTATTAAGTTCCCTAAATGGGCCATTAAAATTCTGAACTCGCATATGGCCAATTGCTTGTGGAGTGATAAGGAGAGGAAGCATAAATATCACTTAGTGAATTGGCCTTCTGTGACCATGTGCAAGGAGTTTGGGGGGGGGGGGGGGGGGGGGGGGGCTAGGAGTTCCAAACTTAAGAGATTTGAATATATGTCTGTTGGCTTCTTGGGTGAAAAGATACAATCTTGATAAAGACAAGTTGTGGAGAGAGCTGATTGACTATTAAGTACCATATAGATAGACCACGTATCTTGTGCTCTAGGGATGTAGGTGCCACTCAATTCTTCAAAGGAGTTATGTGGGCTGCAGAATCAGCCAGGTTGGGGTATAGGTGGAAAATTGGTGACGGTAGAAAGGTGAGGTTTTGGGAGGATAATTGGTTAGGTTCGATAAGCCTAGCTATTCAGTTTTAGGATTTATATGTTTTGGTGAATGAAAAAACTAGAACAGTAGCTGACCTCTGGGATGGAGTAGATCTAAAATGTACTTTCAGAAGAACTGTGGATGATAGATTAGAGAGAATGTGGTTGGAGGTGGTGCAACTTGCTTCCACTATCTCTTTCAGTAAAGATGAGGACAATATGATTTGGCAGTTTACCTCAAATGCGATTTACTCCTCTCAATTTTGTGTAAAATTATCAACTTTAGAGGAATACTCCCTGTCTTTGTTCCTGCTGTTTGGAATCTGAACATTCCCCCTAGCGTCCAGTTCTTTTTATGGCTGCTTTCTAAAAACAAAGTTCTCACTAGAGACAATTTGGGAAAAAGTAAGAAATTAGAAGTAGGTACTTGTCTCTTTTGCGAGGAAAAAGAATCTTGCCAACACATATTCTTTGATTGTGTGGTTGCTGTTAGAATGTGGAAGGAGATCTCTAATGTGATTGGCAGGGAAGTAGGGGGAGGTTTTGAATCAATTGGTGTTTGCTGGCTTAGTAATAAAAAGTTTACTATTGATAATATGCTTATTGCTGCTGCTCTATGGGGTCTATGGAAACTTTGGAATGATTGTTGCTTTCGAAATATCTCCTGGCAGAGCATGAAACATTTGCTGCTGAGGATCACGGGCTTGGCGCAGAATTGGCTAATTTTGTGCCCGGCCGACAAGAAGGTGGTCATGGAGAGCTGGCTGAAAGCTGTGAAGGAAAATGCTTGCAAGCCGGAGAGGCTGTTGCTGTGAACAAGGCACTGGAGAAGCTGGAGTTTGAAAACGTGCTGGCGGGGTGGAGATACAACAAGAAACCGTCCAGAGCTCATCAATGGAGCTCGGGGAGAAGCTCAGAAAATCAGATTCCGTTGGAGCTTGCCTGGAGGTTGCAGCTGCGGACGACTACAGGTCTGCGCAATGTGCTCTGATTTCTCCGCCTGTAATTGCTGCCCAGAATATGTGGTCTGGCTGTGCTGATAACTTGTTCTCAGTGTGTGGGTGCGAGTTGTTGGCGTGGGTGTTTCGATACAGTTGTGTAGCCAAACTGTAATGAACCGATAAAATGGTCTTTTGCTTTGCTTAAGACAGGGGCCGAGTCCCTAGAACTCTAAAAATCTCTGGGCACCGTACAAGTAGACCGTAAAGAAAGCCATTGTTGAGGACCTCATGAGTGACGAGATTCAACAACTCGCGATGGTGGCAGCTACTCCACATGACTAGTCTGAGAAAAGAATTTTGGTGCTGCCTCTCCTCCGATAACATTCGGGATTCCCTTGCCGAACCTAAGCAAACTTGATAAGTCGCCACTGCACCTTCGCAGCTGGTCGAGGGCACATGGAGCAGCTGAATCTTTTGCACTAACCGACGCTGTCAAGCAGGCGAGTTAAGCCTTAGCTCCGGGCATCGCCGGTGCTCGTGCTGCCCACCAACCAGGCCGCCTTAATTTACTCCGCATGCCGACTTGCCGTGCAGCGGTGCAGGTTGCGATGCCAAGCCGCACAGGGAAGGCGGCGAAGGTGGCCTGCGAGTCGGGTCCCCTCGGGTGCCCGGCGACGCAGCCCAGGCCCACCAAAGAAGAACACGCGCGATTCACGAGGCGCGGGGGCCAGTAATTGGGGCCGGGCGACCCGGTGAAGCCCCGACGTCAAATCCGCCGCGCGCCGGGCCCCACCCCCTCGCCCCTCACTGGCTGCCCACTCTGCCCCACGCCCCCGCTCTCCCTCAGGTCTGCACTCGCTTTTTGTATCTTTTTTTTCCGCCTCCCCGCCCGGTCGTCTCCCTCTCCCTTCCCCGGTTTGGTTCCCCTCTCAGGCCGAGCTGCTCCCCGCCCCCCCCAGGCCCAGCCCGCATCTCTCGCCGGCGGAGCGACCCTGCGCCCCGGGGGAGAGGACGCCAGGATGGCCCAGGCCAACGCCGCCGAGCCATTCTCGATGCGGTAAGCACGCGTCCTGCGCGGCACGAGAGGGCTTGTGTTTCTGCCTGTTCGGCAGCTTGGCAGGGCCTTGACGCGGGCGGGGGTGTGTTCCCGAGCATGCGCGGCTGACCTGTTGGACTGAATGGCGCAGGGGGTTCGCCACGAGGATGCGGGCCGTGGACACGGCCAAGTGCTACCCGTTCGGCGGCGGCTGCTGGGCGGAGGGGGAGCTGCCGCCGCCGCCGCTTCCGCCGATGGACCCGAAGCCGCCGTCCCGGTGGTGGAAGCACGAGCTGGCGGCGGCGGGGGCCCGGCTCTCGGCAGGCGCCAAGGGCGGAGAGCCCGCGGCAGCCTGCGGCGAGGGTGGCGGTCCGCGGAAGGGGACCAAGAGGAAGGGATCCCGCTCGGGTTCCGCGGCCGAGAGGGCCAAGAAACAGCGGCGCGTGCTTCAATTTAGGTCCTTTCTGAAGAACACGGTATGGCTCTGCTTCATGGGCGCATGTGCTCTTGCTTGGTGGGCTTGCACGTCTTAGGGTGAGCCACAAGCACATTGTAGTTGTAGGTCCTAGGGCGAGACGCAAGCCCATTGGCAAGCAAGAGCCACTAACCTGTTCAAATGTACTGAACAAAACTGTTGCGAATGTGAGTCTTTTGGAGCTCTGAACATGGGGCTGTAGAAGTTTGAATTTTATCTATTAATGCTTGTGGAGGGGGCAGTATTTTTTAAAACCTGAGCCTATTGATAAGAAAAATCGCCTAATCATGATTTGGAACTGATGTTCAGCTGAATCTAAACATCATAAGTTACCTGAATAAAACTACTCTCCATCAGTCAACATTTGCACTGCTGTCGGCAAACATGCTTCTATTCTGTTCTGATAGAAAGAGTGTAGCAAAATGTAATTCGAGATGGATGGCTTGCAGAATTGTCTAGAATGCTTTCTTAACAGCATACAACCAAAATGATAATTTTCCCACTATGAAGCTTCACTCCTTATTTTCAGATCACAGTTAGTAACACATGTTCATTAACAGGAAAAAACTTGTAAGCCTCAGTCAACATCTCGTTTACATCAACACATGTTGCATATGGCATTGTTGAGAAAACATAGAAATTCTATTGTTCATACAAGGGCAGAACTTGAATCAAGGAAGAAACTGGATGAGGCATGGGATTGCATGCTACCCCATGAAAACAGTGCGAAAAGACGAAGCAGAGAAAGAATGGACCCTTGTAATGAAATGCAAAGTAACCTTTTTGGGAGAAAGGAACTGAATTCCTCTGTAAATAAGCAAGGCATAGAAGTCAATGGGGCAGCCAATTATCCTACAAATACTGGCTGCGAAGTGGTGAAACATGCTACAGGCCCCAAAGATGATATTTTTGGAGATCTCCCACTCCTGGAACTGGAAAGCTCCAAGACTATGTTTAGGACGGGTGTTGATGAACTTCCAACTGTTATAGAAGAATCGTTTATAACAAGTCAAAGCGAAGCAGATTCTATACCAGAAGCTGTACCCTTGAGACTGATAGATGCATCTGACATCACTGCTCGGACGCCATCTCCTCTTGAAGACTTGGTGAAAAGTGAAGTTAGTCCTGACAATGAGCCAGCATTCGTCTCTCACAATGATGGGGCAGGAAGTCACCCTGCCATTTTTGGGATTGATTGTGTGCCACATCATAAGAATATCAGTGTGGTGAAACCAGGTCTTGGTGATACACAGTTGAAATTTAATGGGTCGACCTTAAGTTCTCATTCTGACCTGAGGTCAAAATGTGGTTCTAGTGACCCTCTCCAGGGTTGTTTTGATGCGAACAAAAATTGCCACCAGGAAATAAAGAAACATGGTACAAGTTCTACTACCATTTCACCAGCCATGAGAACCAGAACTGAAGCGACTAAATATAAAGATGTGTCAATTAAGGGTAGGAAGAGTACTGATATCTCTGCAGTGGTCGCACTACCTGCATCCATGAACCATCTTTCGTCTCAAGTCAGTGTGTTGCCCTCTGCAGTATCACAAGGGGTTTTCAATACAAGAACCAATACAAATGACATGCCTTCTATCAGAAGTATGCCTGCCAAGGAATTCATCCCATCTACCAGACCTTCTGGTAACTTCAGAAGTAATGTTGATCCATGTGCGCCACTGTCCAAGGAATGCGTCCCATTGACCAGACCTTCTGGTAACTTCAGAAGCAATGTTGATCCATGTGTGTCACTGTCAACAGATAAACAGGGGAGCTGGCACTCAAAACTTCACCCAGTTTGCAGTCCTGCTAACATTGGAATGGCTTTTATGAAGCTGCCTGGCCTTGAAAGAATGGAGATCTCAAACTGCAATGTAGAGATAGGTGAAAACAAATTTAGGAGCGCACAATCGATGAACACAGTAAGATACCAGAAACAACAGTTGGTTAGTGGCATGACCAATGTGATGCAGTGTCAGAAAAAGATCGGTCGAAGCAACTCTCAAGTTGGGAAAACAATTCTGGATGCTTGTCCGGCCCAAGGTAATCATCATCTGCAGCAACCCACTGTGCGTTTGATGGGTAAGACTGTCTCAGTTTGTAACCATAGCAAGGACCATAATGTACCAACCATGGGGAAAATGAGTCTAGCAAATGTCCCCATTGAAGCAAATTACCACTCCACAAAGTCATGTCAGTTACCCCAGAAGAGATCATTCCCTTATCAGGATTCTGTGGTATCAAGAGTGCATCTTAATGATTCTTCAGATTTTTCAGCAAGGATTCCTAACAATAGTGTGTCAGGGCAAAATACTAGTTTCAGTGGCCTCCATGACCAAAGGCTGCAACCAAACAATACTGCTTCTTCAACCATAAAAGATAGCACTTGGAATTTTGGTAGTCAGTTTGCTCGTCAAGCTGAACTCAATAATTCATCTATGGTCAGCGCCAACTCCAAGATCAGGCATGTAGAGTTACATCAACCACCTCATCGAATGAGCATTCCTCAGAATCAGCAGTCTCATTTGTGGGCTTCTGAATCACACATGAGTAGGAAAGATCACAGTTTTGTGGGCTCAGCAGCAAATCAATGTTTTCCTGTTCCACAATCATTGATAAAGGCAAGCATGAAGGAAAAGTATCAGAAATCTACTTTGTTGTCCTACGAAGATCCTAGCTCCATGCCTATCCACCAACCCTACCAGATACCTGGGGAAAATTTATCTTCTGCACCTGCCATATCCTTTCTTGGCTACGGCGCGGATAATTCTTTGTCCAGAAGCTCGTCTCCTGGACTGAGTCTTTCTCTTACAACAGGTTTGGCAAATAAGTCTGTTTCAACAGGCAGACCAACTTGTACGGGAAATCTTACAAACACAGATGGTAGGAAGGTTGCTGGCTTTGCTGATCCAATAAGCAATGGACCAGCTTATACAGATAATGTTTCACAACAACCTGCAAAGAGACAACTTGTTACAGATAGACATGATTTTACTTCTATGGGCCTAAACATTGTGAACCATTCACCTGGCTGGTCACTTAGTGATGCAGTTGGTCCTCGCGTACTTGATTTTAGTAAAAGAATAGCGAGGGATGTGCAGACAGCAAGAAATGAAAGCAACAATTCAAGGGCCAGTTCAGGTCCAGTTCCACCTGTCGAATCAAGGTTGAGGGTTGGGGTGGTTGCAGGAGCCAATACCATGTTGAGGCAGGGTCAAAACCTGAACGATCATTCCAAACTGCTATATTCCACCAAATTTTCAGTCGATAATGGTATCAATTCAGTTGTATTATAGTGGAAAGCACGAAAGAAATAATCAGTTGTCCTCATTCAAGTTATAGTCTGTAGTTTTTGAGTATTCAAGCACAGGGAAGTTGTAAGAGCTCCACATTTGCAAACATGTTAGTTTAGCAATTGATGGATTGATTAATTCTTGTAACTTTCCGTTCAAACGTGCAAGATTATTTGATTGATTGATCACTTATCATGCCATATCTGACACTAGCTTGACTGGTTGAGGACATTTGAACTGTACAGATTGTAACTACTTGATTGATCAGTTTGAGGACATATCAAGATTAAGGTTGAAAGGAAAGCGGAACTGCATTTACTTTCAATCAGTTTTGTGACCATCATGCAAACTTTCAGATACTAGTACGCTTGATTGATTTGCAATTATCTGTTATTGCTGTTACAAAGCTGTCTGTTTCACCTTTTTGCCTCCCTTTTGGTTCAGCACTACAGCATTCACTTTAATCGTACTCATTTCCATCGTTAGAGCATCGCCTGAATCGTACATTCCAAAGATGGTCAAAGTGAGCACTTGGAATGGGTGGACAATGGTCCTTTTTGCAGATTCATCAGTCTCAGCTTTATGAGCTATAGCTAATCAGTTTGTGCGGCACAGTGATAGATTCTGAGTCCTTAGTTCCCACGCATCTTCACGTTGGTAGCCTTCTGATCCTGCAACCTTTGAAAAAGGTTACTGATGATGCACGCAGTTGCTTCAGACCTTTCCAACTGCATTGTTCTTACTTTCCTTGGACCAAGAGTAAAGAAGACTTTGCATGGTATCAGCACGGATGCCTTTCTTCCTCTCCTCCTCCTTTAATCCCATAATATTAAACACACCCCCTGCAGAAGTATAAATGCATTTGCCCATCCCTTGTCATCTACAACACCGTCAAAAACAGGAAGGAGATCAGGGAACATCGGGACAGGCTTCTCGCACGTCGGAATAGCCAAACTAGGAGATCAGGAAACCTCAGAGCAAGCTGCTCGCAAGTCGCCACAACGGATCATGGGTGTTCTTGGTGCCCTTGCTAGAAATCTGGATGCCCTTGTTGGGTAAGCTGTACATGCCTGGAGTTTCTGTTTCAGATAACAAGTCTTGGCAACAATGGCCGTCCCAAGCTTTTTGCCGCTGTAAACTCTAACCATTTCCTTTTTTTTGTGCATTACAGGCCAGGGGTCATGCTCCTTTATCCTCTGTAAGTAACAATCTACTCCTTCAGTCCAGAAATAACCATCGTAGCACCATGATATTTTTTTTGTAGCCCTGTATTCTGAATTCTGACAGAGTTTGCTCATGAACAAAATTTGCAGCTACGCGTCGATGCGCGCGATAGAGAGCCCTTCCTCCCTGGACGATCAGCAGTGGCTCACCTACTGGGTCCTCTACTCCCTGATCACTCTCTTCGAGCTCTCCTGCTGGAAAGTCCTGCAGTGGTAAGCTGCCCTGCATTCTCGTCAGCCTTCATTTTTTTTTTATCTCGGGTGCCTGAATCGATCTCATCGTCTTTGATCGTTTCTCTCTCTCTCAGGTTCCCGCTGTGGCCGTACATGAAGCTGCTCTTCTGCTGCTGGCTGGTGCTGCCCATCTTCAACGGCGCGGCCTACATCTACGAGGCTCACGTCCGGCGCTACTTCAAGATCGGCAACTACGTGAGCCCCTACTACAACGAGCGCCAGCGCCGGGTGCTGCAGATGATGAGCCTCGACGCGCGCAAGTCCGTCGAGCGCTTCATCGAGACGCACGGGCCCGACGCGCTCGACAAGATCATCCGGGCCGTGAGTTTTGCTTTCCTTTTTCCTGAATCCGGAGAATTCATTTTTCCACGGTGGTTTTGGGATCAGAGTCGCCTTCGCCTCGCCCTTTTTCTGACGGAGAAGCTTCTGAAACTTGTGCAGGCTGAAGAGGAAGCGAAGAGGACCTAGCTTAGCGTGCGGTGAACCGATCGAAGGGATTCGTAGCTTCAGGTGGGGTGAAGGCGAAGCAATCCGAATTGCTCCGGCTGAAAAACGAGGCAATCTGAATTGCTCCGAGTGAAAAACGAGTCGCTGTATTTCCATCGGTTGTGTAATTACTTGTGCAGAAATGGTGTGCGTGTGTGTTTGATCATCATTTCGTCGTGCTTGCAAAGATGCCAGTTTATGATCGAGAAGATGCCATGACGAGAACATGATTTGATTGAAGAATCTGCAAATTTGGTGTACGTGTGAGATCCTTATCAGTTAAATTGTACGTACATTTCTCTGAAAGAGACCACACAAACTTTGTCTGTCCATTAAGTTGCACAAATTTGCATGTTTGGATGTTTTGCCCATTCAGGCAGGCATCAACTGAACGCAAAGCTAAAACATATGGAATAAATTATTATCTAAATATCCACTGCAGATATACCAAGTATGCCTCGTAGAAAAAAAATTACAGATATAAGCGCTTGTACAGGAAAAAAGAATCGCACGGCTAGTGAGGTGAATCCCGTTTCCACCCTTGGAGCGTTGATTAGCGGAATCACCTGACCCATCAGATGGACGCGAGCGTGCTGATGTCCATAGGGTAGACGTCGTTGGGCGACTGGGCGCGGTAGGATCGCCGGCCGACGATGATGTTGGCCGCCTCCGACGGGTGGAAGGCGTCCCAGAAGATGTGCTGGTCCCTGTTGGCGCACGGCGCCTGGTACGGCAGGCACGTCACCTGCCCGTTGTTCCTGCCCACCCCGCAGCACCCCGCGTTCGTCACCGTGAACCCTGCCGCAGTTAATTAATTTGAGTTCATCAGATCGATCGATCAAAGGAAAAAGAAAAGAAAAGAAATAATGAATAGTTACCGTAGGATGCGGCGTTGGCGAGGATGTCGGCGAAGATGTTGTAGGCGTTGATGAAGGTGAAGTGCGCGCCGGGGAGCGCGTTGAACTCGTCGACGAGGCCGACGAGGCGGCGGTTGAACATCTGGATGGCGCCGTCGATGCGGCCGACGCAGGTGGCGCCGTCGGCGCTGTAGCGGGCCAGCTCGTTGGGGCTGCACCCGACCTGCCCCACGCCGATCATCACCACCTTGCGCGCGCCGTAGTTGTAGAGCACCTGCAGGTAGCGGCGGTAGTCGGCGATGAGCGCGTCGGCGAACTGCTCCGGCGTGAAGCGGCTGCCCGTGTTGTAGAAGGCCGGCATGAAGTAGTTGTTGAGGTAGTCGTTGCTGCCCATGCCGACGCTGAAGATGCAGCGACTCAGGTGGTCCGACGCCGTGTCCTGGTCGCCCAGGATGTTCACCAGCGTCGCCACCGCCGTCTGGTAGTTCTGCACCTGCCCCGCGAACGGGATCCGCCCGCCGAGCTGCTGCCCGGTCTCGGCGCGGATCCCGGCCGCGGCGGATGCGAAGTTGGCGCCGCCGAGGAGCTGGTCGCCGCTCGTGGCCGCGAACGGCGGGATGAAGTCGTTGAAACCCAGGAGTTGAGCTGCGCGTTTAGTTTGCGAGCACATGCATGGTTAGAACTTAGAAAACACACACTAGAAATTTTGAACAGTAAGTGCACGTTTTTTTGGAGTGAATCACGCCATGCAAACTTTTGAACGTACCAAAAGCGTTCGTGGGCTCCGAGTCCGAGAGTAATCAGTAAGCCCTTTGAGTGTCTTATATCTTTACCCGTATATATCCCTTCCTATACTGATCTACTAGCTATACTGCGTATCTCTCTTCACCCCAGCGTATGAATTAAATTCCAGGTAACAAGCACCAAACGCCCCTTCTACACGGCCACACCGGCAACAAGTTGGCCTTGGCTCTTCTTCACCAACCGCAGCTAGCCACAGAACTCCCATCCGTCTTAATTCACACCCCTCCCGAATTTTCTATTCAGAGACATGCGTGCATGACGACCATAAACATCGCATCACGTATGTGCGAGTTACTACTAGTGGCAAACGACAGGGATCCAGAAGCTACGGGCAGCTGGGCGGTGGCAGCCGCGCCTGCCTACGTTAGTGGCCTCATCGGTGTCTGACGACCTCGCCGCCGAAAAGCCATGTTGTGCGTGTACATGCGTACGTGACTCGGGGCTAGCGCGGGCCGGCGAGCTGTTACCGATGACGTCGACGGTGGTGAGCCCGTTGGTGAAGCGCCCCGACGGGCCTCCGGCGAAGTCGATGCCGTAGGGCGGGTAGTTGGCTCGCGCCAGCGACACGATGTAGTTGTTGTTGCCGTTGTCCACGAGCGAGTCGCCGAAGATGAAGTAGCACGGCACCTGCGGGTCGCACCGCGCCACCGCCGCCGCCCAGCACACCGCAACCGCCAGCCACAGCAGCCGCCTCGCCTCCATGGCCGCGCGCTACCAGCAGCAAGCACCCGGGAGCGAGAAGGGAAGAGAGATCGTGCGATCCCTGGACCAATCGGCGGCCGGCGACGACTGCTCTCTCTCTCTCTCTCTCTCTCTGAACACCACGCGAGTCACGCGGCGGTATATATAGGCAGCTTTAAGCGAGGGTCAGTGTGCAGCAGCGCCAGAGGCGGGCGCGCGCTTGCATATGAGCGGAACCGAGCCCGAGCGGCGGCGGCGGCGTCGAGTTGGAAACAGAAGGCCTGGCATGGGAGCCGCGCATTGAATCCCGGCAACAACGGCAACGTGGCCGTGTCGTTCGGCGGTTACCGCGAACGCGCCGATGCGCTGGTCCGAGGGACCTGGTTACTGACGGAACTGAACTTCGCCACTGTTCTGCAGCGGCAGGTGTTACCCGGATCTCATTTTCTTCATTGAATTCCACTGGCCGGTGGCCACCAGGGCCGCGGCCAACGCGCCCCGGTGAAAGTACATCTTGCTATCACTGCGCTTCACGCGCGCATTAGTGAGTCAGGGTGGTTATGTACTCAGCACTGTAGAAGGGAGGGGAGACTTGACTTCGATTCTAGTACATTTGGGATGGAGCTGGGCTGTGTAGAGCGGGGAGGGGCTCCAACAGTCACTCGCAGACTCGCTCATTCCTAGATCTGGTGCGCGGCGTGGCGTGGGGCGGAAGGCGCGTGGATGATGGCCGGTTCTCTCTCTCTCCCCTGGCGTGGAGCGGCCGGCGGAAGGCCCACTTCATTCACTTTGCCGCCAAGGCGCCAACAGTGTTTACCTAGCCGGTTCTTCCGGAGGAAGGACGGAACAGGAAGGGCGTACGCACGGCATTCGTCGGGAAAGGAGCAAAGGAGCTTGGCACGCACAGAACCACTGTGCATTTCGTTTCATGCAGTACCAACGGTATGGACGAACATCCATCCAGAGCCTGGACTGCATGTGTCCTGACTTGTGTGAGTTGTGAGGAGGTGCTCTCTGGTGTCGCTTCAATGATTGATCTCTTGCACGCCGTAGGATCCTATGTCCAGAAAAACAAAAACACAGCAGATATAAAGTAGTATAAACTTGGAAAGTTAAGCGCCAAACTGTCGTTGTCTTGGGACTGGGGTAAATAAAATGTCGGTCATCCGTATCAAAATTACTACCACACTTTAGTCTGAGTAATCAGAACAACACTGCTCACGGTCTCCACCTGCAGGGCCAAGTGGACGCAGAGTAGCCCGTGAATTAGCACATGCGCGCCATTTTCTGCCCCCCACTCCATCCGAATTACTGGTACGTGAACAAAGATAAGGGCAGCATGCAGCTCCATTAATGGAGGTAGGAAGGAGGTAGCGCGAGCGAGCGCCTTCAAGCCCCCGGCGCCGACGGTATAGCAGCGCAGCCGCCGGCCGCCGCTCCCCAGAAATCATTTTCCTGTGCTCGCTCGACGCGGCCCTGCCTGGTGAACAGGTGAGCTGGCCGGCATTCCGCGCCTCCCAGAACGGCAGAGCGAGCGAGCAAACACTACAGGCGCACATGACGCGCGCGCGGAAGGAGGGAGAGACCTACCGCGGCGGCGCTTTTACTCCCCCGAACGCGGGGGCGTGCGCGCGCACGTCGCCGCCCTCACCCCCTCCTCTCGCTCCGCGAGCGTGCACAGGCCGCGAACTCACGAGCAGACAGAGACAGGACGAGTGACCGTGTCCGTGTCCGCGTCCGCCCCCAGGCTACGCTCCTCCACGGGCGAAAATCCGGGGCGCGGCCTAGCTACCTGCCTGCTGGTACCAACCGGACTCGGCAATCCGGGCGTCGTCGCTCGTCTGGTGGTGTTAATTCGGGCGAGTACGAGCGCCACCGCTGGTATCTGCTGCATGCGTACATGGATGGGCAGCACATATGGATGGTCTTCTCGGCAGACACCAGGGCTACTATACGCCGTGGATCAGCCGGTGCAAACACAGCGTTGCGCGAGCATGGCATATGTGCACGGATCCATTTTGATGTTTACGGTGACATGGTGTGGAAGTGGTAGGATAATGCTATACGCCGGTGGATGTATGCTGCGTGGATCCTGCATCTTTTTGTACCGACAGGGAAGCATCCAGCGAACAGATGGCCTGACTGGCCAGCTTGAGAGCGACACCGCCGGCCGCCTGTCGGTAACTGAACATTGCAACCGTCGGTGTGGACATTCGGTGATCAGCCGGTGCAAACACTGAAACCGGCCAGTTACCCTTCACTTTTACGAAACACAATACACACATTATCAGTTGACAGAGACGAAGAGTTCAGACTTCAGAGTAAAAAAAAAAAAGAAAGGAACAGAAAAGGCTTGCGATGCTGCCCATCGGTTTTCTCGGCGGCCACTGCATGCATGATTAGATCCTAATAATTCGTCCTATTCAGCATGTACAAATCTTGCTTCGTCAATAATTGGCCGCTGCCTACCAAGCTAGCTTCACTTGCCTCGCCGTAGCTTGAGTCAACATTCAAATGATCTAAAAACAAACTACTATAAAGAAAAAAAATCTAACATTTTATTTGCTTCAAGAGGAAGCAGATCTAGAGGGCATCAAATCTAGCAATAAATACATGGAGTTGGTGAGCAACTTAGCCTCAAATGTAGGTAAAAGATACACGACGTCCACCGTTCCAGCCTATGGGAAAATGACATACGGCCAGAGTACCCTCAATCCGTTTTTAACGCCGAACGAAGCTACATTAATGTATGGACGCGCACGAAACATGTAACATGGGCTGGGTGCTGCTCTCCATTCCTTCTCCGTTCGTATTGCTCAAAGCCTCAAACCCCAGCAACCGGAACAGAGAAGCCAAAAGGCATTTCTTATTATGAGCACGGCACGTTTGTATCAGCCACTAATGCATCGGCTCTTTGCCATATATACTCCCTTTCCTTCAGCTACCAGTTGAACTGATGCATCTTACGGTCGCCTACCTGCTTTCTGAGGAATGTCCACCCCCAGTATTTTGAAGCGTTCAGACTCAATCTATAGCATTTTCAAATATACTACATCAGCCTAACTTCAATATTTTTTTTCATAACCCATACGCAGCAGATAATAATCAAGAGTGTGCAGGGGTAAGATGCATCGATATATCTTGCATTCATGCAAGCAAACGTGGTCCTTTGTAGTCATTTCAATTTTCACCAAACAAAGAACCTGATCCACCCTAGAAATCAGACATCCTCTTATAATTTGGACAGGAGGAGCTTCTAGAATAAGATTATTAGTGAAGCACTAACAAGAGCCAATTGCTGCTTGACCAAAATGTTAGTAAATCTGAAATAATGATGCCTCATTAGTCACTATAGCCTAATCAATACTTGTAAAGTTTGGAGCAGAACTGTACAAGCGCGCCGGCTACATGGTTTAGGAGAACAGGCAGATAGTAGCGTTCTGCCAGTCGGATCTGCCGAGACCATTCTACCAACCTGACCTCTTGTGTCATATACCTTTGATTTCCAGAATTTACCATTTAAGTGCTATGTGAAAAATTTCGGAAAGTCAGATACCACGAGCCATCGCATGATGTCTATTTGCAGCAAAATAGGCTGCAAGCATCGACTCCTCTACACCTCGTTTATTAACAACTCGTTCAATATTTTCACGTTAATGAAATGAAACCATGTGCGTATCAGGAAGATGGAGCTGCAACTACTGTACAGGTGGATAATTCTTGCTCATATCAAAACCGTATATCCTCCACATTCCTTCTAGAGGTGTAACCCAACGGGCATCTCTGTATTGCTTGATCTCATCAATATTCCATATATCGTCTGACTTACCAGCCTCTCTAACGGCCACGGATGCCCGGTCGCGACCCTTGTATATGTACTTGAATAAATACTTAACAGATTTAATACTCCCACAAGCCTCAATATTGATGTGACAGTTGAACGTGCGCAATAGATAAGGATTGTAAGGCACAACCAATCTATTATCCATTTCGTGGCCTCGGACCTTTCCATTGCGCCCATCATTATATCGCCTATATATAGGGTATGAATCCTTCCCCTGTGTTGTTGCCTCGCAAAATGTACGAGGATATTTGTTTTTGCAAGAAGGACGTCCCTTCGTGCATGGGCAAGTGGGGCTTAACACGCCACATGGACCATGCATCATATGCTTGGTTACCAACTTGTACAGCTTAGGGTATTTATTCTTGTTTGGAAGTTCGGCTGTTGTAAGGGCATTGTATTGTTAGGGACACGTGAGCTTGTATCTTCTTTTCATTATAAGTAAGAAATGAGCATGCGGCAATTCTCTCTTCTGAAACTCAACAACGTACAAGTAGGCACGAACTTTACCAAGGATATCATTTTTCATTAACCTCCTCTTCAACTCTTCTAGCTTTGCCATACAGACATGAGTGACGAGATCTGGAAGGTATTACGGTGTCTAGCCTGGGGTACAGTTCCCTCTTAATTTCATCCCAATTAGGATTGCATGTCATTATGAGAAAGATATATGGTTTGCCATATCTTCGTACCAGGGCCATGGCGTCCATGTATCTGTTAAAGCCCATATACCGTAGGCCCATGAGATCCTCTCTCTATATTGATGTCTCCTGTAATGGAAATTCTATCTTCTCAATCCTCCAAGGTTAGTAACATGGGATCAGAGCAGGGATTAGAGTTAGAGTTAGACTAATCTAATCCACCCAAGATCCAATCTTTTTCCATCTTGTAATTTTTTCCTCGCTGCAGCCGCTCATTTGCGGCTCGCAGGAGTGACCCTTCGCCGCACCGTCTCATCCCGTCGTCGCGCAGCCGCCCGTCGCGGCAACCTCGGCTCCTCCGGCCGCTGACCGTCGCGGCTGCTGCCCATCTGCTGCGACTCCCGAGCGTTGTGGCCGTCCGCTCCCGTCGCGGCTGTCCGCTCCCATTGTGGCCTTGTCGCGGCCGTCCGCTTCCATCGCAGCCGTCCGCTCCCATCGTGGACCTGTTGCGACCGACGGTCCGTCACCCGTATTTTTTTATAGCCGATTTTGAAGGGTCAATTTTGAGAAATTCAAAAGTCGGATGACTCCTAGAATCCATCCAAAATCGAGAATCCATAATCAGCTTGATTCCGAAATCATTTGACTTTTGAATTTGCTAAAATCTAGACTTCAAAATCGGCCGCGATGAAACAAATCGGGCCTGCCGCCTGCCCCGTCGTGGTCGCTTGCCTGCTGTGGGCGCCGTCCGCCTGCTGCTGCTGCCGCCGCCCATCTGCTGCACCTGTCCCTGACGCAAGGAGCCAGCTGTTGCTGCCGCTGCCCATCTACTGCACCTGTCCAGCCTGTTGCTAACCGGCTGCTGTACGATTCCTTCTGTTATTGAGGACGTGTGCCTGTTGCATATAGTTTGTTGTTCTGCTCCTCTGATTGGCTGGTGATCTCTGCAGTTTCTGCTCTCCGTTTCTTTCATACAGCTGATATTGGTTACACTAGCATTAGTTCTCCACTACGTCAATTAATGCAATTGTTATCAGTATCATTTTAGATGGTCATAATTATCCAGAATGGCCTTTTTTGTGTAGAGACTGCATTGAGGGGCTATGGTTTACTCTTTCACTTGACTGATGAACCACTTATGCTTAAGAGTGATAATAATAATGCAGCAGAAGTAAAAGAATGGCAAATTAATGATGGGAAGGTCATGACTGCTATGGTCAATAGTGTTAAGCAATCCTTGATTATGAGTCTATCTAAATTTGAAACAGCCAAAGCAATATGGTCTTCTCTGAAACAGCGTTATGTTCAGGATAGCGGTGCTCTTTTGCATAGTCTCATGCAGCAAACTCATGTTATTGAGCAGAATGATATGTCTATTGATGAGTATTTCTCTGCATTTGATCGTCTGATGGGTTCATTGACTTCCATGGTGCCTGCCTGCACAGATGATGAGTGTCCAGCACATAAATTTATTGCAAAATTCCTTACATACCATTTTGTCATGGGTGTCAGAGAAGATTTTGACTATATTCGCAAACGGTTACTTCATGATTCCTCTGATCTCACCATGGCTAAGGCATTATCTGATTTACTTCCTGAAGAGACTCACCTTCAGCCTATGTCTGTTCCTCCTATATCAGTGTCTAACAGTGTGTTGGCAGCTTCTCAGAGGATTAGTGGTGCATCAAAAGGTACCTTTTCAGAGCCCTGCAAGCATTGTGGCAAGAATACTCATACTTCAGAGAATTGTTTTTCTCATCATCTGGAGAAGTTAGCTGAGTACCGTGCACGTCGTGCTGCCTGTCTTGCTCGTGGTCGAGGTACAACTCCTTCTCCCAGAGGCTCAGTTTTAGTTGCTGCTGCATCGCCTGTCAATGCTCCCTCATCATCTTGGGTACTTGATTCAGGGGCCTCTTTTCATATGACATGTGATGATACTTCTATCCAGACAGCTGATGGTACATCTTGTCATATCACTCGTCAGGGTTCTCTTTACGATTCTCATTTTTTTGTACCTGATGTTTCTTTTGTACCTCAGTTATCTATAAATCTTCTCTCAATTGGTCAAGTTACCGATCAAAATTGTTTTGTTGATTTTGGTGACTCATCTTATTTTATTCAGGATCGTCGAAGCGGGGCTGTGATTGGACTGGCCATCGTCGTAAAGGTGCTCCTAGCCTCTACATTTTGGACACCTTGCGTCTTCCATATGGTGCTTCTACATCTCGTGTCTCATCCGTTGCATCGTCCTCTGCTGCTTCCTTCACCAAGTGGCATCATCGTCTTGGTCACCTCTGCGCATCTCGCTTGTCCACTTTAATAAATAATGGGTGTCTAGGTCATACATCTCTTGAGTCTAGTTTTCAGTGTAAAGGTTGCAAACTTGGAAAACAGATACAACTTCCATACTTTTTCAGCGTTTCTCATTCTGCTAGACCTTTTGATCTTATTCAATCTGATGTATGGGGTCCTGCACTTTTTCCTACAAAGGGTGATCATAAATATTATGTTATTTTTATTGATGATCATTCTCAATATACTTGGCTTTTCTTAATGAAACATCATTCTCAACCATGTTCCATTTACCAGTCTTTTGCTCGCATGATTCACACTCAGTTTTCAACTCCTGTCATAGTTTTTCGTTAAGACTCTGGTGGTGAGTATTTGTCTGATACATTTCGCCAGTTTTTGACATCTGAGGATACTCTTGCTCAGCTCTCATGTCCTGGAGCACATGCTCAAAATGGTGTTGCTGCATGCAAGCATCGCCATCTCATAGAGATAGCTCGAACACTCTCAATTTTGTCTTTTGTTCCTTCTCATTTTTAGGGAGAAGCTGTCTCTACTGCTGCATATCTCATCAATAGACAACCCTAATCTAAACTGGCTGGTAAATGTCCTGATGAAGTTCTTTTTGGTACTCCTCCCACCTATAATCATCTTCAAGTGTTTGGATGTGCATGCTATGTTTTGCTTGCACCTCGTGAGCGCACTAAGTTGACTGCACAATCTGTTGAGTGTGCTTTTCTGGGGTACAGTCCTAAGCATAAAGTTTATCGCTGTTATGACCCTTTTTCTCGCCGTATTCGTATCTCTCATGATGTGACCTTTATTGAGGTTCGTCCTTTCTTCTATAATCCGTCTCCTCAGCCCTCATATTCTTCTACAGAGTCCACCTATTTCCTGTGTCTTCCTCCTATTTCATCCAGTAATGATGCATCTCCACCTTCCGCACCTATAACACTGATGGCCGGTCCTTCTATTTCCATCACACCTCCTCATGAGCACACTCCACCTCCACCACCTCCTCCCCCACTTGTGCCTTCTAAACCACCTATCACACATGTGTACACTTGTTGTCCTACCTCGGCCAGTCTTGATGCCCCTGCTGCCCATGATTCTAATATTATTGATGAGTCTCATGTTGTTCCTAATGAGCCACAAGTTGGTCCATGATATAATCTATGGGATCGTGCTACTATTGCTCCTGCTGACAAATTTGTATTCCCACATGTAAATGTTGTTTTTGGTGAGCCATCTACTTATCAGGAGGCCTCTACTATTTCTGAATGGCAGCTTGCAATGCCTGAGGAGCTTGCTGCCCTTGATCGTACGGGAAGTTGGGATCTTGTTCCACTACCATCCCATGCAGTACCTATCACGTCTAAGTGGGTATTCAAAATTAAGACCAAGTTAGATGGTTCGATTGAGAGATATAAAGCCCGTCTTGTTGCTAGAGGATTTCAGCAGACTCAAGGTCTAGATTATGATGAGACATTTTCTTCATACTATGATTGCAGTAGTTGCTGCCTCTTCTTGGACTATCTCTCAGATGGATGTTAAGAATGGTTTTCTTCATGGTGATTTGAATGAGGAAGTTTATATGCATCCTCTTCCAGGTGTTGATGCTCCTTCAAGGTATGTCTATCATCTTCGTCGCCTCAAACAAGCACCTCGTGCTTGGTTTGAGCACTTTGTATCTGTGATTCGGGCTGCTATTTTTTCACCCAGTGACCATGACCCTGCATTATTTATTCATCTCTCTCCACGTGGACATACTTTGCTTCTTCTATATGTTGATGACATGTTAATTATGGGAGATGATCAGGAACACATTTCTCATGTGAAGAAGCAACTTGGTGAGCAGTTTCAAATGTCTGACTTGGGTCCTCTCAGCTATTTCTTAGGGATTGAGGTATTGCATTCTGCAAAGGGATATTATCTTTCTCAGTCCAAATACATACATGATCTTGTGGCTCGCTCAGGCATTACTGACAATCGGATTGCTGCAACACCCATGGATCTTCACTTGCAGCTCCATCCTACCGATGGTGCACCTCTTGAGGATCCTTCCTGATATCGGCATATTATTGGAGTGCACCTCACTGTTACCAGACCTGATATTGCACATACAATTCATATTTTGAGTCAGTTTGTGAGTGCTCCTACTTCTGTTTATTTTGGACATTTACTGTGTGTACTGAGATACTTAAGAGGGACCTCATCTCAGTGTTTGCTCTATGCTCGTGATAATCCGCTTCAACATCATGCTTACTCGGATTCTACTTGGGCAAGTGACCCAATGGATCGTCGCTCTATCACAGGCTATTGCATTCTTCTTGGTTCTTCTCCTCTTGCATGGAAGTCCAAGAAACAAGCAGTCGTATCTCGTTCTAGTACAGAAGCAGAACTTTGAGCACTTGCTACCACTACTTCAGAGATTGTATGGCTTCGATGGTTGTTGGCTGATTTTGGTATTTCTTGTGATGCCCCCACACCTTTACTTTGCGACAATATCGGAGCCATACAGGTTGCCAATGATCCAGTGAAGCATGAACTCACAAAGCATATCAGTGTTGATGCCTCCTTTACTCGCTCTCATTGTTCATAGAAAACAATTGCTCTTCGGTATGTGCCCTCAAAACTGCAAGTGGTAGACTTTTTCACTAAAGCACGAACTCAAGAGCAGCATCGGCTTCGTTTACTCAAACTCAATGCTTCAGATCCTCTATTTCCACCTTGAGTTTGAAGGGGGGGGGTGTTAAAGCCAATATACTATAGGCCCATATGGCCCATGAGGTCCTCCGTATATATTGATGTCTCCTCTAATGGAGATCCTATCTTCTCAATCCTCCAAGGTTAGTAACAGAATCGACACCTCATGTCTCGTGGGCCTCCAATAAAAGATGTGGAAAGTATTGTACATTTTCCAATATCATCTCCTTAGCACTCTCCAACATGCAAGCTATCAACCGGACCTTGATAGAGATCTGCTCTTATCTCATTTTGATTGTTTTGTATGTAGTCTAAGCGTGAACTCTCAATCTTGATGTATCTGTCAACGACAAACTGCTGGACAAGTCGCTTCCCAAACAGTATTGGGTTAAAAATCCCCGATCTCATTTTGAAATTTGTAGCAACCATAGTCGCGCACGGAGACATATTATTTCCCAACATAGCATGCAACGGGAGAATTATAATGGTTATTGCAGTTTCTTATAATAATATCACGCTGGCTAGTTTGTTACGAGTATTTAGACATTCGTTTTACCTTCGTCATCACCCTCTGATCGGGCATGGCGGATCGTGCGGGCCGCATTGACTCTGCCATAGTCACACCAACCTTTGGGATGCAATTATGCCACCCGAGCTCTCCTCCGGGAAAGAATAAGGGATAGGATAGTGCGTCTAGCATGGATGATATGATCGGATGTCATGTACAGACCTATCCTTCCCTTGCAAGACAACACTATGCTAGAACTTCCCTAGCCGTTCGCTCCTTTCGACCCAAACCGCAGCCACCTCCGATATGGCAGGCGTCCTCTGATCTAACCGTTCGTCTAAGTTCAATGTTACATGATACTCCTCAAGGTGATCAAGCTTCCCTATTATCCTTAGATGTTCATAATAGGGGTTATCTCGAAGGATCCTAACCAAGCTCTCAATAACCGCCTTGCTTTTCTGTAAGCAATCTTCACGGCGTTTGCAGTCTCGATGCTCAAGACCAGGATCGTCATCATAAAAGTAAAGCTCAAAGTGCTTGAACTCTGTTCCCTCCTCTTTACCAAATCCCCAGATGTATATGAGCACAAAATGTGTATACACCACCATTACGCATGTTAGTGGTTATACAGTCCAGATGGCAATAGAGTGAAGTAAATGAGAAATATCTTTTCTTTTTTCCCAGGGATTTTTTGGGTAATCAGCTCCCATGCTGCAAACAGTCAAATCTGAACCTTGTTGCTCTTCTTTCCTTGTGGGCAGGAAGCACACCAGTTGCGTGCGCTGCATGATTCCACTGTGTTTTTTGCACTTGACTGGGCGGACAGTTAACCGGAAGATAACTTCAATTCGCCCGGACAGTAGGCGGGTGGCATGCTTATCTTGTGTGACAACACTACAGAGCGAGTAGCAGGAAGTGTCTAGCATCGGAGTCTGAACTTTGTCCACAATCTCATGAGATCGGGTGGTGTGTCGGGGGTAGATAGATGTGTATTCCCACTACGATAACAAAATCCTGGTGGTTCTGACTCAAATATTTTGGCATCGCAGTGCTTGCAATTTTCAACAAGTTCCAACATGTGCATCTCTGACGACACATTGTCGTAAACCTTATCATAAGGATCGAATACTTCGGGCACATTTGGGTCATCATCACCCATGTCGGCCTCCTCAATAACCTCATCATCTTCTTATGTTGGATATAACATTAATGTTGTCGTGTTAGGGATCGTATACAAGATAGAATAATATGACACCTAAATATATCCATGCATACCTTGACCTGCAAACAGGTACCCCTCATCCTCTTTTTCATCCTCCTCAAAGATGACATCCTCATCGCCATATGTGATTTCATTAGGGCAGGTGGTGAACATAACTATATATTATTATATAAGATGAATGCTTAACATAATAGATATTTTACATCCTCCTCCATATCTGAGTGCGACTGTTCCCTTGCCTCACGACACTTATCTAGGTTCGCAATTACTTTAAAGCAGAAACAGAAATGGAGATAAGAATTCATAAGAATCAATATCTGGGTTCGCAGTCTCTTTAATGTGTTTCACTAAAGGTTAAAAGTGAAGGGTAGGTGGTTACCATCATTAAATACCTTTGGCTCATTTGATGGTTGTGAATTAGTCGGCTGTTCATTGTCTGATCTCTCCAATTTCCACCCAATCTTGCTTCGAAATGTATATTTTGCCGATCACGCAGTGCCCTTTTCTCTCCAGGGTGACACATTGTCTTCTTATTGTTTTCCCTTCAATAGGTTGTGTAGGCTCCACAAGAATTAATATGTCTTCTAGAGTAGCTGGTATGTAAATAGAAATGTCGTTTACGTCAGATATCTGCCAGTCTTGTGGGCTCATGGGAATATCACTCCCTGTTGGGTGTATAAACTCGGGAACAAAATGTGGGTTCTTGAAAGTGCATTTGGCCCCCTAAGTAAGTTTTGATGTTGATGACATACAAAATTAAGGAGCTAATGAGTTTATCGAGTTTTGGACAGGTTAAAATTCAATGAAATGAAAAGGAGCAAGAAAAGACGTCAAATTTGCTTAAAGGATGGTGTTGATCTTAAAAGAATTCTTACTTATTTTATATTTTGAATTTGAGTTTAGGAAACACCGTACTATTAAGAGGGATGTGAATGGATAGCATGAAGGTGTTAAAGTGCTTATTTGAGATGCTAACCATCAAGGAGAGACACAAAATCACACACTTGTGCACCTAATTTTGTGTCTGTTTCAGTGCATTTGAAAGTTACGACCCTGCGTCGGAAGTTCCGACAATCACTTAACTACTGCACTAACGGCTAGTTTTGGGGCTTGGGTATTTATACCCCCTCAGCCCCCCATTCACTTGCTGCTGACCCAACTCGAACAAACACCTCCAAGAGCATTTACTACTCCTCCCCAATCCCTCATTGAGCTATTCTTTTAGTTGATTTGAGTTAGGTCTTGGGTGAGAGCAAGATTGAGGTGTGAGACTTAACCATTTGAGTGTGAGGGCAGCCAAGTTCATCTCAAGAGCACTTGTAGCATCTTCATCCATTGATTCATATTTGTTACTCTTGAAGCTTGCTTCTAGACGGTTTGGTGTCGCCCGTGGAGCGTCCTCTCGTGTGTGTGCGCCTCGGGAAGTTTGTATTACCCTATCCTTTGTGGATTTCATAGTAAGTGACTCAATCCTCCTTTGTGGTTGATTGAGTGAGGTAAAGGGTTAGTGGAAGACCCGGCTCTTTGTAAGCTCCTGAACGAAGATGTAGCTTCCTTAGTGGAAGTGAACTTCGGGAACAAATCTCTTGTGTCTTGTGGTTATAGCATTTATTTAGTTCTCATTGACCTAGAGTTTGTTTTGTGCCGATCTACTACTCGAGTTGTTGTGCTTGCAAAGATCACCTGCAGAAGTCTCCTAGCATCATTGTGCAACTTTTGATTCAGCCAGGTTCTGCGGTTTCAAGTTTAATTTTCAATTTCGTATAAGAACTTTAGTTTTATCGGAAGTTCCGGTCCAGTGTCGGAAGTTCCGACATATTTAATTCCTGCGAAGAATTTTTCAGATTTTTCAGGTACGCCTATTCACCCCCCCCCCCCCCTCTAGGCATCACAAAGATACTTTCAGTTCTCCATGGCGATTGAATCAGGGTGCAAAGTTTTGGATTTAACTTTTTTTACCCGACATTTGTATTCTCTTTTCGATACCTTAACATTAGCCTTCTTCTCTTCTGCAGACATCGGGGGCCTATTTTTTGCACGGTACGCGTCTCGACGACGTTTATTAATTAGTTCCCTCTTTTCGGCAGTCATTGCCTCCCTCCGGGCTCTAGCCCTCTCATGCCAGCGTTCGTTAGGACAAACCAGCTGAGTTTCACGGGTTGCAATATGAGAACCTATCACAACAAAATGCATACAAATCTAATATATTATTATCACACAAATGTAGTTTGCCTACGAATTTTGGGAAACTTACATGGTCATCTATACCAATTATAACATTAACAAGTTATAAGATCATGTACCTATCCCGTTCTTGCTGCCAATGGCATCATCTAAGTCCCCATTATCAATCATAATACCCTGGCAGACCTTTGTACATGCATAAAAATAAAAATAATCATTAAATTAATGAAAGGTGCCGCATTTGTACCATATCTACATCCGGAAACAATAGATTGTTAAGTCTCCAAGTGAAACGTACCTGAAATATGACTCGTGTAGATAGTGTTGATTGTCGAGTCTCCAAGTGCGGCAGTGCCTCGAGGCCCTTCTGCACGTGCACAAAATACCCACAACATATGAACCTATATAATTGCAGCACAACCTCAAATGATTGCCACGACCCTAAAACACTACCTGGCACATGTGTCGACCGGCTGAATTCTTGGACATAGGAGTCATTGCGATGGAGCCAATCATCAGTTTCACCAGCCATGCATGGATATCCTACATCCGTTCCTACACATTCATATTGTAAGATAATAACAAATGCAACGCTAATTGACTTATGTATTTAATAAATCTAAAATTAATGAATTAGTGGTTGTCATATAAAGTATTGCAATTCAGATCAACATATGAAGGTAGACCTGTTGTGGGCGTTTCATCTTGTACGCCATGATGTTCTTTTTCATTGCATTGGGCTTGTACGTTTTTCTTCATCAAACACGTTTCTCAGCGCTTCTTGTTAATTTCAGCCCTCTTTTCATTAGACATAGGCCGCTTCTTATTCTTTAATCCCTTTTGTTCCACGGACATTCCGGCATACCGCTCCCTTTCTCGTTGCCTCTTTAGTTCATCTTTAGTTCATCTTGATCAAAGACCTATGGAGTCGTACTGAAAGTATCTTGAGCACCTTCAAAAGCAACAATAAATCAAGGGACAATGACACTACACAGAGCATGCAAAAACCGTCATAGGAACTCCCTCTAACCTGTATCAACAGTGTTTGATATATCACCAAATGGAGTTCTTCCAGATTTTTCCGTTGTTGTATAGAAAAATACTCAGTGCTGACCCAATCACATTTCTGCAATGAATGCCCTCGGTTAGGAAAACGAAATCGAATCCAGAACGGTGAAAACGTATGGTTTTTAAAAGTAAACTCATTAAGTGACTCCACAAAATACTGAAGTGTTTCAGCTACAACTTGATTATTCCTAAAATCAAATGAGCTAATTGTTGTTAACTGCATACCATATATTGCTTTCATTAGCAAAGCATCAGCATGGTTAGACGAGCATGTCCCAAATTGACACCAGATTTGAGTAAATCATATGTGAGTATCAGAATCTTGCTCATGTGTAATGCATCATTATGGATATTTCAAAACAGCTCGTCATGTGACAAAAACACTGTCTGTACATAGCAAGGAAAAGAAGACACCAGCTGGAATTAAAAAAAATCCATTCTACGCAGCCTTACAACCATTTAAGTTTGGATAATGGAGTATGTAAGCATGGGAAAACTTTTGACAAAACAGATAGCACCCAATCTGAGACTTTTTTGGTAGTAGCTCGCCAGACTTTTTTGGTTTTATCAAAAGAGTTCCCTCATCAGTTTGTTTTCAGTGGTGATCCTACTGAGTTTGCCCTTGTGTGACTTGTAGTGTAATGGATGCAGTGTGAAAACTAGCAGCATCTCCTTCACCGGACTAGGCAAGGCTTTCTTTCTGCATATAGGTTCAGTGATCTTCACTGATGGAGTTTTCTTCTTTTCTGGGTCAGGAAGTTCATATATTCATCAGAGTTGAGGATTTAAAATCAACATCTTTCTTTCTTGCATGTTTGCCATATGATATTTTTTCTCGAACACGCAGAAGAGCTGCGTATCATTGTATTAATAGAAGAGAAGGAGTCTTACATAGACCCAAACACACACACACACACCTACTAAACCTGCAAGAACTTAATCACCTATGCTTGTCAAGAAAGACCTGACCACTAGGCTACAACAGTACTGGCTGTGTGCAAGGACAGACCCTTAGCACCAGCTAAACTCCATAAATGGGCTTCCTCTCTGGCACGGGCTAGAGCCGCAGGCATGCTAGGGGCAGCACCATTGAACACACAATCATTTTGAAGTGTCCAGATGGTCCAAACACCAAGGATAATGAGGGAGTTCAAACCCTTTCTCGTATCGCCGCTGACCGTCAAAACTACCTTATCCCAACAGGCATCAAAGGAAGGATTGTCAGGCTGTGGAGCAAGTGTTGCAAGGCCAACAATCTGCAGAAGTTCAAACTAGAATTGTCTTGCAAACACACAGCCTATGAGCAGGTGGTGAATGCTCTCCTCCTCCTGATCACAAAGCAGACATCGGTCCAGGTGGGGAAGGCCTCTCCGAGCAAGCCGGTATGCTGTCCAGCACCGGTTGTGAGCAGCCAGCCACATAAAGAAACAACACTTAGGAGGTGCCCAAGATTTCTAGATACGTTCAAAGGGAGCGAAGCTGATGGCGCCCTCAAAAAGTGCAGCATATGCAGATTTCGCTGTGTAAATACCTGAGGTAGAGAGTCTCCAAATATGCTTATCTGAGGCACCTTCCTGTAACTCTACCTCTGCCAAAATATCCCACAGTTGCAGATATTCCAGCAATGCTTCCAAGGAAATTTCCCCTTGAATGTCTGCTACCCAATTCTCATCAACTAGGGCATCCATCACAGTGCGTCTGCTTGCTCTTCTTTTTGGCACTAAAGCATACAGATTAGGAGCCAAATCCTGGATGCTTCTTCCAGCTAGCCATTTGTCTCTCTAGAAAAGAGTATTGGCTCCATCTCCAACTTCAGTAATTATGGCCAGCGAGAGGAGGCACTCAACATCCTTACTAACTTGGAGTGGTAAACTTGCCCAGGGTTTATCATGTTCAGATTTCTTGAGCCAAGGCCATCTTACCCGTAGAGCAATTCGTAGTGATTTCAAATCAGAAATGCCTAGTCCTCCAAGTTCCTTAGCGCTGCAAACTTTGGGCCAAGCGATGAGACAACACCCACCTTTTGCTTCCTTGCGCCCTCTCCACAAGAAGCTTCTTCTGATTTTATCGATGGCCTTTATTGCTCAAGGCGGTGATGTTGCTCCTTTATTTTTTGCTATGTATGATTACACTATGTGCCGTGCAGGTGTGGTCAATGGAATACGAATATGACCGTGATGGATATTATTTAGTTATAATTGATCGTGCGCACACCTGAAACCTGTTAAAAAATGTACACAAATGACAGAGTTACATCCCTCATTTTCAGAAAGTCAAAGCTCTCCTTTTTTTAGTCATATCTTGCAAGTTTTAGTTGCTTGAAGAAATGCGGCTGCAATGTTACCAACGGATTCTTAGGTTTGTGGTAAATTATTCTGAATTGAAGAAATTATACTGGAAACACAAACACAAGTATGTGGGAAATTTCAACCATTTCAATAAGAAGCCGAGAGATCTTGAGGCCATTGCAATAAGCAGCCGAGAGATATTCAGTAGGTTTAGGAATATACCGTGAACCTTAAGCTATTGCACATGGAACTCCCGTGAGCCAAAGCAAGCCTGCTAGTGCTATGCAAGTATATAACTTGTCACTGCAGCACTGGCTATCCTATCTTTGATGGACTGCCAGAAAAACATCTTTGATAGGCACTTTATGGAGGTGCGACAATTTACCAAAGTGAACAGAGCTTGAGATTCGCAACCTTTTGCATTGAAGCAATAAAATTAAACCCTCTAAAGACATACATGAACCATTTATGATCATAGCTGCATAATTTTTTTCCCATCTCTGACCATATGAGCGGCATTAATTATAGTTCTTATCAAATATTTTGACTACCATAGCAATTATAGTTATGAGAAAAAGGACTACTATTACTGATCTAATAGCCAGGGATTCAAATTCCCTGTTGCAATGCATAAATTGCATACTGTACCAATCAGAGCAGCTGAAAAGCTAGTGGTCGGAGTGTCTACTGACCTACCAACCTGCCAAGCCAATTGATGCACGGCCAGGGCGACGATGATGGAGCCTATTGCTGGCTCAGCGAACGCGGGGGATTGGAGCGGATCGTCAGCGATGGCGAGGGATCGGGGGAGGCGACGCGACGTCGCCGTCGAGGGCTTGCAACGCCGTCTCAGAGGAGGACGCGATGTCGGCGATGGTGAGGGATCATGGGAGGCAACGTCAAAGTCGAGGGAGGGCGAGGGAGCCGGCGTGCGGATTGCGGGACCGACCGAGGGCGAGGATGTCACCGTGCCGATCGCGGGGCCGAACGAGGGCTAGGGCGATGTCGTGCAAATCGCAGAGGTCTACAACGCCAGCTCAGAGGAGGACGTGACGGCAATGGCGAGGGGGCGAACCCGCATGAGGGGCATGAGGGTTCGTAGCACCATTTCGAGCCCACCAACGGTGACGGAGCGGGTTGGCGACGGATCGTTGACAGCGTTGGTGAGGGGACGAGGGCTACATCAAAGGTTTGCAGCGCCGGCTCGAGCCCACTGATGGCGACAGCGTGCGGATCGCCAGGGCATGGGACGGGGGAGGGGCAGTTGCGTGGGCGTGGGAAAGGGGGTTGCGGATCGCAGGTCGCGGGACAGGTGGGGCGGTGAACAGGGTCTCTGGAGGCACGGATGGACAGCTTTTCGATCGGACGGTCAAGATCGTTGCATGGCAGAGCGACCACAGGTGGGAGGGTCAAGGTCGCACCAATTTTTTTTCCCAATTAGGTTTTTTAGCTGTAGAGATTGCTGGACATATGTAGCCTAACTTACATGATATACCTTGGCACCGTCGACCAGCAAGTGTTACACTCATTCTCTGAGGCCCAGCACTGAAACCTACAGACGCCTAAAGCACGTCGTACACCAGTACGGTATAGAGCTCTGATCACACTCGGTAGCTACAATTTTGAACCGACATGGTACCATCTCCGGAGCAGCGTCAGGGAACAATTGCTCATTCATCCATGCAAAGAGGTCAGTGTCCAGTTGAAATGCTCCTGATCGCGTCCCAAAGGTGAAATGCGGGCCACCGGCCCACCCATGTGATGCGTGCGTATGTGGATTTTACCAATTCAATGAATTCTTGGACTGTTGGAGCTTTGCATTGTACGCACTTTCCAGTTCCTCCTGCAAAATTTCAGGTCGAAAAATGTCATGGGACACCAAAATAGCAAAGGATTATTTTCTTAAAATGAAAATGTTTAAGCGCAACATCAAATGCTTGTGAGCATAGAATCACATGATATCAAGAAGTTATCTTATGTTCGCTTAAGATCTACAGCCAGAGATCTTTTGCAGGGTTTCAATTATTCGCATACATACATATGGATGAAATGCCACTCATACCTTGCATGCTTTCAGCAGTGGTTGCAGAAATGAAGTCCTGAAAAACCTGATGGATTTCTCCAGGGACGTTCTTTCCCAGTCTGTAACTCAAAGGATTTGAGCAAAGAGGGTGTATTAGGCAAGGTTGCATGGTACTAAAATGCTATACTTTTTTTGGCAATTACAAATCATTGAAGGTGGATGCTTATCACTTACTATTTTCAGAATCTGTCTGAAAACCGGCAGCATTGAGCTCTCCTAAAAGCTGTATAAAGTATTGTTTTCACAAATCAGCATTGTACCATGATGCTTGGAAGAAGAATATGAAATGTTAGCGCGTAATCTTAATTGATGCTAGTGTATATGGACCATACCTGTGATAGAGTCAGAACAGCTGTAGGATCAAAATCATCGCAATTATTGGGATCAATTGGAACACAAACACGACCTAGAAAAAAGAAACAACAATCAATTATCAGCAATAGGGTGCATTGTGTGACAAAAAAAATCCAGTTCTTAGAATAGTTCAGTTCACTCATAAATAAACTAAATGAAAAGGTTAAGTATTTAAGTGCCCAAATTTGTTCTGCAGTCTAGAGGCTTCAAATGGACGTGCCAAGCATGTGTATAACCACCTTCTCTTGAGATAAGAGATGCCACCTAATTATCACATTACAAACTAAAACAGAAATTGAATGCATTATGTCTTTTAAGTTTTACCTGTTTTCGGGTGTATACAAAAGGGAGCTTTTAGTAAATGATTCATGTGCTTTGATACCTGACATGCGTATAAAGTTGATTAGGAGTGAGAACAACCTTGGATAGTTTTAATACTGCAAACACATAAAACTGATGAATTTCCTTTTACCTCCATGTCAAGTCTAGGATATGTGTATGAGAAGATGATCTCTTCCACACATCTCCGAAGGCCCTGAACCTGAAACATATAACAATTAGCACAATTATTGAACATAAGAGCATGAATCAGCAGATGCGATTGTAATTGAGAAATTGGGTTATTATACAATCTGGTGAAATCAAAAGAAATAAATAGTGATCGATAAACAGACAAATGTCCAAATAAAAGTGAATAGGACTGCAGGGGATTGAACACAGAAAAATGTAATTAGGATTGCAGAAGATTAAATAGAACCTTGTGCTTTCCTGACTGTAAGGTCATCTTCAATTGTTTCCATCTGGCTGCATTGACATCTTCCTTTGAAATAGAAGATCATCTATTTCCCTGCCACTTGTCATGGAGCTCACTAGCAACATCTAGAAATGAAATCCACTTCAGAATGATGGTGAACATATTTATGACATGCTAAACAAGGGATGGTAGGTTTAATCTATATCAGAGAGTAATGTTCATTTCTTATGGTGCCTTTTCTTACTTTCATCAGGGATGAGATCAAGTATCTTCTGACATCTCTCCTCTGATGCAAAGAGTTGTTGGCTAAGTAGCAACTTATCTTCAAAGAAGCTTTCAAGAACATCCGTGTATGACCGTCTGCAGGCGCATAAATTACATAATAATCAATTTAGCTTTTCCATTTTCTGTTGGTAGAACAAAAAAATTGACAAGACAATTATGACACACGCAAGGAAAGGATGGAGGACAGGTCCAGCCAAGGATACTTTCTTCAGTGTATTTTCACCACCCTGAGATAGATTCAGAGTTAAAATAGATTTCTGGTGTGGGCGACAAATGGCATGTAGAGCCATGAATGATGAAGTGACACCTTGTAGACTCGAAAATAGTCAGCAACTGCAGCCCTTTGTTCATTGCTGAGCCTAACAGGAGAACACAAATGTATTTTAGGATCAACAAACATAAGAAACAGATAGAAGTTAATTCGAACATACTTTCTTGCTCTGGTGTCACAGACCCAGCAATGGACACCACGACGGCCACTGTATACCCACAGTATGTGATTGAAACCAAAATCATCTGCAAACAATAATTATAATTAGTAAACAAATGCACATTACAGTAGAAGTAACCAACTGCAAATCTGCGCTTCGTGCGGATAAATCTGTGTCACACCCGATTCTAGAAAGAACCAGATGCATCTCATGTGTGCGCCAGGATCATGTTCACACACACATGATAGACGAACAAGTGTAATATATCAAAGACAATGCTCGAAAGGTAACTAAATAAAGTATTTAACAATATTACACTCCGAATAAAAGAGACACAAAGGTCTATAAACGTTACACCGATATACCCTAACGAAGTATGCAACAACTCCGTCTTCCACAGGCGATGACTGGTGAACGCAAGCCTAGAACTCCTCGAAGTCGTCGAAGTTCTCCTCTTCAGAGTTCTCTTCTGAACAGCAATTGGGCAAGGATGAGTACTCTTATGGTTGGTACTCAGCACGTGGGGGAGAATATGCAAGGCCATCAAGGATAGGCTAAGGTTTACAGCAGCGGGCACTTTTAGTTGGTCAAGTTTTTATTATTAGCGAGCACCTATTAACTAGATTTAAGTTTATACCATCCCACAAGCAGAAACATAAAGATACCAACAAGTTGAACATAAACCACGAACCACAATTTAATTAATCTTCAAGTTTCATTATCATGTGAGGGTCCAAGCCACTCTTAACCGTGAGCACGGCTGTTATAACAGTTTTACGCAGAGGCTGTACACTTTCCCCATAAATCGTGTTCCCCTGAATCGCCCGGGTTTGCAAGGCCCTTAAACACTTCCGAGGTGAGTGGCGAGGGTACACTATGAAGCCTTTACAAAGACATGTCGAAAACTAGACAGCCCGCTAGAGTTTCGGTAGCAGTGTGGTCCATAAACCTCCCTAATGGTCAGCTCTTTAGCAAAGGCCGCTACCCCAAGAGGACCGGGTTATAACCCCTATCACTGACCCCCTCCTTGCCCTTTCGGTAAATCCACCAGCTAACTACACATCTAATTAATTGGCTAAGGTCAGAGCCATATGACTTTGTGGTTGCACTGTTCACTTGGGTGGTTCTCCATGTTCCCATTAAACAAAGTTGATCTTGAATTAACGCGGTATAATAACACTATGAAACGTGATCATAATTATCATAAGAGTAAACCAACACCTTTTCCAAAGTTTGTAACTAAGCGTGACTACCCAACATGAATAGTAAACCCCAGTGATTCAAGGCTTTGGGTAAAAGACTAGGTATGTCCTTAGCATAGGTAACCCATCAAGTTTATGCAAAGCAACATTAAGATAAAGTGAATTATCATGCTATTGTTGGGATAAAATAGAATATGCAGGGGAGAGAAGTCCACTTGCCTTCTTCAAACGGCTGTTGATTCTCTTCCTCGTAAGCTTGCTCTTGGTCTTGCTCGAACGTCACCTTATCTACGCGATCACACAAATAAGTATACACAAACAAATAAGAAATAGTACAATAAACAGTACAAACAGAGAGTAAAAAGATGATAATATTGTAGTTCATGATGCAAGGATCGCGTGAGCGCAAGAATCGCTGAAATCGGAGTTGAAACGATGAAGATATGGCTAAAACAGTGATCTAGGGACCTAACTGCGAGAGTTTTGAACTTCCAGGGGCTAGATCTGAAGAAATCAGGGGCTAAAACATAATTAAACCTTAAACAGAGGGTAGAGAGAGGGCGGCACGGCGAAAGTGGTGGGGGTCACGGGACGGCCGTGCGGCGACCGTAGACCGGCGGCCACGGCGGCGGGCGGAGCCAGGGCTCTGGCGAGCAATTGGGGCCGCAACAGAGCGAGAGAGGGGGAAAACGGGGGCGGCTTGGTGTTCACCGCCTCGCGGAACTCCGGCGAGGGTTGTTGGCGTTGGAGAAACAGCGGGACGGCGGGTCGACGGCGAGGCGGCGACAGAGAGCTCGACTCGGGTGTAACGCAGGTGCTGAGCAACGGGGCTCGGGCGCGGGTTTTAAAGGGGAGGAGAGGAGGCGGAGCGGCCGGGGAAAGGAAGGCGGCGGCTCACGCGGCGGAATTGCAGCGGTCGCCTGCGAAGGAAAGGGGCGGGTCGCCCGGGGCGCGTACCGCGGCCATTATGGCAGGCCAGCGTCGCGGGGAAGGAAGGAGGAGACGCGGGCGACGGTCGCGAATTGGATTCGGGGTGAGGAAGAAAAGGAAAGGAGAGGGAGGCGCGGACGACAGGTGACGGCGACGGGCGCGTCTGGTGTCGCGGCAGGAAAGGAAAGAGAGAGGAGCGGGAGGAAGAAGAAAGGAAGGTGGGGGTAGAGACTGACAAGTGGGACCCAGCTGGCGGTGAGAGAGAGGTGAGGGAGAGGGAGGCGGGTTGGGCCGGCTGGGTTGGGCCGCGGGGAGAGGAAAAAAAAGAAAAGAAGAAGAGTGAGAGGTTTGGGCCGGGCTGAAAGAAAAGAGGAGGGATTCTGGGCTGGACTGAAAGAGAGTGGGAGAAGAGAAAGAGAGAGAGATGCATGCATAATTTTATTTTTGTGGCTTTTATAAAATGTTGTTTTTTAAATTTTATTTCCTATATTTTTGGGTGTTACAATCTGCAAAAGTGGATAGCTCATGTTATGATTCATTGCATAATAAACTAACATGCCTCTAAGAGAAGTATCCAGAATTTTGGTAGCAATGGTCATTAAGGGCCAGCAGTCCGAGCAGACATCAGCTCCAGAGCAGCAGTAGCGCACATCATCATAATCAGATATATCCTGCGTAAATTAAAGATGTTGGCAACTTGCAACGGTTGCACAAGAATATAACATGCACAGATTAAGTGAACAGGGAAAGAAAAGAAACACAAATTTCTTACAATGTCAAAAATTAGTTCCCTTTCCACTGGTACAAAGACATTATTGCCAGATTGGGCGTAAGCATGACGCTTTGCAGGCTGCACAAAAAACATGATTCTTCAGGCAGTAGCAAACAGAGGGTAAGGCAGGAAACTAGAATCAAGCAAAAAAAAATTGATATGTTCAGTGATGCTGCATCATACATCTACACTGTAGACAGGTCCAATATCAATCTTGAAAGGACACTTCTCCTTAATAGAACTCTCCAATTCAGCAGCACTATCAAAGGATTGGAAGCGCAGGTAGATGTCATTCTCTAGTGTAAATGAAAACTCTCGACGTCCAACATATGACTGATCACATCCGGGGTGCTTTCCATCTATATAAAAACATTTTTTGGTTAATCAAGAAACAGCAAGAGCGTAATCCTAACCCTAACCAAAGAACCAGATGAGCACAAACCATTTGCATAGCAAAGCCATTTGAATAAATCACCATATGGGAAGAGCTTTCCTGCAATAATATCATTGGTTGTTAGCAGAAGCAGTAGCGAAAAATCAAAGAAACTAGTATCCTTACATAGTGGAGTAGATTTTTAAATGCAAAACCTCAATCAGGTAAAGAGCATGCCTAGTTACACGAGAAGAATAACAAAATGTGCTAGGTCTGGAAAAAAAAGAGTATGGAAATAATCGCAAGAAATTGGAAGGAGTTAAAGAAAAATTCTTGAAGCAAACAAATATTAGTCATTGCTTAAAACAAAAACTCTTGCAGCAAGCAAATCTTAGCCATGCTACGTCTCACTCACATACAGCAGAAAAAAAACCACGAATTCATCAAAAGAAATACACAGAGCCTCTACAATGAGATGCAAGATCACCACTTTGTCCAGAATTAATGACAATTAAAGAAGACAGATAACTATGGACTTATCGGACGCATGGGTCATTTTTCAGTTTAAAAGGGAACGAATCGCTTTACCGTAGTAGACTCGGAGGTAGTCGGCGTTGAACCCCTCCGGCACCGCAGCAGGGCCTTCTACCTTTAGCTGCTGTTGGCCGTCAATCTCTGTAGAGTCAACCGGCTCATCGTCCCTACCCACATTGTAGGAATACAGTGAACAACCTGAATCTGCATGTAATAATGGAAAATATAGACTAGTTCTAAAGCTAGTTTGTTTTTCACACCTCTTTCTCCTATTCGAAGTAATAGCAAATTGCAGTACTGGTGCAATGGCACACAAAAGAGTTGGGATTTCAAACAACATGGCTTGACTCATATAGGGCATAGTGTTAGTTCTTGTTAAGGAGCTTTTCTGTAACATAGGCATCGCTGCCTTTGTCGTATATGACCTCGTTATGGAGGAAGTTAAACTTAGATATTTTGTTGAGATCCAATGCTTTGACATTGGATTATGTTTGTGAATATACGGTCCAGTACGTACTCCAAGAAAGTTGCATTTTTGGTTTCTTTCGTTTCCGTAATGTTCTCATGTTCACTCTAGCATTGTGTGATTTGTAGGAATTCTCAAGCCTAAGTGTGGAGCCATGCGAGTGGGAACTGATAGTAGTCACTGTATTCGAAATCAAGTAGGAGGAGGTCTTGTAGTTTTCTATGAAACATATCATATCTGTTGAAGGGCAAACTAATGGACCGTTCCTGAGCTCCTCTTTGGTGAAGACTGAAAATCCATAATATTTGCAGGTGCCAGCGTTTATCAAGAGGGAACATGAATTTAAATTCTTGCAGTGGGTGACCAATCGATTCGTTTCATGACTGCAGATGTAGCCTATTTTGTTTAATGAATAAATCTTGCACCATTCGATATGATGTTCTGTTGCTTAATTTGGAGTCTGAAATGCTTGTAGTATCGATTTTCATTGTACAGTCCTGAACCATAATCTGGACTGCTTTTTGGCAATTGTTTGTTGGCACTTATGTTTGTGTTTTAATGTGTTCAGGTTGTTCCTGAAGGATTGCATGGAGTGCCATTTACAAATCAAGCAGTATGTAGTCTGCATCTGAAACCATACCTGTAGTTTTCGTTTTGCTCTTTGCTGTTGCTTCCTGCAATCAGAGCTATTCTTTGTCTTGGTGGAATTTGTCGGTCAGGTTGTCTGTGCGGGCTACAGCGATGAAGAATATTTCAAAGAGAGATGCCAAGGTAGAATTTGTGTCTTCATACGATTCCAACTTTTTTCAACTGGTTCTGTAGTTATTGTCAATGTCTATGTGCTTTCAGCCTCTCTCACTTCGGTTGTTGATCAGATTTTGTAGTAGTAGTTGTACATGCTTTGAAGGAAATGATAATCTGTTTTTAAGTTCATCCAATTCCTTTTATCTATATTCCCTTCGTTTTTAATATATGACACACAATTAAACGCACATGGTAGCAGACACAACAGTCATACCACAAGGATTTTGTTCCTGTACAGCCCAATTCAAGATCAAGATTTCTAAGTAAACTAAATCACAAAAGCATACGTGAGTTAACAAAACGATCAGAAAAAAAGAAAACAACCGAAGTCACCAAACCTCAGAGTTCGCTATGTCGTGAAGAAGCCCTTGAAGCACCAGCGAAAAGATCTTTGGCAATGACAAGCAAGCCTTGCAAGTCCTTTGCTCCCACCTCCAGGCAATCCTTGAGCAACTCCCCTTCCTCCACCTCCCACTTCACATCCATCACCACCTCTCTCAACGGCCCCTAAACCCCAACAACAGTTCTTAATCGACAGAGCATTGCGCAAATCAGAGGCAGCACGAGTGAATATGCCAGTTACCTGTTCGGAGAAGGCGTCGAGGAGGCCGCGGAGGAGCAGCCCGGCGGCGTCGCGGACGTCCCCGTAGTGGCGGCGCATCCACTGGGCGGCGTCCGTGGCGGAACGGAGGCGCGAGGCCTCCGCGGCAGCGGCGAGGAGGCGGGACGCGGCGGCCGCGCAGGAGAGGCCGCACCCGGTGGCCGACGAGAAGGCGTAGTGCCGGAGGTAGTCCCAGCCGAGACCCCAGGCGCCACGGGAAGATAGGAGGGACGCGATCCGCCGGGCGCGTGCGGCCGCGGCGGCGTCGCCACGGGCGGCGCGGGTGGCGGCGACGCGGGAGAGGAGCGAGTGGGAGAGGGAGACGAGGGTGGCGGCCTGGCGGAGCGGGACGCGGAACGCGGAAGCGCGTGGGGGTGGAGGGGCGACGAGTAGGAGGAGGAGGAGGACGAGGAGAGGGAGACGGGGTCGCGGTGCTCGCCGGCGGCGAGAGGCTCCGGCTAGGGTCATCGGTGGAGGCAGGTGGTGCTGCGAATGTGGATTTGATTAACTCGAACTCATCAAAGGCCTCCTGGGCTAAAGCGGCAGAAAAGTGTTAACGGAGTCTGATTGGGCCTGTGGTTAGTACACAGACCCGTCCTAATACTGGGCCGATGTTACAATCTTGGGCCGTATATGTCATATTATTATTTTTTTTGAAAGAGTTGTGTCATATCTGCCATTACGTATTTTATTTATGGCCTTTAAACGAGCTCATAAAAGGAGCTGGATTTCAGTCCAAATTATTGCAACCTTGTAGTATTTTTCCCCCAGATTATATGGATAATACACCATGTAAATCGTAGGCGTCAACGGCGTGCGGTGGTGCTTCTGTCATGTCCACATGTGGCATCGCAGATGGCACTGGATCTGGACTAGCACCGTAGCACGGGGCATCACTCGGCGTGCAGGTGCAGTGCTGATTAGTGACGACGAGCGGCTGGCGCTTTCCAGTTGCAAGTGTCCAATGATCGGTGAACGGTGAAAGCAACGGGCACCTTGGGTTGACCCAGGCCGTTCTCGGCCAGTGCGTACGTGCACGCGCGAGAAGAAGACGGCGGTCCAGTTTCGGCGCACGGGCCCGGCTTCCATGCCCGAGACCACGCGAGCATCTCTAGTCACGGGGCGTTCAGCGAGCGCGCGTGATGCAGGACAGAACGGTGGTGGCTCCAGCATCCAATAGGATGTGGATGTTCAAAGAAGAGAGCGCGACACCCTATTACAGTCTTACCATGTGGTGGATGTAAACTTGCAGTTGCAACGTCACCCCTATTTGCCGCTTCTTTTGTTTGAGAGCCGGATGAGGTGTCACCCGCCCTTTTTTTCCGATTTGTAATACGAACAGCGGAAATGCTACGCGGAATAAAAATATCGAACGCGGATGTGGCCGGTGCGATTGTCATTCAGCATCCCATCCACCTTTTCTCCCCCGTTGATCTTTTTTCACCGTGGCTTTAGCTTCTTATCCCCTTTCTCCACAACATTATCCATCCATCCTGATCATGCGTCTCCACGATGCCTCTGCATCATGCGCGAAGCCCAGACGACTCATCCAGCAGCGCGAAGGCGGAGTGAGGGCCTTCCATGCTCACATGCGCAGCCCTCGAAGTGCTCGTGAATGGCTCATGCGGACGGCAGTGTGGTCCAAGCGACTCGATTTCTCGCACCCTAGCACATGTTGCCGATTTGAGTTGCCAAAAGCTCGATTCCAGCAGCGAGGTGTCAATTCAGGGGATGAGAAGCTCGGTCCTGGTGGCAGGGCGATGAAAAGCTCAATCCCTTTAAACGAGCTCAATGTCGATTGCCAATCGTTGATTCCAGTGGCTAGGAGACAATACTAGCAACCGGGGATTAATTTAGGTGGTGAGGAGCTGGATCATGAAGGTGTAGATGATTTAGGGCGTTGGATTTTTTGATGTTGCAGTAGTTAATTTAGAATGTTGTGATTGATATTTCTTGGTGTTGCAACATTAATTTGGGATGTTTCGATTGGTGATCTCACATGTTGCAAAAGATGATCACGGATGTTATCTGACAAATAGAGATGTTGCTACATGATATTTTGCCGGATCACTTTCGTTTTAAGTTTTATCAACTATTTTAGCATGTTGCAGTGGGAGTTTTCAGTTGTTGTAGATTTTCTATGTTTGATTGGCCAAGGCGCGGAGATTATCGGTGGAGTGAGATGCGGCTGTGTTTGTTGTTTCAAATGTTTGATTCTAATGTTGCGTATGGCATTTTCCAATGTTGCGACAAGTATATGGTTAATTGAGTGGTGAGAATTCGATTCTTTGGAGGCGATGGGACATGTTTGACTTAGTTTTCCTCCTAAGGGGGTGTTTGGTTCGCTGAGGCTTATTTTAAACCCTGTCACATCGAATGTTTTAATGCCAATTAGAAAGACTAAACATAAGCTAATTATAAAGCTAACTGCATAAGTCTAGTGCTTATTCACGAGATGAATCTATTAAGCCTAATTAATCCATGATTAGCACATATTTACTGTAGCATCACATGGGCTAATCACGGACTAATTAGGTTTAATAGATTCGTCTCGTGATAAGTCTAGGGGTTATGGAATTTATTTTATCATTATTCTATGTTTAATACTCCTAATTAGTATCCAAACATCCGATACGATGAGGTTTAAAATAAATCTCTACGGAACCAAACACCCCTTGTCGAGACGAGAGAGGACGGGCTAAACTGAGGAGAGACTTGCGCTCGTGCAGCTAGATGATGAGGAAGGTGCGGAAAGGGGTCTAGAACCCGTCATGTTGCATGTAACATCAATAAATATTGCAGTGGGAATTTTTTTAGTTTCATCCAATAGCTGGTGCTACTGTGATCGCACGAATTGGATCGGACGTCCGGACGCTAGCACCTCCGTACAAACAAAAATTCCCTTTAACTAAAGAGAAAAGATTCCGCCGTTAGAGGGGGGCAAGGTTGGACAGGAAAATCTGCAGTGAAGTTTGGAAAAGAGGAGATGCAGCTGATTAAGAATGGAAGCATATCAGATTCACATGGAAACGAATTCAAATATTTCGGATATTCATCTTCCTGTTTTCTCCCGATTTCCATCCCTAGGATGAAACGGATTGGATTGGCACGGAAACAAATTTGGATATTTCGAATATTAACGATACCATCTCACTCACAGGGTCAGAGTGTCAGACAGTCGGACTCGGCTGTCCATGCCCCCGCCTCTGCTCCCCTATCCATCACCTCGGTGGCTCGGCCGCACTTCCGCGATTGATTGATGGGCGATGGCGGTATATAAACAGCTTCCAGGGCCGTCCAATCGCACAGCAGGATACGACCTCCGGAGGAAGACGATGAGGGGAGCGCAAGCCCTGCCGAGCCTTCTTCCCCTCTTGCTTGCCCTCTCCTCTCTTTCCGTAGTATCTGCCGCCTCCGGCAAGCAAGACCAGGTCCTCGTCTGTCCACTCCGTTTCAATTATTTCCTTTTCTTGCTTAGTAAATCCACACTGCAGATGGTTCCTCTCGCGGACCTTTAAATACTTTCACTCTTGAAAAGATTCGAGCGCCTGTTCAGCAAAAGAAGAGGCATGCTTGCCATGCTGGGGTAAACTGAACCATCGCCATTGTGAACTGAAACAGGTCTGCATCGTGTACCTGGGCGGGCACGCCGGGGCGAAGGCGGAGGAAGCAATCCTGGAGGATCATCATCACGCGCTGCTACTCTCCGTCAAGGGCAGTGAGGAGGCGGCACGGGCGTCGCTGCTGTATAGCTACAAGCACACCCTCAATGGCTTCGCGGCTATCCTCTCCCACGAAGAGGCCACGGAACTATCGGGTACGCGTACAGAGACAGTGCCGCAGCGATATGCATTATCATACATCTTTTTTTTTGTCCAGTATAGTTCACAGTTCTTGATTTGTAACTTTGTGTCTGGCGGACGCGTGACTTCTGGGCACACTCATCCGGCCTGCCGGCCGCCTGCAGAGAGAAGCGAGGTGGTGGCTGCCTTCCGTAGCGAGGGGAGGTGGGCGCCGCACACCACGAGATCCTGGCAGTTCCTGGGATTCGAGGAAGGGCTCAAGGGGCCCGACGGCAGCGACTGGCTGCCGTCCCTCGACAAATCCAGCGCGGACGTCATCGTCGGCGTCCTCGACTCCGGTGAGCCTGCTCTCTCCATACCTCATGCTGTTTTCTTCGAACATGTCGCCGGTGGCATAAAAAGGAGGCATGTATTGACGATTGGATGATGAATCCTGTTCTTGTGCTTGCGCTGGCAGGCATCTGGCCGGAGTCGAGGAGCTTCAGCGACGAAGGGCTCGGGCCGGTGCCGGCACGGTGGAAGGGGGCGTGCCAGGGCGGCGAATCCTTCAGCTCCTCGTCCTGCAACAGGTCAGCAAACACGCGCACACCCTAGCGCCGACCACTGCATTGTCTTTCTTCTCCCTGGACAAGTAGTTAGTTAGTAACACTACGACGGCGTGCCCTTGGACGCCGACCTGACATCTCTACCGGCCACGCCGGGCCGTGAGCCGACGGCACAACGAACTGAATTGGCCGGCAGCGACACGAAGACCAGACGAGATTCTCCTCGATCGCTTGAAAGTTAAAACACGCCGGGTTACGGGCGGTTTTTGTCACTAGCTACTGCGCGCCTGCGTTCTGTAGCCGTGATTGACTCAGTGTCATCGGGACCATGGAGCTGGCGTCCAAACAAACCCGTCGCTGGAGCTCGCGAGGGCCAATAATGGAGCCAGCTTTGGCGCCTTCTCGAGGCGGCGGCGCTGCGCTTTCTATAATCTCGCCTCCTCCTCAGCTCCTCTCTGCATGGTATCCATTTAAGCCATTGCCTGCAGTCACGGCCATGCATGCACGGAGATAGGACAAACGAGGGCCATTATCGAGACCTGACCGTCGCATAAGTACAAACACTCTCAACCGGATCAGCTATTTTTTTCTTCTGAAGATACTGCTGCTGATCGAGTAGGTAATGCCGTGACACCACCCTTTGTGATGCGCACCAACACACACAACTGAGATCCTTGTCAGAGCTGAACTACCTGTACTTTGTACTTCTTCCTCTTCTTAACGAATCAGCAGTGCTCCTGCTTCTTTTCAAAAAAAAAAAAATCCTTGTCAGAGGTTCCTTCCTCGGTATCTGTTGCTTTTTCTTGAAGTGATCTCCCTAGATATACCATTACCATGGGATGGGGATGGCTGGTCGAAATCATGTGCGACCAGTGCTCTCAGACTGCAGGTACTACTCGAGTCAAAGCTAACTGCCTACAATGGTCTCACCTGCTGATTACTCCAATGTGATACTTCATTCACGGAGCCATAAATATACTTAACACTAAGCAACGAAGAGCAATCTATGGGTAAAATGGAAATGAACTGGGTGCTGTGCTGAGTAATCGTTGACCGGAGTCAATAATTGGGTCGAGCAGGAAGATCATAGGGGCGCGATACTACCTCAAGGCCTACCAGGCGCACTACAACGGCCTCAACACCACGTACGCCTTCCGCTCGCCGCGCGACCACGACGGGCACGGCACCCACACCGCGTCCACCGTCGCGGGCCGCACCGTGCCGGGCGTGTCCGCGCTGGGCGGGTTCGCGGCGGGGGCGGCCTCGGGCGGGGCGCCGCTGGCGCGCCTGGCCGTCTACAAGGTGTGCTGGCCCATCCCGGGGCCCGACCCCAACATCGAGAACACCTGCTTCGAGGCCGACATGCTGGCCGCCATGGACGACGCGGTCGGCGACGGCGTCGACGTCCTCAGCGTCTCCATCGGCTCCACGGGGGCCCCTATGCGGTTCGCGGACGACGGCATCGCCGTCGGCGCGCTGCACGCCGCCAGGCGCGGCGTGGTCGTTTCCTGCAGCGGCGGCAACTCGGGGCCCAAGCCGGCCACCGTGTCCAACCTCGCGCCGTGGATGCTCACGGTCGGCGCCAGCAGCATCGACCGCGCCTTCGACTCCCCGATCAAGCTCGGCAATGGCGTGGCGATCATGGTAAGCAGACGATCGAGGGGCGTGCCGTTCTCTGTGCGTGCATGCATCGAGTGGACTGTGTGACATCTGACTTGCGTTTGTGTTTGTGTCGAACCAGGGCCAAACAGTAACACCGTACCAGCTTCCCGGCAACAAGCCGTATCCTTTGGTCTACGCAGCAGACGCCGTTGTTCCTGGGACTCCCGCTAACGTTTCGAAGTGAGTAATCAACCGCACTAACCCGTCTTGCTGACGATGAACAAGTAAGTGCTGACATGGTTCAATGGCCGGCGCAGCCAGTGCCTGCCGAACTCCCTGTCGCCCGACAAGGTGCGAGGCAAGATCGTCGTGTGCTTGCGAGGCAGTGGCCTGAGGGTTGAAAAGGGTCTGGAGGTGAAGCGCGCTGGCGGCGCGGCGATCCTGCTCGGCAACCCACCGGCCTCCGGCAGCGAGGTCCCCGTCGACTCGCACGTCCTCCCGGGCACCGCCGTCTCCGCGGCCGACGCCAAGACCATCCTCGCCTACATCAATTCCAGCTCGAGCCCGACCGCGGTGCTGGACCCCTCGAGGACCGTCGTCGACCTCCGGCCGTCGCCGGTGATGGCGCAGTTCTCGTCGCGCGGCCCGAACGTGCTCGAGCCCAACATTCTCAAGGTACGTACGTGCAGATCTCATAGTCACCAAGGCAACACATACCACGCCATTTTCTTTTGTCCTCGAACGCGTACCGATTTCCCCTGTGCCCTCGGTCAATGCAGCCAGACATTACGGCGCCGGGGCTGAACATCCTGGCGGCGTGGAGCGAGGCGTCGCCGCCGACGAAGCTCGACGGCGACCACCGCGTGGTGCAGTACAACATCATGTCGGGGACGTCCATGTCGTGCCCGCACGTCTCCGCCGCCGCCGTCCTCCTCAAGGCCGCCCACCCCGACTGGAGCTCCGCCGCGATCAGGTCGGCCATAATGACCACCGGTAAACGTCTCAGCTCTGAACCTCGGGAAGTCGTTGCACCCCTGCGCCGCATCTGAAGTTCTGATCCCAACCGAAAAACTCGTGCTCTGTTTTGCGCAGCAACGACCAACAACGCGGAAGGCGGCCCACTAATGAACGGGGACGGCACGGTCGCGGGGCCCATGGACTACGGCTCGGGCCACATCCGGCCCAGGCACGCGCTGGACCCGGGCCTCGTGTACGACGCGTCGTACGAGGACTACCTGCTGTTCGCGTGCGCGAGTGCCGGCTCCCAGCTCGACCCCTCCGTCCCGTGCCCGGCGCGCCCGGCGCCGCCGTACCAGCTGAACCACCCCTCGGTGGCCGTGCACGGCCTCAACGGCTCGGTGACCGTGCGCCGGACGGTGACCCACGTCGGCTCCGGCGAGGCGCGGTACACCGTCGCCGTGGCCGCGCCCGCGGGCGTCTCCGTGGAGGTCTCGCCGAGGCGGCTCCGCTTCGCGCGACCCGGCGAGAAGAAGGCGTTCCGGATAAAGATGGAGGCAAAGGTGAGCGGGAAGGGCAGCGGGCGCGTGGCGAGAGGGCAGTTCGTGGCGGGATCGTACGCGTGGAGCGACGGCGTCCATGTCGTGAGGAGCCCCATCGTTGTCCTCGTCGCGTGATCGCCGTGCCGAAAACTGCAAGGGCGCAGGTGGATCTTCTATTCCTCCGCATTGCTTAGAATGCCATACCTTGAAGAAGTGAAAGGCAATCCAAATTCAGTTGTGTGCCGGAATTTTCGGAATGAAAATTCTTAAGGTTTCCCCAAAAAGGACAAAAAAGTAGATGATTTTCTGCTCGGTAATCAGCTGTCAGCTAAGCTGCTGTGATAGCAAGCCTGGCCTCCTGCATTAGTAACAGAGGCACTACTTGCCAAAAGAATCACGAATTTCTGGCGCATCTTTTGAAGTTAAACTAGCACCTGCAGCCTGTTCGACGTCAATCGCTCGATGCTCGTATCCTTATCCAAACCTTACCACCATCACCAGTCTTGAGATCGAAGTGCCTGTGGCGTGCAGAGCACCACCACCGGCCGTGCAGAATGCAACGCTCCAAGCCTCCAATGCGCTCGCTATTTGCCCTGTCCGCTTGTCCGAGCCGCGGGGCGTCTACAGGTGTGTGATCCACGCCCGTAGCGCATGCCCACACGCCACTCTGTTGTGTGCGCTGGAACGCTGCCACCGCTCGTGGCTAGAGTCCAGAGCCGATGGATACTCCGTCGAGTTCGTCCGCACGGAGCACCGGTAGATTGTCCGTTTCCCTGAAGCATAAAGCTCTGGGGTAGATCTGAAAATTCAGCGGCGGCTATGGGGCAGTAGTGATTTGGTTTCGTCCACATAAAAGGTGAGTACTACTACTCGACAATGACGGCACTGCACGCGCCAGCGCCAAGGTCCTGCGAGTTTATCTGAAGCTACAGTAGGTCAGTAACTTGCGTCTTCTTCAAAACTGACTGCGCCATGACCCTAGCTAGCTGCACGACCAACTGATTGTCGAAATGCTTCTGGAGAAAGGCTACGAACCGTTGGCTGTTTGCCGCTGTCTGAAGTCTGAACCCTGAAAGCATCAGTAGCTAGGCTTCTAGTAGAATGCAGTTAACAACGCGGTATGCTCACGGCAACCATGATCTGATCATCCGATGCACGCGGTTCTCTTGTCGAGCCATGCAGGTTTGAGGTTTCCGGCCGGACAAGCCGAGGCCTAACTTGCAGCAGTACAGCACAGGAACAGTAGCTTGCAATTTTGATAGCCTTTTCAAGTCAAGCAAACGCAATGTGGCGATGCTGGGGCCCTCTTGCTTTTGCTTTTCAGTTTGGGACATCGACGTGCCCGTTCCCCTTCAGTTACCAGCTGGTGCACGTTAAGTTCGTTACACACGGCCGGATGCCAACGAGCGCGCCGGAACAGCTAGCGGCTCCTGTCCTAATCGACGCGTTCATTACAAAAGTTGCGTGTTCGGTATGCTAGGGGGTTAGCATTCTAGCCGCGCGTGCAACCCAGCTAAAAGCTAAGCTGACCCTCTTGGCGAACTGCCGGTCTGGCTGATTGCGCGGTGGGTTGATGGAGTTAGCTGCACGATTGACACTTCGAAGCTCAGCTAGCTTATCCTCATCCCAGGATTTTGTTGTTCTCTCTCTCTTGTCCACGCGTGATTACCAGAAAGAAACCTCACAAAACGCCACTGCCAACCCAACTTGATCAGAGATGATGCATATGCGATGAGGTCAGCAAGTCGATGGCTGGAGGTCCCGTTTCCTCCCACGTTCATCGAACCCGGCCGGCCCTACGACTCGGCAACGGTAACAATTGTACGGTGAAAATTTTTATGCGGCGAGGACACTTGATCTGTCTGCAGCGCGAGGAGCGAATAGCCAAATAGGCATGTGGCGATTGCCAACTGAAGCATACGTACCTTAACAGACAAAAAAAAAAATTCTGGTCATCACGAAAAGGAGATACTTTTTGAAAAGTTAGAAAAGGAGATACTAACTTCCTCCCAATTTGGCAGAGGAACATGGCACTGACCCTTTGCCCGACGTCAGTGTCATTCGCAAACGTGCACACGCACGCAGATGCGCACACGTGTGGAGGAGCACGAGCATATTATCCGCGGCCTGACCAATCAAACCGAATAGCGAACGACCCGATCAACTTTCTTGGCGTCCGGACAGAAACGAGAACTGGTGTCAGGGATGACAGGATACGAGGATGCCCAAAAGCGCATCGGAAAAGCATCACGGGGCGTCGGCACGAGGAGGTCGCCAAACTTGCGCCGCCGCACAACCAAACGGAGGGCACGCTCGGCGACCGGCCGAATAGTCTGATTTCTTTTTGAAACACCGAATAGTCTGAATTGGAAGGGAAGGAACACGTTGGAATATGGTTTTGCCCTCGATGTCTCCCCGCACGGCATCGGCCGGCCGGGCCGCCCGCGCGTGCGTGGCGCGGCCGAGGTGAACCGCCGCGCCGGCCGAATTGTTCCTTCCCGTTTCGTACGCCAAAGCCCAACGCCGCATACTTACCCGTCACACAAAGCGGCGCAGCGCCACACGGAACCTGCCTAGCTATAGGTGGACGGGTAGCTAGAGAGCGAGCTGAGCGGGCGAGCGGGCCAGCTACGTGGCCGCCGGGCCAGGTCGTCGTCCTCCCCAGGCTCCCAGAGCTCGCGCGCCGCGCCCGCCCTATATATCTCGCGCCGCGCCGGGCGGCAGAAGGGAAGGTTTGGGCAAGCAAGAGCGGCCACCGCATTTCATTCCGCCACCAACACTAACTAGCTCATTGCATTAATCCTTCCCGGCTTCGCGGGTGATCACATCAGCGGCGAGAGAAAGAAAGATGTCGCAGGGCGCGTCGAGGTGCGCGGCGGCGTGGGCGCAGGCCGAGGGCCGGCCGTTCACGGAGCCGATCGAGATCCCGGGGGTCGCCCCGGGCGCGCGGGAGGCGTGGTTCCGGGAGGTGGAGGAGGAGGACGGCGAGGTGGTCCCGCCGCACGTGCTGCTGGCGCGGCGCAGGGCGGCCGCGGCCGGGGCCTCCTCGGTGTGCTCCGGGCAGGGCCGGACGCTCAAGGGCCGGGACCTGCGCCGCGTCCGCGACTCCGTCCTGCGGATGACCGGCTTCATCGAGAGCTAGCCCCCAGCCGGCGGCGCGCGTCGATCTGCCTGCCTCTACCTCCAACTCCTCGGTTAGCTTAGCGTCAATGCAGCAGCGTGCAGTTCCAAACGGTTGGTTGAATAGTACTACTGTTTGAGTCAGTCCTTCATTGGTTAGTTCCCTTTGTGGATTGAGGTTAGAAAAATTTGATGCGGCGAGGCATTTTGCATTCCTTTGTAAATTCAAAGAAAGTGAGGTGAATTCAGTCGTAGACGTGTGGTGTGTTGATGTAAATAAATACACATGTGCATCAGTGCATTCACCAATTTGGTTCAGACAAATATTGGGTTCCTTTTTGGAAAAAAGGAAGTAACGGAAATGCCGGTTTCTTCAGACGCGCTTGATGACACGTCGCTGCTGATTCAGCGACCCTGACCTGGATGTCCTAGGGGTTCTTGACTCGCTCAAACAACAACAGTACATATAGACCACAGCGAGGGCAGTAACTTGCAGGCAATTCCTAACCGATAATTATATAATCGACACAGGCCATGGAAATGACTATGGATTAAATAGTCCGAGATACTTACACATGAATACATCCACTAGCTAGTACTAATACGTGCTTATCCTCTCCTGAATTCACACCCTGAGCAAGCAAGTCAAGCGAGACGATGCTGCGCGCCGAGCTGCAAGAGGAAGAGTTCCAGGAAGCAGACATCCTATGGCCGGATGCGGCAGATTTGGAGGAGTTACTACCCCGGGCGTATTTCTCTCACATCGGAATCGACGACGACGACGACGGCAGTGGCGAGTACTCCGGCGACCACCAGCCGCGTAAAGTTTCTTCCCCCATCGACATCCCGGCCGGTAGGAAGGCCGTCGGTGCAAGAGGCCCCCAAGTACCGGGTCGGTACAGCAAGTTCGGCGCGAGCCACGCCGGCGTGGGTGCCGCTAGCGTCGTCGTCGGCAGCCATGTCTTCGTGCCGCCGCACGTCATCGTCGACCAGAGGGCCAAGAGGGACAAGGCGATGATCATGCTCGTCGGGCCCAGCCGGAGGGCCGCCAGGGCGAGGAAGATGCGCGAGTAGTGCCGCAAATTTCGTCGGAAATAATAATGCTCTCTCGTTTCACTTGTTGGAGGAGCAGTTTTGAGTTGGTAGGTTTTTGCATGTGTGAAGAATTGACGTGACGCGAGTGAGAGTATTGAGGGATAACAAGCTCATGTAATTTGTTCTTGAGGATGGTCACGTTTGTTTTGTTCTAATGGCTGTCAATTTGTCATGATGTAAGAATGGACGCTGGAGGCTAGTGTGTTGCTCGCAAAATGCAGCGTAATCCCAGTCTGTTCAGATGAACTTAATTGGTACTACCTTTTAGCTGCGAGATGAACATGAAAACCAACGAAATTATGTGCGAAGACACAAGAAAATGGCGAATATCTTTCCCTCCAAGTTCAACTTTGAGGATGTTTAGGACATATCGCCATTCTTTCCCTCGAATGGAACGAAAGCTCTCAAAACAGACCAGGAATTTATCCTTCAAGAAGGAACCTGTCTGCAGGAAGGGGTTGAAAAACCTTCTGATAAGATTTACAGCTATACAAGATGAGTAGCACACACCTCAGCACAAGTAACCCAAGCTGATAAATACGTACTTCTCCCCCAACATTTACAACCTTATCTTATCCTCCCATGTTGGTATGCAGAAATTTACCCTTGGAAGTAACCCTTGTCCTCTGCCCTATCCATCCAGGTGTACACCAGCACACATGTCTACACGAAACCCATGGACGACGTGTAAGGTGTCACCCTCTACCAGGAACTTTCTGGATACGGGCACCATTCTAATTTCTACGGCTGACTTTGGAGAACCGGGAGCATCCCCCATTGGTTGGTTGGTTGCGCCCAATCGAGACGTGGGCACGCTGGTTTTGGGTTCCTTGCCCACAATAGCAAGGGCGGGCAGCTAAATCTACATTCACACTTTAAAAAGTTTCTTGATTTGAGGGTTCTGCTCCACCTGTACATTCTCCGGGCCTCATGCTGCTAACACTAAACTGGTGAAATAATCATTGGTTTACCGGAAGCGTCCATTGTTTCTTCTATCCAAAACGCAGCAACCTACGGGCTGACGTTGCGCGTCGACAGATAGGACAGATGGACTTGCAATATATATACAATCGTGACTTCAGGACTGATGGCCTTAGTTTTCTATTGGGTTCAGACATTCCTTTAGTTTGGGCAGTGGAGGAAACTTTTTTAGTATATATGACAGTAGCTTAGCTTATTAGATTTCTCATGACAGAACCTGCTAATTGGATTTGAGTTCTTGACTCAGCTTATATGTTACAGCTAATTTATTCTCTCAGTGACGGGGATGTGTCCGTGGACAGCGAGAGAAGGCAATGGCTTTGTTAATCCTCCGTAGACGTTCATAATAATAGGGTGAGGCATATGTACGTGCACATAAGATGTAGCCATGCATTCAGCATATTTATCATGTGTTTCGAAAGATAAAGCCAATATGGGCAACAAGGGTCATGCTTCAAAGTTCAAAATTTCATCCCGTAACTAGAATTCGGAACGGAGGGAGTATTCAGTAATGAAAGTTGAGCGGACCTGCTGCGCTGCCACGTGCTCATCACTCTCCAAAGCCTCACGCACACGCTTCTTCCAATCATCGCGGTGTCCGTGGTAGTGATAATAGTGATAAACCACCATTGACTCGTAGCGAGATGGGCCCATATACCGTCTCCCGGGTCCGGGAGGCGCCAACGGCGTTGGGGAAACGCGTCGCACTGGCTCCCGTACGCGGGCGCATATCGTGCCGCCTGCCAAGTGTCGCTTGGAGTTTTTTCGAAGTCGAAAAGGCATATTCTTTCCGCTCGTAGACGTAGCTACATGCAGGTGAGGTCTCGTTTCTCAGCATTATTTGCTGGTTCAAACACGCGTGTAGCGCAGGTACGTGGACCCTTCTCAGACTGAAAAAAGCTTGGGCGCTACGGCCGGGCGCCGCGCACTTTGCCGGCGCCCGCAAGGAAGCGACGCTACATTCTCCACATCAACTAAGATCGTAGCCATCTTAAATTAGTACATCGTAGTACATGTCGTATGGCAGGAGCTAATACTAAAGTTGAAGCTTGCACCCCAGATTCCGTGTGCCTCCCAGCCGCAGACCAACGAGCGCCTGTGCCTGCGGCGACGGATCGAGGGGAGCGCGAAGGCTTCGTCATGCACCTGCCACCTGGTTATTGCGATCGAACTGCCTGGAAGTATGCCGACGTGTTTGTTGAGAGGCTAGAGAACCTGGCGCGGCAATATCTTATGTACTATTTCCATTGGAGGTTTTTTTATAAGGATTTCCATTGGAGTTTCGCGCCGAGCGGACGAGGTGCTTCGCTTGATCGCTTCGAGCCATCTACCTCTAGAAGTGACTGCTGTTGTTTGGGCAGTCAAAATACTCCCCAACTCCAGTACCATCTTTTCCTGCCAAAAAGAAATGCTAAATTCCCCGCACCAAAAGTGACTGCTGTTTCTCTAACAAAAAGAACATTAACGCGTCGCTTCTGTTGTGCAACCGTTTCGATCAGAATTCGAGAGCCATTGTTGACCCCGCGAGTCTGCGTGCGATCTGATTATCTGGTTCAGACCCGGCAGAATTTACCGCGAGTACTTTTTATTTTTCTTTTCATTTTTCAATCTCTTGTTTCCCACAACGCGGCTGCCGTACGTGGGAAGCTACCCGCGCAGCCGGAAGCGAACACGCGCGCCCCGCCTATATATGCGCGCCCTCCTCCCATCCGCCGCTCGAGAGCCTTTTGTCCACCACAAGCCACGCGAATCGAGCTACCCCAGAGCCCGAAGCTTCCATTCCGATTTCCAGAGCGACCCCGAAGCACGCAGCGGGAGCCGATCAGGCGAGCGGCGAACCGACCGACCGCAATGGCGATCGCCGAGGAGCTCTGCGAGTCCGAGGTGCTGTGGCCCGAGGCGCCCCACGACGACGACGGCGCCGCCGCGCCGCCCGGCTGCAGCTCGTCGACCGCGGCGCTGGCGCCGCGGTCCAGGACGCCGGCTCGGCGAGGAGTCCCCGAGGCGCCGCGACGAGAGGGCTCGCGGCTGGTGGACATTCCTAGGCCCGCCGCGCGCTCGGCGGCCCTCCGGAGCGACGACGGCGGCGGCGGCGGCTTCGGCCGGAGCGGCACGATGGTGCCGCCGCACGTGCTGGTCTCGCGGCGGCGGTCGGAGGGGGCGGCGGCGTTCGCGCTGCGGTCGGGGCCGGGCCCGGCGCGCGAGCTCAGCCACCTGCGCCACTCCGTGCTGCGCATGACCGGCTTCATCGAAGGATGACGAGGCTGACCCGTGCTTTGTTGTGTGTGCATATGCGAGCAAGACTAGTCACCGCCATCGGGCAATTGTCTTCGCAGTCGGCAACTCGGCATCATTGCCTATTTTGTTCGTATCCGTTTCCCAGTGGTCCCTGATCACATTGCATCTCGATTTGTTAAGAGGAAGCTCTGAATTTGTTCCTTGATTGTTCCATCCATGTGGGGAGAAGTTTCCATTCCTAATTGTCACGGGATTTAAACCATTTTTGGTGGATAATGTGTCCTTCGACCAAACAGGTCTGCTAGTCTAGTCTGAATGTCTGATGAGTTGAACTCGAGTAAAACGTGCAATTTAGCAGACTGGAGACGTTCCCAATTTCTCATTGCTTACTATCCATTTTGGGGAGAAATGTGTTCGTGACCGAAGAGGTCTGACACGATCGCTTCAACTCGGGCAAAACGTGCAATTTAAGCAGCCTGGCATTTCTGAATACTGCAACCATGCCCCCCTCCTAAGTCCTAACAGGCGATTCTCAATTCCATCAGGAGGGTAAAAAAAGGTGCGCACAAATCTAATTCAAGTAATATCAAATACAAACAGTGGTGCCCAGAACAGTTCAATAGAAGGCAACTCCTAACTTGGAACTACAGACAGGACACAGGGAACATCAATGGATTAACTGACCAGATATTAGCAAGAAAAGCAACATCTATCCAATTGGGGCAGCTTCAAATGACAAGTGTTGCATTTTTTATCATTTATTTATAAAACTCAAAAGGAAAACAATATTTATTATTCATTGGGGCCGAACTGCAGCAGCCTTCCATGTTTACCAGCAAACATAGACATTTCATACACCTAAAAGTACATACAGGAGTGGGCAATCTGAACTACAGTTACTCATGCAGTCATGTGGTTTTGGTTGCTGACGAAATTTCAGCAACGGCGGAGCCAGGTGAAACAGAAGAGAAAGAAAATGCCGATGCGATCCTCGAGCACTGAAATAAGACTATGCCTCGTGGACCTCACAGTGTTCTCAATGCCTTGATCCAATCAACTTCTAGCCTAAAGTCACCAGTCCCAGTCTTGGCACCAGGAACACCACCTTCTGCATTTACAGAGAGAGACATCCCCACAATACGAGCAGGATTCATTTCCAACTTTGCCTCAATCACATTTCCTCTCCATGTCGGTAAATATTGATCAAGAGGGATCTGAACGAAACAGAAACTGGAGTTTATCATAAATTTTCACATATTTCGGATTTTGAATGGTCGTAAAGTATATTTTACCTTCAGTATTTGCCATCTGTCCTGGGGTGTGTGCACAAAAGCCTGCCATGAATTATCTTCTTGTTGTCCTGGTGAATTCACCCAATTCTCTGTGTATATCTGTACTTAAAAGATTCAGACTATGCAGAACAATACTGACTGGAGATCAACGTTCAAGAATGACTCTTGGCTGGGAATACATACGGTAGATATGTAGCATCTTCCATCCCCTTTGATCTTCATTGCTATTGTATCATATGCATCAAGGTCAATGAAACCATCAAACTGAAACACACAGCGGAGAGGACTTTTCTTGTATCAGCAGCTAGCAGAATAACTTCTGCAGAAATTCAGCATGTATCTACTTAAGAAAGTACATATGTTTCTTATTTTGTAGATTTAGAATATAGTCTTATGTAAGCAGTATTTACTGAAGCCTAAAACACCAGATATGAATTCACCAGCCTCTGGAAAACAATACAATAAGATCAAAAGGAAATCCTAGCATGTTCAACCCCTCTTAAGCCTAGTAAGGGTACACCTAGTATTGTACTTGCATTTAGAAGCACTTCTATTTTGTTATATTTGGTTAGCAGATGATAACTCCTTTTCAAGACCTTCAACAGAAATCTTTTACTAGCATTGGTGACAACATTGCTGTGTCTAAGGATAGCACAACATTGCCGAAATGGGCTGAACATTCACGGAAGTATCCCAATGTCGACCGGAAACAGAAAAGTATACCTTCTTTGATCGCATTCCGCAGAATCCATAGCGCCTGATCCTCCATGTTGAGTCCTCAGACATGTCCGAAGAAAGATTACCAGAAAACACACCTTCCAGAATGCACATGTAAAAAAAAATATGACAAAGTTGTCAAGCTTACAAACAACAGCTGGTGATGACGAAGTTGTCAAGCTTACAAACAGCAGCTGGTATACTCACTGACAATTGGACTCACTCAGAGCCTCAGACAGTTCCTAAGAACAACACTAGAAGGCATTTCATGATTCATGAGGTTTATGATGCAAAATGAAAGAAGCTACATTTACATCATTTTTTTCTTGTAACAGAAAATTAATAAATTCAAACCTAACTTCAAATGATCGGCACAAGCAGGAAAAGTTAAGTACGTTCAAACAGTTAGTACCAGTTAATGAAGTATCTGGCCCAGCAGTGCTATCAGTTATCTCCAATGATGCAGAAGATAAACCTGGATAATAACCCAATCAGATTACATGAAAAAGTATACAACTTTAATGGAGATGTAACTGTAAGGTACTATCTTTTTAAGAGAAATATGGTCTATAGAATTCACAAAGAGAAATAGGAAGGAAACTCACATATTTATTCTAAGGCACAACTATATCACTACGCAATAAACTAAAAATGTGAATGTTTTTCCTGTTCATACAGAATAGGAAGGTTCTACACGTTTGACATTGTCAGCTATCTGATCCATTGGTTAATAACTAGCAACAAGTGACACAGTAGAACACCAGTTTATGGCTTTATGCATTATCAGATTTGCACTGGTTGAAAAAAACATAAGGGTGGTCGAATCCCATTTGGATCATTATTGCCCACAGGAAACACTGAGAAGCGCTATATATGACCCCTGCACATAAATCACCAAGACGCAACAAAAAAGACAAAAATGTAGGCAAAGGGAGAATTCGACGAATAGATTGCCTGCAATATTTCCATGTAGTATAATATTATAGTTTGTAATCTGTTTCCTTTGAAAGGATTGCACATTAGGAAGGTTTAGGGCTAGGATGAGTCTGAAAAATTAGGAAGTGAAACACGTTATTCTAAAATGAAACACCAGAAACTCAACAAAGCATCTTCTTAACATATTCTGAGAAAGAATAAAACCAAAGGAGCACTTTCAACACCAGGCAATCATTAATAATGTGAATCATGCATAAGTATCTTCCAGTCACAAAACACAACAAAAAAAATTATGCTATCGTTTCAGACTTTCAGTATTTAGAGAAACCGCAGCAATTTCACATTTATAAAAGTAAAATTTCAAAGTGAGGCAATACCTCCGTACTCTGAATCTGAGTACAAATGCCACCTTTTCAGCTCATCTTTTGAGTTGAAATTGAAGATATATCTTTCGCTTGGTGGAATTAGATCATCTGAACTCCATACAAGAGCTGCAAATTAAGCATATAAGCAAACAAAAATTAAATATAGGCGTGTTTCATCGCGGAAATGAACCAGACAGCAGACAGCAATCACAGCAAAAAGGCTCTGGTTTCTGGGAAGGTGCTACCTCTCTTGGTGGCGTTAAAGGAAGCTTGCCAAAAAGCTCGCAGCCTCGACATCAGGGGCGGAGGATAATGGAGGCCAACTCTGTGTACATGATACGCAGCAAATGAATCACAGTAAATTCGACAGGATGGAGAGAGAGAGAGAGAGAGAGAGAGAGAGAGAAGGATTGGTCGCGATGCCGCAGAAAAGGGGAAAGGAAAGAATCTAATTCCAGGGGCGGACCCAGTATAGGATCGAAGTTAGTAGGTAAAATACATGGTCAGATCCGAATACAAATAGCATAGTTTAGGGGTTTGGGTGTTCGATTTCGCACAGCAGGAAGGGAAGGGAAGGGAATGGGGCGGGCATACCCTTGTCGGCGGCGAAGCTCCCGACGAAGAACTGGCAAGGAAAGAAAAAGGCCGAGAGAGAGAGAGAGAGAGAGAAGGCGTGGGAGAGAGAAGAGAGAGAGCCGCCGGCCGCCACTCGCCCTGCCCTGGCGTCGCCGCTAGGAAAGAAGGCCGAGGGAGAGAAGAGAGCCGCCGGCCCTTTTTTTTATTTGGGGGGCGAAGCCCAGACAGCACAGCAAAGCAAAGCAAGAGCAGAAGGTCCAGTTTGGCCCAGCGTGCGAGAAAGACCAGCCTAGCTCAGTTTCTTCCATTTTATTCTTTCTTTTAATACTTTCAGTAATTCATTATTTCATAAATATGTATATTTCAAAATAAATAAGTTCTTAATTCAAAATTTTGTATAGGATATTTAAAAAATTTTAATATATGCTCAATATTTTATGTTAAAATGTTGAAATGGTAATGTGAAAATGCTAGCATTCTAAACCCCAAATGTTAAAGTGATACAATAAAAATGTTGATTGGAGTTTCGATTCCCTGTGTCGTGTCACGCGGTTTTACAAATTTATCATTTTTAAAATATTATTTTGATAGTTTTCTATCTTATCAATATATTTTCGATCGGATAGTTTCGCTTTTGACATTACCGAAATACCGACCCCGTTCTCTTTTCCAACAATATTGTATCATTATCATTCCCGAGTGAAAGATGTAAAAGTAAGAGAGATTTCTACCGATGATTTTCTTCCCTACTCACCGCTTCATGAGCCAGTGAGCCACGAATTCGATGATCGGGAGGCCGATGCAGTTGGCCCACTTGTTTGTGTTTAGCAGGCCATGGGCCGTTTATAGGCATGTGCACTTGTGGCCCAAAATGGCGTTAGGGTGTAGTTGAACGGGGGGGGGGGGGGGGGGGGGGGATAGCGAATCATCTCAATAAACAAAAATGGCGAGGGGATGGAATAGAACATATTGAATATCAATTATAAATATTTAAATAACCATGTACATCTTATAGTTGAAGATGAACCCTACAGTCGGTTTCTCTGAAAGTTTTGTGAAGTTTACTCTGTGGTCCGAATAAATGCCCCCCTTCATCAGTAATTCAGTATATATACATCAAGCAGTTCTAGTGTCACACTGAACTGACTAGAATATGCCCATCGTGTGCAGACTGCAGAATCTGAAGGTGAGGAGAGACTGCAGGCAACACCTACTTCCCTCTCCCAGAACCCCCAGCTCTGCACCGGTAATCCTGAACCAAATTACTGTACTTGTTTTTCCTCCCAGCTCGATTCCTGCTGCCCCCATTTACTGCCATTCGACCACACCACATCCCTGTAGGAAACTGTCCGACGCGTTCAGGTGGCCGAGCCACAGCTGCCGCAGCTCCGGGAACGCGACCTCCAGCCACGGCTTCCGCGGCCCGCTGAAGTGCAGGACGGCGGAGAGCCGCGCCAGCTCGGGGTCCGGCACGCGCCAGCCGAGGCCCGGCAGATGCCACAGCGGCTCGATCGCCTGCACGCGCCCGTCGAACGCGATCAGAGCCGGCGGCAGCGAGGCCATCTGCCACAGCCTGAAGCCCGACTCCCGGTTCTGCACGTGGCGCAGCGGAATGTCAGAACGAATAAGGTAACTGTTTGCGTTGCTCCTGGCATGGTAATGTTCAGAGCTCTCGACAGGGAACTTGCCTTTTCTAGCCAGAGCTGGTACGTCTCGGTAACGTTTGTTCGTCGCCACGCGTCGAGGTCGATGATGCTGACGCCCCACGACCAGGCGCATTGCGAGCTGAGGAGGCCCGACACGGCAGGGTCCGAGAAATTCAGGCGATCGCCGAAGGTCTTGTCGATGCAGACGCCGCCACCTTCGTGAGCGCCGACCGCGCCGATGATGTTCCCGTCGAGGTCCTGCTCCCACAGCCCGGTCAAGTCCTTGCGCACCACGACGTCGTCGTCGAGGAGCATCACCCGCCCAAGCTCAGGGAAGAACTGCTCAAGCAAACGCGTCAGACCGTGGCAACAGTTAGCACAAGTAAAGCTCATCAAATTCAGAAGTGCGTGACCATGCATCCAGGCTTTGATTCCTTTGATTTTTTTACCTCTGGGAGATGGATCTTGAGATAGTTCAGGAGCGAGAACGTGCTCGGCTTGGACGCCTCGAGCCGTCTGTGCTCCCTCTCCGCTGACCCGCCACACCGGTGATAGTCCAGCGAGCTTCTCTGCACCTCCTCGACCGTCCTCATGACTGAGGCGATGACGCCGCCGTCGCGCCAGTCGAACTGGTGCAGGCCCCTGACCTCGACGACGGCGGGCGACGCCGGGTGCAGCGCGAACCACGAGTGCATCGGCACGTAGCTCTTCTTGTCCGTGACGACGTGGAACACCAGCCTGCCCGGGTCGGCGGCGCTCCGCGCGGCGGAGGCCACCGCCACGGCGGCCGCGAGCACGTTGTCGGTGACGAGCGCGACGTGGAGGCACGAGGCGTCGGTGAGGCGGGGCGCGTGCTCCGGCGGCGGCACCGGGGAGCGCGCCGCCGAGTTCACCGCGAACTCCTCGGCCAGGCGCAGCGTGAGGCAGTGCACGCTCTTGGGGACGCCCAGCGAGGCCAGGTGCCGGTTGAACAGCGCCCGGACCCTTGATGACTTTACCTTCCGGTCCATCTTCAACAGCTAGAGGAACATATATTGTTTTACCCAGAGTTAAATCAAGAACAAAGCTCATGTAAATACTTGATCTTTGGAATGCAATAATTCGTAGAATATTTTTACAAGAAACAGTGTATTTTGCACAAGAACCAAAAAGATTTCCCGGTGTTCCCTTGACAAGGGTCATGTCCTGCCATTTTGTTAAACCCTACTTGCTGATCCTATGGCTGAGCCCCGGCGTGCTAGAAGACCATACGGCCCCAGGCCCACAGCCCACGGCTGGCATGTCTACTGGGATCATTACAGGTTTTCTATGTTTGACAATTCGATTAAGCACTGTCACGACCCGAACTTGATAAACATGCTTAGCATTCAAAACAAACCATCATAAGCATCATTAAAGCATAATGAGGCATCATGTGCATATGCTTGCATGAGTTTATTTATTTTTATGCATTGTTTGAATGAATGCTTGTGAAGGAAAGTTCAATTTTTGCTTTACAACTCTGCCCTAAAATATTTTACTCAAATACTAGACTTAAAATGATGACTTTAAATATTTTTGCTCAATTTTGTGACAACTAACCCGAGTCATAAAATTTTTGGAAATTTTGAAAACTGTTGTCTTGTTTGAATTTCTGTGAGCAAAACTTTTTGAGTTCTTGTTGTTGCAGTGTGTTCTCGGTGGTTTGATCTTGCTCCAAAAAATTTTTGGTGATTTTTGGATTGTGGGAAGTCACTGTTTTAAAATTTGAAGTTCAACCGGTGTTTTTCTTTTTCCCCTTCTCCCCGAGCCCATCAGTAAGCCCCCTTTCCCTTCTCCCGAGCAGGAGGATTAGGCAGCAGGGGCGGCGGCGCCACGCCGGCGACCGCTGGCTCGGCCAGCGTGGCCACGGGGAGGCTAGGCGCCGCGCCGGCCGCTCACCTCCCCCTCCCTTTAAATGCCGCATTCACCCTTCTCCCCCAAACCTTAGCCCTCCTCCACTATTACCGCCGCCACCACCTCCACTGCCACCGCCAGCCACCTTTAGTTCGTCACCTCCGGTAAGCGGTTCTCCAATTCCTCGCAGGCACGGCACCCCCTCACCCTCCTCGTCCGAATTGGGCCCACACTAGTTGTCCTCCTCTCCTGCAGGTCCTCCCTAGTGAGCTCCTCCGCCTGCCGGCTGCCGGACCTCACCGAGCTGCCCCCTCGCCGCCGCTCCCTGCCCGTACGAGCTGCGGTGAGCTTCACCTTACCCTAGAACATGTCCTGCTTGCACTCTCCCGGTCTCCCCTCGCCTCCACGGCCGCTTCCCCCGCCGGCCATCGCGCCGTGTCACGCGGCGCCGCGCCGCGCGCGGGCCGCGCCATGGCTGCGCTCTGGCCGCGGTCAAGGCGGCCTAGTCATGCCTTGACCCGGTCAGGGGGCTGGTTGACCCCTGGGGCCCACCTGTCAGCGCCTGGGGTTGGTGGATTCGTGTAGATCTAGCTATTTCGGGTGGTTTTAATGTATTTTGTTGTGCTGTGATCTTGTAAAATGCCTATAAAATTGTGTAGATCTTCGAAAGATACGAGACCTGTTTCTTTAGACTCCTGTGTTGAAGATCTACTTGGTAAAGATGCTGTTTGGCATGATACTATCACAGTAAATTAGTTATGATTTATTGTTGTAAAAGTGATTTAAATGATTGATTAATTATCTGCTGCTCTAAAAATACCAAACTTAATTTTGTTAGCTTCCTTGTGAAATGGTATATCCAATGGTGTATTTTGTTTTGCAAGAAACCAACTATATGTTAGGGTTTTAGATTGATTTCATGTGTGCTGCATGAGAAATTGTTTATTGCATATCTTTTTACTTAAAAATGATAAAATAGCAAAACCACCTCTGTTAGCCTTCCTTATATGTCTAGGTCCTATATTAATTTTCTGGAAATTGTTTGAAGTGGTTTGCATATATTTTAATATTTAACTTGTTTAGAGTAGCTGAAAATTGTCATGCTCATAAATAATTCTATAAAATTTATTTTGCTGCAAATCCAACTTTCATGATTTTTTATTGATGTTCTCTATGTGCTCAAATCAATTCATGATTTATGCTTGCTGTATAAATTTCTTGTTGATATTCTTGCTCTAGGTTTTCTTGCTTAAGTGTCGTGATGCTGTGTTGTTTTTGTTAGTAGCTCGTGTTTGTGTATCATTGCATGTTGTTCGTTCACTCTTCATTGCATATCATCTCATGCAAAACATAGCATCATGCTAACATACACATCCATTCATGCATTCTAGTGACCGAAACGCCGGAGAGCGAGCCCGTTGTGCCTATCGACATCGTTGAGCTCGAGCCTGGCGTAGAGTTTGTGGCTAAGCCCGAAGATAATAAAGGCAAGCACCTAAGCATGTTTTCTCAACCCGCCTAAATTGATTTATTTTAGTTATCTCACTTGGGTATTTATGGTTATGTATTTATATCTATGTATTGCATGGTTGTAACTACTTTTCATGCATTTTCCTTTCTTGAATTGTTATTCCTTATCCTTGTCACGTGGCAGCTAGTGAACCAAATAACTTGACTAGTTGCTTAGTCATGCTTAGAGTATTATTATAACTTGGAAGGAACAGTGGTTTAGTGTTACACTACACTCACTTGGCAAACTTGGTTATCCTTGATCGCACTCGTTCGGTTATGGTTATGTTAGAAACATGGTTTCGTGGTTCGGGCGGAATGGTAGGGCCTAGAGAAAGAAGTTTCGGAGGCATAGTCTGCTTAGATCGTTTAAGGACCGTCCGTGGATGACGTCGGTTTTGAGAAACTTATTGTGCTACCACGTATCCAAATCATGGTAAGGATGAGCCCATTTCCTCCTTTGTCTTGGCCATTGAGGCTCTGTCCTATATGCGTGGCCGTATGGCTATGTAGAGAGGCTTAGGGGTGTTCCCAGTGGACCTAGGTGATTCCCCGCGTAAGATAGGCGTACCCTCGATGGCCGAGGCTCGTTGGGTACCCCTCATCCAACGTGATCGGTTGGGTGAACCGCATGATCCTTGTGTCGTGTGGGTAAAGTAGTACACCCTTGCAAGGTTAATAATCAGTTCGAATTGCCGCGCTCTCGGTCACGAACAAGCTTAATATCCGTTGAATTCTTCGTAGAAAGTTTCGTTATGTTGGAAATGGTTCGTGGTACCTTTATGATCAATTATTTGTTCTTCTCGTAACCAACTAAAATTTGTGTTGTGGTTTGGGCAAGATAATTATTTTGCTAGGGGACTAGTTGTTAGATTAGAGAGCTCATACTTATTCAATAACTACTTAACCATAAAGCCTCATCCTTGTTGAACCCCCTTTGCATAATCCTTGTTTATTTATTCGTATAAGTATTGCGAGTACCTTTGTACTCATGTTGCTTTCTAACCTAAGTTGCAAGTAAACCGGAGCTTGTGTTTTGGCCACTTCTATCCCGCCGATTCCGGTGCGGGAAAGGAGTGAGTTGCTGTGATCACAATGGCGTCCTTGAGCAAAGGAATCTTTGTCTTATCATGCTTTAGTTATTTTATCCGCTGCGTAGCTAGACTTGTGTGAGAGCATAACGGAAACATCAAACTTAAATTTATATCTCTTCTAATGCTATTCGTGAGCCCAAGGCTTGTAATGTGGAGTTTGAACCTTTAATTTCAGATTTGATCTATCCTTATCATGAACTTGTAAACCTTAATGTTGAACCTTGTGTTATGTAAAATATGCTCTCTATAGATTTTATGGTAATGTGCAAATTGTATGACGGTACGTGTGCTTATTCCTGGACATGTGGCAAGCACGTATCGGGACTACCGGATTTGATATCGTTTTAAGTAAATGATTTGTCGGTTGTTGAAGTCTCTAGACGTGGGTTAGCACGTGGCACGCTTTTAAGCGAACATGTGCTAGCTCAGATAATAACCGGCGGTTCGCTTAAAACGGTTTTAAATTGGATGGTTCTTACGAGCACCATGATAATAATATACACGTGTGCCACATACGTTTCAATCCAAATCTGGGGAACGGGCAAAAAGGCGGACCATATGATGCAGTCTTTCGCCGTGGAAAGCTGAAAGCACTTGCTCGAGCTATGCTAAGGTGGTAACATGCGGGACATGATGCCAGCTTACCAAAGTTCAGTGGAAGATTAGTAAAGGCCATAACGGAGGACGCGTGGGACGAGAACAAGATTAGACAAGTTCACACCACATACCATGGCCATCATCTTGATCGCCACGGCCTCCATGTCGAGCCGGCCGTCGTAGGACGCCAGCACGGCGCCCATCTCCGCCATGAGCGCGTCCAGGGAGTCCGGCGCCGCTTCCACCACCACGGGATCCAGCAGGGTCGCCGCCCTGTGAGTCCTCCTCCATTCCTTCATGAATTCCTGGCAGTTCCACGGACCCATGTGAGAAATGTTAACTCCTTTTTGCAGGGGAAAAAAAAGGTTTGCCGGACCCAAAAAAATCCTAGATTGTTACATTGCCTGTACATGCAAAAACTGAAGCCAACATTGGCTGGAACAGGACGGTCTGTTGTACGTACATGTGAAGTACAGTTAACCACCCCAGCCAATGATCATATATTTCAGTAGGTTTCTCACGAGGAGCTACATGAAGCAATCATTCCCGGGCACGATCTTAGATCGGCGGGAGGAGTCACAAGGGCGCGCATGGAGCCATGGACGATGGCTGGCTCCGGCGGCAGGCTCACGGACCATGAATCCGCGACCGGTGCCGAGATCCACGTAGCTCCAAGCGCGAGGCCCCACCGGCCGAGCTGGATCGCATGGCGCCGTGGCGCGTCCTAGCTAGCCAGACTGCCAGTGAGCGAGGGAACCCTAGCGAGCGAGTCACAGGCGGCTGCTCTGCCTTCCGGGTCCCATCCAAGCCGAGCCACCAGCTCGTGGGGCCCGCGTGGGAATCGTGGAGTGCGGGCTGCGCAGGCCACTCGAATCTGCTAAGAGTCCCGATCCGATCCGTTGGAGTCGCGACCGGACCTCGTCAAATTAGGCAGTTTTTCCGGCGTAACTTGACCCTGAACAAGAACTACTGGTAGTTGTTGTTGTTGACTTTGACACGCCTAATTAGCTTTTCACAAAGGGGAAACTTGTGCGCGTCTAGCTTGGTGTGAGACCTAGTTTTGCATCGTAGTCTACCCTGTTGAATTCATTTGGACCTGGAACAGCGATTGTGTCGCTAGCAGTAGCTCGGTCAGTGCGCCGTCAACCGTCAAGGCCGCAGCTGCAGGTCCGGCGCCCGGGCCAGACGCCGGACCGGCCGAACGGCCTGATACCTGTCAGCCGGACGGCCACGTGGTCGGCGACGCCGCGACGTGTTGGCCACCGGGCCCTGACATTCCCGTCCCCGTGAACGCCGCTCGCCGCCAAGGAGACGAACCGGATAGAAACCGCGTGAGGAGCACAGCAGGCCTGGCCGCCTGCGCCGTCGCCCCATGCTTTGCCTTTTGCGCTGCCCTCCCTCCCAGCGGCGGACGACGTAAAAAAAAAATTCACAAGTCCGGCGCGGCGGCGCCTAACACAACTCGGCGCGGTCAGCCTATCGGACTCTACCAGCCGAACGCTGTAACGCATCGAGCCGGGCAGGTCGGAGTCGAACTCACTCACCTCCATCGCGTCGCCGCCGCCGCCGCCGTAGAGCCAGCGCCCGAGCCCCGCCCGCCAGTCCAGGCACCCTGCTCGAGAAACGCGAGTCCCATGGAAGGATTACGCCCAGGAATGGAGTAGCAGTAGGAGCTGCTGGTACCGACCAGTACCGTACGCGGTACGAGAACGGCTACTGTGAAGTGGCTACCATGAAGTGAGAGGTGATGGCTTTACCGGTCGCGGGAGGGCAGAGGGAGGCGCCGGCCTCGACGGCGAGGAGCGCGGCGCGGAAGAGGAGCACCCCGGCGAGGAGCCCCGTGACGACGGCGGAGCGGCACCCGCGCCGCGCCGCCTGCTGCTGCTGGTGCGGCTGCGGCGTCGCCTTGGGCTTCATCACCGCGTCGTCAGCGCCCGCCGTGATGTACACCCTCATTGCCGGCGCCGGCCACCGAACGACACGCTCTAGACGAGGCTGGCGCCGCCCGGTTCGCCGTGGCTGCTCATCAACCTTCTACCGTAACGACCGAGCCCGACCTCCCGCTTAAGTAACGAGGCGCCCGTGCGGCGCAGCGCGGGCAGGATGGAGTGTGCAGCGGGCAGCAGAGCGGTGGCGGTGGGGCTCGCGAGCTACCACGCCGCGCGGGCTGGGGAGTGGGAACGCGCGGGCAGGGGAGGAGGAAAACAGAGGGGTGCGGGGCATCGGCTGCGAGTCATTAGCCAGCGCAAGTTGGGAGTGGCGCGGCGCGAGGGGAAGGCCGGCTCGCTGTTGTCGAATCTGGAATTCCGCTGAGGAGCAGAGCAGGGGGCCGGGCCGGCGAATGGGCGACGGGGTTGCCGGATTTGACCCCCGGAAAGCGACCTCGGCCCCGCGAGCCGCTGATCCCGAGCCAGACCACCGACGCGAGCCCGAGGGCGACAATGCAAGCAAGTTGACGCCGACGCTGCCTCGTGGGACAGGCACACATGTTGGCACATCGCCGTCCGCCGGGCTACGGCTGTGGCTTATCCGGTGGTGCAGTGCCGCGTCCCGCTCCCGGAGTCCCACGGGATCTTTAGGTTTAGCTTTCGCATTACGTGCCCTGTCTGGCTCAGCGTACGAAACCGCCATGTGACCGCGTGTGGACTGAGGCGCCCTGCCCGGCCTCGCTTGTTCGAACGCTAGCTAGATGCAGTGTCAGCATGGCTGTGGCCAGCCGGAGTTAATGATGCTGGTTGAGAGAGTGACCGGATGAGCAGCCGGAGCGGCGGCGCTCGCGTCGTGCCGGTATCAGCCGGCGCGGCAGGGCTCCCGTACCTCTCGCCGTTCGCAGCATGGCCGCGCATCCAGCAGCCGGGCGAGCCGCCGCCGCCCGCCGGCACTGGCGCTTGAGTTGACTGCGTCCCCTGCTTCACAAATCACAGGCGGTAAGCGCTGCTGCAGATCGGTGAAAAACTGGAAATGCTGCGACACGGGACGCAGCATGCAGTCGTGCAGAACGACGAGTGAGCGGACGAGTCGCCCCGCCGCAGTAATCGCCGGGTGCCGGGTGCCGCGTGCCGGCTGGTGGCTGGTCCTTGGGCGACCTGCTGACTTTCTCGCCTCTCGCGTGCCTGCTGGCCGGGCTGCTGGTCAGTGGTCGCGTCTGGTCCCTGTCCCTGCGGCGATTCAGACGCCGGGATGCGTGATCTCCTCGTCTCGAGTTACTGCTGCCCTTGGTGTTCGTTCACTCGATCCTGAGTTCAATCCGGATGTTATTTGGTTCTCGCTTCAGCCAAGATCCGGATTTTTTGCACCAGGGACCATGCGCGTGCTTTTTACCGAGCCCCACCGAGGCACTCACTGGTGTCGCCGGACAGTGGTGGCGACCCGATGCGTGAGGACGTCGCTGGAGATCAGGGCAATCGAGCACGGACAAAACAACTGAGGCGAGGGCCAATCGTGTTCAAGCCGGGTTGATCAGAGTGTGGTACTCCGATCCTGCCCACTGACACTGACAGTGATCACTAGCAGTAACTTATCTATTCGACGATGTGTACGCTGGCTACTGTAGTACTGTGCATGGGTTGCTTCTGACGGGAAGATGTAACGGTATTCGTATGTGATCGTTTAGACTGTAGTAGCCAGCACAGCATTGGTGTACGGTGTACCTAACAGCAGGCCTTATGGAGTCCTGCCGACGACCAAGCAAGCGAACTCCGGCCCGTTCAGGGGCGTCCTTCTTACCGGAGCTTGTCTGCCTGCCTGGAGAAGCATGCGCGAGGTTAGCTCGACGCTGTCCCGTGAATTCATCCCGTGGTTTGAGAATGAGGTCCATTTCCATTAGTCATATGTGGGGAACTTATGAGGTCAGCTCGAGATGATGCAGATCAATCGCCCCGTTTTCTGGCAGGCCGGTCATGATTATTAAAAAGTCAAATTCTACAAATTTTAAACAAGAACCAGTAAAGTTTTATATACGCAGAAGTTTGAATGGTTTCCTAGTATTTCAAAGATCGTTTAATATGGAATTGATTTTTGTAGCAATTGATACTAGTATAAGTGGGTTGATGGTCAAAATATTTTTTGAAAAGTGATGGTCAAAATTTACCTCTGAAGACTTCTTTAAATCCTGCAAGATATGTCCACTAACGGATCCAGGGAGTAGTTGGTTAAGAGCACAATTGTTGGGTTGTTCCTTTCAACACTGAATTTGGTGCCTGCTAAGTGGTCTGTTGCCTCATACCACTTGCATTATCTTCCAGCTCCACAAACCTGGTTTAATTCTCCATTCCATGGCACACAAAGGAGGAGGCGACAGACTGACAGTGGACGGAACACAGATGGAGTAGTACAACAGAAGAAAGCCCTCTGACGTGTTAACTGTTAATGCAAGTCAATATGTCGGAATCATAGCACCCTTTCCACATTGGCATCGACACTTGCGTCTGCGTGCACAGCAAATCACTCGACTGATTTGTGAGAAACTTTTGCAAAAGCTGATGGGAACGCATGCAGCCAACGGTCTGCAACGAGCAGGAATGCCATCGTGCCTCCATTTTGGCATTTTGACATTCGACAGCAAAAAAAATCTACGGAATGTCAAACGAGAAGTGGCACATGCCTGCAGCAGCTTTCACGCATTAGTTGCACGCATTAGTTGCAGGCGATACGGTAGCTGCAAAATAGCTTTCGCGCAGAAGGACGGATCAGAGCTAGCTTTTGTTGATGTGAGGCCAAGTTTAATCGCCGCGTAGCCCCTGATCTGATGGCGTTTGATCTGCACGATCGTATGCCATAAATGAAGATGTTTGCTCGGTCAGTTTCTCCAGAAGGTTCATGGCCGAAAGAGGTTTTCAGGTTACGATAGTGGCCGACGAGAACCCTTTTCTTTCTGAATGTGCGAGGTCTAGAGTGTAGACAAAGGCGCTGGCTGATCCAGTCTCCAGGGAACAGGGAAAAGGCGTGCCACTGCATGGTGCGGCGCCGCGCAAAATCCACGGTTTTTGCATCTTGTTCTTTCAGGGTTTCACGCACGGAATTGGAGGGGCGCACGTAGCCCCTGATCATCCATCGGGTCGGGTTAGGTTCGGGTCATGGGTTTTTTCTTCGGCCCGAGCCCGGCCCGATATGTGGTCCGGTCAGATCAGGTAAAATCTGATTTTTAAGTATAATTTTCGGGTTGGATTTTTATGGATTTTAGGTTAAAAATTTTGGCCCAAGCCCAGACCATACATTGGTCGGGTCAGGTTGGGTCAGATTTTTTTCGGATGAGTCGGATCGGGTTCCTCAGGTCAGGCGGCTCATGATGAGGTCTAGGCGCAAAGTGTGTGGGTAGGTTGGTGCTACTTTCACATATAAAATCAGGCATTTTTTTTTTCATTCGCGTTGATCAATCATTGGCTGAAACTAATTTCTGGGGCATCCTCGCTAATCCAAGGTGACAAAACAAGGAGCAGCAGTGTAATAACACAAAGCCCAATTGCGTATTCTACCTGATGTTTCGAAGCTGGGGCTCCGAAGCTTGGATGGGCCAGATTTGCATCCGGACCACGATTTCATGAGGATTACAATCTTTACTACTGGAGAATCTCGAGGAGTCTCCCAATAAATATTTGCTAATAAGATATTATTAGGATATCCTAATACTACTTTCATGAGTTATTGGGAGATATAAAAGATAGTTCCCCAATAATCTTCCCAATAGAACTATTGTATTGGGAGAGAATGAACTCTCCCTTTATTTGAAGGAAGATAGGATGAATTATTAGGACAAATCAATAATTATTGGGAAAAAAGAGAAGCATTGGGGAACTGCTAGAGTACTTTTTTTTCACAATAGTGGTAATTTATTGGGGAAAAAGGGACTGCTGGAGATACTCTTAGTAAAGTAAGCAATGATTCCTTGGTCCGTCAATATAAGTTTTAATCGGAATCCGGGTGACCGAATATTGAGTTAAGAGTCCGAAGCAATTTAGAATTAGCGTTGGCGAGTAAAATAGAAAAAGACTGAAGTCTTTGACCGACACATACTATGTTATTATAAAATAAAAAATGGTGTATAATATATATATTTTTATATGCTAATTAAAATATTTATATGGCTTCCCGTAGCAAAGTACGGGCATATTTGCTAGTATGTGTCTAAAGTTGAAATATATATATGCATAAATACATCTACTCTAACTATTACGTAGAGCTTGCATCAATAAATCTCGATGATTAGCAGATCACATTATCCTAAGCCCATTAACCCCAAAGCGATAGAAATTCGAATGTAGCTCTATGAAATCATACCAACAGCTCGAGCAATCTCTATCTTCTTTCGGATATAATGCATACAGAATTTGGGTTTTGCTCTCTGAAAATAAAACGAAAGTGAAATGAGTTTCGCTTTGGTTAATATATTTTTAAAATATGCAAACGATAAAATATCTATAGAATTTCAAAACACTATACCATATTTTTAATAGCATCCTCAATAAATTTCTATGACTTTCCATCTGCCCATCATGGTGAACCTCTCCTTGTGATCAGGATGAGGTAGATAAAATAGCATATTCCAATGGACCCCATATAAATGTCAGGTAATGACTTCTATGCAAGTATAGAACCAAAAAGGAAGAAACGAAAAGAGATAAGCACATAATACACATAATAAGCATGAAAAGAGATAAGCACATAGTACACATAATAAGCATGGATTATAAATTAATTCACAAACTATCTGCAAAGAGATTTAGTTGACCTTTTCCATATAGGACAATCACTATCCATTACGTATTTCATTCTAGGTTGGCGTAGTGGAAAGTTATTTAATTTATGTTGGTAGATAATACTCTTCGGAGTAAAGGAGTGACTTTTTTTTAATACCAAATTATATTAATTACGGAATAATGCCGAGGATTTGAGAAATACCAAAACTAGGTCCCAATCGTCTACCGGGTAGACGAAATCTAGATTTCGTCCACTCCGCAGACGAAATATGCTATTTTCATCCACTGCAGGGGCAAAATCTTTATTTCGTCTATGCGCTGGACGAAAACTCCGCAGCGTACAGGGCCCATCATAGCAGACGAAATTGGGGTTTTCGTCCACTCGGTAGATGAAATCGGCATTTTCATCCGACGGGCGGACGAAATTTGCCCCATAACTCCTGTGACATACCTCCTCCCGTCGTCTTCTCTCTCTCGCGGTCTCTCTCTCTCGCCATCCTCTCTCTCCCGGGGCCCGCGCGGCCCGGCGCGGCAGCTCGGTGCGGCGAGGCGCGGCCGTGGTTGGGCAGCGCGGAGGCCGCCGAGGGCGCGCGCGAGGCTTGGTGCGGCCGGCAAGGCCCACGCGCAGAGCAGGCGGGGCAGGGCGGAGTAGGCGGCGCAGGGCGGCAGTCGAGACAGGGCAGGTAGGCTGGAGTCGTCGGGCAGGGTAATTTTTTGAATGAAAAATTAGTTTAAATTTACGGTGTGAACTTTATGTTTAGTCCAGATATGTAGTTAGTTTATATTTTAGGTTTACGGTATTGCTAAAAGTTAACTTATAAAATTTAATTTGGAAAAAAAGCTTAGAGATGAGTTTAGATTTAGGATTTGGTTTACATTAGTTTGAGCAAGAGTTCATGTTTACGAAATGTTGTTCGTAGATTAGGGTACATTTAGTGTTGCCATATTATATTAATAGTTCATTGGTGGTATCAGCTGGCCCTGAAAAATAGGGTGCTTGTTTAACTGGTAGTGTAAACTCATCGCAGGAGGTAGCCATGTCAAGCTTAAATCAGATTCGGATATTTATGGGATCAGAGAGATCGTTCATAGCCCGCCGGATGTTGATTTGTGTTCGTTTCCTCATATCACCGTTGACCATTCGAACCCTGATTGTGCTAACATAAGGGATTTGATAGATTGGTTCGTGGCGTTGTTTCAAATGGATGGAAATCTGATATTTCGTCTACCGGGAAGATGAAATATAGATTTTGTCTACCCATTGGACGAAATCATAGATTTTGTCATGCAGGACCCACAAAAATTGTCGTTTCCATGCACAATCGTCGACTAGGTCAACGAAGATATTTTTCGTCGCACCGGTGGACGAAAATACCGTATTTTGTCCGCTCTGTAGACGAAATATGATATTCTCGTCTACCGGGCGGACCAAATCTATATTTCGTTTTCCCGGTAGACAATTTGGGCGTAGTTTTGATAATTCGTAGGAGTAGTGCATTATTCCATAATTACAGTATAATTTTGTATTAGAAAAATCATAAAGGAGTACCATAACAACCCTCAGAAATGTAGAAGTACGGTAAGCTCCACCCTAAAATACCGACGATAATTCACAGTAAATGCCTTATTTTAACCTTCGGACCAGCCGTCCTGTCAAAATATAGTTATCGGGGTATTTATATAGGTCCCGCCTACTACCAAAAATTACAACTTTACCCTCTCAACTACTATATTCCTAGGATATTCCAGGGGTACGGTGTAATTTACTATCTTGGATACCCTTTAAAACTTTACAAATCAGTGTATATCGGAATTCTTCTGGACCTTCTGCCTCTTGGCTTCATAACAGCGAAGATCCTACGAATACCCTAGAAATGAAATCCCTGCAATATCCCTGCTCTTTGAGGGCAGCTTCAAGACTTCTCGAGCTAGGAACCTTTGGTCAACTTCACCTATACATTCCTGTTCTCTTCAGTTCTGATAAGGTTACTTGATATTTGAACTATAATTTAGTTTTTAAGCAACTGGAACCAGCCCATTCGGCCTAGAAAATCGAAGTAACCCTGTCACACTTTGTGAGCTCCAGCCTTTGGGACCCTTCAATACAACGATGAAGGTGGCATCCCAAAAGTGTTTGATGTTAAGACTCAAGTATATGAAATGAGTGGTGCTTAAACCTTATGAGTAACTTGCATCATCCTAACATCCTGCATTCAAAAGCTTTTATGGTATATAAACCCCCTTGCAAGGAAAGTGATACCATTTCTAATTCTGATCCCCAAGAAGAAAAACTTTTTGCATGGGTGGAGCCGTGATTGATCACCTGCAGTTGATACAATTGGGAACACTTGAAACTTTATAATGTGATGCTTGTGTATTACAATGTCATTTCGGGCAAATTGTAGCTGAAATTGAGCAGCTAAGGATTTCTGGTTATTATCATGGAAACTTTTCATTGGAGAATACTTGTTATTTCATGGATGAGGTATCAAAAGAATTACCTTTTAAGCTCAAAAGGTAATTACTAGTTTACTGCTACTTATTTCCCTGTTGAAGTTTATTAAATTAGATGTTGTTCTTTGTTTTTCATGTCTTCTGTTTAGTATTGTTCATTAATTTGATGTTGTTTACCTATGTTGGCTTATTTTATTATCCAATACGTACTTTATCCTAGGTTGGTGTTGTGGAAACTTATTTAGTTTACAAACTTCATTAGCACCTCTAAAACACTTCTGAAGAGTATCCAAGTGAAAATCAACATGTATCACTACCTTTGGGTGTAGATACAACTGCATAATACATGTGCCCTCACACCCTTGGATAAAATATAACAGAGTTGTACTGGAAGGGAGGCCCCTCAAAGTATGGAAGGGAGGCCCCTTCAGCAAACATGCGCGTAATACCTATCAGAAACCAGTAAAACGGAGTTGTACTGGAAGTATCTATCTCCAGGCACCGTCAGAAGATGTCTTTGTTGATTAAGGATGAAAACGACGTATATGCTCAATATTCCAGGAATTAGGAACCTCCTGGCCATCAGGTACTATAAGCGATAAGCGATAAGATCCAGAGCCTGTAACCTTGTGCACAATGAAAGGCCCTTCCCATCGCGAGTTAAGCTTGTGTAACCCGGTGTCATCCTGGATTCGTCGAAGAACCATATCTCCAACATTGAAAGAGCGTCGTTGAACGTTCCGGTCGTGGTAACGATGGACTCCTTGTAAGTAGCGGGCCGACTGGAACAAAATGTTGCATCTGATTTCTTCAGCTGAGTCGAGCTCAAGATTTCTTCAGCTGAGTCGAGCTCGAGATATCTTGCGGTGTCAGCCTCGCCTTCTTCAAATATCTCCAGTCGAGGAGACTTCCATATCATGTCAGCTGGTAATATAGCTTCAGACCCGTATACGAGAAAGAAAGGTGACTATCCTGTGGCTTTGTTTGGTTGTGTGCGAAGCCCCCAGACTACTGATGAGATCTCATCAATCCACTTGCCACCCTTTTTGTTGTTCTCGTCATAGAGTATGTTCTTCAATCCATCAAGAATCAAGTCGTTGGCGCGCTCAACCTGGCCGTTGGCCCGAGGGTGAGCCACTGAAACATATTTGACTTCAATGGAACTGCGTTCACAGAAATCATAGAACTGATGCGAGTGAAAATTGGATCCCAGATCTGTAATAATAGTGTTGGGGGAAGCTAAAACGATGTAAGATATCGCAGATGAAAGTAACCACTCGATCCGTAGAGAGCGTTGCAATTGCCTTGTACTCGATCCACTTGGTAAACTTGTCGATGGCCACCAACACGTGTGTGAAACCTCTTGGCGCAGTTGTTAAGGGCCCTATCATGTCCAGGCCCCAGCATGCAAACGACCATGAGGGTGGTATGGTGATGAGGTTATGAGCCGGGATATGGGGCTGTTTGCCAAAGAACTGGCAGTTGGTACACTGGCGAACGAGCGCTTCGACATCTGCCAAAGCAGTCGACCAGTAGAAATCAGATCGAAAAGCCTTGCCGACTAGTGTGCGAGAAGCCGCGTGCTTCCTGCACACACCTTCGTGAATCTCTTGGAGTATCTCTTTGCCCTCCTCCGTGCTGACACACTTCATGAGTATGCCTGATGCTGATCCACGCCTGTACAGATTACCCCTGACTAGAACGTACCCTTTACTGCGCCTTAGGATGCGAGTAGCTTCTGCGCTTTTTGGGTCGACGCCGGGGGGTAGTTCGTGCTCCTGGATGTAGTCGATGAAGGCCACCCTCCAGTCGACCTCGATCATCAAGACCTCTCGGTCGGGTTCCTTTGGACCCTGAGTGATGGAACTTGAGTCTGGTGCCTTGATGGAAGGGTGATGCAACTCGTGAATGAAAACTCCCGGTGGAACGTTAGCTCGATCAGAGCCCAGTTTGGAGAGCACATCCGCGCCCACATTATTGTCGCGAATCACATGGTGGATTTCCAATCCCGAGAACTTATTCTCGAGCTTGCGTATTTCCATAACGTACGCGTCCATGGTGTCCTTGTTGACGTCCCACTTCTTGTTAACTTGTTGAACCACAAGTAAGGAGTCACCGTAGACGAGTAGTCGCTTAATGCCCAGAGAGACTGCCAGGCGTAGCCCGTGCAATAATGCCTCGTACTCGGCTCCGTTATTAGAGACCTCGAATAGTATTTGGAACACGTACCTGAGTTGTTCTCCTCTCGGGCTGATGAAAAGTACTCCCGCGCCACCGCCACTGAGCTTGAGTGAGCCATCAAGGTACGTGACCCAATGCTCTGGCTGGTTGGCTGGGACTTCTACTTGGTTTTCTCGCCACTCCACCATGAAATCGACTAGTGCCTGCAACTTGATGGCCGTCCGGGGCTTGAAGTCGAGTGTGAGGGCTCCTAGCTCCACGGCACACTTGGAGATGCGCCCAGTAGCGTCCCGATTGTGGAGGATATCCGCCAATGGGAAGTCAGAGACTAGCAGGACACTGTATGCATCGAAATAATGGCGAATCTTTCTGGAGGTGATGAGTATATCATAAAGTAGTTTCTGAATTGTCGGGTAATGAACCTTGGATTCAGAGAGGACTTCGCTGATGAAGTAGACTGGTCGCTGCACCCCGAAGGCGTGGCCTTCCTCCTAGCGTTCCACCATGATTGCCGTACTGATGACGTTAGTAGTCGCGACGATGTAGAGTAGCACATTCTTGCCTAGTTGGGGAGCCATCAGGATGGGGGGTGAGTGCAAATGGTGCCTGAGATCTTGCAGTGCCTGATTTGCCTCCTCGGTCCACTGGAACTTGTCGTGGCGCTTGAGCAATTTGAAGAAGGGTAGTCCCCGTTCTCCAAGTCGGGAGATGAATCGATTCAAAGCTGCCATGCAGCCTGTGAGCTTCTGGACGTCCTTGATCGTCCTTGGAGCGTCCATGGTTGTGATGGCGTTGATCTTCTCCGGGTTTGCTTCAATTCCTCAGTGACTAACAATGAACCCGAGTAGTTTTCTTTGTGGCATGCCAAAGACGCACTTCGTCGGGTTAAGCTTCCATCAAAACTTCCGCAAGCTGTTGAATGTTTCCTCGAGATCAGTGATGAACTCATCATGGGATCTGGTCTTGATGACCACGTCATCCATGTAAGCTTCAACGTTGCAGTGTAGTTGGTCCGCGAGGCACAGTTGGATGGCCCGTTGATAGGTGGCTCCTACGTTCTTCAACCCGAATGACATTGTAGTTTATGCGTATGCTCCAAAGGGGGTGATGAACGCCGTTTTGATCTGATCTTGTTTCTTGAGAGCTATCTAGTGGTAGCCCAAGTAGCGGTCGAGGAAGAAGAGCAAGACGCAGCCAGCCGTAGAGTCGATGACTTGGTCGATGCGTGGGAGCGCGAAGGGGTCCTTCAGGCAGTGTTTATTGCGATCAGTATAATTCACACACATCCTCCATTCATTATTATTCTTTTTCAAGACTAGTACAGGATTAGCTAACCACTCGGGGTGGTACACTTCTTTAATAAAACCTGCCGCGAGTAGTTTTGCTAGCTCTTTCTAGATAGCCTCCCTCTTGTCGGGGGCAAAGCGTCGTAGTCGTTGCTTCTTCAGAATGGCTTTACGGTCGACTTTTAGGCAATGCTCAATCAACTCCTTGGGCACCCCTGGCATATCCGCTGGTTTCCACGCGAATATGTCTTGGTTAGCCCTAAGGAAGCTGACGAGCGCGCTTTCCTATTTGTCACCTAAGGCTCCCCCGATCAAAGCAGTCTTGGACGGGTCGCCTTCTTGTAGTGGGATGGCCTTGATGCCGATGTCGCTGGGGTTGGGTTCAACCCTCGACGGGTTGGGCCGCTGGTTGGAGATCTCCATCTCCGAGTTGGTCAGCTTCTGCGCGGCCGCGAGTACTTCTACAGACGGCTCTGGCACGCGTGATGTCGTGGCGTACTCGATCGCTTCCTGGTCGCAGTCGTACGACTTCTTCAAGTCACCACGGAGTGTGAGTACGCCTGTCTTGCCTGGTATTTTAAGTAGCAGGTAGACGAAGAGGGGCACGACCATGAATTTGGCTAGTGCCGGTCTGCCAAGGATGGCATGATATGACGAGTCGAAGTCCGCCACCTCGAACTTCATGTACTCGGTGCGGTAGTTATCTTTCATCTCAATGGTGACTGGCAGGACCATTGACCCGAGTGGTGTAGCCGCGTTACCCGGGACAATGCCGTACACAGGAGCTCAGCTAGGGGTGAGCATCTTGGAGATGTCCAGGTCCATCTTCTTTAGAGTACTCGCGAAAATCAGGTTGAGGCCGCTCCCACCGTCGATGAGTACTCGGGTTAGCTGTGAGCCTGCCACGACAGGATCTAGAACGAGCGGAAATTTTTTCGGCTCGGAGAAGTTGGTCCATTGATCATCCCTGGAGAAGGAGATGGGGACCTCGCTATATCTCAGAGGCCTTGACGTGGCCGGCACCACAGAGAGTATTTCGCGCAGGGTCAACTTTTCCGCGCGCTTGGAGGGGAATCTGCCGTCTCCTCCGAAGATGACGTTGATGACGTTCTTCGGATCCTAGAAGTCTTGAGCCCCCGACTTGTCACCCTCCTCATCGTCCTCCTGGTCCTTTCGCCTTCCTGCTTGAGGGAGGGGTGGTGCATTGAGTGACTTGCGGATGGTGATGCACTCGAAGAGCGTGTGTCGCGACTTCGGGTGTATCGGTGGCATTGTTTGTGCATGACTTTCTCGAATTGTGTGTCGTTGTTCCCTGACTTCTTGCCACGCGGATTGCGCTCAACAGCCGTGACTTCTTGGTCTGGCTTGCGCTTTCGGGTGTTCCCCGAGTGGTTCCACTGGCTCTTGTCGAAGTGGTCATTCTCCTCGTCCTCCTGGTCAGCCCACCGTGCCATCATGTCACGCAGCTCCACGACAGTAGTCGGGCGATTGCGGCTGAAGTCGTGGTACGGTGCTTCGAGAAGAGCCCGTTCTGGAAACAGCGGATGACATCTTCGTCGATGATGTTGGCGATGGTGGCGCGCGTCTCGAAGAAACGCCGGGTGTAAGACCTTAGGGTCTCGTTCATCTCTTGCTTCACCTGGGATAGATCGTGGCGAGTGCCCCGATGAAGGACTACTTGAGGTCCTCCCACGAGTCGATGGAGTTTGGCTTGAGGCTTTCAAGCCAAGTGAGGGGTGCGGACTCCAGAGCCACCGGGAAGTAGAGAGCTTTGGTGAAATTGGATCCCCCTGAAACTTCAATAGCAATAGAGTAGCATCCAATCCACTGGCGCGGGTCCTGCTTACCATCGTACTTGGGGATTCCGGCTGGTTTGAACTCCTTGGGATAGGATTTTGTCGGTGATGTTGGAGGTGAAGGCGGGGAAGCAGTCGCTGTCGTTGTCGTCGTGGCACCTGCCGGTACGGTCCCTTCTGCTTGCTTCAATAACACGCCTCACGCCGCGGCCTTCATTGATCTTCTACCTGAGGTCGATCGTGGGAGCATCGTGAAGGCTGGCCTCGAGTGGAGCTTGTCCTTAATGCCTTGCACCACCCTGGTTGCGAGTAGATAGTTGTACTTCTTGTTCATTGTTGCCGCGCGCGGACGGGTGGCCATCTTTGCGCTGGCGGTTGTCGTTCCTCCGGCTCCCAGGGCCTCCTCAAGGGGTGCGGCTGATCAACGCGGTTTCGTCATGGCGCTCAGACCTCGAGGGTGGATTCCGAGTGAAAGACACTGGATGTTGCCCATCGAGTTGCACGAGCGCGCGCTGGGTCAGATACTGCAGCCTTTGTATCTAAGGGTTGGGTGGGAGTTGTTGGGCTAATAGGGTTACTACTGTGATGGCACCAATCGGCGTGCGGTACTCCCAATCCGCGATTGCTGCAAAAGCGTTGTTTAGATCCCTTTGGTACATTGGGTCGCGGGCACGATTCTCCGCATTGCGTCTGCGCTGGGCGCGCTTGGCGTTCTTCACCCGCCGGATTCTTCGGTGCTCCTCGTCTTCATCCTGGGGAGCGTCATTTGTGGGCTCGTTGGTTGAGACGTCCGCGAGTTGCTTGTTGTCGTACTCGGGGTCCAGCTCATCATCCTCCGCGTTGCGAAGGGAGGCCATGCAGACTTGACGATCCGGTGAGTTGTTAGCCGTAAGGCTGTACTCGATTAGCTCTGTGCTGCTTTCTCCCTCTTCCGCGATGGGAGAGAGAGGTTTGCCCTCCTGGAAGGGCAGTTCCTGCGTGAAGGCCACAAGGCGGGACTCGTAATCGAGTAGTTCGGAGGGATTAAAGCCCTTCTAGTACACGAAATGGCCTTGTGGCGTTGATGTTATGGTTAAACCCAGATGGCTGCCCAAAAATGATTCGGTGTGGCCATCGGGTTGCGAGTGGTTTTCAAGAGCGGGGGCCGCTCGGCAGGCGGTGGCTCCTTCGTCTCTAAGTCCTCCTCAGGTCCGGCTTGAAGGTGTAGTACTAAACGATGATTACTCTTTGTTGGAGTCCGAGTAGCTATCGAAAACGGGGGCCCCCCGGCAAGCGGTGGCTCCCACATCCTTGAACTTGAGCAGCAGATCTATGTCCTCCTCCAAGTCGGAGAGGGACTTAGATTGTGTGGTCCCCTCAGATCGGTTTGAGTCCGATCAGACTAGTTCTGGTGCATCACGAGTGGAAGTCACATTGAAACCGGACATCTTTTCGATCTGCAGGGCCAGATCAGGGAGCAGCAACTTGTCAAGGTTGTCGACGACCTCATCGAGGTCGCTGCTTCGAGTTGATGTACAGGCCTCCGGCTCCTTGGAGTCGACTAGGTGGTTGTTTAAGCCACCCAAGCCGTTGGTGACGCAGATCTATGCCATCGAATTCTCCGGTGGATGCTCGATGAACACCCCTACCTGGCGCGCCAGCTGTCGGTGTTTTTCCGCCATGCCCACCGAGGGATATCCCTGAGGTGGTGAGTTTGTAGGTAGGGTGTCGCCGAGATCATGAACTCGAAGGTGCAAGGAACACAAGGTTTAGACAGGTTTGGGCCGTCGAGAGCGTAATACCCTACATTCTTTGTGATTTGTATTTGCTTAGGCGGTGATCGAGTGATCTCCTCTGTTTGGAGGGGGTCCCTGTCCGCCCTTATATAGTCTTGGGGGACAGATTTACATGGAAGTCCTAGTCGGGTACAAGCCTAGGAGTCCTACCCGAGTACTTTTTGGGTAGTTTCCTACCGTGTCCGACTAGTTTCACTACTGTATGAGTAGTCCTACTGCACTACGAGTAGTTACAACAGATGTAGGGCGTGGGCCATGCCCCATCCCATATCTTAGAAGAAGTACGCCACGTGCACAGTCCCGTGTGTCCGGGTCTGACACTCATCTCATTTGATGTACTCAAAACCACGCTAAATAAAAGTGAGTATAAAATTTAGAAAAATATTTTGGACCTAAATATTTAGTTTGTAAGTTAATGGACATATTTGTACCTATGTTGACCTTAAGTTCAATTTACTGAAATTGAACTTTTGGTGCAATCATAATAGGTAACTACTACTAGGTTATATTTACACTATGAAGAACAAATAAACAAATGTAGATATTATGAATTGATATATGAAAATACATATATGATTTTGAGGAAACTATTTTTCGGGAGTTATCCAATCTAATGCGCCAATCTTTATCAAAACAAACAGTCTCTATTATTCTCAAGAAAATATGGAGGGCAATTTTTCTTCAATTTACTATCATCGTCACCTGTAATGACATTATTAAATACAAGCATCTAGTTAGAAAAAAAACAACATATTTAGGATAATTAAAATGAATAAAGTGTATGAAAGGTATCGTGGACAGGACTATCAACGAAACTTAATTGAGACGATGTAGTACTAGGCAGATCTCGAGCTCAGCTCACTGAGCATCATGCAACTAAATGTAAGCATCGACGTAAGGAGATTGACACGATATGCATCCAAGGTAAATAAGATATTCCTCATGACTAATATCCTCTCCCAGCACATTCAGCTCTACATTTGTGCCTTTGTTCTCTCTAAGAGATTGTGGTTATGTGATGTTTTGAATCGATTCCGGTGGATTGTTTGGTGATAATTGAGTGAAGCTTTGTTGTGAGTTTATCAACCATGCACAGAGGCCAATTTCGTCGAGGGTGAAAAGGTGCCCGCCCCTAGTTTCCACCCCGTGAGGTTTAGAGGGTACCCTAATCTCGACCGCGTGGTCCTCCTTCGCATGGACCTTTGGTACCGACAGTATTTGTCTGAGCCCCAACTCACCCTGCTAATGGGTCTAAACTCACTCCTTACGGGTCTAAACCCATCCCTTATCCACCCTACTACAATGCTTGTGAAAATTAAATGTCAACCCACTCTAACCCAAACCCTCAACTAAACAACACAACCTACCCCATCCCATTTGATGCTTAAACCCATGGGTATGGCTAGACCTACTAATTAAACCCACCCCAACCCATATTTAACTATATATATATATATATATATATATATATATATATATATATATATATAATTTAGTGGCTCCGCTATTGATATGGGGCCCATGTATAAGTCTAGCCATATTGTTTTGCACAGAGTAGTTTCCAGTCATACTGAGTCATCTCCAGCAATTTTTAATCAATTTCGATAAAATTTTAAAGTGTGAACGCGATGTTTTATTTTCAAGATCCGGCTCTTGACATGGGGCCCACGTGTAGATCTGGCCACACCACTCTGCACAGAGTAGCTGTCAGTCATACTGAGTCATCTCCAACATATTTCATTCAATTTTGATAAAATTTTATAGTGTGAACGCGAGGTTTTATTTTCAGGATCCGGCTCTTGACGTGGGGCCCACGTGTAGATCTAGCCACACCGCTTTGCACGTAGTAGCTGCCAGTCATACTGAGTCATCTCCAACAAATTCCAATCAATTTTGATAAAATTTTATAGTGTGAACGCGAGATTTAATTTCTAGAGTCCGACTCTTGACGTAGGACCTACGTGTAGATCTAGCCATATTATTTTGCAGAGAGTAGCTGCCAGTACTGAGTCATCACCAACAAATTTCAATCAATTTCTATAAAACTCATTTCAACCCACTCCAATCCATTTCAACCTGTGTTTACATAGAACCCGTCCCACCCCACCTTATTAGCTAATGCAACCTATTTTGATCCATTAAAATATACACCATATCAAAACCCAATCCATTAAACCCATTTCAACCCAATCCATTAGCAGGGTGAGCCTCAACTCACAGACAAAGGAGATGCTACCCCTTCTCCATCGTTTCGGTTTCAAATCCCATGCAACTCTAGTGGTGACGTCCACATCAATCGGAGAAGGTCCTACTTTGTTGGATATGTTTGAGCAACCAATTTTGATTGGCGGCAGCAACGAGGAATCATAATTTATTTTGTCTTTTTTGAAGGTAGTAGAGGACACGCCATGCTGCATGGCTACATTGCATACAAGGAGGCGGGAAGGCGGTTTCTGTTTCATTCCGAACCGGTGACTATTTGTCAGAGAGCCTATCGAGCCTACACGGCCAGCCTTGGCATTTTTAAATCTTAATTACAATACGTAAAACTAAAATTAAGTTTTTCATTTGTAGTGGGTTGGTGCTCAACTTAATCCTACCAAGCTACATAGCGGGAGTTAAGATGACAGTCATGCTAGACTACTTAGCATGGCAACTTTGAGTGTGCCACTTTAGAGTCACTCCAAGCTATTTGGTGTGACCAAAAGAGCTACTTTATAAAAGATAGTTAAATACTCATGGTTTGTCAAACTAGTGTGATATATCTGTTTCTCAATTAAATTTAGACAATGCCTCATGTTCTTTATGGCTTCTGAGCATGGTCCTTGCAAACTATGATCTGGTTTCATTCATCATGGTGCTTGACGATGCTTTTGCAATGGAATATTTTGCATCCTAATAGCGTTCATGTTCTAGATCAAGCACACTACTGTATGTTGGCATCATCGATCTAAGCGCATACCGTATTTTGGAACATGGTAAAATAAAACAGTTCAGAATTGCAATACTTTCCCGTGACATCATATTGGAATCGATGATGCCACAACAATACTCAAGATGCGATTTATTTTTATTTATGCTTGGTCATGCTAGCTAAGTTGCAGCTAAAAATTTCTATGCCTACACTTTTGAGGAAAAATGTGTACAGCTGCTTAGCTAATTCATTGCGCTGTAACAAAATCTGGTTCTCTAAAGAAGTAAATTGTGTGCCGAAGCACGTGCTTAGGTGGTCTTTTTGTGCCCAGTTTTAGGGTTCTCCTCAAAGAAACAAAATCATAATTTTTCCCCCTGGACAATGTATTTGTAGCTAGGGTGTGGAGCTACACCTTCTGTCCTATACATTAATACTGAAGATTGTCAGCATGGAAACTACAAGTGCCACATACCACTTGCCATATGGGCCAAGATGCGTGTTTTATGATGGAGATTTTATTAAAATTCAAGGTTTGTACATCGAGTTGATGCAAGCTCCTTGAACAACTCCTAACATCTGCATTACCAGGATGCACACAAACTAAAAAGGAGAGGAACATAAGACGAACACTAATTAATAAACGTCAATCCGTAGACTAGACTGTTATCCTTGTATCTTGGTAAAAACTCCTTGGCCATCTGAGCCAAGTGTTGTGATGCCACTACAAGAAGTTCTGTAAAACTGGTTTTTTAGTATAATTAATCCATGAACGTGAAAGGTGAATTCAGCAGGCTACACAAGAGAGCTATGCTGGACCTCCCATATGCTGCCTCCCACAGATTTAATTACATGAACCATACAGAGCTTGGAGACTTTGTAGTGGATATGAAAATGACTGCTTGTTGCTCCTTTATTAACATATCCATGACACATTCCAGTGTTCCACCTCGACAGGCTTTCCTCGCAAAATGCAAGCAGAGTCCTGATTATTCACGTTTTGATTTCAAATTGTAGAAAACTCAAAAAAAAAGGCCTACACTGGACCACTCATAAGGGGCGGGGCAAAGCCACGCCTGCTTTTCTAGTTCTATAACTAGGTTGCACTGAATAATTTCTTCATCTTTACTTTCGAGGGAAAAATGTGTAAAACAGCAAATTCATTGTGCTGTAACAAAGTCTGATTCTCGAAAGAAGAAAAATGTGTCGTGCTTTGCTAACATGTTGTTTGTATCATCGCCAAAAGGAAAAAAAACTATATATTGCGGAGTAACAAAACCTGGTTTTTTGTCTACATGCAGGCATGCAGCAAAGCACTTCGTAGCTGACTAACTTACTGTGGCACAACGAAGTCTGTTAAGGAAACAGACAGACTAGACTAGTGCTACCAGGTGGCCACGGTGTGGGGACTAGGCTAACTGGAATGTGGCGTGCCTAGCTCAGACGACCTCGGCGGCTCGGTTCCATTCCTACTACCACTTTTACTTCAAAGAAAATTTCTACTACCACTTGATTACCTCGCAGATACTGGTTTAGTCGTTAGATCAGGAAATTAAGGATGTGTCTGGTTGGGAGTCAACATGCGAAATCAAAGGATCACAACTTCAGATTGAGACGAAAGCAACAGAAGCACTCCCTGCCATCCACTTAACAGTAAAGCCACATGCTGACGTGCACACCGAATACTACTAGAGAGGGTACTAGCAACTTCAAACCCATGATCGACACACGTGCTGGAAAGTATCTCAGTCCTGAACTGCTCGCGATTGCATGCCTACGTGAACGTGACAGACGGCCGCGGCGCCTTTCTACTTGACGCGTGCCTCGTTCGCCTTCTTGAAGAGCTGCGCCTGCGCCGCGGCGGCGCCGTCGTCGCCAGAGCTGAGCGCGGCGCCGAACGCGTCCTTCACCTCCTGCGTGGTGAACGGGAACCTGCTGCTCACCATGGAGTTGAGCAGCGACGCCGTGCCCTCGCGGAACAGCTCGCCCACGCCGTCCTGGCGCGTGTTCGCCAGCGCCTCCGGCACGGTCAGGTCGTGCCCGAACGGCACCGCCGCGCTCGGCCCGAAGAGCCGCACCAGCGGGCACCAGAACCCGAACAGGCCCCAGACCAGGCCCGGGTGCGTCATCCAGTAGCTGCATGTGTGAAGCCAAAGACACGAGCCATCATACAGGAGTTAGCTAGTGCCAGCAATGCGCGGGTGCATGTGCATGAGGGTTTGAGGTTTAGGGAGCCGCGTACATGCACGGGCCGGTGTTGGGGTCGTAGGGCGTCGGAGTGGTCGGCGTGGGCGTCATCGGAGAGTACGGCGTCGGCGGCGTGCTTATAGGCGGCAACGGCACGTCCGGAGTCGGCGTGATGCCGGGCGTCGTCGGGGAGGTGTCACTGGACGGCGAAGGAGGGCCGTAGTACCCGCCGCTAGGTGTGGACGGCGTGGTCGGGGAGGTGTCCGAGGATGGAGAGGGAGGGCCATAGTACCCGCCGCTGCCGGGCGTGGTCGGGGAAGTGTCACTGGACGGTGAGGGAGGGCCGTAGTACCCGCCGCCGCCGCCTGGCGTGCTTGGGGACGTGTCACTGGACGGTGAAGGGGGAGCACCGTACCCGCCGCCACCGCCAGGCGTGCTTGGGGAGGTGTCGCTGGACGGTGACGGGGGAGCACCGCACCCGACACCACTACCGGGTGTGCTTGGAGAGGTGCCGCTCGACGGTGGAGTACCGCACCCGCCACCACCGCCGGGCGTGCTCGGGGAGGTGCTGCTCGACGGTGAAGGAGGTGCACTGTACCCGCCGCCGCCACCGCCTGGCGTTGTCGGGGAGGTGTCAGACGACGGCGAAGGTGGACCATAGTATCCACCACCACCGCCTGGCGTGCTTGGGGAGGTGTCGCTAGACGGTGAGGGGGGAGCACCGTACCCTCCACCACCGCCAGGCGTGCTTGGAGAGGTGTCGCTGGACGGTGACGGGGGAGCACCGCATCCGCCACTGTTGCCGGGCGTGCTTGGGGAGGTGCCGCTCGACGGGGGAGCACCGCACCCGCCACCACTGCCGGGCGTGCTTGGGGAGGTGCCACTCGACGGGGAAGGAGTAGCACCGTATCCGCCACCACTGCCGGGAGTGCTTGGGGAGGTGTCACTGGACGGTGACGGAGGGGCACCGTACCCACCACCACTGCCTGGCGTGCTTGGGGAAGTGTCGCTGGACGGTGAGGGGGGAGCATCGTACCCGCCGCCACCGCCAGGCGTGCTTGGAGAGGTGTCGCTGGACGGTGACGGGGGAGCACCGCACCCGCCACCAATGCCGGGCGTGCTTGGGGAGGTGCCGCTCGACGGTGGAGCACCACACCCGCCGCCACTGCCTGGCGTGCTTGGGGAGGTGCCGCTCGACGGTGAAGGAGGTGCACCGTACCCGCCGCCACTGCCAGGGATGCTTGGAGAGGTGTCGCTGGACGGTGATGGAGGAGCACCATACCCGCCGCCACTGCCAGGCGTGCTTGGGGACGTGTCGCTGGAGGGTGACGGGGGAGCATTGTACCCACCACAACCGCCAGGCGTGCTTGGGGAGTTGCCGCAGGACGGGGTCGGGGGAGCACCGTACCCGCCGCCACCGCCAGGCGTTGTCGGTGTGGTCGGGGAAGTGCCGATGTCTGGCGATGGCGGGTTGTTGTAGTAGCCACCGCCACCGCCACCAGGCATAGTTGGCGAGGTGCCGATGTCCGGCGACGGGGTGCCGACGGACGGCGATGGCGGGTAGTAGCCGCCGCCGCCACCACCTGGCGTGGTTGGGGACACGCCGGTAGATGGCGAGGGCGGGCTGTAGCCTCCGCCACCGCTCTGTGGCGGCGAGCAGTTCGGAGTCCCGTTCGAGCCTGCAAGGAAAGAACGCGCGTTTCACGTCGTGTCAGTTTTAAGTAATGGATAGGACCGAAGGAAGTGGAAGGCCAAAGGCCTGCATACTGTGTGGATCGGCGGGGTTCTTCCGGCCGCCGAAAGGCTCGCCTTCGCCTAGACGGCGCGCTGCATTCTTCCGGCCGCCGAGAGGCTCGCCGTCGCCGAGACCGCGCGCAGCTGCCGCGGACGCCAGCAGCAGGAAGCAGCACACGAACACAAGAGCTGGCCTGGCCATAATCTCCACCCTTTGCAAGGAGGAGACGAGCTATAGCTTGTTGGAGCTTTTCCAAGTAGTGAGTGGTGACTCCTTATATAACAAGCTCCCGCCTTCTCGCTCGCATATAAAAATTATAATTAAAAATCTGCACAGGGCAAAGGATGGTGCACACATCAGCACATGCTGCAGCAAATGCGCTGCAACTCCAAATGGGGAAACGAGTCCAAGGTTGGTTGGGGTCTTGGGGACGACTCCTCTGTGCTCACTGAAATGGAAATGGGCCATAATGTCGCGTCTTCATGGGCCTGCACAGTTCCATCTTTCCAGTACCGGCGACCCAGTTCAGGAGAGGTGCGCACACCGACGTCCGCGCGCCACGAACGCCACACGCACTCCTGCCGCAGGACGCCCACCGACGCGCCACCACCGACGAGCCACTAGCGCCATGCCCTGCCGGCGAACTCTTCCAGGCGGCCCGCGCCGCGCCACAGCATCACAGTTTGCGGCCATGTGCCTGTCGTGCCGTCGTGTCGCCGTCGCCGCGACGAGCGCGCGCACGCGGCGCGACGAGGGCTGCTGTCGACCGGCAGCGGCAGGAGGGCACGGTGATGGGGGCGTACGTCTGTGCAGCTAGCACGTCCATTGCGTGCCTGGCTCTCGCCACGCAAAGCGCGCAGGTCGCGGCGTTAATGGCGGCCCCGTCCGTCGCCGGTCTCCCCCTTGAATGCAGACTAGCCGCTTGCTGCTGCCACAGTTCACGAATTTACTTGCTCTCACCTGCCATCGCTGAGGCTCCATAAGTTGGATGCGTGGGGGCAACCCGCAGCGCAGTGCGGAGCGGCAGACCGGCGAGCGCGGCATCAGGGACGGCACCGGACGCGGAGTAAGCCATCTGTCGCGCGTGCGCGTCGGCGGCGTGGCGCAGCGACACGGATGCGGCACTTGTCATTACATCGGCCTGTACGAGCTCGAGCGGCTTCAGAGGGGGAAATCAATGGCGTGTGCAGAGGTTGTTTCACGCTGCTTGTGCATGGAGTTCAGTGGCTCACCTATCCGAAGGAAACTCCCGGTACTGCTTCCTCCATGAAGGCCGAGTGAGTATTTGGAGCCAGCTGTGTGGGCATGTGGCAATGCTGATGGATCAGTAGTGCCTCTTTCTGGTGATCGTCAGCTTGGAACTTTGATGCAAGCAGAGCGTTCAAGGTGCCATGTTTAGGACGTGATCCGGTAACAAGCTAGTCATCTATTCTATTAGTATTAGTACATGCTTAGGAAATACTAGTATTAATGTACCTCTAGAGTCCACGTAGAGCGAGTGCCTTCCATTAAGCAAGTCGAAGCTCCATTGTTAGATCTGTAGTCTCTAGTCTGTACCATACAATGGTTTGTGCTTCAATGCTACAAGCTAGTCTTCCAGCACTCAGAGCACTAGTTTCCCTCTAGCAGGAATCCGAAATCATGTGGCTCTCAAGAAGCACGAGGAGCCTGTCTAGATCGGATTCTGGATTCTAAGAAGCGGTTAGGTGCACCATCGGTCAGCCGTCAGCATGCAAATTATCATGGCAACAAAAATTGGGCGTAAAATAAATATCCAACAATAACAAAAACACCACGGAAGCAGTAAACCCGTGCGGCCCAGGCCCACACGAAAAATACGTAGTGCTCGCAAAGTGTGGGCCATAAGCCCAACAAAGGTGCACCCACTCGTGGCCCAGGCCCACGGCGTCCTCCACATTCCGCCGGTCTTCACAATATGCTGGAGCGAGCGTGACGAATACTTTGATCCATCTAAAAAAACTAACACTTTGATTAACTAACCCCGAAACTAAACGTACAATAAACTTCCTAAGAAATAATAAATAATTGAGGTAGTAGTGGCACAATCCTGCTGAAAAATACGTAGGACGATCCAGAGTTTAAAGGCCAATTCAAATCACGAGCATCACATTGTTTACAGCTCCGATCTCAGAGCCATCCATCCAGAGGCAAACTTCAGATCGAAACCGACAGGGTAACGCAACATCCATGCCTTTTTCCGCTCGAGTTCCACGGCAAGCCGATGACGCAACATGCGTCCCGATTCAAGGAGCGGCAGCAGGCCTAGCACGCAAAGGCGCGTCCGTCCCAGCCTCCCTTCAACCTGGCCCTTATGATTACACGGCAAGCACGGCTCCTACGCAAAGTGGCCGTGCATGGCCGGTGCGCTTCGTGGAAGCAGCAGCTCTGCTCTTCTTGCATGGGCTGGGCGGCCGGTGATCTTATCCGCGCCATGTATTTAAAAGCTCGGCCTTGATCGAGTCCCTTTCCACATTGCACTTCTGTGCATGTACAGCTAGCATGCTCACGCAGTCTCACACCTCACCTCATCAAATCGATGCCACCAAAAATGAGGCCCTGCAGTGGTGATGTTATTAGCCTCGCTCTAGCCTTGGGTTTCGCAGTGCTCGTAGTAGCTGCTTCGGCGGCCACCTCCCACGGCGGCGTGTTATACGTCGGCGACGAGGACGGCTGGGTCGGCAAACCGGCGGAGAGCTACGGCCGCTGGGCCGCCCGCCACCGCTTCAAGGTCACCGACACCATCGGTATGCAAATATGCTTCAGCTGTTTTGTCATAACTCAGCGGTGTTAAGCATCTAGTCGCAGGAATTTGATTTGCGTCGTGCATGTTTATTTCTAGTATTCAAGTACAGGAGGGGCGCGGACTCCGTGCTGGTCGTGGACAAGCGCCACTACGACGCGTGCGACGTGAGGGACCCCATAGGCGAGCGGAGCGACGGCGACTCGGCGTACGAGTTGGGCACAGCCGGGCCGTTCTACTTCATCAGCGGCGATGCCGGTCGGTGCAAGCAAGGCCAGAAGCTAATGGTGGTCGTGGAGACGGCGGAACCGCCGGCAGGATCGCAGGCTCCATCCCCATCTCCGTCCCTTGCGCCATCCACCTCCGCAGCAGCGTCGTCTCCGAACTATTACACAACACAGCCTCCTCTGGCATCCCCATCTTTTGAGGGTTCACCAGTGTCACCTTCACTATCACCTATGGATCCGCCGCTGTCATATCCACATGCACCACCTCCGAATGCTCCTTCGTTGGTGCCAATTTCGTCAAACCGTACATCTCTTCTCCCATCGCCAACTCATAAGTCATCACTACCGTCTTCACCATCACATTTGCCACATGAACACTCGATGCCAGCACCGATACCTCCACCCTTGTCTCCAAAGCCACAACCACGCACATTTTCACGTTCGCCATCACCAACGAGTACAGTGGCTTCTTCCCCGACATCAAAATCTGGAATAGAAACTTCATTATCTCCATCTTCATCCCTACCGCTAAGTCCTCAACCACGTGCTCCACCTCCAGCCGTTTCTCCAGCTCACTCACTTTCTTCACAGCAAAACTCTAGCATAAACTCTTCTATAGCAGCATCTTCTAAAATGCAACCTCCTAGTCCAACGCCAAATCATTCAGTGTCACACCCTCCATCATCGTCTCAAGAAAAAACTCCTAAAGTAGCGCCAATTCGATCTCCACTTTACAACCATCGTCCATCACAATCTCCAGAAACTACTCCTGAAGTATCAACAACACATTCACCATCCTACTTCCACCCTCCATCACGATCTCCAAATATAATTTCTAAAATCGCACCAACACATTCACCAATATACTATCGTGCCCTGTCACCTCTAGAACCACAAACTCCTCGGATAGCTCCAGCACCTGCCCTACCACATATCCATTTGCCACCATTGCTATCTCCAAAGCAACAATCCCCTGCAATATCACCAGCACATTCATTGTCCCATTCATTCCCACCATCACCACCTCTGAAACCACATCCTTCTACAGCATCACCAACGCGTTCACCATCATTCTCTTACCCTCCATCAATAGCACATAAGCCAGAATTTCATGGTGTAGCTCTAGTACCTCCACCATCACCGGGTCTAGACCCGCAGCCCCCAGCAGTACCACCAACACGGCTATCATCACGTCCAAAGGCACAATCTCTTAATACATCACCAAGAAATCCACCACTCTTTTTCCATCCTCCATCAATATCTCTAGAACCCCGATCCCCTATGGCAGCCTTGATACATCCATCGCCCTCCTCCGTCCCTCGGCCACCACCATTGAAACCACAAAATCCAAGGGTAGCTCCAACACCGGCACCATCACACGCGTACCCACCATCATCAACTCCAGAACCAAAGTCCATTATTACGGCGCCACCAACACATTCACCATCTTCCTCCCTTCCTCCATCATCACCTCCGAAACCAAAAATTTATAGAATAGCTCCAGAACCTGCACCATCACATATCCACCAACCATCAATGGCTCCAGAATTGCAATCCAGTACAATGGCACCGTCCTCCGTCCTCCCTCCATCACCAACTCCAAATCCAAAAATCCCTAGGATCACTCCAGCACCAAGATCATCACAAACCCATCCACCATCACCAGCTCCGAAACCAAAGTCCCCTACGATAGCACCAACACATTTGCCATCCTCCTCCCTTCCTCCATCATCACCTTTGAAATCACAAACACCTAGGGTTGCTCCATCACCTGCACCACATACCCGCCCACCATCACCATCTCCAGAACAACACCCCCATAACATAGCACCAATACATCCATTGCCTAATTCATACCCACCATCACCACCTCCGAAGTCACAGTCTATTAAGGCTGCACCAGCAAGTTCACCTCCCCCCTCCCTCCCTTCATCATTGGCTCCAAAACCACAAAAACCTAGGATTGCTCAAGTACCTACACCATCACGTACCCACCCACCATCACCATCTCCAAAATTACAATCAAAGCCATCGCGTGCACCCTCTCCAACTTCACATGCACCTTTGCCACCTCATACAAATGCTAAAGTCTCGCCAATCTATAGCCCAATTTCTCCACCGGCTTTATCTCAAGTTTCACCTTCACTGTCTCCTCAAAGTTCAAAGGACTCACCACCATCTATCCATGCCCATCCACCATCTTCACCCCATATTTCTCATCCTCCATCACCATCAACCTCTAAGCCATCCCCTATGCATATGCCTTCTCAAGCCCCAATGCATCTTCTTCACCCACCTTCACCCTCTCCTTCCATGGTACTTTCACACTCACTCTCTCTGCAACCATCTTTAGCACCATCCCAAACAAGCATCCAATATCCATCTATTCCTGGTCTAGATGTCGATTCACCCATATCACTGTCACCGGATCAACAATTGCCTCCTTTCTTAGTGCCAGCCCTAGCTCCTAGACCCTCACATGACCATCCCATCACAGCATCATCTATGCATACTAGCATGTCAATATTAGTACCCTCTATACTAGTTGTGATGCTGACTTCTATACTTTTCTAGTAGCACAACATGTTACGTTTTGTTAATTGATGATCAGGGTACAAAATAAATGTTATTTATATCTTTATTTTATGATGCATTAGTTCTTTGTTCATGATGGTTGTGATAATAAGGCATACTCCTTATATTTGAAGTATACCTTGCACAATGGCATCATATATCTATCATGACTATGGACACAACTAATTGTTTCTACTTTTCAATAAGAATGGCTAAATTTTCTAGGCCATATCAAAGTATCTAAGAATTAACATATCCACAATCTTATTTCTTATGATAATTGGCACATCCGTAGTTGCAATTAGCATGTATAGTAAGTTGAAGAATCCCCACCGCACATAGGAGCATTGGCTAGTGCGTGTCACACGGCTAACTGATGTTTGATTCTCACAATCTTCTGCATATTCATGCTAGGACCTGGGCTCGAAGTTCATGATGCTAGTCAATCTGGGCCCATATAGTTTCAGCTGCTATAATGTGAAACTGGGCCTGTTTTCAGTGGAATGCATCATCCTCTTGCCATGAAGAGATGGATCACAAATTCGCAACAGTGCAGTTCATCGGTGGTCGTCGGTTAACTTATTTTTTTATCATCAAACACTTGCACAATCGCATCATATATCTATCATGATTATGAACACAGCTAATTGTTTCTTCTTTTCAATAGGAATGGCTAAATTTTCTAGGCCATATCAAAGTATCTAAGAATTAATATATTCATAATCTTATTTTTTTATGATAACTAGCGCATCCGTAATTGCAATTAGCATGTATAGCAATTTGAAGAATCTTCACCTGATATAGGAGCATTGGCTAGTCGAGTGTGTCACACGACTAACTGATGTTTGATTCTCACATTCATTTGCTGCATATTCATGCTGGGCTCGAAGTTCCAGCTATAACGTGAAACTGGGCCTCTTTTCAGTGCAAGGCATCCTTTTACCACGAAGAGATGGATCACAAATCCACGACAGTGCAGTTCATCAATCGTCCTCGGCTAAGTTGTGTTGATCACCGATCACATCCATGCCATGTTAAGCGTCTGGTCTAAACATCGGACACGTACACTTGCCGTCATGTGTACCAGCAGTGGCAGTACGATGATACGTGCACTGCCACCGACACGTACAAGCGCTCGAATTGAAAGGCCGGAGAAAGCCCACAGTGCCGATCGTGCAGATGCAGGGCATGCAACCGCGCACCAGGAGACTACTGCACGTACGTGCTCCACACAATTATTCGGCGTTGCACGCAGTGGCAGGCAGGGAGCCATGTGCGCACAGGCACAGCGCCGCGCACCACGGAGCCAAAGCTACTAGTGCCCTAGCTAGCCCGAGCGCCCAGCGTTTATGGCCGGCCTCGCCTGCCGGGTAGTGATTGCTCGATGCCTAGCCATGAGGAAGCCCATGAGTGATGAGGCCATGACCCAACCGGCGAGAGGTGGCCACCTCAGGACGCACGCAGGGGTAGACGACGATGGGTCGCGTCGGTCAGCTGCAGTCCTCGCGTCGCGTCAGTCACAGGAGCAGCGCGCGGCCGAGAGGGGGAGAGAGAACCAGTGCTGCAACTGCTGCGGCCCAGCGAGCAGTGACCGTGGCGAGGAGTCGTCTTTCTCTTCCCTGTACGCATGTAGCAGGACGAGACCTAGGCGAGCTGTAGAAGCGTATAGGCTCTGGGAAAGCAGGCAGCCACGCCGTGCTGGTGTGCTGCTGTGGCGTGTAGCTGCGGCCGCGGCCTGCCACTTGCCGTCGTCCTCGTCCTCGCCCCCGCCCCCCGAATCCTACAAAATCCCATGGAAAGACGGGCCCAGGTGCTTCAATTTCACTCACTCCCCGCCCGACCTACCGGCCGGCCACGGGCGTCTTGCCGTTCCGGGACGGCGTTCTTGCTTGCCCCTCCTGGCCCAGCAGTCATGTGGAGCTGGCCGCGATAAACTAGTGCCCTAGCTCAAACGGGAAGCTGGAGCTGGAGGCTTCCAGGATCGACGTGCAGCTCAGTGGTTGTCTGCACAAGATCGAGAGAGATGGGCGGGAAAGGAGGCGGTCAGGGAGGGAAGTACAGGGCAAAGGTTGCCTGCGGTCCCAGAAAGGGCAAGGCCAATAGCTAGCAGCCGTGTACAATGGATGGGGTCGACCACCAACTGCAGCTCAAGTAGATCTCGGTCGGATCGGCACGCGAATATGGTCGCAGTGGACCGCCGTCTACACAACACCGCGCTTTTTGGTCTGTTAACTGTGAAGTGTGCTAGAAAGAGAGTTGTTTTCACACATCAATAATTAGCGTTTTACTAGTACTAGTGTTGTGCTAATATTAGATATAACAATAACTGAGTTATAACCTAGTTTAATTTTTCCCCACGAAAGCATAGCCAAGGCCAAACGTATACGGTGTATCCTCCACATAGACCACACAATCTGCTTTACTTTTGAAGGAAGGACGTTGACCGCTCTGCAAGTTGTTGCTCTAATCAAGGAGGAGATCGGCTTGAGGGAAGCAGCGTTGAGAGTGCCAAGTGCATCTTAGTTTCCATGTTTAATTTCTTTATTTTCGGTGAGAAAGAACCCTTCTGTTTTATGTAATATCTAACTTGATGTATGAACTATTATTTCTCCTTCTTATATGATTGTTATATGATTTGGCAGTGCTCCTGCCTGTATTTCAGAAAAAAAAATCTCTTGCATCGATCTCTAATTTGTGATTGTATCTAAACATGACGGTTATCACCTCCTCCTACTGCAGCTAGACTTGAGTAAAACAGGCCAGACCGTCCCGAGCCCATCACTAATTTAAGGCCGGGCTTGACGTTGTTTTTGCTGGCCCGAAACATCAAAATATTCACACTGAAAATAATGGGGCGGAATAACTCGAGCCTGAGGGTGACCCGACTTTGGTCCAAATACGCAGGCCGGAAAGCATTGCTGGTGGGGGCTAAGCTATTATATTGATTTTAAGATCGAAATAAATAAGGCTCTTTTTGTCTTCTCGGCTGTAAAATGCTCATGTCTAATTGGTGTTAGAATTAATTAATTAGTGATCAATAGACATCTTTTCCTCTATAGTCACCTCTTCTTATACACACACCTTTTCTGGATAGGCACCCTTTGGGGCTGTATATATATGTAACAGTTACACAAGAAATCAATCATCAGTTTTCACTTTTCACTCTTCACTTTCACTTGCAACATGTTATCACGCACGCGCTTGAACCACTGACGCTAGTAGACGCTGAACCGAAGCACCGTGGACACGCAAGGACACCGACGTCGTCGTCTTCCCAAGGTAGAAGATGGCCAACCCTGTTCCTTCCATGAATGCGATGGTTGATTCGATCACCGATGCGGTGGAGTCGGCCATCCACCGCGGCAACCACGCCGGCGGCCTCCGTCGATTCATGCTCCAGGGTGCCATCCGTTGTGTCCTTCGGGACATCGCCAAGCACCGCATCCATCCTCGTCGCTCCAACAGTCCACGCACTGGAGCAAGCGATGGCAAGTGCTCATTGACGCCGCGCATGGAGCCCCGTCTGTCACCCGTCCATCCACTCGTGGTCCGACCATGGTGAATAGACGCGCGAGGACGATGCCGGAGATGCCGCCGCTGCCATCACCCATCCCGCCTCCATCCACGTCAAGGCTACCGCCGCCACCACTACTCTCCGCCTTCGCCATGCCTTGGATTGAAGGCGGTGACTCCATGGCTGGACACAGAGCCACCCATCCAGCCCCCAACAATGGCACCGGAGCAGAGTGGCCGTCGGGCTTCGCCTACGACCTCGACGTCGTTCTTCCGCCTGCGCCACCTATGCCCCGTGCCTTCTCATACGCCGATGTGGCAGCCAACCGCCACCAGAACTCCCACTGGAGCACGCTCCCGCCGGCCAACGACCTTGGAGCTGCCTTCATCTCCTCCTCGGCTGAGGGGGAGACGGCTCGCCGCTCCTGAGCGCCTGGAACCAGGCCGGCGCGGACGGACCCACCGCGCCTGGTGGCAGCGATGGTCTTTGCGACCAAAGCTCGCCGGGGAAGGGAGGGATCCGCCTCGCCGACCGGCCTCCATGGCCGGTGCCCGGTGCTCCGGTTCCGGCTCGCCATGAGAGGAGAAAAGGGGGAAGAAAGAAAGGACGCGCAGCAACGCCACACGACGGCGGCGATTGAATGGCGGCGGCGGCGGCTGGGGGTCCGGCGGGCAGTTAGGGTTGAAAACCCTAACCGCCAGCCCTTTATAGGCGAGGAGGCGTTGGGCCTGATGGGCCGGAGGGTGCCCAGGCCGGCCCACGTCCCCCCTCCCCCCCACGGCTCGCCCTGTGCCCCTGGGCACTTGGGCTGGCTGGGCCGCGCGCCCGCCAAAGCCACTAGGCTGTGTGGCTGGCCAGTTTTTATCTAATTTAATTTACTATTATTTTACTGTTTTAGTAATAGTAGTTATAATTAGCATATAACTTAGCTAATTTATTTATTTGTGAGAACATCTGATTATTGTATTATTGATGTTGCTCTGTACATACTGAATATTGTTATTGTATATATATATATATGGTTTGTTGACTTTGAATTACAATACTATATGTGACTCTTTTATTAAATTACAACATACATCACACACATGTTAAATTTGTGAATAACTTAAATAATATTTTAACAAAGTTATTCTCAGAATAAGCAAATAAAACACCTATGTACGTTTTTCATATTGCAATATCTAATATTTTAGTTAAGATATACAATCTATTATATTGCATATGACGTTACAACATTACCATGTTGATTTAATTTACGATACGGTAAATTAATTATTCCATGGTTATCCACGTAGGACTATGGCCACTAAGGAATTCGACGAACTCACATTGGATGGCAATAATTACCCTTCATGGGCTTCTGATATAAAGATAGCACTTGCGTCTCGTAGTCTTTTGGCTACAATTCAGGAACCCAAGCTGGGGTTGTTCTGCCAGATAAGCAAAAAAATTTTGCTTTGGCTATGTTACAATTTTATATTCATAAGGATCTTAAAGCTGAATACCTTATGATTGAAAACCCTCGTGAATTATGGAACGCTCTTAAAGAGCGTTATGAACAACAAAAGGAACTTATTTGGCCTAAGCCTAACCATGAATGGAATCATTTACGTCTCCAAGATTTTAAATCTGTGGCAGACTATAACCACGTTGTTCATAGAATTTGCTCTAAATTGAAGTTTTGCGAGAAAGAGCCAACGGATGCAGATAAGATAGAGAAAACACTCTCTACTATACTTCCGTCTGATCGAGTATTGCAACACCAATACAGAGCTAAGAATTATAAGAAATATTCCAAGCTTATTCATACATTATGTCAGGCAGAAAAACTTGATGAACTTCTTCTGAAGAATCATCATAAGCGCCCTGTTGGCTCGGCGCCATTAACAAGTCTTGTAAATATTCATTCAATAAGAAGCAAAAGCCTAATTCACACAAGAGGAAGAGAGACAATGCGAGACCTAAAAATGACAACAAGTGTCATAAATGTGGTGATTTCTCGCATTTTGCTAAGAATTGTCGTACTCCAAAGCATTTGGTTGCTTTATACCAAAAGTCATTAAAAGAGAGCAAGCCAGCAGGAGACACAAGATATGAGGCACACTTCAATCTTGCATCTGAAGTTGTCAAGGAAAAGGATTGTTCAAACAAGGCTCCAACGGAACCAATGAACAACAAAGCTCTTAATATTGAAGAGCAGCTTCCATCAACGGACAACATGCTCCTAGAGTTTGATTCCGGAGACATGTTTGGAGATTTGAACTAATCTCGGTCCAACATTGATATCAGATTAATTATATATTGTAATAAGTCTAAGTCGTACATAGTTATACTCTCATACTTAGTATTAAATATATTGTATATATACTTCTATATGTTATACTATTATATTAAATTAAATTATTATTTTAGATATAGATGTCTGTTGATATCAATCCAAAGGAGGAATAATTATACTTTGTGGACTCTCGTACCACTAACTCTATATTTAGAGAGATAAAATATTTCCAGACTCTTAAGAAAAGAGAAGGAAACGTTATGACTATCGCTGGTCGAGATGCATTAATAGTTGGGTCAGATCGAGCCACAATTACTCTCCCCTATGGGTACACAAATTATGATTAAGAATGCCTTGTTGTATCCTGATTCAACTCGTACCCTTCTAAGTTATAGAGACATCCATAAGAACGGTTTGCATGTGGAAACACATGAGGACAATAAAGAGGAATTTCTCCTCTTCACTAAATTTACGGGATTTGGCAAACAAATCTGCGAAAAGATTTCTTCACTTCCAACTGGATTGTACTTTACATACATAAAACTCATAGAACATGTTGCTTATAAAATAATTTTCCAGAACGTCGATACATTCCAAAACTGGCATGATCGACTTGAGCATCTTGGAATAGGGATGATGAGGAAAATTATTAGCAATTCCATTGGTCACGATATGGAGAACGCAAAATTTTTCTAAAATAAAGATTTTTGTTGCACTGCTTGTGCAACTGGAAAATTAATTTTAAGACCATCATATCTTAAAATTTGAGCTGAACCACTCAAATTCCTTGAAAGAATTCAAGGAGATATTTGTGGTCCGATCCAACTATTATCGGGGACGTCCAGGTACTTCATGGTTTTGATAGACGCATCTACTAGATGGTCTCATGTGTCTCTTTTATCGACACGTAACCATGCTTTTGCAAAAATAATGGCCCAACTGATCAAGTTGAAGGTACATTACCCTGAACATCAAATTCAATCTATCCGAATGGACAATGCTGCTGAATTCTCATCCCGTACCTTTAATGACTATTGCATGGCATTGGGAATTCAGGTTCAGCATTCTGTTCTATATGTACATACCCAAAATGGTTTGGTTGAATCGTTGATCAAAAGAATCAAGCTCATTGCAAGACCTTTGTTAATGAATTGCGAATTGCCTACATCTTGTTGGGGTCATGTAGTTCTGCACGCTGCTGACTTGATCCAACTAAGATCAACTGTATATCACGAAACCTTCCCATTACAATTAGTACGTGGGAATCCTCCAAGTATTTCCCATTTGCGTAAGTTTGGGTGCGCTGTATACGTACCCATCTCACCACCTCAGCGGACATCGATGGGCCCTCACAGGAAACTGGGGATCTACGTGGGATATTCCTCTCCGTTGATTATTAAGTATTTAGAACCTCTTACTAGAGATCTATTTACTGCCCGGTTTGCTGATTGTATTTTTAATGAGGATCATTTTCCGGCATTAGGGGTAGAATTGTACCAAAAAGAATGCCAGGAAATTAATTGGAATGCTGAAAGCATTTCATTCTCTGATCCACATACTTTAGAAACTGGATCACAAGTTCGAAAGATTATCGATTTGCAAAATATTGCAGACAATCTGCCAGACACTTTCACTTATTATAAAGGTGTCACAAAGTCTCTCCATCCTGCAAGGAACGTGCCCGAAAGAGTGGAGGTACCTAATAAAACCACTCATCCCCAACTTGGTAAAAGAAAGGGAAAAAGCACTTCAAAGAAGCAAGATGTGATTGCTGGCAAGCAAAAGAAGACTGTAAATATAACTCAACCTCCGGTTGAAAGATACCTAAAGGACATACAATGTCCTGTGGATAGATGTGATCCACAATCCAGCTCAGTTATGGCCATAAACAATAATGCTAGAACATCTGAAGACCCTAGATCCATTATTTCGGGAAGTCATGATGAATCTTTAAGGGTAGACGAAATTGCTATAAATTTCGTAGAGACTGGAGAGTCCTATGATCGTAAGTCCATAATAGTCGATTGTTGTTAAGTTGCAAATATCCTTCAAATCGATTCAGATCCTAAGCCTATGACAGAGTGTAAGAAACGCTCGGACTGGGATAAGTGGAAGGTAGCAATTGAAACAGAGATTGCCTCGCTTTATAAAAGGGAAGTGTTTTCGGCAGTAATGCCAACAACTCCCGGTATCTTTCCTGTAGGATACAAATGGGTTTTCGTTCGTAAAAGAAATAAAAATAATGAAGTGGTGAGATATAAAGCAAGGCTAGTGGCACAAGGTTTTACGCAAAGACCTGGCGTTGATTTCAACGAAACTTACTCTCCGGTAATGAGCGGAATAACGTTCCGATATTTAATATCGCTGGCAGTTCAAAATCGTCTATCTATGCAGTTGATGGACATAGTGACCGCATACTTGTATGGGTCATTGGATTTTGATATATATATATATATATATATATATATATATATATATATATATATATATATATATATATATATATATATATATGAAAGTTTCTGATGGAATCGATATACCAAATCCTAAGGCAAATCACAACATGTATTATGTCAAGTTGCAGAAGTCAGTATATGGCTTGAAGCAGTCGGGCCGAATGTGGTACAATCGGTTAAGTGAATTCCTTAAGTTGAAGGGATACACAAATAATGATAACTGCCCGTGTGTCCTCATTAAAAAATCATCAACAAGATTTTGCATCATATCGGTGTACGTTGATGATCTCAACATCATTGGCAACGAACCCGATATTAATGAAGCACGTCATCATTTAAAGACGAAGTTTGAAATGAAAGATTTGGGTAAAACCAAATTCTACTTAGGTTTACAACTTGAGCATTTCGATACAGGTATATTTGTATACCAAGCTGCCTATGTTCAAAAAATATTGGAGAAATTAAACATAGACAAATCATATCTAGCAAAAATCCCGATGGTAGTCAGATCTATAGATATTAAGAAAGATCCTTTTAGACCACGGGAAGAAGAAGAAGATATATTGGGACCACACTACCCATATCTTAGTGTTGTTGGAGCACTAATGTATCTTGCTAACAGCACCCGGCCGGATATTTGCATTCGCAGTAATGAGGTGGCACTAGAGATCTTGGATTATTGTATAGTAGAAATCAAGATCCAGTTCTATTGGGATACACACATGCTGGTTATTTATCAGATCCCCACAACGGCAGATCATAAAATGGCTTTGTATTCTTGCAAGTTGGAACAACAATATCTTGGAAGTCATCAAAGCAGACATTGGTGTCTACTTCCACCAATCACTCTGAAATAATTGCTTTATATGAGGCATCACGCGAATGCGCATGGCTTCGCAGAGTGATAAACCACATAACTCAGTCACGTGGTATTGATGCACTTGAGACACCAACAAATATCTTTGAAGATAATTCGGCATGTGTTACTCAAATGGAGTTAGGTTATACTAAGAGCAATATGACAAAATATATTGTTCCAAAATTGTTTTACCCCCATGAACTCCAAAAGAATGGAGAGATAGAAATCTTGCAAACTAAGTCTTGTGATAATCTAGCAGATTTATTCACAAAGTCTCTACCATACTCCACATTCCGTAAATATGTTTAAGAAATTGGTACGAGAAAGCTCCGAGATTTGCAAGAATCAGGGGGAGAATCTATCTAAATATAACTTACTTCAGATATCATACTACGCTCTTTTCTTTATATGAGTTTTACCCTTCTAGAGTTTTCTCGTATAAAGTTTTTAATGAAGTAATGATTACACATGGTACATGTCATATTATCTAATTTTTCATATATGGTTTTTCAAAAATAATATACATGACATATTGATCTCTGATCAAATTGTTTCTAGATCAAGTTTTTAGGGTCACCTAGAGGGCCTATTAACATTGGAATTATACACATATATCATGTTGTTTCTCCTTATTTTTCCTACTGGGTTTTAAGGAGTTTTGCCTGGTATATCGATACAATTTTTTTCCCAAAGGGTTTTTTCAAGGTTTCAAGACGTAACTGATGAACAACAATGGTGCCTACAGAAGTCAATTGATCAAGGGGGAGTGTTAGAATTAATTAGAATTAATTAATTAGTGATCAATAGACACATTTTCCTCTATAGACACCTCTTCTTATACAAACACCTTTTCTAGATAGGCACCCTTTAGGGCTGTATATATATATGTAACAGTTACACAAGAAATCAATCATCAGTTTTCACTTTTCACTCTTCACTTTCTCTTGCAACAATTGCAATCTCTTTGGGAGGCCTTCTCCCATAGCGGCTTCAAACGGTGAAGCCATAAAAAGTGGCCCCAACGGATTTCTAGTTTATTTTTACCTCGGTTTACAAAATAGCTTTACGCTATGCCTCGATTTGCGTAAAATAAGTGAATCCAAAACCGATAAAAGCCCTCCCAAACCGGCTTTGAATGTTAGTCCCTTCTTCCTAAACATAGTACAATTCTAGATTTCTTTTAGGTTTAATATGATATCAAATATGGTTCACCACGAACTTAAGATATTTACAAACTTAATCAAACATAAGACACTTTGACTTAGTATAAAGTTGGAATGTCAAAATGGCACTCTTTTTAGGATAGAGGAACTACCAATTAAACTTGCTTGCATTAAGACTTTTTTGAACGAACTTGCATTAAGTTATGATCCCGAGGAAAAAAAACTGGTGTTAAATGACTTTCTAATAAACAAAGGGTGGACAATGCTTTAAACATAAGTATGATTATATTACATGAGATTGAACCATGCGTTAAATGACTTTCTGTATGGAAGCAGTTCTTCCCCTGTGCTCATTGAGACATTGACGCAGTACCACTACAAACATAGCCGCTGAAGGACTAGATAGATTGGCACGCACGTCGCCGCTGAATTTTGAACCTAGGCGTTTGTAGTCGCGTACTTGCTCCCCTATCATGCATGGTGGGAGTGCAAACAAAATTTACAGCGCCACATGTTCGCATCGGGAGCCATACCCAAAGGCCAAAGCGCAAAGGAAACACTGCAAAGAAAAAGCCCAGAGGTCACGTCCTACTGCTCGATCCGTCGCGTACTTGTCGTCGTACCAGAAGCCACTACTCTACGTCGCGCAGCAGCAGAACTGGTACAGCGTAGGATGCAGCTCCAGCGGCAGGCTCCTGCTGCGCTGATCGATCGACGACGACGGTCTGATGGATGGATTCACTGCCCGGCTGCCCCTGTGCGCTGCCCCTCGACACGTCTCCGTCGCTTCACGCACGTCGCCGGCCGCGTGCCAGCGCGGCCTAGCCGTGCTTCCTCCTCGCCCTGCATCTGCAAGGCTGCAGCCACGACGGGAGGGAGCCAGGCTGTGCCAGCGACCAACCAACCAACCAACCGCGGGCGGCCACGCACCGTGCCGGCTGACACAAAGACGAAGCTACCTGGAGCGCGACGAGGAGCTAGACCATCATGTCTCGCTACGGCGAGCAGTCGAGCACTTGCCCTCGCCCCCCACCCTCGCCTCTTTAAAGCAAAGCGACGGGTAGCGCAAGCACGCACCGTCTCGCCGGCCTCACCTGGTCGCCTTCCTTCCCCTCCCAAACTGTTACATCCCGCGAGCTGCCGGCCGGGCTGAGAGGGGTAGTAGTAGTAGCTCGGCAGCTCTAGCTGATCTCGCGCGGTTTCCTTATTCTCGCAAGGGCCGGCGGCGGCGGGCTCCGTCGCGTGTGCGAGTTTGGGAAGGGAAGGGGAGGGAGGGAGCGAGATGGGGAGGGGCCGGAGCGAGATAAAGCGGATCGAGAACCCGACGCAGCGGCAGTCCACCTTCTACAAGCGCAGGGACGGCCTGTTCAAGAAGGCCAGGGAGCTCTCCGTCCTCTGCGACGTCGATCTGCTGCTCCTCCTCTTCTCCACCTCCGGCAAGCTCTACCACTACCTCTCGCCCACCGTCCCATCGTAAGCAAACCATCGCTCTCTCGCATGCTTAGCTACCATGACCAGTACATGTTTGTCTATGCTTAGCAGCTAGAGTGCCTCTTATTCCTTGATCTCGCAGCGTTAAGGATCTGGTCGAGAGGTACGAGGCTGCGACGCACACCAAGGTCTGGACGGACATCCGCCAGGTGAGTACGTCCAGCAGGACCATACGTGAGTTCCCCCGTACGTTTGGGCTAGCGAGGCTGCTCGATCGAGATTCGAGAGTGATAAATTAATGATGTTTTTTGGCACGCAGGAGCGGCGCGCGGAGCTGGAGAAGGCGGAGCAGATGTGCGAGCTCATGGAGAAGGAGCTGCGGTTCATGACGGTGGACGACGGGGAGCAGTACACGGTGCCGTCGCTGGAGCTGCTGGAGCACAACCTGGAGGCCGCCATGCACAAGGTGCGCTCCGAGAAGGACCGCAAGATCGGGGGAGAGATCACCTACCTCGAGAACATTGTACGCATACCCACGCCGCATGGCCTTGTTGAGACCCTGAAGATTTTGTTCCTGCTGCACCCTCGATCCCTGCATTTTTCTAAGCTGGTTTCCCTATGTTCGCGCTTCATTCTTGTGGCGTCTCTGATGACTGCTCCATTCTTCATGCAGATCAGAGGTAGGCAAGAGGAGCGCTATGGATTGTGCGACAAGGTAAGCAGCATGTAATCGTTCGCTGTTCAGTAACTCGTGTAGGTAGTTCCCTATCTATTTCATTTTCACTGTGTTTCCTTGAATGCAAGTACTTTCAGTTGAATACCACACGACGCACGAGTTTCTCAGCAGCCTGCACAAGATATACCTTAATACCGAATCCCGAGTCAGACGCTCTGATTCTCCGAACTAGTACTCTGGATGGCTGGATAGGTCAGAACTTGGGGTCACTTTTAATTTCGACAGTTAACCAGCACTTGCTATTTAATTTGCTGGTATTTGGGTTAATGCGTGGTTCCTAAGACAACTGTCAGAACTCAGAACTAACAAATCTATCAGTACAAAGGTGTAAGCTGATGACTTGTAGGCTACAAATGGTAAGAACATTCCTAGATGCACAGTCCAAACAACAAAACAGTCTCGGTTAATCTGCCTACCTAAACAGCAGCACTTGAGTTCAGCTTCATCATTTTCAAGAGAGTGGAACTGTTTTCCCCGTTTCCTTTTGAGACGGAGAGAGAGTAGGACATGGTTGATGGTGTGATACTGGGGTATGTACAGTATACAGGCCGTAGCAAGAATAGACATTTCTTTCATGCTTCTACACCCCTCTGTGAAATAGGATGATTCCCTACGAAAATAGACAAGGAAATAGCGGCCCATCCATTCGGAGGAACCGTGCATGCGCTACTCAGTGCCTAGTGTCACGAGGGATGCTCCATTACAAGCTCGAAAGTGACGCAACGGCTGCCAAGCTACGACATGTAGGCCCATCCATACAATCCCTTCAAGCTGAAGGCGGCATAGCTTTCGCTTTGCTACAGTGTCACGAGCAGCTGCATCATGCTATGCATAGGTAGCTGACGGAGCCTAGATGAAGTGAACTGGCAGCTAGTCTTGGCTTTGGGAGCACATCACATTTTTACTTGCTTTGTGCGCTTTAATTTTGATATTAAGGGCATTTTGGTTACTTGAGGTTTATTATAAACCTATAAGTCTAATAAGCTCGAATAAGTGTTTGGTTGTGTGGGCTTATAAAAAGTCTATGTAGTAGCAAATGATCTTTGTACCCCTTATTAATGTTCTTAAAGGAGCTCAATGGGTAGGGTTGTGGAGGGGTAGAGGTGGAAAGTGATGTTTTCCTGGTGGGATCCACGGGAACTAAGCAGGCTGAATGCTGAGGTGTAGTAAAGAGAGGAGAAGTTTATAGCCGACTTCGACACAACGTAAAAATTTTGTGAAAGAAATAAGTGGACTATGTATTAATGGTGAAGAGCTCACTATTGTACAGAGTGGGCGGAGCTAGCCTGCAAAGATTTGCAGCCCCTTGCTCTCATAAGCACTCTTTAAAGGAGATTATGGGATTATGGAGAGGCTTATAATAAGCCTCACTTTAAGCCTAGATGTTTAAGCCTAGATGTTTAGATGGAATGTAGCTTATTTGAAGCTTATTCCAGTAACTAAACACCCCCTGAGCCTAAGCCTGCTCCTTTGTTCTTCAATGAATTTCTATTTTGGTATGTCCTTGCAGTTCATCAGAGCCTAATCTTTTGTGTATGTTATTGTAACAATTGTTTGCAGCTTGCTCATTCTCAGGCCCTGAACAACGAGGAAGCAGGGTCGACCTCGCTGAGCAACGGCCTGGAACTCAAACTTGGTGCGTTCTGATTCTTGGCTTGCGAGACATTGAACTTTCCATGCTGTGAGCTTCGATTCAGATAAACTGTTTCCAGTACCTAACCTGAAGCTTTCTGCTAACACATGCAGGATTCAACTAGCAACGGATGGAAGCTCGAGGATGGATGATTGGGAAGACTATGCTCTGTACTGTTTTGAGTTCCAGAGTCCTGTCATGTCAGGTTAACAGATTCTGCTGTCTTTCGAGGCCGTGAGAACACTAATATCAGAGCTGTATGTAGGCTGTTTCAAGATAGCCGAATTCTTCTGTAGTGGCCCTAGATCTAATCTCAGCATGTTATCATGTATTAGTCAGACTATGGGAGAAATTATCTTCACTCCTAAGCTGCTATTCCTCTGGTTATCTATACCCCTGTTATCGGCGAAGAACAAACATCATAAAAGGGGAACACAAAAGATCCAACTTCACAGGAAATCTAGGAATAAGACTTTCCACCCTCGTTTTCGATTACTCCAAGCAACACCAGATTAAACTCTAAAGGCTGAATCCAACGAAAAAGATCGTAGACGGCGCTAGGAGCTCAGCAAGAACGTAGCAATATAGAGATTGATAATCACATCTCGAAGATCATACTCGAATGATCTCATCACTGCTCCAAAGATTAAACAAAAGATGCAAGAAAGAAGGCAAATCACAACGAGAAAGCAACTAGAACAAAGCAGGCTAACAAAAACGAAGACGAAATCGAGAGCCAGAGGAGAATAGGGTATCAAGGAGTCCGCCGCAGAATGCCTCCGCCGGTTTTGCTTCCTTGTCAGGCTGACCCGGCCTTTTAACGGCGGCTATGCAATGAAGAGATAGAAAACCCTAGGTTCCGTGAAACGAAAACCGTCAGATCTAGATGGCGATGGTTGAGATCTCGTTTCGGCCAAGAACTCCGGAAATGGGCCAAGCCCATGCTATGCAGACCAGGTATAGTGAGAACTGGGATCTACCAAAAACTGGGCTGTACTAAAAACTGGGCTGTACTGAGAGCCTCTTTTTTCTTGTCTCTTTGACAACTACATCAACATTAGAGCCCAGTTTATCACCGGGAAAATGCCTCATATATCAAGAACGATAAAAAATCATTCCAAACATGCCAAATTGGTTTTCAAACAATTTTAAGCTTCACAAAGATAGTGATAATGCCATTTGAAATTTATTATTTTTAATAAATATCATATGCAACAGCAGAAGGGTGGGCCTGGTGCAAGCGGTAGAGTCTTACCGTCTGTGACCGGAAGGTCCCGGGTTCGAGTCGCAGTCTCCTCGCATTGCACAGGCGAGGGTAAGCCTTGCCACTAACACCTCTTAGCGGGAGCTCTCTGCATTGGGTACGTCCTTTTTATCATATGCAACAGCACATCTGAAATATAGTGCTAATGCCATTCAAAATTTATCAATTTTAGTATCTTAAAAATAATTAATTTGAACTTGACATTTGCCTATTGTATAATATGTGTATGTTCATCTAAACGGTAAACGTTAAATGTTCGGTGTGGGTAAACGTTAAATGTTCGGTGTGGGTCTGTGTAGTGTGTAGACCGTGTATACGCCGTGTAGACCTTTAAAAAATATCCTAACGGCATGCTACTCGCCTGTTTAGAATGTTTTTTTCCATGCCGTATAGCCTGTGTACATGCTGTGTAACCCGTGTAATACCATGTAGCATGTAATATATCTTTTATGGCCTAAACTGCGCGTCTACCAATCGAGTAACTACACGGCCGTGTAGCCCGTGTACATACCGTGTAACCCGTGTAATACCGCGTAGCGTGTAATATATCTTTTATGGTCTAAATTGTACGTATGCCCATCAAGTAACGGAGTAACGTACACGGCCGTGTAGCCCGTGAGGCGAACACTATGTACATAGTCAACAACTAGTGTTGTGCGCGCACCCCTGCGCGCGTAGAGGTGCACATTTTTATGCCGTGCTACGTATATACATGAAACATACGTCTAGATAGCACAATATATTATTCTATAGATTAATGGAGATAAGGCCTTGCGTGCATACCTATAGATATATTACAATGGGTAATTATGCATAGTTGATAATTCGATATTTCATAGTATTTTATAACTCTTACATTGCCACTGGAAATGTTTGTAAAGAAAATTTTGGTTTAAAACTAATTTCAGAATAGCATAGATTTTTTCGAAACAAATAGCATAGAACTAAATACATCGAAAAATCTAAATTACTTTGGGATGAAAATACCGTTTGATTTCACCCTGCCCGCCCATCCAAATCTGGGCTAGCCAAATATTTGGGGGAGGATTTAGATGTCTTGGATTCTGCCAACTCTGGGCGAGAAAATCAACTGCACCCACTGTGCATAAGTTGAATCACCAATAATTAGCATCACTTTAAACTGATGCATGTGTAGTCAATGACCAAAAGTCTAGCCAGGCGAGTGTCAGTCATAGTCCAAACGCACCCAATGCTTAAGCAGCAGTATTCCTATAACGGATTGAGATCTAGCCAAATCAAAACTTAACTTGTGCAGCTGCTCCCTCATGTTCCCATTGCCGTGGATCAGAAGGGAGACCTGCTTGCTTAGATGCTTACATGTAGATGCGCTCAACCACGGCCTACAGCTCGTCCGAGCGGTGCGGTCCTCGTGCGACAGCCGTTGAGCTAGCACTGAACGAGCAGGCAAGAACGAATCGGCAGAGGACATCAGGAGACAAAGAACCGAGGAAGAAGAAGATCCAATATCTGATAGGGACCGTGGAAGCAGGAAGAGGGCGCGAAGCGAACGAGCGCAACGAAAAACTTAGCCCAGAAGGAAAGCGCAAGGGAAAGAGGAGCGGTGGATACACGGCGCGAGAGATTTATCCTAAATCCTTCCGCGGCCAGCAGCCGAGATGAGGTGCAGCCCGGCGACGGTACCGCAGCGGTAGAAAGGACACGCGGCGTACGAAAGCCCGTCGACGCGTCGGCAAGGGAGCCACACCAGCAACGACAGCCGAGCAGCTGTAAAGGAACGGCAGCAACCAGAGGATCAAAATCGCACGGACGACGTCTTCAACGCTAACGTGGCCATGCTGCGCGGCTGCCGAGCCCGCCAACTTTGTCAAGAGGTATGCAAATTTTCAAGATTTTGTAACTGTTTGGTATGCTTCCGAATGAATTTTCGTGGTTTCTAATATTCGGTACATTTTCACGAGAGATGCACTCATTTCTCACACCCCTTTTATTTTCCTAGTGCATAATAAACGCACTCACGAATCATAATAGTGTTTCTTCAGGGTGCTGGGTACGTATACCACATACTAGCAAGACAGGCTTCTTGAGCTAGATATACATTCACGTTTTTGTAAGGAGACAGGAGTGCAATCTAGATACATGCACGCGTGTGTTTTGACTTTTGACATGCCAGAGATCACCATTCCGCGTCCGCCCTCTTTTATTCGCTTTATATCTATTGTTCCGCCGATCCGGTCTCTAGGGAATTTGACTAACTCTAATAAGGGGTTGCGGCGGCACCACGAGATGCTCTGATCCCCAGTTCTGTGGTGTGCAAGAGGCCGGCACCAAGCACTGACGGCTGATGTGCTTCATCTGTTGATGATGGTCTGATAGACTGCGTGCACTCATTGATTTCATACCATGGCTTTGGGCAGTTCTCGCTACAACGGGTAGTAATTTTGGTTTCTTCCCCTGAACACAAAGTGAGACATGTCCAGTTGCCAACTGCTACTGGTACTGGCTGTCGACTGAAGTAGCAGTTCTGGTACTGAGCTACTCTGCTCACTGAGCACTTGCAAACGCTGCAAGTGCGCTGCTCTTGCTCCTGGGGGTTCAGAGTGCTCGTATTTCCCACTGGTGAAACGGTCAGCGTCGCGATCGATGGATTTACGTGCGGGACGATCAGCAGACCACCGCGCACCAGCTAGCGCCTGACATGTACAGCATCTGACGGAGGAAATGGCACATGAACTAGCGACGCATTTATGGCCGCGCGGAGCTGCTGCCGGGACGGCGTGCAACCATCATTACGGTGGAGTCAAACAAAGTCTCGCCCCCGCGCGCATCCTCACGAACGGAACGCTTTCTTTCAGTGCACCGGAAAGCGCAGCCATTTTAGAACTCATCGACGATCAGGGCGGCTCTCGATGCCTTTAATAACCCCGAAAGGAGCAGTTCCGAGGGTAAAACGAGGCGGAGAAGAACGTTGTTGCGCTCGTGGTAAAACTTCCCCATCGAACGGGACCTTTTACTGCGCTGTCACCTGTTCCTGACAAGCCGAGATGACAAGGGGCAAGCTGGTGAAGCAACCGAAGCTTCTTCTTGTCCAGAGGCAGCACTGATGTGCTCCTCGTCCTGCATTAATCCAGCCTGCTCGCCTCTCGCAAGACAACAAAGTCATTAACTGTGAACGGAATCTGATTTGATTTGAACTTCCGCGCTGTCCCTCCGGTCAAACGGCAGCGAGCCATGTGGCCGGAGATCGATCGATCGGGTGGCCGCGGAGATCGCCCTGCCCTATAAATCTCCCCGTGTCCGAGCAGGCGAGCACACCTCATCACCCACTGCACTCCCAACTTGAGTTGAGCTAGTGCTTGACCAAAGAGCTCAGTAATCTGCTCTCTAGAAGAGCGTGCCGAGCTAAGATGGCCATCTCGCTGAGCAGCCGGACCTTGGTGGCCGGGGCGGTGCTCGTCGCTGCCGCGCTGCTGCTCCCAGCCCGCCACGCGACGGCTGTCGCCGACGACAAGGCCAGGGCGCCAGCATCGGCCAAGGACAAGGCCGCGGCGCCTTCGGGCTACGACAGCGCCGGCAAGCCGCCGTCATCACCTCCCGCGGACATGGCCGCGCCGTCGCCGGCCTACGGCGCCAAGCCGCCGTCGTCGCCGAGCGACATAGCCATGCCGCCTTCGGCGTCCGACAACTCATCCGCGCCGCCGCCGCTGCCCCTCGTGCCGCCGCCGAAGCCGCTGCCCTTCGTCATCGTGGAGGGCGTCATCTACTGCAAGTCCTGCAAGGGCAAGGGTTACAACACCGGCATCGACGCGTCGCCTCTGCCAGGTTCGTGTTGCTAACGCTAGCTTAATCGGCTCAAAGGCACGTAGCCATTGCCGATCTCGCTCCGAGTCGATCCACGCATCATCTTGAATTGTTTTGCGCACGCGTGCAGGCGCGACGGCGATGATGGTGTGCTACGGGCGGAAGGTGGTGAACGCGACGGGGACGGTGACGGACGGCAACGGCTACTTCCTCATCATGTTCTACGACATGCAGAACTTCAACGCCAAGACGTGCAAGATGTACCTGGTGTCGTCGCCGACGCCGCAGTGCAACAAGCCCTACTACCCGCCCAACCAGTGGATCGGCCTCTCCCTCGTCAGGGAGACCAGGACCATCCCGCCGGCGGGGCTGCAGGGCATCTACACCCCCACCAGCGTCCTCTTCTACGCCCCCGGCGCCAAAGGCCAGTGCCCCTACTGATTGGCGGCGATTGACCAGCTCAAAACCATCGGACACCCACCCATGGGATCCGTCGAGACCACCACCGTTTTCGGCCGCCGATCCGCGTCCACGTTCGGCGCCGGCCGGCGGCCGCGCGAGACAGCGCACGTTAAGATGATCGATCCTGATCGATCATCCAGGCAGTAAGTAATAAGTAGCTAGGCATTGCGTTCTTAGCTTAAGTTTTAGCTTCTAGTATGTGAGTTCAGTTGTTCTAGTTCGATCGGAGCGTGGCGATGCTTTGTTTATGGATTGGTGTCGGTGTAACATTGTGTTGTCGTTGACTAGTTGATCAGTTCTTTAATTTGTTTTCGAACTTGTGATCGTCCGGTCGTCCCTTCGCATTTCCTTTTATCTGCTGACATCTCATATCTGACTGCTCTGCGCTGCGCTGCGCAGCTGCATGCTCGATCTGAACACTGGCTAGATCGGGTTTCGGATCAGGCATCTCACATCTGAATATGAGTCTTAATTAGAACTTGGAAGCTGTCCGGGGATCTGTGTAAGCATGATGGGGCTGTTAATCAGCGAGATGGCCCGTACTAGTTTAACCCACAGATCTTCCAGAGGAACGCACTGCTGCCAATAAACTACTAAGATCTCACGTGCAAGAGATCTAGTTAAGCATGCCGAGCCGTGCCTCTAAGTGACACCAAAAGTCTGTCTTTCAGATGTTAGTGTACCGTATCGCTGGAAATTTTACCATCCTGGGGTTTTGCGCTTTGGTCTTGATCTCATAGTAAGTCATTTTATCTCTTCCGTCCATTCACAAACTATATATTTAGGTGACAGAATTAAACTCCCAGACATTCAGCATAAGACTGAGAACCACACATCCACACGATAATACAAACAGGCCGATGTAGGATTTTCCTCAATAACCAAGGAAAATCGACAAAGACTTGATGCCATCTCATATTGATTTGCATATCTTCTAGAAGCACACAGCTTCCTTTGACAGGGGTCAAAGGCTCATGGCCTCCCTTGTGAGTGAAGGAACGATTGCTTATCTGAAGGATAGGGAAGCAAGTTATATATATTTTGGATCATTGGGTCGATCCAAAAAGTTAATAAAATGAACTAGAATAGCATTATACGTAAATAATTTGGAAGGAGAAATGAACTAGAGTGGTATATCATCGTAATTAATTAGCTGATCAAAAATACTATATTGGGCTGAAGGCACAAGCACCATGGTTGCATGCACATTTTTACGAAGGAGACAAAAAACTTATAGTTGCCACTTTTAGTTATTTTTTTACTAGCACTGTAATTTTTTTAAACATGAACACGCACTTTACTTCTAATTAGCCGTAAATGCAAGCGTTCGTGCCGAGCCTCTCGGAGAGACTTGAATCCAGATGGACATATTTTACTACAAGCAGCCTATCCATTGGAACAACACTTAGTTTGCTATAGTGATATATATGTATTTCGAGCTTATATGTTCATGTGAATATTGTATAAGAAAAGTATGTTATTGGAGACCGTATACCAGGAATTCAAGAGAAAGATTCTTGTTTTCTGACTTATTCATTCAATTCATTTCAAATAAGCATTTTTAGACAACGCTGGAGAGTGCACTAGCTGATGCCGCATTGTGTAACTTAAAGCAAACCAAGACATGGCCCATAAGCTTGCTAGGCCCAAGCCTTCCATGCTACGATCCTGGGCCTAACTATATACTCCTGCATGCATGTACATTTTGGTTGAACTAAGTATTTCCTGTCTTCTATAAACAAACGTAAAGCTCCTCCTCCGGATGAATGAGTAAGCTTCTCCTCTGACAAAGTACTAAAAATTTGTTGCTTGTACGGCTAGACAGTACGAACGGTCAGGATGGTAAAGAAAACTATATAAACGATACTATTAAACATGGTCTAAATACATGTTGGTAGTCTATCCAATTTGCTCATAGAGTTAGAACGCACACCGTATGTTTATAGGATTGAGTGTGGTTGCGTATACAGGGTGTCAACATTTGATCGAGCGGCAGTAGCACGAAAGAAAAAAGTACACGCATGAACCAGCGGAGAGGGAGAAAATCATTGATGGCGTACGTGTCTCCCAATCGGATTCATTCCCATCAAGTGTATCGGACCCGACTAACCGTCACCACAATCCTGATGATTGTATAACAGCCGCCGTTTGCTTAGCATTTAGCAAGCACAGCAGCCACACGACTCCGAATTCAGGTACCCCCGCATGTGTAGCAGTGAAGCAACGAGAAGGTTCGGCTGAGACCTGATTTTTGGGTTGACTTTCGCCTGCGTCGTGACCTCGTGGGGCGGCGATTATGCGAATGAAGGCAGCCGATTGATGTAGCGATCATCCGTCAACAATATACAAAGCGTGTTTGTTTCCAGAGAACTAAATTTTAATCCTGTTACGTCAAAAAGAATATTATCATTTAGAAGTACTAAATAAATTCTAACTACAAAATTAATTACAGAATCTCTGGGATAATTCGCAAGACAAATCTAATAGGATATATTAATCCATAATTAGCGGATGGTTACTGTAGCATTAATATTGCAAATTATAGATTAATTAGGTTTATTAAATTCGTATCGCGAATTAGCACCTATATGTGAAAAAAATTTTAAATAGATTTTATTTAATACTTCTAAATAGTAAGATTCTTTTTGATATGACAGAGCTAAAATTTAGCTCTCCAGAACCAAAAGTTGGCTTTGGTACGGAAACTCAAGCGTCGCCGCCACCTTTGCTGCTGGCAAGAGCAACACAGGCCAACCATGCGGACAAGAACGATTCTCTCGAGACAGTCGCGGCTGCACCACCTCTTGTTTCTAACATAACAGGCAGCTCTTTCGCCGGTTTATTTTAAAAGAAGATAGAAATAGCGCTGACTTCGGATACCCGTTGGAATAGCTAGATGCTCGGGCTCTGATCTTGGATCTAGAGTCAAGGAACTGCAACATTATCCGTGCACAATCGTGTGCGCATCACCCAGACTTCTTGCTGCATGTTTTACAAGAAGATTGTAACCCGTTGATTGAGTAATAGAGAAGAAGCTCTTGATCGGGAAAAAAAAAAGAAGAAGTTTTCGCTTGCAATACACACACAAGCCACTGTCCAACGTGTGAGCTCCGCTTCCCCAACCAAGCTGTGCGACCTGCGACGCGCGCACGCATCTTCCGTGCATGACCGAAATCATTTGCGCCAGAACAGAATCCATCTGACAGCGATCAACTCACCCCCCGCCCTCCTATAAATCGCACCATCTTCTGACTCAGGCCTACTATACCATACGAGCACCACACACTGGTACGTGCCTCCGCTTACGAATTCCGATGGCCTGTCTCGCGAGACGCCTCGCGGTCTGCCTGTCCCTCGCGGTCCTCGCCGTGGTCTGCTTGCCGTCCCGCGGCGAGGCCATGGGCCGCCTGCCCCAGCCGCCGCCGGACCTCAACTTCACCATCTCCGTCGAGGGCGTCGTCTGGTGCAAGAGCTGCCGCTACGCGGGCTACGTCCGCGCCATGGACGCGTCGCCGCTCCCCAGTACGTATAGCTGCGTGCCCCGTCATTGCCCGTGCGCTCCGATCATCTGCCACGGTGCCTCACATCATGTGACCCTCTTTTATATATGCAGATGCGGCGGCGCTGCTGCGGTGCCGGCGCGACGACGGGCGGGCGCTGTCCGTGTGGAACGCCACGGACGCCGACGGCTACTTCCTGATCCAGGCGGACTGGGAGTCGGCGCCCTTCAAGAGCAAGGACTGCAAGGTGTACGTGCCGCGGTCGCCGGCGAGCGGGTGCGCCGCCGCCGTCAGGCCCGCCGCGAGGAAGAGGGCGCCGCTCAAGTTCCGCCGGTTCGTGCCGCTCCCCGACCAGCTGCAGGCGCGCTACTCCGCCGGCAACTTCACGTTCGCGCCGGAGGAACCCGCCAAGTGCTAGCTGCTAGTTGCCTACTGCTATCACGCATCATCACGCAGAGACGGACGCGATGAGACATGAGTCGTGCAAGACCGCGTCCCGCCGGCGGCAAACATGGACGGACCATCTCATCATCAAGGTCCATGAATCAGCCCACCACCAGGAGGACAGGCATACATTACCTCCACCCTCGTGGGCCGGCCCATTATGTATGTTCTCAATTTAGGCCCATCAAAGATCACATGCCTCCATTTTAATTCAGCATCAGCGAGTCACCATTCATTCGCTCTTGTTCCTCCGTCAATCCCACCGTGTAACGTGTCCTTGGATTTCAAGAACACGACGTCGCTAGAGAAGGGATCGCCGGATAACTTGTGCGGTGTTTTCTTTGAGGAATAGGGCGGTCCATTATCTTCTCACTACTCAACTTTTTGTTTGGCTTATGAAACAAAATGAGTTGAATTGACTCATCACCACCTCATTCCTCACACGCTAATAGTAGTGTAAACATGAGGAATGGAAGGACTTGGATTTATCCAGCCCGTGTGATATGACTATAGGAGGACAAAACAAGATTGGCGTGCATGTTTTAGCAACTAAGCCGATATTAAAATAAATAAATTAGCAACTAAGCCACCAAAGATTCCAAGGGCTCGAGTGCATCAGTATGCATATTTGTTTGTGACGACTCCTCACCCTTTCTTTCTTTTTTTCGGTTGTGACGGCTGAGTTGTGGCTGAAAATTTGATTTTTGGCTTTGGCTTGCGCGCCTGCGTCGTGGGGCGGCGATTGTGAGATCACGGCAGGTCATCATGAGCTACCGATCCTCAACTCAATTTAACAAGAAATCCTTGTGCCTGCAAATTGAAGGAAGCATCGCCGCCCATTTGCTGCGAGCACGAGCAAGAGCTGAACCATATCTACGCTTTCAGCAGGCCTGCCGCCCGCCTGCCTTCCTTTTTCGGTTTCCAGGGAGCTTCTGAGTTGTAATTATCAATTAAATTAGTTCATTGGTGTCGCGGGATTAATGGCTAAACTTGTAGAGTAATTCAGTGTCTTCTTGCAACGGATGCCTTTTTAATTTTTCAGTTGGAGTCAGGCAAGAACTGCATTATCCACTTGGTAGCTAGCATAAAGTGCACGAGGCGCGATCACGGATACGCCATTCGCTTGCAACGCACCCCCCAAGCATGTGACTGTATCTTCCGAGTCTGATGAGCCAGCCGGAATCTGCTCTCCCGACTCAAAGCGCTAGCAGGCTACAAATGGCGCTGCTCTTCCGCGGCTTCCTTCCCATGATCGCCACAACACCACCATAGCTTCCTTCCTCTTCGATAATCGATACAATTATCTCCCATCAGTGTCACAGTAATGGCGCCTACTCTAGGGAGAAGGAGCAGAAGCGTGGTCCTGGGCTGCGGTCTCGCCGTTGTGATCCCCGCCGTGGGCTGCCTGCCGTCCGGCGGCTTCGCCATGGGCGTGCCACGGCCGCAGCCGAACCTCAACTTCACAATCGGCGTCGAGGGCGTCGTCTGGTGCAAGGGCTGCCGGTACGCCGGCTACATCCAGTCGAGGGACACGCCGCCTCTCCCGAGTACGTTCCTTCTTCTTCTTCTCCGATCGTCGTCTGTATTGCCCCAGTAATTTCCGGCCATCTGCTAAAGTCAGTCGTCTTGTTTGACGAGCGCCTGCGACGCGTCGGCGCTGCTGCGGTGCCGGCACGGGCGCCGGGCGCTGTCGGTGTGGGGCGCCACGAACTCGCGCGGCTACTTCCTGATCCAGACGGGGGCGCAGGCGGCGCCCTTCACCAGCAAGGACTGCAGAGTGTAAGTGCCGCGGTCGCCGGCGCGCGGGTGCGCCGTGCCCGCGAGCCCCGCCCGGATGAAGGGGCTGCCGCTGAGGTTCCGGAGGTTCGTGACGCGACCCGACGGGCTGCAGGGCCGCTACGTGGCCGGCGGCTTCACGTTCGCGCCGCAGGCCCGCTCCAAGTGCTGACCGCCTGACGCTCCTACTCCTACTTTTTCACTCAGAAGGGCGCGCGGGGCTGTAAATAAATAAATAAACGCCGTGAAAGTCGAACCCCCACTACTTGTATCTATATCTATCTTTTTGTGTTACCTTCGTGTTGCTGCAATGTTGCTCCATGTTCGATGTCGGTCGTACTGCAGTCACAAACACAACATGCCCTCTGCTGCCAGTGCCAGTGGAATCCTGCAACTCTCTCTATTGTCAGCGTGAAGGACCCAACTTTTTTGTGGGCCGCTTCTGCCTCTCTGTGGGCCTTCGTGGAACACACGGATAAGGCCCTCGTGGGTTCCGGCCCGGCCCCTTTCAGCAAGTTCATCATCATCATGTTGCGTTCACCCGCCACGCGCTGCCAAGGGATGCAAGAGTTCGTTCGTGCAGGGACCGCACCGCACTGGCCTGGCGTGCCAGTCGGACGAACGCCGAGAGCGTGAGACAGCTGCTGCGTGGTCCTCGAAGCCCTCACGTACACTCCGCACCAACGTACGTACGTCTCACAGATCGCCATCACCCCGCCGTAGGATTACGCCGTCGTCATGAGCGCGCACGGTGTCGCGGACGTAGATGTGCGCTGCTCCCAAGTCCCAACAACGACGTCGGCGTCAGGGGACGGGCTCGACAGAACAAGCATCCAAAGCTCTGAACATCACCACACAGGCAACAGAAACCATCTGTTTCAGGGAGCCGATATCAATTGGTGTGCAACCAAATCAGGAACTGCACAAGACGAACGATTCTGGGCTCATCTGCACTGCATTCCCCAGAGACCTCGTAGTAACACAGGACTGACCTCTGCAACTTTAATTTGCCAGAACGAGGTGAGCAGTTAGCAGTTGGCACCGTGCGCCGCGGCAGGTTGGTCGGCATGGGGCGGGGGCCCTCCCGTTGGAATCGTGGGACGTGTCGAGGCCTGCTGCGTCTCCTCCCCCAGGGCCCGGGGGCACACGGATAAGAAGGAACAATCGCTGCGCGACCTCTGCAAGCCAGCGACTCCCAATCATGGCTCTAGGGCCGGTCGCCGCGCCTGCCCATGTTCCCGTCCTGGCCGTGCTGCGCCGGCGCGGGAGGTGCCGGGGGCCGGGGGCTCCGTGCTCATCCGCGGCTCCGTGCGCACTCACAGCTGGAGCCGGTTGGCAACTCGTCTGTCCAATGTTTTCGCGCTCTACGGTCTGAACAGGGCAGCAGGCCCATCGGTCCCCGACGGGTCCTGTTCTGTTCAAGACAAACACGGCGCAATCGGACACACGACGCGGCTGGGACAAGCCTGCCGCACAGGTCGTCACCAGCGGAGGTGCTTTTCAGGACAATAGCGAAACACGTCAGCGGGGTAGGAGCACGGCGAGCCGGCAGCGTGTTCGTCAATCACTGAAGATCAGATTCCTCTCTTCTTTCGCACAGCTCCCCACGTCTGCGGAGTGCGCACGAACGAAGAGCCCACGTGATGCGTAGAAACACTCCTTATCGAACGGGCACATCATGCTTGGAAGCTATGCACTGTTTACCAGAATACCAGTGTTACAATATAAAAATATATATAGGAAAAAAATAGAACTAATTTGACAAAATGATGATCTCCAGTTCAACAGATGTAAACCAATTTGTACCCCTACATTTCAAGCACTACTACTACTATCGCAAGAGCAGTAGCCTGAGGCTGATGCTGCTAGGTAAAAACTTGGGATGATTGCCTGTACAAGTATACCTCGAACCAATGATGTACAAAACCTTTCCGTTTCCTACTTATGCTACTTCTGCTACCACGCTAATCTATAATCCTATCAATCCATGCTAAATCTGTTACAGCTACTCCTACCTCCCGACTCTGCAACTCGGATTAAGTTACCGCTTTGCCAACTCGTTGGCATCTCTGAATCCAAGTGCCAGAAACTTTGAAGCCAACCACACGCAGAGTCGCACCCTCGGTAAGAAGTCAGTCCTTTTCTACCCGAGACTGGGCAGATGCACAATCCAATCGAGTACAGAGTCAGTCCATTTCTAAGATCTTGATGTTGCCGCTGGAGTTAGCAGAAAGAAGAGTCGAAGACTGCCCCCTCCAACAGACGCATGAAATGAACTGTGTCGGATCGTCAATGTCCTGGCCTGATATAGGGTCCGCAACGGTGAACTTATATGCCAACACTGGCATGGGAAATTCTTTGTGGTAGACAAAAACCTGTGGTAAAGTAAAACGGGGGGTAAGTTAAGCATTTCAGTTGAATAGTTGATACGATTCCTCACAAGTCACAAGGATATGAATAGGCAATGGAGACATATACCCATCTAATTAAAGGACACAGGTTCCTGCACGATATTTCTCCATTCACACAGCAAATGCTGCTTAAAACCTGGTAACTATGCAATGAACCCTCAGCTACAACAGAAAATCTGATTGCACTTGCATAACATCTTAGTAATTTCATTTCCTTCTTTTTATATTAAGTGATAACTTGAAAAGTTCAGTTACATATGTTGCCCTGACTTATAAACCAACATGCAAGTAATTAGTATGAAACCTGCTCCTGCCTCACTGCATGACATAGCAAATGTAGACTACCTCATGAGCAATACAAACTACACTATATTCATCAAACAATAAACAACATCTTCCTTGCAACGAATGCAATGAGTACTCTATGACTTCGCATAAAGGTTGATAAAATACATTGTCCATTGTAACAACCAGTCAGATGTCCAGACAAATTTGTGGAAGCTTAGCTATAGAATGCATACCTCATTTATTTCGGAGCCAGTAGCAATGTAACCATCAGATATGGAAAGGCCAACAAAGTTCTGGTCAAAAGTTTTAACAAATAAGTAAATCAGTCACTAAATAAAAATTCTGTTTTCTTTCAGCACAGGAAGCAACTCGGTATATAGCGGGCATGTTGGAATTAATGAAGGTTAACCTCTGTTTACATGGGAGAGAATTAATTACGATCTCAACTGAGATGCTAAACTATTTCCTGAAAACAATGGACCGATCAAGCCACAAACCAATATGCTAATTGCTACAGGGATAAGCTGGTAATTAAATCTGCAGCAAACACATGAAGTGGGCAACAATTTAAGATTGTTCAGCAATCTAAATATCTAAAAACAATTTGTGCAGTGGGATCTAAAGCACCTCCTTCGCACAGTGATCCATAGAAAGGAGAAGTCTTAGAAATTCTCTCATTTTACAAGAGAAACAGACAAGAACATCTGAATCACTAATGTGGTGGCTGTAGTTTATAACATCGTGGATCAATCAAATACAGTTGTACAATAAGGCACCATATAATAGTAATGTATAGTACAGCACAGATAATTGTTACAGTAGGATACTCCATATATATTAGAAATTTATAGCAAATACAACTTTAGAAAAAATACTTGAGTGTTCCATGGGATATTCTACTAGTTATACTCACAAAAGATATAACCAGACACTACTAATCACTTTTAGAGCAATATTATGGAAAGAGAACAATTACGTGCAAGTGTCTTCTAACCTTTGTATTTGTGTGCCCTGTAAATGTTTGAATTGGACTGTCAATTATCCTTCCTGGACTCATTGACAAGTCCCAGAGCTTCAATGAGTTGTCAGTAGATGCAGATACTATTGTTGATGCATCTAGATACTTAACATAGCTTACTGTTTTTGTGTGCCCAACCAATGTACAATAAGGAGCTCGTATGTTACGGAGATCATAGCAATAAATTTTGTGATCTGCTGAGCCGATGGCAATGGAGCGAGCAGTATCAGGTTGAAATTGCACAGAGCACACATTTGCCCTTGTTCTGATAGTGCCAATACTCCCAGCCTGCAAAGTTCATGGAATGTGTTAGAACAGTGGAAAAGTAATTCCACTCATATACAGGTTCGATAACCATGTTATCGGTAGTTCAAAAGCTGACATACAGTAGGTGCAAGAATAAAATTGCCTGATTCATATCCCACAGCTTCACAGATCCATCATCACTCCCACTGACCAATTTTGTTGGGTCCACAATTGAGAAGTCCACCGACCACACTCGCTTCTCATGTTCCCTCATGTCAACAAAAACTTGACTCCTAGTAACATCCCAAACCTGAAAATACAGGCACATTTATGGTAATTGCATCAAATACAAATTTCTTTTGAAAAAAATGGCATGCCACAGAGGAGCTTACCTGCACTGTACCCTCAAAATCACTAGATGCTATATGGCTCTTCATATAACTGTTCCAGCAAATACAACTTAATTTTGATCTATTGGACATCTCGACCACAGGATAGTGAATATCACGATGTTCATTTACAATCATATCATACTCAAACACTTTTATCTTCTTATTTACACCAGCGGTTGCGAAAAACTCGTTATCCCGATCAAACCCTACGGAGCATACTAAGTTCGATGAGTTCAGCAAATCACACTGTTTCAGTTCTGCCCGTACTTTCAACTTACTGAATGACAAGTATTTGCACAATCCCTCAAGAAAAGAGTTCACCCAACCTCTTTGCCTTCTACCATATTGCTTTTCCAATAGAAAATTATCTATTGAACTTCCCTCAGTCCCAACAGCTGAACCAGTAGCCCTCTTAGAAACTTGATGACAGCTACTTACTTGATTACCAACTTGCTTCACCAACTTGGACCTTGTTAGAAAGTAGGCTGTTTCAAGTTTTTGGAAGTTCTGCATCAACCTGGAGCTTTTTGACAAAACACTTTCCTGGATTAACTCAGAGGATGGCACTGTTCTGGAACATTCTTCCACAGTATGATTCTGTTCCTCCATGTCAACACCTTGCAGCTCAGGTCTGAAACGCTTCCTGGATCCACAATCACTCTGATCTTCAACAGTTCCAGAGCACACCTCTTTATCCAAATCAGATGAGAAGTTCACACATTGCCCCCCTAGTGCAGATTGCTGGTGGAGGACCTCATTGATGTCAGAAGAAAGAAAGGCAACAGTGTCCTGCAAATTATCTGCTATATCCTGCTTTCTTTTCTGCAACTGTTGAAGAAAATCCAGCAGTAATTCTTGTTCTTCTATCTCTTCACGTAGCCTAAGTGCCGCTTCACGCTCTTCCAGGTTATTCCGAGACTGATTAAGAAAATCACTCTGCAGCACCTCACTGTCAAAGAAAAGGAGGAAAAGGGTCAATGAGGTACAAGTTGACTAAATACCACAAAGTAAATATGCAAATACATGTCTTTAATTATCGAATTTCTAAAAACAATCATGTCAAGGGCAGGCATATGACCAGCTAGCACATTGCACTAGTGAGAAGGCAATAATGTTAACCTGAACTTAAATCCAGCAATGGTCTATTGTCCAAACAGAAGTCTTTATTGCCATACCTAAAAGGTCCACTGAGGAACTCCTAAAATGCAAAGAAGTGCGCTGGCACCTTCGTCAGTTGCAATACAGCCACATTTTCTAATTGAAGCATGAACTACAAATACTATCAAATCGAAAATAGTATAGGATAACAATATGTCTGACTTTTCGTAAATTGGCAGAATTCTCCTGCAAGTGCATGGTCTAATGGTTAGGTGTCATAACTTTTTGGTAGTTTGCTGCATTTTTTTATTAAATTGAGGCTTAAACAAGCATGTCAAATTTAGAATCTTTCATAAATTCTAATATTTTAAATTGCTGACAATAATTCCAGTGGCTGCAACCGCATCATGAATATTAGTTTTTCTTTCTTGTTGCCTGATTTAGCCAATTTTTCCAGGCAAGCTTGATCTTCGAAAAACTCCATGCTCATGTTTATCATACCCATGTTTTCTATCCTATAGTGTACCGCCAGGGCACATGTAACTAGGAAACAAATGCAATTCACAGCTTTGAGAAGAAGCACGACTACTATATACTAGTAAAATACTTCTTGTTACCGAACGTGAAACAAGCAACCCCTGACACAAGCCTTCTTCAGCCATAACATACTCAAAAAGAAAATAGTACGTGACGCACAACGCACCTCATCTTCGGTCTGGTTTCCGGCACAGGGTGCATGAGCAACTGGCAGAAGGATGCTTCCTTGGGCCATTTGAGCAGCAGCTGCGGCGGCAACACCCGATGCCGCAGATTCGCCATTGCCCGCATCTTCTCCTCTATGGTTTCAAACGTACAGAACAGCTGCGATCCGAGCCGCCAACATAAGGCCATAAGCTATGGGGTGAAGTGCCCGCAAAACAGAAGCATGTTCACGTGAACAAGCGAAACGCACCTCGAACAAGAGCACACCCAGTCTGTAGACGTCGGAGGCAAAGGTAGAGCCGCTTCCGGTGCTGTCATCCGCCTCCTCGGGGCTGGTGTACCAGTTGAGCTCCATCTCTAGCACGCTCTTGAGCGGGAACGTCTTCCCGGCGCGCTCCTCCCCGCGGGCGGCACCGTCGCGTCGCCGCGGAGGTGAGGCGTCCGGGTCGGCGTCCTCGGAGGCGTCAGAGCCCGAGCACGAGCCCGAGGCGTCGGAGCCGGAGGCGGACTCGATGAAGGCGACGCGCGCGAAGGGCGGCGACACGACGAAGCACGACGGGCGCGCGCTGCCCACGGCCACCCCCTGCGCGTGCGCGACGGCCACCGCCTCCGCCACCTGCCTGAAAACGTGCACGCACTCCGCCGCCTCCACCGCGCGGCCCGGGCGGTCCAGCCACTCCCGCAGGCTCACCTCTCCCCCCTCCTCCAGCCGCCTCCCTTCCTCGGCCGCGTCGCCCTCCGCCTCCGCCTCCGCCTCCGCGTCCCCCCACCGCCGCCCGCCGCCCACGGCGCCACGGGACGGCTCCATGCCACGCACACCCCCTCCACTCTACCCCATGGCCGGGATCACCGCCGATTCGCCGCGCCCCACACCTCCACCCGCTGCTCCGCCAACCCCATCCGGACCAAAAACAGCAGCTCCAGGCTCCGGACGGCCTCGTCGCCGCAGCGGGGATCGGATAAGGATCTGAGAGCCAGCGGCGGCGGCACGCCCGCGCCCGCCGAGCAAACGCGAGGTGGGAGGAGCAGTGACTAGGTGAGAGGAGTGGAGCAGAGGCGAGCAGCGAGCCACACAAAGACGCTTTAAATCGGGGCTCTCCCGTCTACTGCTTTATTTCCGTCGCCTCGGTAGCCGCCTCCCAGCCGCACAACGCCCGCGACCCTTACCCTCGAACACCTCGCCCCAGTTCGGAGCGGCAGCCAGCGGCACAGCGACCAGTCCAGTCCATGTCCATCTCCCTCCCCCGCCCGGAACTGCGCCGCAGCCCAGCCTCACCTCAGCAGCACAGTGCCGCACTAGGCACTGAGACCTGACCTCGGAGATGAGACGCCGACGCGGTCCTGACTTGACGCCACAAAAAACGGACGCCACCCACCCCACCGGCTCGCGCGCCGCCGAGGAGGAAGAAAACGGGAGCCGGCGAGGCCCACCAGCTGGAGCGCCGCACCCGCACGCGGCCTAGGCCTTCCCCTCCCCCTACCCTACGACGCTACTCCTCGAGCCCTCCCCCTGGTCTTCTTCCGATACTTCTTCCCAGGCGATTTCTTTCCCAACGAGATTTGCTGCCTAGAGCACGAGATCAAGATCAGAAGCAGGGTTTAACATTCCCAAAAGCAGCCGCTGCTGACGTGGCGCTTCTAATAATGGAAACCGGCGGACCACACGGAAGGCGGAAACCGTCGCCCCACGCGGGCCGCCCCGCCGCCGCCCCCCATGACACCCCGGGCCGGCGACCCCGGCGTGGCCCAGCGGCCGGTGGCTCGCGGCCGGCGCGGCTCGCGTGAGGAACCCGCCGCCCGCGAAGCGGATCAAAAGGGTTTCCAAAAGCGCGCACCTGGGGTCGATAATTAAAAAGCGGCGCCGGGCCCACCCGTCGGCCTGCGCCCCGGGGCAGCGGCGCATGGGCCGCCCCGACCGGGGGGTGCTGACGTGCGGAGTGCGGACGCGGCCCGACTGATCCATCCATTGGGTGGCCGGTCGCTGTCCGTGGGTCCGGCTTGTATACTCCGCTGCGGGAGCCCAGCGGTCAGAGAGCGGGGACGAGGGTCGCCTGGTGCGGGCGCGCTCGCGGCGGACGTGGCGCGACGGCGGCCGCACGCGCGCGGTGCGGGGGGACTAGAGTACTTGGACTCGAGGCGCCCCGTGCGCGGGCCACGTCGCCGCGCGGCCGCGCCACCGGCTTCGCGCAGGCGGAACGAAGGAGAAAAATACTAGTAGGCGGGAGGCGGAACCGCCAAGGGGGCTCGGCGCTAGAATAGTTTAATCACGACGATCTGGGCACGGGACAGCGGAGGCTGGGGAGGAGAGGAGCGGTGGCTCGAGACATCAGCGTGAGCACGTTTTGTTTCCGTTTTGATCCGTTTCCAGCTGAGTGGGCGGCACGAGTTCCGGTGTACTCCCTCACGCCGGCGAGGCGAGAGGCCGGGCGGGTTTCCCACGTGAAGCGCACGGGGGGGACAGTGCGGCCGGCCGCGCGAGTCAGAGGAACGGATCACTCGCCCTAGCGGCGGAGACGGCGCGCTCCCAACTGCACTCTGAAGTAGTGCAGAGGATCCTCTTTCCGCGCTTCTGCGCCTGTGTTTGGTTTGAGCATTCGGGTGGAGCTGAAGCTTAACGTTGGGTGCTCTGGTCTGAACACCAGGGCTGATCTTAGTTTAGAACCCAATCCACCTGTTTGGTTTAGGTAATGAACTGATGTAGTCCATCACCAACTCATCCACCACAAACACATAAATAATAATAGCAACTAATGGCACCCCGCGCAAAATTTTATTATTTGATAGTTTACGATGGGCTGAGACAGTCGGATTCCTTTTCTAAGCTAGAAATCTGGTCAAGAACGAGTGGGATTCAACTTCTTTAGAGCTAGAGCATTTGTATTGTCAAGGAGTCAATTGGTTTTAGATTGAACGATCCAACACGAGATTTTCCTAACAGAATTTTGTGTAATTACAACATCCCTCATGTTTAAGTTGATATTTTGACTACATTAATGAAGTTATAATGGATCAAACCATCACATTCTTCAGACGGTCGCCGTCAAACCCATCGAACCAAACATACTTGAAAACACTGTATAAAAGTAGAAAATGGGACTTTTCGTTTCCCACTTGAGATCATCTTAGAATATGTGTACTCAATCGTAGAAATTGCAAGTCGGGACAATCATCTTCGGAACTGGGCTCCACAGCTAGCAAACTTGACCTAAGTTTCACCAAACAATGCCAGCTCACTTGGCTGAGTTCTGCATAATCAAACACATAAAGGAAAAGCCATGTCCACATGATAACAATTTACTTAGTTCATCAATCGCATGGGTTACATGACATATCCATGTCTGCCAATCAACTCTCCTGAATATTGAACATAAAAACAGCGGATCTGTAATTTATACTGATATTTGTCTGTGGTTTATAGATAACACTTTAACCATATAATCTTGCTCCTTTATGACAATTCATAACGAGATCCTTTACACATGGTTCAAGTTATGTAGGGTGCATTTATCATAAAAGAACATCATAAGCAAGTAAACAACATATGCGTAATGTGTTTACATGTCAGTTAGTCATTTAGTCTAATGGTCGACCATGTGATGATCTTGATGCCAGTATAGATTTACTGCCTCGCCACACACACACACACACACACACACATATATATTAAGAAATAGATGCAACGGTGGGTTAGCATAAACAGGGCTTACTGCAATTTTGATGACACCAAATATGGTGATACTGTACTGACTTGCTGTTTGGTAAGTGTACCATCAATTCACTGATCTCGAGGGGTTTGCCTCCCCGCTGAGAGGGAAATAATGCATTGTTGAACCATCTCTTGGACTCTTCGCTTCAGAAGCTTGTCCTTCACACCAGAAAGCATGCTGCGGTAGAAGATCTCCAAACGATTGAGTTCATCAGTGTCTGCTGCATCCAATATGTTCTCAAATTCCTTTCTGATATCAAAGACGGGAGATTCCTGGAGAGGACGTGGCAGCATCCGTTCATCAAGTGGCTTACGGAAGATTGATATGTGGAGTATGTTGGCATATCTCTCCATGAGTGTCAGTTTTGACCTTAGGAACTGTAACTCATCCGAGGCAGCAGATAGCTTCTGCTCGAACTCAGTGCTAGTGCGATCATTCACTCTTGATGTTGATGCCTCTGCTTGGCCCTCATGAATCTCCTGGAAGTTCTCACCAAGAGGAGGCCACATCACAACGCATGGTATGTAGCTGTCAGCAGTCTGGCCTCTCCCAAGCACACCACTGCGGCCTCTGCCCCATGCCCACATCCTATACCCATCACCAGCAACAAGAACAGTGTGGGCAGCTCCACAGGCGATCTGCACTGGACCAAGAAATTTGAACCCATTTGTTTCAGGTGACTGAACTCTTATCGGATATAGAGCATCCCCTGCATCAACCCCTGAAAAGCTAGCATCTGGGCACAGTCCAAGACCTCTCTCCATTCCCCAGCACCACACCTCTCCATCAGAGGAGACTACAGTTGTGTGAAACAATCCACAATCAAGAGAAATAAGGAAGGATCCAGTTGGTAAGCCATCAACAGGTTGTGGTGAGCAAATGGTGGCTGTGGTTCCGTGGCCAAGCTGCCCCTTGTCACCAAGGCCAAACGTCCAGCACCGAGATTCTATCTGGTCAAAAGACTTCTTATTGGTGAGGACGGCAGTGTGAGAAGCTCCGCATGCAATTTCATACACCTCCCAAGAAGATTCTTCACTAAATGCTGATATAAGCACAGGACGAGATCTACTTTCCTTGTCACCTAGACCCAACTGACCATGGTGGTTATTTCCCCAAGCATAGCAAACAAGGTCACCTCCAGTATAAGTCTCCCCAGCACTAACTGCAGCTACTACATGCTCATTACCACAGGCAACCTTAACAACGGTGTGCCCATGGAAATCCCACACAGGTAGTGGAACAGAGCTACTTGCAATACAAAATTCTCTAGCATCAGTCCGCTGTGGGCAATTTCCCCACATCCACAGGGCCCCCAAACTGTCTATGGCAAAAGACATCATGCCACCAGCTTTGACAGAAGACAACTGTAATAAAACATACATCAGGATTATAAAAAAAAGGGAAGCCAAACTTTCTCAGGAACAATCTTAAAACTTATAATTTGGGCATTGTTGAAACTGATTATATGCTCATACCTTCAAAGAAGTCCGATCACGTGCGCCCTGGGCTTCATCATCTAGTGTTTCAGGAGGATCTAGATCCTGAAATTGATCAATCAAACATGGAAAAAGGGAATTCTGATCCCCGTAGCCAAGCTGACCATCTGTTAAATCGTCAAGGAAGTGACATACCTGAGTACCCGACAATGACAGGTATATCAACTGAGAGATTTGCAGCTAAAGAAGTTCAAAAATAAGCCAAGAGGTCTAAAGGATACAGAGATTGTAGCCCCATGACCAGAGTGAACCTTCATCTGCCATAACAAACATTATTCAGTATAATCACTAATCAGTATCAATATTCGATGCCCATTGCACATGTATATTGATCGATCGGGTTTAATTGCTTGTGGCCCAAAAAAAAAGCATCAATGAACACTTTGCACTTAAGGGAATTAAAAAAATAGATTGAAAGTGCATTCACCTAGTTTTGGTGAATTAATGACAATCTAATTAAAGTGTTAACGAGTTCTAACGAGTTTATTTGAGAATGAGAACAGCTTGTACATGAAAGAAAAAGAATATGATGATTGGTGACCCCCCATTCTTAAGTGGAAATAATGACGGCATTCGAAATCAAGACGAAGGTTTAAATTCATTTTATTTTTGAAATTGAGTTTAGGAAAGCCGTACTATCAAGGGGGGATCCATGGTTGATGTCTTGGAAGTGTCTCAAAGCTCAAAAGATTACCCAAACATCAACCAAACATCCACACAAGTTGAAACAATCAGATTCTGTGTGTTGTAACTTTCCTGGTCGATCAAGAATTTTTCCTAGTCGACCAGGTGAAGCTCTCTGTCTAGAATTCACCCAAAATTCCTCGACCAGGTTTTGGACCTGGTCGACCAGACCTGGGCGCCAGCACTATAACAGTCACATTTTGGGGCTGCGGGTATTTATACCCCTTCATCCCCTTCCTCACATCTCTCTTGGCTCTCCCACTCACATCTTGAGACAAACTCATTCCTAGCTTTGATTTCTCCTTCCTTGCTCCACTCTTGAGCTAATCTTGCAAAGATTTGGATTTGTGGAGAGAATTTGAAGCATTCTTGGTGAGAGCCTTGAGTGTGCTTCATTCCCATCTCTTGAGCTTTGGGGAACTTCGTCAAGCACCATGATTTGGATTTGTTACTCTTGGAGCCTTGCTCCTAGACGGTTAGTGGTGACCGCTGAGCATTCAACTCGTGTGGATTGCCCCGGTAAGTTTGTATTACCCATCCTCGTGGAGGATTTCATAGTAAGTATCTCAACCTTGATCTTTGTGGTCGGTTGGGAGAGGAAGCTCTTTGTGGGCACCTCAACGGAGACGTAGCTTCCTTTGTGGGAGTGAATTTCGGATCTAAATCTTGTGTCTCCTTGTGTTCTTGTGTTCTTCACGTTCTTGCTAGTTCTTGCTTTGACCTATTTCGAAATCTAGCCCAATCTACTTGTTGTGAGTGTTTTAGGTACAAGTGTTCCACGGGTCTGCAAAACTGTGGTAACTCGTAGATTCAAGTTTCATTGGCTAGTTGTTGAGTTTAATCCGAAACTATAAACTAACCCCATTAAGTCGCGTCCAGGCTTGGTCGACCAGGTTCCGAAACCTGGTCCACCAAGGTTGCCCAGATTTCACACGTTACTTTTATCCGCTTTATTTTTGATTAATTTTTAGATTAGCCTATTCACCCCCTCTAGGCGGCATCCAGGGACCTTTCATAGATATGCAAACCATAAGCCACATGCATCCAAGATGCCAGATAAACTACGGATATTTTGTATAGTGACCAATCCAGCCATTAACGCCGAGGTATGTCAGACTATGTCCGAAGTAAGCCTCAAACAGGAGCAGAAAAATTCAGGGCAAAGATATTAAATAGCCCGTGCAGAAGGACTGGAGGAGCCATGCTGGGCCACACTTTACTAAAAAGATTGTACCACCTGAAAATCAAAGTGCCAGTCGGCAGTATGCTAGTACAAGCAAACTCACGCTTCGGGACACAGTAACACAAACCCCATTTCTCTGCTACTGTTCAGTTACTCGATTTCGCCACCCCCCACAAACCGCAGAGGCATCAGAATGCTGTAACTACTCCAGCAATATCCTAACTACCATCGCTTGATTCGCAGCAGGCACCAGCCAGTTTCTTGCTTCACCGCGACGATATCAGGATAAGCAGAGAACGGAGGAGGTAACAGAGCACGAACCGTCAAGCGCAAGGCTGTGGTAGGCCCCGGCGGCGACGGCCACGAACCTGGGCCTTGGCCTCCCGCCGCGGGCGCCCACCGCGGGCGCCACGGCGGTGGGGACGAGCTCGTCGTCCTCGCGGCCGGTCCCGAGGCGGCCGAACGGGCCCCTGCCCCACGAGTACACCTCCCCATCACCTGCAATTACAAGCCACGGAACCTCCCATCAGATCCCCGAGGCCCCGTGAGCGAGCAGCAGGACAGGAGAATTCGAGCGAGCATAGTGAAGAGTCCTCACCCGTGAGGGCGAGCGTGTGGACCTCGCCCGCGGCGATGGCGACCACCTTGGGCGGCATCTGCGGGCGGCGCTGGGGGTGGTCGGGGAGTGGACGACACGGTAGATGAGGAGGAGGAGGGGGAAGCGAGGGAGGACGCGGGCATCACATGTGGAGGGCTGGAGGCATTACCGCGAGCGGGAGGCGGTGGGTTAAAGGTTGCGGCGGCGGTAGGAGGACTGAAGGAGAGGTCAGTGAGTTGGATGGACAGCACGGCAACGGCGAGTCACCGCTGAGCGAGACGCGATCCCTGGAGAATCCACTGGCCTTTTCTTTTCTTTTCGAGGTCACCGGCGTTGTCGGCTTGTCGCCTTCTCACCTTTCCTCCGCGACTGAGTTTGTGCGTGTCGCGCGATGCGCCGCTGGGGCAAATGGCGATGCCTAAACATGTGATCAAGTAGCTGTCAGCTGTGTAATTGGTGTGATGATTGGGACAGTGGAGTGTTCCGAGAGGAGTCGACTGAATCGTCAGACAGCAACACCGCGAGTCAACATCACGATCATTCTAATCTGTAGAAACGAGCTGCATAGAGTAGCACTATATTACATCGCCGAAAACATTCTTTGAGCTCAGTCGGTCACTATCTTACAGGTACACGTACATCCCTCATCTCAGTCTACCTGGTACCCAGATGACATGGATCAACGAGCATCAAGTGACGCTGCACTGCGCATCACCATCCAGGTGAGCATGGAGACCTAGAACATTTTGGGTTCAGTTGATTCCTAACGTAGGCACTGAACTCTGGAATTTCTACATCGAACTAGTACCATCATCACTCGTCTCGCAAACCTGACAACCAGATAACATCGATTACGGCGGACGTCGCGAGGAAGGCGCAGCTGAGGAAGGCGCAAGCGATGGAGGCCGCCGAGAGGTCGCAGAAACGTGGCAGCGGCTTGCAGAAGTTGGGCAGCGCCGTGTGCCGGATGCCGGTGCGGTTCAGATTGGACACCGCTGCCGCTGCTGACCCGGCGCTCATCATCGCAAGCGAAAACACCTGTCATGTTTGGCAACAGATAGCGGTTATTCTAGTATTCCATGGAAACGCTGAGCGTTCATGGAGCTCCAAGTGTTCAGGCTGTATTTGCTGAGCTAAGAAAGTTATCGTTTTGTAATGATTCAACTAACGAGGTTAGATTATGCTACTAGGTTGGAAGATAAGTTAACCTGGGGTCATTGGTCAAAAAGTTAGGATGAGCCAAACAAAAGCTAAGGACAAACATCATAAGCAAAACTCAAGTCAAGTCAACAGGGATGATGACGCGCTACATGACTCTTAAGTTTTCTTGCGAGTTATGTAGATTACTGTCAAATGTCCAGGACCACTTTAATGTGATTTTGATGGTCTAGCAATTATATGCCCATGCCCGGCCCGATAAGATAATCTCTCTGTAGTCTGTTCACAAAGCGCTGTCCACAAATATGCAGCATGCTGCTAAGGCCTTCTAACTGGACATGGTCACATGGAAGCATATTTTCGTTCTTTGGGTTGGAAAGCTTCACCCTGATGAATCTTATAAGATGTTCTTCTGCTCATAATACTATGGAAAGTATTGAAGTATCAAAAAAAAAAGCACAACAGTACAATCTGGCTACATTTCTTTGTGTAAAATAAGTCAGTAACTCAGCATGTAACAAAAAGAACATGAAGTACTCACAAGGAAACAAAAGGAGCAAGTTATGCACTTAAAAGCAGGTGTTCTTATGAAGTTGGCAATTTTTGCAGATATGCAAAACCAAGTGCATAGGACGCCTGGGACTTTGAGCCATTTGCTCTCAGCTCAAGTATCAAGCACTATTCTTATGCATCGAAGTAGTGAATACTGATTATGCGCAGTGTATTCCTACGCATATGAGGAGATTCCAATGATCTGCTCGACTAAAAGAAGTGTGAACAGAATGCTCTACAACAGCTAACAATCACATGCACAAGGATGAGAGTTCTAATGATACGCTCGATGAAACGATACAGGGGTTTTTAGGCCTTGCAGGATCCAGGATATAGTCATATCCTTGTCACAATGAGAAATGGGTCATCGGATCGCACAACCACCATATGGAGCACCTTATCCTCAAATTTCCTAACAAGAATAATATAAGTGGATACTACTATTTCTATGTAGCCAACATATGGTTACACAAAGTTGGCAGCAAGTATAACTTAAGCAAATAAACTGTTCGTGCCACTTGTTATCCACTTATCCTAACGTTGAGTTGAACTAACTCAACCAACGGTACCTACACTGGTACTGGCTGCTAACCGTCCATAAAATATTTATATGAAGTTCAAAGTAGTACACTGATGCAGCAACGAGATGAAAATAGTATAAAGCATGACACACTAGAAGAATCACGACGCAAAAACAAAGATAATTAAATTGACACTGCAAAATCACATCAAAATGACCAAGAACCAGCATACCTGATCACCAGCGAACAGCAGCCATGTTTGACGCCGGGAAGGAACCACAGGGACCTTCTTCACGGCCTTGTGCGCAATCAAGAGGAGATGAAGCAACGAGTAGGCGGCTGTAGCTGCAGACATCCCAACCAAGAATCTGAAGAAACGAACAGCAACATCCAAGGAAATCAGCATTTTCTGAGCATAACCACACAGTTCAAACTAGAACGGTTCAAAAAACTTACTGCAGGGAATAAGAAAAGGACCAATTGGCATATAGCGGGATCTCAATGCCGAATATGGTGAGAATGCCCTGCTGCTTGGAGGAGACCATTAGCGACACAGAGAGCAGCGCCATCATCAAGGCTGCAGCTCGGGTTGCCACCATAATCATGCTCAGCCGTGGCCATGTTGGCACCAGAGATGTGGTCACCGGAAGTCCTGGCTCCACCACCGTCTTGCTCCCCGCCGGTGGCATCTGGATGCCAACCACCGAGACACTTCGGCCATTACCAATGGAACCCATCAGTGCTGCTCCTGGGTGTGGTTTGGTGTTACTAGTAGACGGTTCTGTCTAGGCTACCCTTTTGCTTTTAGCTTGTTGTGGCAACAGAAAGAGAAGTTGGAATCTGAAGAAGTTAAAAGATGTATGGCTGAGGACCCATCCTAGACGCATATGTGATGCACCCGTGACTCCTTTCTGAACTTGCTTTTTGACAGTATTGGGAGACTAGACTATGCAGACAAAAACAGCACAGCTTTCGAGTACTATCCAGCAAAGGATTTAGCAGATTGCTGCAGTAACCGCCAAGTGTCATGTGGATGAACGCACAAAGAAGACTGCTTACTACGTACTGTAATAGGAGAATATTAATTAAAACCAATCACATAGAAATCCTGTGTACGCTTACTACTTAGCACTACTCACTAGTAGTAGCGTATTTTTATCGCACTGTTAGTAAGAAAGTAAGATATCAAGGCTGAAACTCTGCAGTCACGTACCACTAAATCTCTGGATGCCGTGGCCCCCAGTACCGACTTCAAGGCTACCATGAAACGGCTCAACATGCACATACATTGTTCAAGATGGACCTGTTTTTAAAATTTTGCATATCTCCTTGGGTCATGCTCAAGTACTACAATTTAATGGGAGCTTATCCCGAGTTCGATAAAATAGCGGATGCTCACCAAACTCTGAGCAAATAAGTACTAGTGATATGAAAGTGTAACAATGGCATAGCAATATAGCATGAACAACGAACATTTGTCACACTAGAGGGCAAATGCCGTAGATTCAACTACTTTATATTAAACTGCCTCTTGATCTAAAAGTAAACATTCAGAGAACTGAATCAATGGATCTTACCATACCGCAAGATTATGCCATCAAATTCCACTTAATTAGACCATGACAGTTTTTGTGTGCTGTCCCATCCCATCCATATTTGTAGTTGGCACCATGGCAACAATATACATGGATATATATGATTAGAAGACAGAAGATGAATTTGCTTCTTTCTCAAACAGTTATCGATTCATGATGTATTGCAAAAGAATACAAGAAAAAGAATAACAGAGCAGAGAGTAAACCTTCAATGCTGAATTGCTGATCACTTCGTGAACTACAGACTGCAGCCAGGAGACTTCATGACTTCCCTCTCTGACATAATCTTCCTCACCCTCTCGACCTCACCCCACATACCAGCAGTAGCATAAATGTTGGACAACACCACATAAACCCCGCCATTCCATGGTTCAGCATCTACTAATCTTTCTGCTGCCCACTCCCCAACACTCACATTCCCGTGCTTCTCACATGCACCGAGCAATGTTCCCCATATCACCACATTTGCCTCCATTGGCATCCTCTGCTCCACCAAAGCACGCGCCTCATCCACACAGCCAACTCTACCAAGCATATCAACCACACACCCGTAGTGTTCAACGGTTGGCACTACCTTGATCTCTCCCTCTTCCATTTGCTTCAGCAAACCCAGCCCTCTATCCACCAGCCCTCCATGAGCGCAAGCAGAAAGGACTGCCAACATCGTCACCCTATTTGGTGGTACAGCTTCTCTCTGCATATCGTCAAACACGTCCAATGCACCCTGCTCCTCGCCATGCATTGCAAGCCCAGTAATCATGGTTGTCCATGAGGACACATCCCTGACAGTCATTCTATCAAACACCCTTCTTGCGAGGTCCGTGCGACCACACTTAGCGTACATATCAACCAACGTGTTGGACAGCGTCACATCAAGCCGGCCGGAGCGCTGGCATTGTACGATGCACTTGTGCAGCTGCTCCGCCAAGCCAATATCACCAAGCGCACAGCATGCCGACGCAACGCTCACCATGGTCAGATCATCCGGTACCACGCCACCCCTCCGCAGCTCATGAAACAACGCCAACGCCTCCTTGTACTCACCTTCTTGCGAGACGCCACTTATGATGGCGTTCCACGACCCGAGTCCCCGGCGCGGGTTTTCGTCGAACACTCTGCGGGCGGCGCCCAGGTCGCCATCCTTCGCGTAGCCGCTGATGAGCGCGCTCTCGGTGAAGGGGTGGCGCGCGAGGCCGCGCTTGACGGCGGCGGCGTGAAACTGCAGGCGCAGGCTGGACCCCGGGGCTCGGCCTGGGCCGCGGCCTTGAAGGCGAGCGGGAACGTGTATCGGTCGGGCGCGGCGCCGTGGGCGATCATGCACGCGGCGGCGCGGAGCGCGGGGCAGGGCGAGCCGTGGCGGAGGTAGGCGCGGGTGAGGGCGTTCCAGTGGAAGGGCAGCAGGAGGAGGCCGCGGCGCAGGAGGCTCGCGTGGATCCGCGGCGGGAGGCGCGCGTCGGCGCAGGACTCGAGCCGGGCCGCGGCGAGGTCGGCGAGGTGGTGAGGCGGGAGGAGATCGCGATGCGCGATGTCGCGCGGGCGGGGGTAGAGGGCGTCAGCGGCGGGCATACCGCGTGCCGGTGAGATGGGATGGCAGAACCATCGCTCCGTCAGGATATTTGAATTCTGGCGGAAGGGTCTCTCTGTTCCCCGGCTCTTTTGCCGCGTTTGCTGCTTAGGGAGCTGGTTTGCAGAGCAAGGGCGTGCTGAATGTAGAATTCCACGGAAACGTCGGCGACAATTTCATGGGAAGTTCGATTCCATCAAGAATTCAGAAAAAAAGTGGTCATCCTGTAAACTGAGATAAATCGTATGGTACTGTCCTTAACACGGGGAAAGAAAACCATTACTTCTCATTGTGTGCCAATCTGGTACTCATTTGATTCAGGTCTCCATGTCAAACCAAAGCTGCAAGAATGGCGATCCCAACACAATACCCTGTGAAAACAGTAGAACACCCACTGCTACAAGACTGAACTACACCCCATCGGGCTTCGCCACGTTGATCTCCTCCTCGAGCCGGCGGGCGACGCCACGCGCGAGCTCCTCCAGGAACCCGACGAACCCCTCCTGCGTCCACCCTTCCACGGGGTCGGCCTCGAACGACCACGCGACGGCGCACCCGGCCGGGTCGTCCTCACCCGCATGGTGGCGCGGTACCTGCCGAACCCCTTGTTGCTCTCCACCACCTCGTAGCTGTACCGCCGCCCCGCGTGGTCCACCTCCAGGAGCCGCTCCTTGGACCACCCCACCACGGCGGCCTCCCCAGGCGCCGCGGCCATGTTCACGGGCCCCTCGCAGTAGCGCACGCGCCCCTCCTCGTCCCCCTCCACGCGCCGGCACGTCCGCACCGTGGAGACCCACCGGTCCAGGGAGAAGAAGTCCCCCAGCAGCGCCCACGCCGTGCCGGGCGCCGGCCCCGACGCCACGGCGCGCACCGTGCCGCGCCACGCGGCCGCCGGCGCCCCGTCCATGGATATGGATGGATATGGATGTGGCCGTGCGGTTCCGTGCGGCGGGTGGCGGCGCGAGCGGTGGGCGCGACGGCGGAGAGGTGGAGTGAGCTCGATCGAGCTCGACCGGTTCTTTTATGAGTGCGTGGCCATGGACGGCTGGCACGTACGTCCAAGTGTCCGGCAGGGTAGATAGTAGCCTGACGTGCGTGGCGATGGTTGGTACGAAACTTAGTTTACTGATGACCGCCAGCGCTGGTCAAGAGAGAACGGCCGGCGTCGCTGAGGTGTCTAAAGCGGCCCGTGTCCCATGGCAGAGCTGGCAGCGTCGTGGAGAACTGGATGCTCGGGTTTGCTTCTCCAACCATAATAAATCGTGCATGCTGTCGAGAAAGCGCGTCCTTTTTCGTGCCGTCTTGATCTCCTAACACCACTATAGAGTTTGGAACGTTCAGGTTTTGCTTGCTTTTATGATGTGGCGTGAGGGTGTAAATGTCGTATCGTTTGGATGCATTGTGCATATGTCTACTGGCATGCACGAATTCGCTGTATCATATCCACACAAACACGGTGCGAATTACGCTCTGCCTGTAAGTTTGAAGAAAGAGAGGCACAAACCATCACCACTGCTTTTCCATGGACAAAGCAGTAAAATGAGAAGGGGACGGTCTTAGGCATTTGGGGTTGACACTGTCATTCCTCTTCTGTAAAAGAAGATGTACAGCCTTTTGACAAAATGCACCAAAAAGTACAAAACAAAAGGAAAATCGCCCACCGTTGGGCTCGACCCCACGACCACAAGGCTTCTGATAGTGAGCTAGACGGGCTTCTGATAGTGACCGCTTCCTATACTTCTGAAATCCAAAGAATGTACACAGTGCTCGTGTCGTTTCCCTGGTTCTGCTGAGTATCAGCGTTATTGTTATCCCTTGCTTCGGCATCTGATAGATACCAGACCTGTGGTGATAGATGTCTCATGCAACCTAACTATCCTCAATGTACACTTACCTACTTATGTCTCTGCTAAAATTTCTATTTCCTTATGCAGTAGCCATGTATAAACGCGAAAAAGGCCAGCCAGCCAGCACTAGTGCCACAATACAGATGAAAGCCGAAGTAGTCCTTAAAAAGGGTAAGACCTGACTTACTGATCAGGTTGGCCGGCCAGCCAGCTAGAATACCTTGATAATGCCCTCCATATCACCTTGCTGCGTTAAAAATCAGTCCATAAACCGTCCATGCCACTGGACAAATCCAATAGTACCAAATCCCCCCGTTCGGGAGTATGTGAATTAACCCATACCATGGTGGTTGCAGTGCATGGTGTTTTCCAGTCCAAAACAAGAAAGTGACTCACCGATCTTGGGACGAACAGCCCTGTGAAAAAGACTGAAGAAGTGAAGAGGGAGTAGGACATGGCGGCAAATCTGGAAGCAACCTGATGGTTGGGTGATGCCGAGGCAGTCATCAGACCATAGTAAGTAAGATAGAGGAAGGTGAAGAATGGACACATAGAAGAACCAGAAGAATTCTGCTGGTGTCAACTGAAAAGACATCATTGAGTACACAATACGAGTATAAATGGCAGACTCAATGAACACATGTGTTATCTCCACGCCTATTGGAACAGATAAAAATGAACGAATTACTGTTTCAAATGCTATTAGACTTGAACATTGTTTCGAATTATTTGTTTTTCCGCTATGCCGCATTTTTACTATGCTGTGTTTTGAGTTCAGTTGAATTGCCAGTTAATGTTACTATGAACACTATTCCTTCATAATGTGTTTTGAGTTCAGTTCATTTGCCTGACCTGCGAGGGTATAATTCAGTACATTCCTGCTGCACGCTCTCTGTAAAATTCAACTCAACTAGGAATTTGAGTTTGATGAGACGACTTCCTCTCCAGGAAATCAGGCACACCTTTCCGCCTTTCCCCTCCGGGCACCAGCACACCTCTCGAACAAGTGAAGAACTAGAGAACGTACTCCCGTGGTCCCTGCCTGCACACGACCTGCCCCTCGGATGCCAAGGCGATGGCCTCGCCCAGGTGGATGATCTGCTGGATGCACTTGAGGATCTGGAAGGTCGCGGAGCCGTCGAGTGTCGAGGCCCGTGGAGATCTCGTCTATGAACAACACCTTGGTCGGGCCGACCAGCATCTCCCCTGAAACCGAACCCCGGAGCAAATGCAATCGGAAGATTGAAGCGCGGGGAAGAGGGAGCGAAGCGCGCGCGAACCTGTGGCGAGGCGCAGGCGCTTCTTCTGGCCGCCAGAGATGCCGCGCAGCAGCTCAGCTCGTTGCCGACGATGACGTCCGCGCGCATGTCCAGCCCGAGGATCCGCACTCGCGAATGCCGGCATCTCCGACTTAATCTCTCAGCGTCTAACACAAACATATCACCCTATGAATTTAAAGTTCTAATGTACTTGCTTTCCTTGCGTTGAGATTCTTTGATGGAACCAACAAGCTCAGGGAAGCCGAATTTTGAGATTCTAGTTGCAACTTGTTGGCATCACCGAACAACAACCTGCTTGTCGGTTCCCGGGTCCCGCCCAATAAAAAATTAATAATAATCGAGGCTTACGGGAGCATTCTCTGCTAAGCATTCCACGAGTTTTCGACTAAATATAAACTTGGCTATGTATGTGCCTGGTTAAGCGACAAGGGAGCATCAGATGGTGTAACCAGAAATGATATTCCTCATCTCATGGAGGTTGTCAGGTTGGTTGATGAAATAGGGTCTAGAGCAGATGAGCGGGTTTCAAATGGAGAAAGGGTCGATCGCAGCTGTCCTTTGTTGTCTTCTTGGTGGAAAGCGTCGAGCTGGATTGCTGGAATGATCCACCGTTTTCGTAAAGAGATCAAGGAAGGACATGCAAGCAGGAAGAGCACTAAGTTTAGCAAAAAAAAAAATGTAAGTACGACCAAACAAAAAAAATATAGAAAACACGCCCACCGTGGGGCTCGAACCCACGACCACAAGGTTAAGAGCCTTGCGCTCTACCAACTGAGCTAGACGGGCTTGAATGACGATGGAAAATAAATAAGTTTTATACAAAAGTTTATAATTTCATTTCCAAAAGAGAAGGTAAAAAACACTGCAACAAAATCCGCCCACCGTGGGGCTCGAACCCACGACCACAAGGTTAAGAGCCTTGCGCTCTACCGACTGAGCTAGACGGGCTCCTGATGTCGACATTTAAACACTTCAGTTACATCTTGGTAACATAAATAATATACAAAAATATAGTCTGTCCTGTATAGTTCATTGCACCAGCCACGGGTACTAAGCACGCCAACATATGACTTGGTGCAACCTGTCCCAGAACTGACAAGTAAAGGGCAATGATATCCTTTGTATTGAACACACACCCTCAATATACATGGCAAACTGAAGCTTATGCTTCTACCTCTGTTGGAAATTAAATTTCTTTATGCAGTAAACATATGTAAAAGCAAAGAGGACAGTAAAGCCAGCCAGCACTCCTGCTACTACACCCATGAAGTCTGGGTCATAGCCAAAGTAGTCCTTGATGAAAGTCCTGACTTGCTTATCGGGTTGGCCAGGCACCTTGATAAAATCCTCCACATCACCATACTGAGAAACAATCAGTCCATAAACCGTCCATGCCACCGGACAAATCCAGTAGTACCATATCCACCATTTTGGGATTTTCTGAACAAGACAGTGTTTGAGTTAATTCACATAGATTCAGTGCACGGTGGTTTTACAGTCCTTGAAAGTTACTTTAAGAAAGCGAAGCAGTGACCTACCGATCTCGGGATGATGAACCCTGAGAAGAGATTAAAGAGAGAGTAGAAGGCAGCGGCAAATATGGAAGCAACCTGAGGGTTCGGTGTTATGGCGACACTCATCATACCATAGTAAGTGAAATAGAGGAAGGTGAGGAATGAAATATAGAAGAACCAGAAGAATTTTGCTGGTGTCCACTGGAAAGACATCATTGAGTACACAATAAGACTATATATAACAGTCTCGACGAACACATATGGTATCTCCACAACAACCTGAACAAAGAAAAGAACCGATTAATCTTTCAAATGCTATCAGAATCAGACTTGAACATCATATCAAATTATTTTTTCTCTCCTTTACACCACATTTTAACAATGTACATCATACTTAGCATCACCTATAATGCGTGTTTTGAGTTCATTTGAATTGCTAGTCAATATAACTGACCTGTGAGAGAGCATAGGGTATAGCTGAGTACATTCCGGCTGCACGCTCTCTGTAAAAGACAGTCCTCTCCACAGCAATAACAGGTTGAGCAGTTACACAATTTTCAAAACCAACAAATGCGACAGCAAAATACATTGATCCGATGATGATCAAAAGATCTGTTGAACTCTTTCTGCACCAAATAAGACACAGTTAAGGATCCTGTAATACACATTTGCGACAAATAAATGACATGCAAAGCAAAAGTTAACAACTTAGCATAGTAAGAACATACATCTTACGACCAACCCTCCAAAATATAATCCCCAACAATAAGGCAGTAAATAATGCAAAGAACATTCTGACAAGGTTGTAGTCAGGGCTTCTCCAGTAAGTCAACCATTGCTTCCAGAGGCAACATTTGAACTGATCAAAGGTGCTCCGCGAGTATTGAGTGGGGAAGTAGAGGTCACTGGAACCAGGAGGTGGCTTGCTCAGCTCTTTAACTAATGCTTTGGTCCGCCTGAAAATAGTCAGCCATAGAACAAAGAGGACACATAAAACACCTGGATACTCAAAACAGCAGGAAGAGGCAGGTCCATTCAAGCATGAATTGCAGTGTAGTTCAAGGCAGAGTGGTGTATCACTACAAATCTCTAAGGAGCTCATGTCGATGATGCAATGCCGCCTGCACTACTGATGGATGCACTACTGTAATAGAGGACATCCACAAAGCTGGTGGATGCGAACAAGGTTGTGGTAGTTTTAAACCACGGGTTCAAGTCCCAATGTTCATAAAATCAATGATATGTGGTTTCTCCTAGTTCTTGCTTTTAAAATTTAAAAGTGGGATAGACATATTTAAATTAAGAAGTTAAAGTGGTCCTGCACTTACTGATACACAGTTGATGACTTGTAATGTTCCGCAAAATCAATCTTCAACTGAACCTCTGTAGCAGCTGAGCTTACATCCAACATCCATGTAGCAGGGTTGCACCCCTCTTTGATCTTAGGGACTCCATGAATTGCCTGGTTTGGTACAAGGATAATCAGACTTTAAAGACTATACCAAAGAAAGAGTTTTGATTAGAGAATTATCAAACGTATCCTTATTATTGCAGAATCTGTTGCAAGGTATCACAAGATGACAGGAAACTAAAACTATGTGATAACTGGAGGTAGTTTGAATATAGATCACACACCTCAAAGTATTCAACAACTTTATGTGAATTCCTACCCAATGGCCCAGAGAATATGATCTGGCCTCCTCTTTTCATTAAAAGCAGCTGAATGGTAACAAACAAAGATTAAAGCACAAGAAACATACATAAGAAGAATAATGTCTCCACAAGTTGCAATGGCATTACCTCATCGAAAGCTTCAAAAATGTCAATACTTGGTTGATGGATAGTGCACACAACGGTTCTTCCAGTATTAACAGTGTTCCGAACAGTTCTCATAACAATTGCAGCAGCCCTTGCATCAAGACCTGAAGTTGGCTCGTCCATGAAGATAATTGAGGGGTTTGCCACAAGCTCTACAGCAATTGTTAATCTCTTTCTTTGTTCTGTTGAGAGCCCGTTCACACCAGGGAGACCCACAATAGCATCCTTGAGACCATTAAGCTCAACCAGTTCCATAACTTCATCCACGAATATCTACAAAGATGTAAACACACTTTAATGAACTTAATTCGCCTAAAAAACTATCAAGAATATAACCACTTCAGTTGTACGGTTTTTGGGCCTGCTTTTTCTTATAAACTGAGCCACTTCTCTTCTTCTAACAATATCACGGCAAAGCAAAAGCTTTCGCCGTCCTTTAAAAAAACACACTTTAGTAGAACAAGAATGTACCTTCTTTTCTTGATTCGTGACCTCCTTAGGAAGACGCAGGAAAGCAGAAAAGAGTAGGGACTCCCTTATAGTGATCTGTGGGGAGTGGATGTCATTTTTCTCACAGTACCCTGATATTCTTGCAAATGTTGCTTGGTTCTTAGGGTAACCAGATATATATATTTCTCCTTCAATATATCCACCAGTCTTCCTTCCAGATAAAACATCCATGAGAGTAGTCTTTCCAGATCCACTCACACCCATAAGGGCAGTAAGAACACCAGGTCGAAAAGCCCCAGATATCCCTGACAACAGCTGAAGCTTATCAGCAGTTACTCCTTGACTCTTCATCTCCTGCCATATGCACAGCTTGCAAATGAGATACAGGTTATGGGATAACCACCACAATGCACACAAAAAAAATGTGTCCTAACTCCTTACACATCATGTTTGGGAGGATATGCATCAGCATAATCGAGTGTAATGGAATACATCCATTGTAAGTTCTTGAAAAATAATCAAGAGCTTTTGTAGAAGATATGTTAACTCACATAGTTACATTACAAAGTCTCTACACACCTAATGTGGATCCATGCGTTAGCTGATAAACGACACCAATGCAAAATGGTTATTCTTCAAAAACAAAATCATGAAGATATTCATACTCAGATCAACTTTCCCAGATTAAATGTGGTCTACTTATCCAACACATATCGTAAAATGAAGTTACATTTGCAATTGGAGGGAGTATTTGATTATATGGAAAGCTATTGGTCATCGATATAATAATGGGCAATGACATAGGAATGCAGCTTCGAAAAAGAAATATATGGACAGGCAACATACTGCAGGCATGTTAACGTAGTAATTTATCTCACTGAAGGACATGGAGAGGGGTTCGAATGGAAGAATCATCCCTCTTCCTGGAGCAATTCTGACAGAAGCATTTCTGTGTGACCTATCAGAAGTAATCTGGGATTGGCCACGTAATTGTTCAAGCACCTTATCCACTAGAAACAATAAAAGAACATCATTAGAATGGGGATTCAATGTAAAGTATCATACCCTTTTCCAAACACAGGAGAAGAATGCAAGGGGAACAAACAGAAACAAGCTTACATGTGATCATTGAGTTTGGGGATAAAGGTTCTGATGTTGGGACTTTACTTGTCTGTGTTATATCTGACATCTCCTTTCCTTCCTGAGTGTTCTCTATACTTGTATCAGTTTGTTCAGGCAAGATTGCCTGTGGTTTTCCGACAGCTAATCCAAGGAGCAGAACAATAGTAAGATGCCAATATCAATTTGTCAAAGAACGAAGTTATTACACAATGAAAATATTTGTTTATCATAGACAAGAAAATTGCTTGATTAAGAAAATAAAGGAGTTTCCTAATGCATGCCATAACATATTCTTTATGTGTAAAGAGTAGATACTTACGATTTAGGTACATAAGTGACAGTGTGAATAACACATTGAACAGGATAGTGAACCCTAGAAGTGCACCAGTTGCAATCCAGTACCACTCCTTGCTGGTGAGGATACCTGCGTTTTCTAGAACTGCCACTCCCAATCTCCTACCATCAGGTGCCTGTTGATTCATAACAAGAAGATCGAGAAAATTGTTCTTAGGAGAACACAGCACTAGTATGATCACGTGTTAACTTACAAATTTGTCCAAATTTGTCCATCCACCTTGGAGAATGCATCTCGTTAGCGGCAAGAGCTATGTATCCATATGTTAGAGGTGAGCAATAATAACCCCATATCAACCATTTTGAAATTGCATCTGTAACAATGAGCAGCAGTTATGTCAGCTTCAAAAATAAGACTCAGCACTGAAGTGACCACAAAAGATTTATCAATAAAGAAACCAAGTCTTTGAGCCATAATGTACTTTGTTAACTTTTTTAGAAAATAAAAAAATCATTTACTGATTTTAAGACTCATAAGTTCCTATTGTTTATGCTGAGATTCTTTTTGAGCCCTCAACTGTGGGTTTCAAACCCTTCACATGCAAATAATCAATAATTTCTCGCACCGTATCCACATCACCAAGGAAAACAATCAAACAATGTCCAGATATAGCCAGAAACAATGGAAATAGGAAATGATTGATGATTACCTTTTGGTAGGATGAATCCTCCCAGTACAAACATGAAAAGGACTGCAAGTGATCCTGCCGTATTAGTTATTACAACCGTTCTGCACATGCCAGAAACGAGTCTGAAGAGTCCAGCAGCCATCTGCTGGATAAAGAAGACAGCAATCAGATGTTTGAAGAACCTGCAGCAAGATGAATATGTTACTGTTATAGTCAGAGAGTAAATGTAAAGTTTTTAACTATATATGATTTCTGTTGGAGAGAGTGTGCACCGGCTAGCTTCAGGGGCAAAACCAATGGTGTAATATGTTATAGCTGCCCAAACTATCGATTCAAACAGGGAGGCAGGGACTCTCAGTAGAACATTTGGAAGTGTAAAAGTCCATGGTCGATAGAACAAGAAGTCCCTATGTCTGTAAAGAACAGGGAGCCGTGCCAAAATAAGAGCTGACTCAGCAAAACCATTGAACATGTTAACTATCATGACATAAACAAGTGCTCCTATGTAGAGTTGTCCGTCTTCCTCATTTCTTGTATGCATTTGTGTCGCAAGAAAACCGTTGATGCTACTAATGCAATCAGGATTCCCTTCAAAAGAAAAGAAATATGATCAGATAAAGAATTATAACCCCATTAGGTACTCTGCCATGCCTACACAAAGATGTTAAGATTGCACTGAAGGGAGACAAGCTAGATACGTCCTGGCTATTTAGGTACCTGAACTGTTTTAAAAACATAGACAAACGAGTTTCTCTTCATGAGAAGCCATTCCTTGGACCATGAGGTCTTCAGAAGCTCCAAAGTAGGAACAGACTGCTCAGAGAATACCAAAGCAGATTTGTGTATTTTTCTCTTGTGGAAAGGAACTGAAAGTTGCTTTTTGAGGCTCTTCCCCATATGAAACTTCTTGAACTTAGAAACAAAGTCAGGTACTGACACATAGTGATATGGTTTTTCGTTCTGTATCCAGTACTGCTCCTGATCTTTCTTTGATGTAACCTGTTCAAAAACAACACCCATCAGAACAATATGCTAACTGCTTTGCGCCTAGTACACCCTCTAAGGAATATATATGGCATTTTGAATAATTAAACAGTCTCCAACTTCTAAATTTTTTATACAAATATGTTGGTCAAAGAATGAAAAAAACATCATATCATGAAGTTAATTTTTTTCACTAAAAACTAACGGTACCGTTTTCACATGACCAATCCAAATATTTCTTTCCTATCATTGATTAAGTGGTCGGAATTTGCAGAAGTTTGACAACAAACTTTCGAAAACAGGACACATTTGTTTAAGAGAGGGAGTGCCATTTATATTGGTTGGCCAAAAAGGTAAAATAGATGTATCAAGAACCATTACAAACTCTAAGAAGTTGTTTTCCTGCTAGCACTAAAGAGTAAAGTAAATGTGTTGAACCTCCTGACTATTAGCAAAAAACACTAGAGGCCAATCTGCATATTAAGAAGGTATACTCTATGTGTTTCATTTATCAAGAGTAAAGTAAACTAGGAAGTAACGAACCTCCTGCAAGAAATCAGCGACACCTTTCCTCTCCGGGCAGCGGAACCCACACCTCTCGAAGAACTCGAGCACGTACTCACGGGGCCCCTGGTAGACGATCTGACCCTCGGACAGTAGCATGACGTCGTCGAAGAGCTCGAAGACCTCCGGCGCCGGCTGGAGCAGCGACACCAGGACGGTGGCCTCTCCCAGGTGGACGATCTGCTGGATGCACTTGACAATCTGGAAGGTGGTGGAGCTGTCGAGGCCCGTGGAGATCTCGTCCATGAACAGCACCTTGGTCGGGCCGACCAGCATCTCCGCTGAAACCAGACACGCGCGGTTGCAGCAGCGGAGGACAATGCGATCAGGATTCAGGTCTCAGGAAGGGAACAATATTCAGGCGGATGAAGGGGAAGGCGGGTACCTGTGGTGAGGCGCTTCTTCTGGCCGCCGGAGATGCCGCGCATCAGCTCGTTGCCGACGATGACGTCCGCGCACATGTCCAGCCCGAGGATCTGCACCCACCGGCGGCGGCATCACAACCGCGGACATCGCCGAATGCGTCGAAATTTTTGCGAGGGAAGCCAGGAATGCGGAACCTGCGATACGCGATGCGATTCCCCGTCTTCTCGATGCGGCAAACAAGCAAACGCCTCGCGTACGAGGCTACGACTGCAACTGCAACTAACTACTCTTGCTTTTTTTTTTGGAAGCCAAACTACTCTTGCTAGTCTATACTTGCTTGTCAACGGAGGATGATACTGTAGTAGGGAGTCGAGGCGTCGAGCTGTTGCCTTGTTGGGCTTGGCGGACGCTTGAAGAAGGGGCTTTCCGGGGCGAACAAGGGCTGTTGCAGGCCCAAGTATAGGGGCCCAATTAAAGTATACGGTTTTTGTGTTTTCCCCCTATAACTTTTCTTGTTCTTTTTATTTTCTAAAAAAGTATTCTTATGATAAGAATTTTTTTCATGACAACTGATTCCGGGAATAAATATTTTGCAATATGATCGTTAAAAAAAATAAAGAAATGACGCTACAGATTTGCTTTGGGGGCTTTACCCTGAGAATGTAGTCCATCTGCAGAGTGGCTCCATGAACTGAAGTGGCCTGCAAATCATCATTTTCCAAAAGAAATGAAAAATTGTCCGTGCAACACAAAGTTGAAGTGCACTCCACCTATAGGGCTATAGAGTCTATAGTCCTATACTCTATGTTCATGTGCTAGATCCAGGAATCAGGAATGGATGCACACCTTCATGAACAGGTCGACCTCCGGTCGGGATAAATCCCCTGCTGCCTCTCCTTCTTCGCCAACTCCTGGAGCAGCTCTGCCGATGGGTGAACATTTTTCAGTGTCATGTTTGCAGCATCAGAAGAACCAGTGACGACGTCTGAGGTCTGACGGCTCACCGTATCTCTGGCCCACGCCCTGGCACCTCGCGGAGAAGTCGAGGACCTCCTTGACGGTCATCTCGCCGTCGTGGACGTCGTTCTGGCTGATGTACGCCGCCGTCTTCTGCGGCACGAACTCGTCCAGCCCGTACCCGTTGTACGTCACCTCCCCGCTCACCTGCACCGCGCCGCGCAATCAGGAGTAGGGAGGAGCAAAGCCACAGCCGAACGAACGATGGTATCAGGTTCGTCAGAGACCGATCGTTACTGCACTCTGTTTTTCGCACCTCGAGGCTGGGGTCCAGTTTGCCGTCCAGGGCCAGCAGGAGCGTCGTCTTGCCGGACGACGGCGGGCCGAGGAGGAGCGTCATCCTGGACGGCCTCACGACGCCGGAGACATCCTTGAGGATGCGGAGCGGCCTCCGCTTGCCGCCGAGGTTGACCCCGAGCAGGCCCAGCAGCGACTCGGCCGCGTCCAGCGCCGCGTTCGCCAGCGTCGGCAGCGCGCGCGTCCCGACGTGGCACTCGGCCTCCACGCTCAGGTCCCGGAACCGCACCTCGACGGTGGGGATCTGGATCCCGGCGCGGTCGATGCGAGCGCGGAGCTTCTTGAGGAAGCGCTCGTTGTCCTCCTCGGCGACGCGGAAGACGCGGTCCACGAACGCCTGGCGCTGCGCGAGCCCCATGGCGCGCACGTCCACCTCTTCGTGCCCGTGGGCCGCCGCCGCCGCCGCCCGCACGAGGCCCGTGCGCAGGCGCTCGAAGGACGGGAGGCGCTCCATGGCGGCCCACTGCAGCGCCTCCTCGTCGTCCACCTCGTCGGCGCCGCTGCGCCGCCGCGACGACGCGCCCGAGAAGTAGGGCGTGGCGTCCGGGCTCGCCATACCGTGCAGGCTTCGGCTCAGCATCTCCATGCCGCCGCCGCTGCTGCTGGCGCCGCACCACCGCGCAGTAGTCTGCCACGTTCCAGGGAGGTGATTAGGTACGGTGCCATTTATACGAGGGCGATAACGCGACGAGGCTCGCGCTTACAAGATGCCGGCTTCGATCGGCCGGAGGCATTGTCAGCTTCGATGCCGACGGGCAATTTGTTAGGTTTAGGAGACTCAGTTAGCTCACAAGCATCTGCTGGCGTCTAGCTCATCTGTGCATGAGAAGTGCCTAAACCGAAGCGCACACGGCAGCAAGCCAGCAACAAAGGATAGGCACAGGTAGTGAAGTGGCGCTGGCTCCTGGACTGACGTGCGAGTGCGCCAACAACGTCCCGTTCGAGCTGCGTGTACCGGCTCGGCGCAGCGGCTGACGCCCCAATGCAAAGCTCCTCTGGCCATGGCGGCATGGCGCTCTCTCGTGAACAAGAGAGCTCGACCGGAGCCCATGACAGTTCCGCCAATCACCAAGGAGATCGGGCCAGGTAAATGTACGTAGCACCTGATGAAACTGAACTGATCGCAAACACAAGTAAGGACAGGCACGAACGAGTGCTGGACCGGCGGAACTGCTCGCGGAAGCAACAATAACGACGCGCGCGACTGACGCCCCAAAGCTTAAAGCTCGAAGGCTCAGGACTGTCTGCTACTGTGCTACACCAATCGCCAATAAGCCGCCGCCAAGGAGATGAGGTAAACGCACGCAGGTCGGCAGAGCATGCCATTTTTTCCTGTCACGCAACGCCGTCGCAGCGCAGCAGATTAAGCATCAACGCCTCTCCGGCGCTCTCGTCTCTGCCGACTTGGACTTCATAAAATACGGGAAGATATGCGTTCAGGGCCGTTTTTTCAGGACAACTTTTAGTGAGAAGAAGAGCTCCCAAGTTGTGGTTCGTGCCAGTGCTGTGATCCTTCTGCGGGGGGACGCGACGCAGGAAAGCCAAATGGCCATCCTGAGGCATCACGCGCCGAATCTTCCGAACTTGTCGTTTGTAGAAAGAAAAAAAAAGAAGAGGGTCCAGGGGGATACAGGCTTATTGGAGCATTTGTCTCTGACGGATTCAATGGCTCCGATAAATTAATTTCTTGGCTATCTATATGTGCTCCGATAACTAGTAGCTAATTAAGCGACAAAAGAGCATCGGGTGGAGAAACCTGGAACGATATTCCCCGCCTGATGAGGATTGGAGGCGAAGTGGTGGTTGTGAGCTGTTGGCATACTTGCATTTGGATACTGATGACATATTTGCATTTGGAAAGGGGAAAAGGTCCATCGAAGCTATGGCGATCAGTACAGAAGATGATGTGGGGGCTGGAGCGCTGAAACTGAACAGTGAAGTCACAGAATTCTTCTACCCTAGCAGAAGCGAAAACGACAAAGCAATGTTCTTGCTATGCTAATAAGTTATAATAGGGCGACTCCTGCCGGCCTGTGTCTTTGTTAACAAAGCGAGCAGCTGCGCAAAGAAGGCCTCCGGTGGTTCCGCTTTCGGGCTGGCTTGCTGCGAATGCCTGATGCGAATTGCGAGTGCGAGAGGCCCTGCTCTTCTTTCGTGCCGGACACAAGATCCGTCCGTCCACATCGCGCGGTGAGCCATGTAGGGAGACGAACAGCGATTCCGGCCCGGCCTCTCCAGTCTGACCTCGCCGTCCCGCTTTGTTTCCATACTGAAGCGGCAACGGCTTCCTTTTCTCAAAAGGACTGCAGAAGTTTGCCTCATTACAAAACGAAACAGACAGCACAACCTGCCCAAGAAGACCGATCATGGGCACCACTTGCAACGCTAGCCCAAAACACCACAGATTCGGCCACACAACACTCATCAAAAGAAGCACCAAGGAAATGGGAAAAACAACACAGAGGCCGGGCCAGCAACAGCAAAGCCCTGCACCACACGGACGGACTACTGAAAGGCCAGCTTGTGCTGTTGGATCCACTCTTGGATGAGGAGGTACGCAACTCTTCTTAACGGCTGGAGCTCCTTTTGTTGAAAGGTTCTTCTGTTTCGTTCATCTCTAACATGCATGCCACCGAAAACAGAGATGGCAATGCCATAAAAAACATCTTCGTCCTCGCTGCGTCAATTTTCCTCCTGTTTTTGCTAGCCCCACCAACTGAGTTTGCCTGATGGAGGGGAAGTTAACTGTGTTAATCCTGTCCACCAAGAGATGAGCAACCAAGCTTGTTCAGAAAAGATGCAGTCTTAGACTAAATGCTTTGGTGCCTCCTGGTGTTCTTGACATAGACTGCAGGATCATATGAGTTTGGTACAGGTGGTGAGGCCCTGTATACTATATCCACTGCCAGATCTCTCTCTGCTGGTGCTGGATTGCTGGACAGGACGCATATCTTCATTTTCTTGCATGATCCTGTTCAACCGGAATCTCAGGATAGGATCCAATAATATCCCTTCTAAATTCCAACTTGCCGGCAAGCAACAAAGGAGTACTCCTAATTCCTAGAGCACTACAAACCATGCATGTATAGGATCAGTCCAGGTACAAAGCGACGCAGCCAGCAGGATAACCCGAGCACTACATTTGGATCCCTCTATTAATTTAAACAACCTTTATTTGCTTTTGTTTGTTGATATATATTAATTCCTAGAGCACTACAAACCATGCATGCATGAGCAAACTAAATCAAGCACCAATATTTTTGCAAATCAAGTTGGCCAAGTGGCATTCCGCTTTGTTGTGTCACAAAGCACAAACACTTGGATTGCATATGAACAATAATTGTGTGCAGTTTCAGTGCCAAATAAAGCATGCATCACGGATTTTTCTCTCCAACTAGCTAGTTTGGATCCTAGTGGTTCGCATGTTGTGATCATACACATGCATGGACGATGCAGTACACATCACTGCAGCGCAACAGGGACCTTTTGGATACGGATGTCTGCGCTGCGCTGCTGCTTCTGGTAGCCTTCCTAGGATAAAGGCAACTCGATTCATGCACGCATCATTCTATGCAGTCCACAGATCCCATCCCACTATTTCTTTCCTCCGGAGCGGAAGACCACTGCAGCCGGCTGGAATTGGACTGGCACGCTCCAGGGATTGCTTTTGCGGCAAAGGGAAAAGCAGGAATCTTCTGGCTTTAGAACCATATATACCAATCACACTGTTCGAACTACATAGAAATGTTTTGTGGAGAGAAATGTCGTCGATTTCTAGGAAGGGGGATGTGAGAGGAAAAGGACTTGATCAAAGCGAGGAGATAGTAGATTATTATCTCAAAGCGTACGCGCCCCACCCACGCACACACGATACTTCGTACCGATAAGAAAGCTGATATCTACACAAGAACTAGAGAGCTACACCCTTTTTTATGATCTTTCATACTTTGAACAACATCGTACAGTTTTTCTTTTCATGAAATTTGATATACATACACCGTTCACCAAACCTACACAATGTTCCAGTATAAATAAAAAAAAAACTAAACAGTTTTAACCACAGCTACATGATTCTTGAACTGCAGTTTCTTTTCGTAGAATTGATTCGGTCTGAACTAATAACTTCTGTCAACCCAAGTAGGCAATCTGCTTCTAGCTTCAAGACGATGTATATCAATCATATAATACAAATAAATTGATATATGAGAAACCATGTTTGATTGAGAAAGAAATGAAATTGATATTTGGAAGACAAAGGAAAAAGGTCTAATCAAAGTGAGGAGATATGTTAACTATATACGTGCCCACCCATGCACCTAGGAACAGGGCAAGATATTTCGTTCCGACAAGAAAGCTGATATTATTACACAGGAATTAAGGCCTTTATTGATCTGTGTTTTCAATAATTTGATTCATATCATTCACACGCTGACTTAAATTGTTCTGACTATTGTTACATGATTCTCAAACTGCATTTTTCTTTGATAAAATTTCTTAAATCTGTTTCAAGTAGGAAACAAAGGGAGCAAAACCAGATTATTATCTATTGCCTTTGGTACATGAAGCATAGACAATGTAGAGGATCAAAATGCTTTAGGTGGTGAGGCAAGAGAGATGCAAATCGATCCTGGCAAGGCCAGGGTGGATTAGACCATCTGTATGAGGTCAAAACATTAAAGAAAAAGGATTTTCATTTTTTCCAGATTTTTTTTCTCAACACTAACTTGTGTTGATCCAAGTAAGCGATCTTGTACCTTTAGGATGATGTACCAATCATATAGTACAAATAAATCAACATACCATACATGAAAAACATGTTTGTTTGGAAAAATAAAAATGATTTTTGAAAGTGAATGTGAAAGGAAAAGGGCTAACCAAAGCTTGAAGATGGATTTTGTCAAAGCATATGTGTGTGCCCACCCACGCACGCAGGAACAAGGTGAGATACTTCATTTCTTCAGAAATAAAGATGATATTGACACAATGCTGTACTGATTTTTCAAGAATTTTGATTCAGAGTTCAGACCATTCAACTTCACCCGATACTACATGGTATTAACCTTTGCCACATGATTCTCAAGCTGCATTTCCTTTGGCAAAATCTCATTAATTTGGCATAATCGAATAGAAAAGTGGAGCAACCAGAATATCATCCATTACCTTTGCCAAATGAGGCACAGTCAAAGTGGAGAATCATATTGCCTAGGTTCCATAGTAGCAAGGCCAGAATTGAAAGACCATTGTAAAAGATAAAGACATAAAAAATAGGAATAGTTTTTCCCTACACTAAATTGTGTTGACCTAAAGCAATAATTGATATAATATACCAATGCTCATATCTTTAAAGGATAATGTTAGCCACCATGTCGTCCATTCCTTTATAATTTATAAAGGGAATGGGCGACCTAGGCAATACAAGGAGCCACCTGTTATATGCTGATTTGACCGAAAACCGATACCCTTTTTTATTTATATGCACATCTTGATTTAGACCATCCGATTTTACCCAATCCTAAATGGTTGCAACCACTGACGCGTGATTCTCTGTGTTTCCCTTGACAAAATCACAAAAAAGTGGCACAATCAATAAATAAAGGGAGCAGACCGTAATATTATCGACTACCTTTCGCAGATGAAGCACAATCAAAGTGGAGAATCACAATGCTTAGGTGGTGAGGCAAGCGAGGCGTACTGCAAACACCTTTGCTTGGGTCTGATCCTAGCAAGGCAGAGTGGAATAGTCGCTGCAAAAAGACAAAAACATAAAAATTTGTAATATCTTCTGCGACACTAAATTTTGTCAACCCAAGTAAGGAATGATGGATAATGTACGGGTGCACATATGTTTGAAAGGCAATGCCAATCAGGTCGTCTATTCCCTTTAGAATTTAACACTTTGTGAGCATCGCATTGACATAAGTAGGAGCCAACTCTTATGCTGGTTTGACCAAATATCTAGTACTCAGTTTTTTTTATTTATACGCACACTCAATGGAACAAATGAGCGCACCAAACTCGCACGCGCAAAATTGAAAGAACAACAAAATCGCCTCCCCGTTTCATTTTATTTGCTCAAGTTCTAATAATTTTTCAAGATTTACAACATCGCCAGAAGCATATATAACGAAGTAAAATGATGTGTCAACTGCAAATAGAATTTGAGACCCACAAAATAAAATTGTAGATTTGACTGAAAGATCCTTCCATGGTGGTCTTGCTTTTGTACCTTTTGGATCGTGCTTACCTTCCTGTTGGGCTGTTGGCTGTAGCAAATAGTTAAAGCAAGCAAACACAAACTAATGGAGGACCCTGCCTGTAAAGACCAGAAACAAAGCAGAGATTCTTCCTCGCAGATTGCCTGACTAAAACTGTGACCAAATCTATTTGCGTCTCCGCCTGAAATAGCACTCGTAGTGGCAAGCAGATTTCACTGGGCGGTGCAAATCTTACTGCTCCTGATATAATTAATCATATTAATTTTACTTTGACGGCGAGCAGGGAGAGTACCAAGCAAGGACCAATTATCATTGACCCTGGTGGACAGGCTTTGGATCCTTGCTTTCTTGCCTTTCATTTGCTGTTGTAGCATTATCATACAGCTGTGATTCTACAATGACAAGCACAGTACCACCCATCATGAGGCACTCCAAAAGTTAGACTGAAAGAGTGAAGATTATGTTTGTTGGTCTACAATATGGTAGCGGATAACTTCGGGTGTTCCTGGCCCCATGTTACGGATGGCTTCTTCTCGTACAATGATGGATGGTAATGACCAGATACATGCAAAAGAACTGTTCAAATGTCTGCCTCTAAGAAAAGAGGTCAGTCGGTGCTCAATCACAATTGGAACCAAAGGGTGGTTCGCCAAGACCTCGATGGCGTATCATCCTCCCATCTTCCAAAAGCTCACCTGTTCTTGCTTTCCTGCACATCCTTCATGCCTTCTTTTCCTTTTAATTTGAGAAATGTTTCCTCTTCATCAACCTTTATGTAGTCCTATGGCATTGTGGCAACACAGCATCAAATTCAGAAGTAGTTCGTTGCTTTTCAAAACCATGAAGATCCGCCCAACCTTCAAAGCAAATCGAGAGCGATGTAAAACTATCTGCTAATCTATGCTGACCAACATCGCTTTAATCAGAGACTTCAGACAATCCGTTGTTTCAAAAAGGATTTGTATAACCTAGTCATCGGAAAAGCATGGAGTTTGGTAGTTGGCTCTTTGTGCTGTTCATGTGAATGTCTATGCAATTTCTCCCAAGCCTGCGTTACATGCCTTTTAAGTACCGGGTTTGATTAACCTCTGCATTTGCACAAGCTAGCAATTTTACAGTGAAAAAGAACTTCATAAAAATTGGCTCACGAAATATAAGTATATGATAAAGGGATGATACACTATAATATAGGCCAATATATGTATTGTATTTACTACTTTTGGACGGAGATATCAGGATATATAGTCAATTATATGAGTTGGGGTATTATTAAACCGCTAGGAGGACTATTAACATAGGGCTTAAGATTAATATTGTGCTCCTATGCCGGCTCATAATTAGAATATACAAGAAAAGGTCAAAGAAACCAACGTGGGCTAACATGCAGTAGAGAGCATATGCATTATACAAAAAAAAATGTACGGAAATATACTAAAATATAGAGTCAGCAATTAGTGACTTTGGATTGGATCTAAGACGAACATTCACAGAGGCCTAAGAACTTTTTTCTGTAGAAAAATTGGGAATTTAAACATATTATTTTGTTTTTACTGTTGCCATGTGATTCTCACATTTTTCTCCTTAGGACTAACATCCTCACATGGGACTCCACATATGCTCATAAAAATCAGTATATGTGATGATAAAGTTATAAAGCTAACAGAAAGTAGACCAAGTGTAGAAAAGTAGAGAAGATGTACATTGCACGGGCTACTTTTTATCTAGCCATAAGTTTTATAACGATATGGTAGTTACAAAATTTGTTAACTAATGTTAAGGTGAAAAGTATAAGGAACGATGCAAGGCGGTGACACTTTGTGCTTATTTTGCATGGAACGACTATTGTTGTGAAATGATGATTGAGTTTACCAAATCACTGGTATCTATGATGTTTTTTCAAGAATTTCTTGGAGTTCTCACTTAATTTCTTGGAGTTCTCACTTTTTCTAGCATATTTAGCGTGAGTATTATAATTAACGCAGAGTAAAATAGAAAAAATTATAGAAATGTAACCATGTGAAGCACGACCTTGTTAGTTTTATTTATTGTGGGAAGAAGAGACAAGTGCTGGTAGTTGCAAATTAGTTAAATAAATTTTTATTCACGTCCGGTCGGTCTGGCCATGATTGAATATTTGATTTTGACAGCCTCCCTTTCGTCTCTCCCTTTTGAAGTGCCCTCCAAAGCAGCTAATGGCACACACTAGGAGAGCTTTGCTGTCCCTTTCAGGAATTCAGAGCATGGAAAAGGAGAAAACAAAAGCTAAAGCAACAATGCGGAAATGGATGCGGACTATGTATCCGGGACGGCGGTCACAGTGCTGTGACAATGCCATACAGAAACAGCATATAATGCAGTGCTGGCATTTGGCACACAAGGTTCTTCCAACTGTGCTCTACATATTTCTCATCAAGGCTTACTATTTTCACAAAATTTCTCTCTAAACATTTCTAAGGAACATATAAATGATCAACGAGTTATCCACTAGTTATGGAAGTACTCCCTCCTTGTGAAATTATAATACACTTTAGTTTTGTACTAGGTCAAACTTCACTAAAAATTGACCAAATTTTTAGAAAATATAATAACATGTACAATATCAAAATAGTTTCATCGAATCCATCATGTCTTGATAATGCATCTATTTGGTATTATAGATGCTATTATATTTTTTCATAAATTTGGTAAAAATTAGATAAATTTGATTTAGAACAAAATTAAAATAAACTATAATTTAAAATGGAGGGAGTAATAACTCACTCAGCAACAGCGGCCTGGTTGATGCATGGCCCACCAAGAAAGGGTGTGGAAAATGTGGATGATGCAAGGACCAGCCATCCTACAGATGTAGAGACGTACTAATTATTGCTTAGCATATGACAGCGCCACCTGCAGAAACATACTGATGATGAGTAATGAGTAATTTGGTAAAGCAGACCCACTTTAGCATAACTGTTTCTACAATGTCCGTTCTATTTTGGACATCAATGTGATCTCCTCCCTATATACTCCCTCCGTTCCAAATTGTAGGTCGTTTTGGCAAATCTAGAATAAATATTATGTGTAGATACGTAGCAAAAAGTTATGTATCTACATTTGCTAAAACGACCTACAATTTGGAACGGATGGAGTATATAACTCTAAACGCTACTTTTGAGTTAAAGTAATAACGGTTTCTAAATTACTAAATTTTTCAGAATAGATTTCACAGCAATCCAATTGCACTATGTGCATATATATGATCAATACAAACATTACTAGTACGTATCTCCTGTAGAAGCTGAGAATTGAGTCAACCTTTTACCATCTGGAAACTGAAACCTGAGAGCAAGTTCAGTAGTACGTGCCCATCAAAGTCGTACGAAAAACAGAGCAACTACCCCTGAGGCCCTGAACCGTCAAGTACACTCTACTCTTGAATAAAGACCTGGCACGTGACAGACGGTCAAGATCTCTTATTCTATTATGCAGTAGTACAATCCTTGGTCACAGTAAGTGATTAAAAACGTAATACGCGGCTACTGACCTGGTCATGCTCATGCGTCGACCAAGAATGCATACACCGTTTTTCACGTTGAGCACGGTGTTCTTCGGTTAATGGAGCATCCATCCCAATTCCAAGACCTCCCAAGAACTCCAGTCTCAGTGTACAGTGTTGAAACTTGGAGCTAGTATGACGAGCTGCTGTCAGACAAGTGACCGGTCAGTGGATTGGTTGAAGATGCAAATTGTGATTGTCTAGAGTAATTCTTGCCAGGTGAACGCAAAGCGGTTCCATTAGGATCTTGCGAAGATCCTACTAGATCGATCGGCAGCATCATCACGCTGCAATTAATTTGCAAATGACAAGGCTAGCTAGCTGCTCGTCATCCTATTGGGTGAAGCACGCATCATGTATCGGATCACCTTTTTTCCATCTTTCATGCCTCGTGGGTGCGCAGCTTGCGAGTGATCTTACAGCTAGCCGTATGCATTTTAGCAGTGCTGTATCTGCAGTTGAAAGCGCCAAGATGTAGCTCGATCTTCTGAATACAAAGGGCCAATGGTAGGCTCCTTGTTGGATACAGGAGCTAACTGAAGCTTGGCCTTTGGTGTTGGGAGCAAGTTACCATGCGTGTGCTTTGTGAATTGGTGATGGTGGACAAGCTCCTAATAACTAGTAGCTAATTCAAGCTTGGCGCGGTAATTATACGTAGTGCCAACAAGTGTTTAAGTATAGCAGGGTTGAAAAGTACTAGGGTTGAAAAAAGAAAAAGAGAAAAGGATACCCTCCTTTAACTGTCTTTGTTAACTTTATTACCACCAGCCAAATTAAAATTAAACACATTTTCACTTGACTAATAAGATACGGAAAAGAAGTGGATCTGCTTTTGCTGCTTTGATTACTCATCAGAGACCAAACCACATGCTGAGGTAGTATAATTATATAGGTCCAGTTGGCCTGAAAAAGGCTATCTGCATGATTATTCAAGATAAGGCAAGTTTAGCCGGCACGGTAAATCAGACGGAAAGGAGAAACACTTGCAATATTAAATTGGCACACAACCACCACATCACCAGGGATCCAACATCATCTGCAATTCATTTATCATTTGTTCTTCAAAAAGGAAAAAAAAGATAACAATGTGAGAGCCCAATGGGCATGTAAGTTGGTTGCATCCAACTTTCTCCTGCACACATGCTGAATTCCAACTCATTGCTCTGCTGCAGTGTGATGCATGCATGCCTCCTCATCATGCAACCCCAAATAATCAAAGGGGACAAGAACAATACTTAAAAACACGCGCGCGTGTTGGTGCGCACACTCGGCTCGTCTCGGCTATATATAAAGCCCCTTGGTGGCAGAGCCACAACAAGACGGGCCGTGGTAGCAGCTGGCTCGCCCGCAGGCTAAGCGTCGCGCCGGCCGTCTCCTCGATCGTCAAGCTCCAGCTATAGCTTGCAACAGAGAGGTCGGTGGTCGAGGCGGGAGATCATGAAGATGAGTGCCCCGGCGGGCACCGGCGGCGGCGAGCGGCCGAAGAGCGTCCGCGGCATGTTCCGGTTCGCGGACCGGGTGGACGTCGCGCTCATGGCCCTGGGCACGCTGGGGGCCATCGGCGACGGGTGCTCCACCAACCTGCTGCTCATCTTCGCCAGCGACGTGATGAACGCGCTCGGGTACGGGCGCGGCGGCGGCGGCGCCACGACCGTGGATTTCATGCACGAGGTGGAGAAGGTTCGTCGTCGTGCCGTGCATTACCCGTGTGTACTACTAGCGACAGGTTTCCACTCCGTGCTCTTCGACCTCATCGTCTGTTAAACCTTGTTTGCCCTTTTTTGCAGTCGTGCCTGAATTTCGTCTACCTGGCGTTCGCCGTCTTGGCGGTGGCGTTCATGGGTAACTTTACTAACTTCAGCTCGCCGCTCCCATTTTTCATCACCGCACACATGTTAATTTTCAGGATCTCTGGTTTCCATTTCTAATATATGTTACCTACTCGATCGATTGCACATGTGTGTGAGAACCAAGAGAAGACACCTTTTGTGCTACATGTCTTCACAAGAACTGCTAGCTGAGAGTTCCCTACTGGAAAGCAGGATGATTGTTCTTCATTGAACCTTACTACTAGAATAAAATTCTTTCATACGAATGAAATCAAACCTTTTTGCGAATTTCATGTAAAGTTGTTACATTTCAGACGAGCCTGCTAACTGGTTTTCGCATCTGTTTGCTGAATAATTCCTGGGGTGCAGAAGGGTACTGCTGGAGCCGGACGAGCGAGCGGCAGGTGCTGCGCATCCGGCACCTGTACCTGCAGGCCATCCTGCGCCAGGAGGTGGGCTTCTTCGACTCGCAGGAGGCCACCACCTCGGAGATCATCAACAGCATCTCCAAGGACGCGTCCCTCATCCAGGAGGTCCTCAGCGAGAAGGTAGCACGCTGCGCTCTGGTCACGTGACCAATCAAACCATCCATAGATTCCGTCCCATTTGTCAATGCCTCAATGGCGGCTTGCTCAGTCAACGCCTTAGAGGCTTCTTGCTTCGTGGCTGATCGAAGCCTAGCTCTTCTTTTTTTAGGACGATCTAGGACATGTGACGACCACGTTCTCGACCGTCACCGAATCAGTGCCCAGTAGTCTGACCAGGAATGGCCGGCGATGCTAATGACACCGACATCTGCGTGGAATCTAGGCTCCGGGCGTCGTATTTTAAACAGGCAAGCAAGCCGCGTCATGGAGCAATGTGGCAAACCATGAAAACGCTAGGACTAGCCATATTCGTTCTCTATTCGTTTAGTCTGATTCATGGAACTGCTGCAAGCAGGCAGGACCGCGACAGGGCATATGTGATGTATGCACATGAGGTGCTGCTTACATACATACTGTATGGCAGAAATCACACATGAAACTTTGTTAGGAACTTAGGATAGCCTGAAAATTGTGAAACATGCTAAACAAGGGTTTGGACTTTGGAGTTTAAAAACATGATCACACGCCTTAGTTCTGATGTGAGCTGCCTGGATGCACCAGCAGACTGTCACAGGAATCGCATCAACATGGTGGCTACCAAAACACTGGCGCAGGCTAATGGCTTGAAAAAATTGTAGAAATTGAAATTATTTGGGGCAAAACTAATTAGAACCCAGCATTAGTTCATCAGTCAAGGAGAAATAACAGCATAATTGATAGTTTTTTTTCTTTAATTTGGAACAGGTCCCTCTATTTCTGATGCATTCTACTGTCTTCGTCTCCGGACTGGCCTTCGCCACTTATTTCTGCTGGAGGCTGGCTCTGGTCTCTTTCCCTCTGGTCCTGCTGCTCATAATCCCGGGCTTGATCTACGGCAAGTACCTTCTCTACCTCTCCCGCCAGTCGCGCCACGAGTACGCCAAGGCGAATTCCCTGGTCGAGCAGGCGCTGGGCTCGATCAAGACCGTCTACTCGTTCACAGCCGAGAAGAGGATCATCCACAAGTACACGGCCATCCTTGACAAGACGATCGAGCTGGGGATAAAGCAGGGCATCGCCAAGGGTCTCGCCGTTGGATTCACCGGCCTTTCTTTCGCCATCTGGGCCTTCCTCGCATGGTATGGCAGCAGGCTGGTGACGCACCGCCAGGCAAGTGGTGGGAGGATATATGCTGCAGGGATTTCCTTCGTCTTGGGTGGCCTGTAGGTTTCTTCTACCTTTTGTACCGTGCTGGCATCATGACTTCGTTTCGTCGTGTAGAGTAGAAGGAGCTTAACTGAACAAACTTGCTGAACGTTGCAGATCCCTTGGAATGGCACTCCCTGAGCTGAAACATTTCACTGAGGCATCCGTTGCTGCCACAAGAATTCTCGACCGGATAAACCGCGTGCCCGAGATCAACGCTGACGACCCGAAGGGCCTTGTCTTGGACCAAATCCGGGGAGAGCTTCAGTTCGAATCTGTCCGTTTTGTGTACCCGTCAAGGCCAAACATGCCAGTCCTCAAAGACTTCAACCTCCAGATTCCTGCTGGGCAAACCATTGCTCTGGTTGGGTCTAGTGGCAGCGGCAAGTCGACCGCGATAGCGCTAGTGCAGCGCTTTTATGATGCCAGTGAAGGAACTGTCAAGATTGACGGTTTCGACATTAAGGAGCTCCAACTCAAGTGGATCAGGAGCAAGATGGGGCTTGTCAGCCAAGATCATGCATTGTTTGGTACTTCAATAAAAGAGAACATCCTGTTTGGCAAGCCGGATGCGACCATGGATGAAGTTTATGCAGCAGCCATGACAGCAAACGCTCACAACTTCATAAGGGGGCTTCCCGAGGAATATGAGACTAAGGTACATCAGTATATGCATCAAAATAAAAGAAACACTCAACCACCTCAAAATATCCTCTCATACTTTATGGTCCATCCTTGCAGATCGGCGAGCGTGGAGCATTGCTATCAGGTGGCCAGAAGCAGCGTATTGCCATTGCAAGGGCAATTATCAAGAACCCTGCTATACTTTTGCTTGACGAAGCCACGAGTGCACTTGATTCAGAATCAGAGAAGTTGGTGCAGCATGCGCTTGATCAAGCATCTATGGGACGGACAACTCTGGTAAACTGCCACTTACCACACTCCTAGTTCGTAACCCTAAGATCAGAATTTCTTGAGTTATTTGGCATTGTGTCTTTTAGAACGATAATTATCTGGCACTGTGTCGCGGCTGATAATCATTAACACTAACCAGGTAGTAGCTCATAAGCTTTCAACCGTGAAGAATGCTGATCAAATTGCTGTAGTTGATGGGGGTACAATAGCTGAAATTGGTACACATGATGAACTGATCAGCAAGGGGGGCCCATACTCAAGACTTGTGAAATTACAGAAGATGGTGAGTTACATCGATCAAGAAAATGAACAATTTAGGGCTTCTTCAGTGGCCAGGACCAGCACCAGCCATCACAGCGCGTCCAGAGCAAGTCCAATGCCACTCACACCAGCTGTCTTAAAGAAAATCAGTTCTGATGTTTCTCCACCTGCACCATCTTTCTCCAGGCTTCTTGCAATGAATGCACCAGAATGGAGGCAGGCAGTTATAGGCAGTCTGTCTGCATTGGTATATGGTTCCTTGCAGCCCATCTATGCCATAACCATTGGAGGAATGATTGCTGCATTCTTTGTTCAGGACCAAAATGAGATGAATGCAATCATCAGACGGTATGCCTTGATCTTCTGCTCATTGTCCATGGTATCCATTGTTGTAAATCTATTGCAACACTACAACTTTGCATACATGGGGGAGCATCTTGTTAGGCGCATCCGAGTCCAAGTACTTGAAAAGATCTTAACCTTTGAGGCAGCATGGTTTGATGAAGAAACAAATTCAAGTGGTTCTTTGTGCTCTCGGCTAAGCAATGAAGTGTCTCTTGTCAAAACCCTTGTTGCAGACAGAATGTCCTTACTGCTTCAAACAGCTTCTGGAATTATAATTGCGGTGACAATGGGCCTGATAGTAGCTTGGAAGCTTGCTCTTGTCATGATAGCTGTACAACCATCTACAATGATATGCTACTATGCCAAAAAGATAGTACTCTCAAATGTTTCAAGGGACTTGGCAAAGGCTCAGCATCGAAGTACACAAATTGCCATAGAAGCTGTTTACAACCACAGGATGGTAACCTCCTTTGGGTGCTCCTCGAAGGTTCTTCAGCTCTTTGAGCATGCACAAGAGGAACCATTGAAAAGAGCAAGGAAGAAGTCATGGGTAGCAGGGCTCACCACAGGATTGTCACCTTGCCTCTCATTCTTATCATGGGCACTGGACTTCTGGTACGGTGGGAAGCTGGCACAGTCTGGAGAGATCTCTGCGGGTGATGTTTTCAAAACCTTTTTCGTCCTGGTGAGCACAGGAAAGCTGATTGCTGATGCTGGTAGCATGACATCAGACCTGGCAAAGGGAGCAAATGCAGTTGCTTCAGTATTTGAAGTGCTAGACAGGAAATCTATCTCTCCACAGAATTCACAGGTAGGATACTCATATAATTAGCTTCTTAAGTATCATACAAAATTTTAGTCAGCAGCTTTGCAAGTATAACATGGATCTATAATGCTATGAGTCAGAGAATAATTAGATTTACTTGCAGGTGGAAAAGGAAGACCGGAAGAAGAAAATACAAGGAAGAATAGAGTTCAAAAAGGTAGACTTTTCATATCCAACAAGACCAGAATGCCTCATCCTACAGGATTTTAGCTTGGATGTGAAAGCAGGAACAAGTGTTGGCCTGGTTGGGAGAAGTGGTTGTGGTAAATCTACTATCATAGGTTTGATCCAAAGGTTCTATGATGTTGATAGAGGAGCCGTAAGGATTGATGGCATGGATGTGCGGGAGATGAATATTCATTGGTTTCGAGGATTTACAGCTCTTGTTAGTCAGGAGCCAGCAATGTTTTCAGGTAGTGTTAGGGATAACATTGCTTTCGGTAAACCAGAAGCAGATGAAGAGGAGATTGTGGAGGCTGCAAAAGCTGCAAATGCACATGAGTTCATATCGTAAGTCTTAAATATGTTCCATTCCAAATATGTATTATATATATTGCAAAACATGCCTTTGTCTGAACTCAAAGCCTATTATTTTTCAGATCTTTGAAGGATGGATATGATACTGATTGTGGAGAGCACGGTATACAACTCTCAGGAGGACAGAAGCAAAGAATTGCAATTGCAAGGGCAATAATCAGGAATCCAGCAATACTACTGCTTGATGAAGCAACAAGTGCGCTTGATGCACAGTCAGAGCAAGTGGTGCAGGAAGCTCTTGATCGAATAATGTCAGGGAGGACCACAATCGTGGTGGCACATCGACTAAACACAATCAAGAATGTAGACTCAATTGCTTTCCTGGGAGAGGGTAAGGTGGTGGAGCGTGGCTCTTACCCGCAGCTCATGAACAAGAAAGGGGCATTCTACAACCTCGCAACTCTTCAGAAGTAACTGACTGTATGCAATGCAAACTACCACGTCTAATGAAACTCCTGCAGTGAGTGATATGATAGCTAAGTTACTGTAGTACAGAATCAGCACTCCTTAGCTAGTTTTCAAGCAACTAATATATAATCAGTTAATGTATATCTGACTTGCCTTCTAAACTTTCTGACGGATTAAGATAGGCAAAAATATAAACAAATATATAACATGTATCACAATTAGCTAATACAGCCCAACTCTATGAAAAAAAAAGTATGACAAGGAAAAACAAGCATTATGCTGCATGAATCATATATGGGCTTTAAGAGAATGGAAAAGAATTTTCCATGAGAGGACTTACCATGAATAGACCATAGGCAGAAAATAAACAATTGTAACCAGATGCTGCACCTTCTTTACTCTTTCTCGAAGTTGATATTTAGAAGAATTCCCTTGGAAAGCTGAATCTCCTTACTCATATTATCCATCTCTATCTTAACCAATGCCTCTACATCAACTGATCCAGGTTCAGTAGAGGCAAGCCGCTCTTTTACATCACCAAGAGTCTGCTGATAGCTCTTCAGATCCATCTTAACCCTTACCTTTTCTATTATAGACTTCTGATATATAGTCTCATGCTCAGCAACTTTATGTGCCAACTTTTGAATTTCATCCTCAATCATCAAATCCTGCTGATTGTCCTTGATACCATCCTTAACGGCATGCAATTTTTTTCTGTGCTCTTCCAATGTTGAGAAGAAAATGGTAGAATCAGTTGATGCTTTCTTGTAATCTGATTCCAAGGAAGTGTGTGCAGTTTCTAGCTCTTTAAGCTGCCACTTCAAGAGATCCTGTAGCTTTGCAGAGAACTCTTCCTTCCTCATCTCAATACTGAAATTGTTTTTCTCCTTAACCTTTTTAGCATACTCCAATAATGCATTCACTATCTTTTGGGCATTCCTATCCTGAAGGCATGAATCACATTTCAGAATTCCTATCCGCACAGCGGCTTCAATTACATCTGCACTCAGCACATCTGAAGGATCATCCCGGATTATTTTCTGGATGCTTGCGATGGTTTTCACAAAGTTGTCCCTTTGAATGTCAAGTAAAATTTTCTCAAGGGGATTGACATGTTGTGGGTGCTTCCATGTAAATGATAGCTCACTTGTTCTTGAATATGCTGTCAACCCAGAGTTGTTTGGTGGTGACTCTATGCAATCTGTACTCATGAATGAATCAGAAGTCTCCACAGCATTTATTTCCATTTGTTCTTTACTATTCTTTCCATCGTCGCTGTGATCCAACATTTTTCTAGTTTCTCCTTGATCATGTTCATGCTCTTTACTTACACCAACCTCACACCGTCGTGAATCCAGTTTCCTGAGGTCCTGATATAAGGAACCTGGAAAGGCAAAAGTTGATAAAACCTAAGATTAAGACGTGAGAAAGAAAGATCTAACAAAGAGCAACCAAAGAATCACCTGTTGTTGTTTTCAAGGCATTATATGGTTTCTTATGCCGCGAGCATGATTTATGTCCCCTATCCTTGACCTGAATTATTGCGGCTGGTGGTGGTTTGAGCACTTCAGCTCTTTCTTTCAACACGTTATTTGTGCTGTTTCGAGTATTATTCAGGTGTGCCAATCGTGGTGATCTTCTTGGTGTTTGAGTTTGCGGTGAGCCTCGCTGCAACTTAACTATTTTCCTCTTCTGTTTGTGAGACAAATCACAAGGTTCATTTTCATCAACTAGCCTTCGCTTCACTGGTGGCACAGTCAGGTCACACTGTAGTGGTTGATTAGACAAGTTAGGCCCCTCAAGATTGTTCTTCTTGATTCTCTCAGAATCATCATCAGGAGGGAAGAAGCGTTGTAGTTGTCTCTTTATAAAGTCAACTGGAGACGAAAAGGATATTAGCCATGTTACTGATGCAAAAATGTAAGAACATGAGATGATAGAAAAGAACTTACACTGCAAAACAAGTTTCTGCTTCATAGATTGATCCAGAATATTTAGTTTGCCCCTACAAATATTTAAATCTTCTGCAGCCGCCTCAACTTTCCATTTATACAAACAGAGTGTAGCACAGAATAATTCAACTGCCAATTTGTCAACATGCAAAGTTCTCATTGCTTCGGCAATTGCTTTAGCTTTACCATCCTCCGTTGGCTCCTTCTGTGACAAGCATGTCTCCAACTCATCTTTGGAACAACCTACTTCATGCAGGTCAAGGAAACCAATCGTGTCCTGGGATGAAATATGTTCATCCCCCTGAGTGCTTCGTTGTGTGGTTACTGTCTAGGAGTTGCATACAAAACTATCAGTTAAGGAGACATCATTACAAGTAATAAGATACTAATCAGAATTTTAAAATCCATGCTCCTTAGTGAACCAAAAAGGTAATCAGTTTTTTTCATTATATAAGGCATATTTGGCTATTTGAGATATCAAAAAACATGCAGGTAGACGCCACACTTGTTTCTCTGTTTCTTCCGTAATTTATTCCATCCTCTTGCCTAAGCAGTTATGCAAGGTATTGTAGTGATCCTCTAAAATTCTCAATCTTAGAGCTTTCTTGATATGATGAAAAAAAATGAAGCTAGGGTATTCTAAAGTGATGTGAACAAATAATTCTTCTGAGCAAATATTCTCTAGCCAACAACAATTTCATGTAGATACTAAACGTAAAGTTAGACTTCCTAAAGTTGCAAAACAAACTTATCTAAGACCATGTCAATAAAAAGATTCCATTTGTGCTAGAGAGTAGGCAAAATGCAACACCTAAATGACCATGTGAATTGATCTAACTATTTCCTCAAGACTAAACTATTTTCATTCCTACATCAGATTGATCCAGTATATCAACCTGTGCGTGACTATGGATGGGACTCTTAACTGTCTCTGTTAATTCGTCACCACCGTGTCCCTTCTTACTAGAAGGGAAGATATCGCATGGTTGTTCTCCTAAATTTCCAGTAGCTTGGGCACCACTTCCTGAAGGCCAAACTGCTTTCTCGACAGCATTCACACCAAAAACCGAGACCCTGAAATGCATGTTCCCATCATATTCGACGACAAGGAATTCACCCTCCCCTAAACAATTGCCCTCCACAAACTTTGACCATCCAGTGGTCAGAAACACATGACCATCAATTTCCTCTAGCTCAACAGGCCAAGTCTTCCCTTCAGCATTCTTAAGTAGGGCCTTAGCAGATGAAGCCACTGTGGCAGCAGATGTTCTGCGTCTCTCCTCTGGAATATGACAGAGGAAGCTTCGAGGTATCTCCTACATGCAGAAGCAAGGTTAGGAGTGAGGACGAACTGTAAGATATTTACACTTTGAGGTACTTGGCTGAAAACGGCACTCATGAAGTCGTGATGTCAAAGACTGGTCATTGGTCATAGACTGAACTGCAGACCATTTTGCCAGAGAATTTAGGGGGCGGGGGGGGGGGGGGGGGGGGGGGGGGGGGTGTTGCATTCATGTGTGCATTGAGATGACACGAAACAACATAAAAAATTGCACTGAAGCTTCATTTTCATTTTAGGACTGCATGCAATGCACGCAGTAAACAACATTAAGACGTTGCTTTTTTATTTATATGTTTTTTTTTCATGGACACGTGCGTAGCTAACTTGGTACTTCCACTTGGACTGCATGCCTGAATAGTGAATCAGGTAAATCCAATCTATTAGAAGGAAGATCACCAAAATCCGTACGCCTGCACAGGGAGGTCATCATCCTCTATTCATCCAAATGCCGCAGCTCTGCATAAACACACGGCCGGACCCTCGCTGTCTGCCCCGACCGCGCAATGCCAAGCCCCAGAGGCCAGAGCCCCAGACCATCACCATGGCCGCGAATGCAGGCAACGAGACTGAGGGGAACGCACAGGATCGCGGCAGCAGGAGGAGGAAGATGGACTACTCACGATGCGGCGCGCGAAGTCGCCGACGAGGACCTTGAAGAAGCGGGGCCTCCTCTGCCCTTCCATGAGCAGAGAGGGGGGGGGGGGGGGGGGGGGGGGGGGACAAACAGGCGAACACCGCCGCGACCGCCCGGTCTTCTCCCTCTGAAGTCTGAATCTTCCGTTTCCGCCTGGTGTTGCGGCGGGGAGAAAAGAAGAGAGGAGGCGATGGCGATGGAACCGAGCCGAGCGGCTGGGTTGGTTTGGTTGCTGTTGCTGGACGCCGGCGAGGAGTGAATGAGCGAGCGGTCCTTTTTCCCACTCCCACGGCCTCGGCGCGAGCACCGAAGCGCAGAGCAGGCGCAGAAGATCGCTGGTTCGCTCGCGCTTTTCTCGTGGAAAGCTGCTTTATTGGCACGACTTGTCACACGCACGACGCACCCGAGGCTGACTGGCCGTGGGGTGCCAGACCACATCACCACACGCGTCCGTCGACCGATACGCCAGCCAGCCACGGTGTTCCGTGTGCCAACTTTCAGACGGGGAATTGAGAGGGTTTCAGGCTTATCCTGGTGCAAACCTGAGTAGGGTGGTGCCAGCAGCAACACGCCAAATTTTCTACACGGGAAGGAGCAACCACACACCATAGACACAGTGCAAAATGTCTAGAAAATGCAACGGGGGGAGCTCATTGGCAATTTATTTCAGAGTTTTATTTATATAACATAGACCGACACTTGACTTGCTCAGCCAGATTATTACACAGACACTATCCTACGAATGTTTTTCGACGAATGCACCCTGCTGTGAGGATCTACCATCCCAAGGTTTTCTAGTAAATACATTGACAAAAGGCCCTCTGGTAATCTGGTTGGAGAAAGGAAAAACAAAACACCAAGATCCTCAAAAAGAAAAATGTGAGGGAAGAAGAATGAACTGAACAGTCAACACTCAACACTATCACGAGGGACCAGGCAGACCAAAGTTTGCTAAATCTGAAGAGCAGAAGCAATAGGTCCGGCCAGGCTTAGAATTTCAAACGGCCGCCTGTCCTTCACCGCCTTGACAGTTAAAGGGCATGAATCGGTAAGCCAAAAGTGGCTCAGGCCATGCTCCGGACCCTCTGAAAAAAAGTTACAAGAAGAATAAATGTTTGCATTATAAATCAGGAACATAAATAGCATATTATTATTCAACACAAAATAGGTTCTGCAGTACTGAAAGATCCAAGAATGCTTTGGCACAAGTGTGCCTCCCCCCAGAATTCCTGTGCAAGGTAACTGTGTGATCGAAAGTATCAATGTAAGAAAGTCGGATTTTAAAAAGATAATGTGGAACCCTACAGCCTGCAGGAGAATCAAAGACGTTTTTGATACCCTTAAAAAAAAGACGTTTTTGATGAACAAATTGGAGTATTGCCTGGTGCTGCTTATCAAATCAGTACCCAGCGCTATCAAACAGCAGCATCAGAACACTCAGTTTATCTGTCTGGTTCTAAGGTGCGAGACAGCAACACTGCATTGAAAGTTAGGGTCGAAAGAAAATCACCACAAGGGTTTAGTGGTCACAAAGGGAACTAGAAGTCAAATCCTTTCTCTCTCTTTTTTTTCTGAGATGAACTGAAATCATCCTATTCCCATCTGATTTGAGAATTATCAGTCAATGGTCTTTCTTTGATATCTTTAAGGATAAAATTCCATGCAAGTCACTAAAAGATGGAGAAGTTTGCTGGTAAAAGCCGTCTTAATAAGAATGGACAGCTATGGTTTGGCCGTTCAGTTTCTATGTTGCTCTTTGGGACAGTAAAAAAGTCAGATGCTTAGTCAAAAAAATGTTAGGTGGGTGAAATAATTTGTTACTTTCTGACAAAATGAAAAGAGGAAAAATAGAAACAGGGAAACTCAGTTGATCGTATAAAATTAAAAAGTGCCCTCTAAGAGAAACTAAACTACTAAAGTCCTTAAGCTCTTTTCTATTCAATATCTCGAAACAGAAATAATAGCAATGTGAGAAGTTTGTTAGCATGCTAATAGCCTAATATCATAAAGGTATTGAAGCATATGTACCTCCATTATCAGCCTGAAATTTCTCCCATGAGTTATTGGGGAAAATGCCATGTGTCACATATGCACTGACCTTTGCTGCGCCATGAGCTGCCAACACTTTCTGCACAGGAAAAATGAATGTTAGGTTGCAACTATCAAGGGAATATGATCAAAATACAGAATTAAATGCCACTAAAATTGTTTTCAGAAAAAAAAATCAGGACACAAATTTGCGCACCCACAAGGCCAGAAAATATTGAAGATCATCAATAGTCACTAGTACTAAATATAAACAAAATTAAGTCACAGACATCATTTTACCTGGCACTCGATCAAAGTCCCACCAGACTGCACCAAGTCATCGACTATAACAACATGACGGCCTCTAGGATCTCCCTCTTTTATCCGTACAATTCTCTGTTCCCCTTCTCTAACTTTGTTACATACAACCTACAAAAAAGCAATTTATGAAATCAATCTATCAATTTATTAAGAAAGGGACTAACTTTTTTGTTTCGCGACTTGGGAAGTACTTGAGAAAAACTTACCATGGGAAAATGTTGAAGTTGCTTATAGAAGCGCTTCCATGCACCGTCATCTGGAAATGCTATGGTTATCTGATAAAGATATAAAGGATCGTATCAGATCAGACCAAGTGCAGCATCAACAAACATTAAACTTTTGGTTCACTTAGTCAGTGTACTCACATTATGGGAATCAGGCAGCTCCTGAAGCCTACTTTTTAGCAACGGGATGCCACTCTCAAAACATGGTAAGACTGAGTCTCCAAAGTAGAATCTCTCCTGTTGTGTTATTAAGTGCAAGGTTATTCTCATACTGATGCTGAATTTTACAAGGAACAGGACAAGAAGTTCAATGAGTTCAATGTTATAATTTTACTTGCCTGCAAAGCATGGATATCAAAAATCACTAAACTCGAAGGTCCACCTCGTGATATTGGTATATTTGACAAAATTCTGGCAAGTGTGAAGGCAGTTGCAACGTCTCCTTCATCTTCCATGCGCTCAGAAGTCCCGGTTGGGAAAAACGGGAGTATAAGAGTGAACGAAGAAATAAATAACTTTGGCAGAGCATATATGATAGATAGTTGCTCAAATATGACACTGGGCGAGCTAAATGATGCTAAAAAAGCAACATGCCGGCCACGAATGCTGTGGGCATTCGAAATGAACAAATTTGGGAATCCATCAGCAAATGTCCTGAAAATGGTATCAAAGTTTGAATGTGTGAGAAGCTTGGTTTAATTTTCTAAAACAAATGTTGCTGTTGAGTCAGGACATGCAAAATAATCCAAAAGAACAAATCCGATTTTTAGTTTACAAGTTCCTAAGCTATGAACATTTAAATGATTCACTTTAAAATATAGGTCTGTTGATGAAACAATCACCTAAGTACAAGTAATCATAAATCTGGACGTATGGTAGCTTTCTGTTAGGTGTGAAAGAATTAAGATTCCATGAACATACTGCATCATTGGGTTGACTTTAACAAGCTCGTGTTGTCCCAATCTAACACGACAAGCATCTTAGATCTGGATACAGGTTCGCTTTCAATAGCCATGTTTTCTTGTTCCATTAACCCCAAGGGTACAGATTGGAGCGATGGCGAACTAATTGTGAATCATGCCAGGATTGGTTCAGCACTGCCCACTAACCTGTGACATACATTTAAACTAAATTTTCCACCCAATACAGGAATTTCCTCTCTGTTTCACACGTCATTCATCAGTCTGGAGGGAAAAATGTCATATTGTGCTTTTTTTCTGTCCGTGTATAATTCTGGTATTTGGAAAACTTCCCAAGGAACCTGTATCAAGGATTCCTTGGCCAGAGCTATTCGGGCCCAATTGGGAACCCAACGAATTCCTATTCCAAAGCTATACCGATAGCTTTTACCAACGGGGAAAACAACGCGATTCTTGGACAGAAGGAAAGGAGAAGGCTTTGACCTCCAGGAGATGGAGCGCAGCTCGATGTCGTCGTTCCGTGCGACCACCTGCTGCGCGAGCTCCCGCATCTCCTCGCAGTAGAAGAGCAGGACGTTCTTGTGGGTCCCCATGGCGCCGGCCATCTTGGGCAGGGCGAGCGGCGCGATCGCGGGGGCCACGTGGAGCCCGCTGCCGTTGGCGGCGGCGCTGCTGCTGCTGGCCACGCCCGCGCCCGCGCCGCCGAGGTGGAGGCTGGCGCGGGGCCTGCCGGGGGCGGGGGCTCGGCGCGGGGCGGGCCTCGCGAATGCTGGGGCCTGCTTCGGGGCCGGGTGGCGCGCGCTCGGCCCCCGCGCTGGGGTTTTGGCGCCGAGCGCGCCCGGGGAGGCGGAGGCGGCCGTTGCCATCCGCCGCGCGCGGCAGGGAGGGGGCGCGGGAGGTTGTTGCCTCGTTGGGATGTGGCCGCAGCCGCACTGGTGGTGGTGGCAGGGTAAGCAGCCGGGGCTGGCTCGCCGAGCCGCGGAGAGCTGGTGCGGGCCTGCGGGGCGTGCGTGCCTCAGATATACGTGCGGGCCGCGTCGATGGTTTTCCTCGCGTGGCTTTATAGCGGTCGGATTGGATGGATCGCAAGCGGCGTAGGCGCGCCGGCGCCCGGTGTGGGGTTGGTGCGGTCGTGCTCGCTCGCGCGGGCAGCCGGTATGGATCCGGGTCGCCGGGTTTGTTGGGTTGCGACGTTGCGGCAGCAGCAACAAGCACGTTAGCGTCACGTTTTCGGACCAGCACGTTGCGTTGGGACTGAATCCATCTTGATCTTGATTTTTAAAAGGAAAATTATCTTGATTCCAAGCGAGGATCTCGGTGACGTTATTCGCGGAGAATTGGGAACGAAAAGTTCGCCTGCGGCGGTGTCACGGCGTTCGAATTGGGGTTGGTAGGGAGGTAATAAAGACTACTAAGCTGACGAGTCCACGTCGTCTGCAGCTCTTCGCTCGTGCGGACTGGCTGCTGAGGTCCCATGTGCCGGCCAGTTCCTATCGGCATTTTCCACCCGGAGATTATGTGAAGGGAGGTTATGCAGATGAGGGAAGTTGCAGTGTTGACATCTGCAATAACCAGACTCGAGACTAGCAACACGAAACTAGCAGCAGAAAAACGAGGCCGCGATCGAGACAGCAACCTTATGTGCATCGACTATAGCTTCGTGTAAAAAGATGTCCTCTTTGAATTGCACCTTGACCTTCCCGTTGCTCATGTCGATGTCGATCCGCCTCTGACGAGCCATGACGATCCGACGCGCACGTCAGCTGCAGACTAAACGTGCGATGCGCTCGTCAGATCAAGATCAGCTGTGTTCAGATCCGATGCGGCGCTCCGGAGCCTGACCGCCGGTACGGGCGGGTCGACGACGCGGAAGACGTGGACGCGGAACTCGGCGGCGCCGACGAGCTCGAAGACGCAGTAGTCCCCTTCCTCCAGGCAGTTCCCGCGCGCGAAGGCGCACCACCCGCGGGACAGCCGGTCCCTCGTGTTGGGGATGTACAGCACCACCCACGCCTTGCCCCCCGGGTCCCGGAGCACCACGTCCGTGCGCTCCCGCGGCAGGTGCTGCCGCGAGAACCCCGTCGGGAACCTCTGCACGCACACGCAGCCCGAGCTATCATCACGCCACGTCTCACGCGAACGACGCAACCGCCGCCGCCGCCGACGCCGTGCTCACCATCATGAAGGAGTAGTAGACGTGCATGGTGCTCATGCGGATGACGCAGTACGGCAGCGCCGACCGGAACGCGTACGCGAGCTCCATGGCGAACTGCCGCTCGGCGCCCGTCACGGGGCGCCGACGGGACACGTACCCCTTGTAGCGCCGGACGGACGCCGGGATGTCGGTGTCGGCCGCGAGCGCCGCCGACGCCTGCAGGTCCTCGTGGATGCTCCGCGTCTTCACCGCGCGCCGCGGCTCCGCGCCGTGATCCTGTGGCTGATGGGGGCCCCGGCGGCGCGCCGGCGCGGGGTCATCGTCCTGCGGCGACGGCGGCGGCGGCGGCGCGGGGATCACCACGCACAGCGCCAGCTCGTCGGCGTCCTCGATCTCGGTCTTGACCGCTCCAGCTCCTGCAAACCGCGCAACACAGGAGTGGATGTAGTTGTTTGGCTACGTGACAGACACATGATTCGTGATTGGATCGTGCATTCGTGCAACGCGCAGTGGCGGATGTAAGGCTGCTTGAGCCATTGATTCTGTCTCCAAATTCATAACGGCAAGCACCGCATTTCGTTCCTGGCTGGGCTTGAACAAGAAAGGTTGGGCCTTTGGTATAATAACTTGGGCTTATTTGTCCTGTTGGGGGATTTGATCGGGCCTTTCCCAGCTCTTAAAAAAAAAAGGAAAGATCTTACACGATCGGGCCGATTTCGCTTGCGCGGCTTACCCCAATTTTCCTTTTTATTAGGAGAAAGAGGAGATTCGCTTACCCGATTCCGGCGTCCAGTTGGAGCATGCAACCTGCAGCTGCCGATCACCTGCCGTCGCCGCGCGGTACGGCACGAGCTCCTTCCCGACGGAACCCTTGCGCGCGCGCTTGGGCTTGGCGTCACGCGAGGGGCCGCCCGTCGTCGCGCGGCCCCGCTTGTTGCCCTGCCGGCCGCGGCGCGGGTCGCCGCCGCCGCCGCCGCCCAGCAGCAGGTCCTCCCGCTCGCAGGCCGACGTGTCGAACACCATGGCGGTGAAGCGCGTGTCGCCGTCGTACCGGAAGACGAGGAACTCGAGCTCCCGCAGCGCCTGGTCCTGCACGAACTTGGGCCAGCCCGATGTGAAGAAGGTGCCCTCGACGGACCGGCGGATGACCACCAGCCACGTCCGCCCGCTGGGGCCCTCCAGGGTCGCCGCCATGGACGCCTCCTTCACGGCCCTGGCCTTCCTCCTCGACGCCTCCCAGGGGATGTGCTTGCAGAAGTCCGGCGGGATCTTCTGCGATGCATGCAAAGCTAGCTCATTTCTCTAAATTAATCCATGCATGTAGATCAGTCGGTGCATGCACGTTGCATGAGCGACATTTTCAGCGGTCCGATTCATATAAATACGGTGGCAAACAAAAAGTAAATATATGTTGATCTCTGTGTAAAGTGGCATTGTGTTCGAGCACATGATGCAAAGGCACGAACTCCATAGACCTGAGTGTCCCGGCCACTCACCAGGCGCTTCTTGAAGTCGCCCATGAGCACCTTGAAGAAGTGCGGGCGCCTCTCGCCCGTCGCCCACGGCGACCGCCTCCCCGCGGCCGGCATCCGTAGCCGCCCCCTCCTAACGTGAGCTCTCGACAAGACAGCTTGGCGACGGATCGAGCAGACAGCAGGTAGACGCTGCTGCTGCGGCGCCGCGAAGCCGGCAGCTCGCGGCGAAGGAAGCGACGTCGGCGAATTAACCGTCGCCGATCCCAACCCAACGGGGAAAAGAAGACGCGAGAGCTCAGCTTTTGATGGGGGAGCAGGTTTTGGCCGTGCGCCGGGTGGAGCGGCCGCCCTCTCACGAAGCCCCCGAGATATCAGGGCGCAAGCACCTTCCCCTCACTCGTCACTACGGCCCCCAAAATGCTTGTGTCACTCGCGCAGTCGACGAGCGTGAGGGAGGCACGTCACTGCCATGTGGGACCAACCTTGGGACAGGCTTGGTTTGGTCCCGCATGGCAGTGAAAATGGTTCGTTTTCATGCACAGAACGACCCCACGCATCATCGCTTGATGAGGAGTACGGATATTGCTGGACACACACGGACGCGAGCACCTGACCATGCTTTGTATGTAGTTGGAGTAAAACGGCATCCCAACCTGCTGCTCTTCTACATGATGGCTTATAGATGGTTCGCTTCACTACAAGAATCTCGCCCAAAAATGTTTCCGTGACTTTTAGTTTTTATATCGAGAATATTGTGTAATGCTATCACGGAGAGCATATAAAGCAATACAATAACGACAGAGGACTTGACATCTGAAAACATATGTACACTCCGGACACCGGATGGCATGCATGGGATATCGTGGCATCACTGTTTAAGAGGCTCGCCTTTTATGATTGCTGAGTAGATTTCAAATTGTTGCCACATCAGGGAATCACCCCTTTATCATCGATGGTGAGAGAGAAAAAAAAGAATATGAGAAGGATCCAATAATGGATCGAGGTTAGAGGTGGTCTATGAATAGCTGGCGGGCAGTGTTTCTGCTGTTTGAGTGTGGGTTATTGGAGCATTTTTTGCTGCCAATAGATTGACGAGTCTATGCTTATGCCCCGAGACCTCTACATTTTGTCAACTGCTTCCCGTTTTACTGCATGCAAAGTGTGGATTTCCAGATGGTTTATACTCACTTGTAGGTCATTTTGGCAAATTTAAATATATAAATTTTATTATGTATCTAGAACACAATGTATATCTTGGTGTATAGCAAAATCTATATATCTAGTTTTGCCAAAACGACCTACAATTTGAAATGAAGGGAGTATATCCTTCGCGCAATATTGGGCGGCTTGGCTCACGACACTCCAAATGGTCATCTGTCGAGGAATCGTTGCAGATCAATGTCGCCGTACCAATATGTACCTACCTTTATTTCACCTTGGCTGGTAGCGGTACAACATTTGTAGGCCAAGCCGAAAGTGTAACAGTTTCACTCGGCCACTCTAGATTTGTAGCCATAGGCTAGTATATGTTACCCGTTCAATCAAATGAGCACCGACGACACCTTACCACATGATAATCTGGGACTTTAGGGCTAGATACACTGAAAAATTGGGAACACGCTTGGACAGGCTGACTCGGACGGATGTAATTTAGCATCGAGAAAAGAGAGCCTGGGCAGCCCTATCATGTTGGACCTCTGCTTTTGGAAACATGCAATAACCAGAGCCATTTGCCCATTTCAAGCCATGCGCTCACCTCCCCTGTGACTGCAGCACAATTTCTCCCAATGGGTTCTGTCTGGGCAGCGTGGTCTGCCCCAAGAAGAATCTGTCCTCGTCTCAAAAGAAGAATCTTTCCTGGTGTTACCACCAAACGGGCATACGGCCAAGTAGTCGCTGAAAACAATAGCAAATGCCAGGCAAGAGCATCGAGGTGAACGTAGACGCAGTAGTCAGTACCGAGGGAGAAAACTGTCGATCCGACTTTATTATTCCAAATTTATCCTTCTCCGGAAGGACGGCAGTAGCACAATGGCTAGGATACAAAAGCCTGACCGGAGGCATTTTACATCACATCGCAAAGAAAAAACACTGCAGAACACACAGGGGGAGAACTGGACGTGAGCTGCTCTGCTAGAGACAGCCTAATTACAGCATGGAGGATCTGAATCAAGTAGTGTTCTTAGGAAATTTTGCGGTTTCTGCAACGGCTAATGGTTGTACATAACTGGAATCGATTCGAATTCAGCGGTAGTTCCGGTAAACGGGGCTGTACATGCAGCTCTCTGCATATTTCACCAGGTCCTTGGGCCGAGGGCGCCTACTTGCCAAACCTACCCGTGCGAAGAGTTGGGGGATGAGTCAATCTTTTTTTTAATATAAGAGCATAGTTATCTTTGATAAGAAACAGGTGAGTATTATGCTAACCAAGTTCATATGCCTTTGCTGCAACGTTGGCTGCAATGTGGGCGGAGATCTTCCTGATGTTTGAGAAGGGAGGATAGATGAGCCCCTTTTCAAAGTTCTCTTCTGAGACCTGCTGAGCAAGAGCCTCCGCTGTTCCAGGATGTATGGTCAAAGTAAATTAGCTGATCAAGCATATATTTTATAGAAGGCCTAAAGTGTAGATCGATCCGCAATTGCTGACCATTATTTCACATGCAAGTGATCTAGGAAAATGAAGCTGAAACCCAAATTGAGAGAACTCCACAACTTTGTCATTGTGTTAGGGGCCATCGAGCTAGATGGGAGAACATAGCACAAAGAAAAAACGCTACAACAGGAATGCTTGTCTACTTTATAGCACATTTTCTTTGGCTGATTTGAGTTCACAAAGATATACCCATGTAGAAATGAACTATTATGGTAAATATAGTGGTACTTGCAGTTTTAGTATTAGGAGTACTTACAGGCTGCCAGAAGCATGTCATCATGAACACGAATTGCCCCAGACATCACCACACCAAGGCCAAACCCTGGGAAGATATAGGCATTGTTTGCCTGCAGAAGCAATATTAAACATATAGTTCAGACCAAAGCAGATAAAATCTTTGCAATAATCCGATCACCGCTCATCATTCAAACCTGTCCGGGAACGTGTATCTTGCCATCGTACTCCACTGAGTCAAAAGGACTCCCAGTTGCAAACACTGCCCGACCCTGTGAAACCAGAGTCAGTCCAGAACCATCGCTACAGACAACGTTACATAGCTCCATACCTAGAGGTGGTAACGGATCATGGCCCTATTGCTTTCTTCACAATCCAATTTGGCCCTTATGTATATTTAGCTTAAAGTTGTATAAGATTAGAGCCCAGCCCTTTTAGAGCCCGGCCCTTAGATTATCTAGGCTAAAATTTAGGGCCCTTTACCACCGGACCATGCCTCCATCAATAATAATTTGGAGAAAAAGGTGATGTGACTGCTGAATGCTGATATTGATAATTACCTCGCTCCATGTGTAAGCTTGTTCAGCAGTACATTCAGACTGCGACGTTGGGTTGGACAGAGCAAGAATGATTGGTCTCTGCATTGTTTTACAAAATGATATAAGCTTCTACTTATGTCGGTCCAATAGACTCGAAATGAACATGTTGCAATAGTGAAAAATTACCTCATTAAATGAGGAAATGGCTTCAATAACATCCTGAGTGAAAGTTTGACCCTTTCCAGATGTGCCAATAAGCACCGTTGGTTTGATAGCCTAGGAAGATAGATGACATATTTGGGGTTAGAAGACAAGAATGTAAAGATTCAGGTGACTCAGAATATGAAATTAAAGTCCATTATATTTTTGAGGGCACAGTCATACATTGACAGCATCTAAGAGGTTGCCAATTGTTTCATGCTCATGAGCCCATGGTTTCTTGAAGGGTTGAAGGGACTCCTTTCTTGAACTGACAATTAAGCCCTGCCAAATTCATCATCATCTAACAGTTAGCAAGAAGGAATAAATTGATCCTTAAAGCTAAAGACAATGAAAAAAGGGGGAGGATGCCTATTCATAAAATTTACCTTTGAATCAACAAGCCAGATTTTCTTGCGACATTCCTCTATAGGAGCTTTTGTCTGCAGAAGCAAATATTGTTAGGCAATCCAAACGTGTAACACAATCTGCAAGTGGCAGGAAAAAACAACAGAAAATGATGGACCACCTGTCTTGATATCTCGAGAGCTATAAGTTCTGCAATACCTGTCCCAGCCTGCAAGAAACAGAGTACAAATATTGATTTGGGGAAGAAACATGGCAAACAAAACACATTGGTATCTGAGAAAATGCAGTCTTGAATAAACTGAGTTAAGAATTATTTACCAATATAAAATCATGGCCATGGAAGTACTACTCGTAAAATGAGGATACTACGCTATTTTGACTAAGAAACTGCAAACAGTTGGTACTTGGTACACATATAAAATGATGCATCTGGAATAACGAGGATCACACTACAGTACTCTACATCTAAGATTTATGGTTAGTAAAGGCTTATTTTGTTCGGTAGTAGCACCCTAGAAATGTCCAAATAAAGGCTATATCAACTAAATTTCCAAATAAAGAAGCACAAAGAAAGTGACCTCTCCAGCACCCAGGAAGAGGAAAGTATGCTCTGCCAATGTTCCACCAAGTAACTTTTGTGCTGCAATAAGTCCAGCAAGAACCACAGAAGCGGTTCCCTGCAATATATAAACAATACAAATTCAAGATGGCACTTTAGAATCAGCCAGCTTGCATTTAGTCATATTTTGCCGATATTACACAGTAAAATACATTGCAATCATCAAATAACGTTACCTGGATATCATCATTGAATACAAGGTGAGTTGTGCCATATCTTGCAAGGAGCTCAAAGGCATTATGGTTGGCAAAATCCTCAAACTGCGTGATAGAAAAAACATGTAATAGGATATCAGATTTTTTCAAGTCAGAGATTAGCCATTTACCATTTGCGCAGATTTCTATTTACAAACCTACTCCTGAATAGGAAATACTGCTTTTCTGAGTGTGTTTTACCTGAATGAGTACTTTCTCCCCATAGTTTTGCTTCACAGCGGTCATAAATTCTTGCAGAAAATCAGCATACTCCTGGGTATTACAAAAAAGATCGATTAAGAACTTCAGTTTGCAGGCTAGAACAAGAAAGGGAATCATGCAGGGAATGATGTCGATGTCCAACCTGGCCCGTGGCCCTTTTTTGTCTCAGGCCAATGTAAAATTCGTCATTAAGCAGGTCCTTATTATTCGTGCCAACATCCAGTGTGATAGGTAAGCACTACAAGATTATTGATAACATGTTAATTTATGCTATCAGCGAAGGTAATCTGAGCAACAATGTAAAGGTGGACATTAAAAGCTCACAGCAGATGGACGAACTCCTCCCAGGGCAGTGTAAAGGGCAAGCTTGCCAACAGGGATCCCCATTCCCTAAATACATGCTATCACAATCAGCAGAAAGCATTGGAGATTGTCTGCTATTAATGTTCAATATACCTAGAAGAAGGTACTACCTGACATCCAAGATCTCCAAGCCCCAAAATCCGTTCACCATCAGTAACTACAATAACTTGAATGCTCCTCTCTGGCCAGTTCTTGAGCACCTCAAGGATCTTTCCCCTGCACAGTCAGGTAAAACACCTCAGGAACATGAACAGGCAAGAGCATCCTAGAGACCACCCAATTCCATGAAGTGAAACTTACTTCTCCTTCAAGCTGATATAAAGACCCTGAGGACGACTAAATATGGAACCATACTTCTGGCAAGCCTCACCAACAGTTGGTGTGTACACTACAGGAAGTAATTCCTCGACATTGTCGATGAGGAGCTTGTAGAAAAGCCTCTCATTGTTCTCCTGCAATAAAGATCAAAACAACAGCATAACCAAATTGTACTAGTCATCATGTCAGCTATACTATGAAGTACGAACAAGGGAACTCATTGATCAATGCCCTCGTAAACTCAGTGATCAGTTACCTGTAAGTCCATCATAGCCATGTAACGCTGCAAAGGCACCTGGTATTGTCTAATATTATTCATGATCTTTCTCTCCTGATGACATCAGATCAGAGTACATCAGGGTCAGATAGGCGCACAAATTTAATTTAGTTCATGACACAACAGTATTGAGGATCATCGAACCTGAAGCTCTTGGGATACTATTGCTGGTGGCAGAAGGCCACGGAGGTAGTGCGTCTCGCGCTCACTCTCTGTGAAGGCGAGGCCCTTGTTGTAGCGGGGGTCCCTCAACAAATTGTAACCACTGCAACAAACCATGCAAGTCAATTTTAACATGCCAGATTACCCTCCCAAATATACAAAGCTGTTTTTGCCCAAGCATCTATAGTAAATATTTTTCCCATTCTACAGATGATCACGCATTCTACATCCCCTTGTAAGTAAGCAAAGTAGAATAATTTTTGTGAAACCCTGGAATAACAAATTTTGAAATGTAACACAGTTTGATCTGACGCAAATCTTAATCATCATAATAGTATGTTCTACCTTCCAGAGTAAAAGAGGATGAATATTCACTGGGATCAAACCCTGCCTGCAACCTAATACTTACTAACCAGGTTCTACAGAAATCCAAACAAATTTGTACGACATACAGGTTCGTTTCAAGACAGCCACGAGAGCGCACGTTTGTCTCCAGCGGAGAAACACCAGGGCCCAGAGCACCGCGGATGAACCAGAGTTCAGAAAGCTTATCGTCCGTGCAAAGCCACACGAACGGATCAAGCGAATCAGTCAGGTTAATCTAGCATCGCACGCTCACCTGGCGACGGAGACGGTCCAGGGCGTGACGAGCTGGTCCTCGGTGGCGCAGTCCTCGCCGTAGGTGTCCCCGACGCCGCCGCCCACGGTGGCCGCGTCGTCCATGTCCAGCACGCCGGGCGCGTCGCAGCCCCGTATCCCCTTGAGCGTGCTCTCCATCTCCTCGGCCGAGAACCACCGCCTACCGCCGACGCACCACCACAGCGACCTCGCCGCGCACTCGACTCCTCGCTCCTCCGGCGCTCGACGTGGTCCTCCCTCCCACTGCCACTGCCGCGGCAGCCAACGCTAGGAGTATTTAAAATTTAAAACAAACAGAGGCAAAGGGGATGCGGGGTGGGAGCGGAGCGAGAGAGATTATTTAACGGCGAGGCGGAGGGGCGAGGCTGCTGCGGGAGAGGAGTATGCTAAGACTTTCGTCGGCGTGGTGTGGTGGCGGCCATGGGGTGGGGAGGTTGACCGCGAAGTTACCGGGAGGAAGCGGGCGCGAAGGGCGCGCATGGCCGCCTGACGAGCGGGGCCCGCGCGGCCCGCCCGCGGGCGGAGGGCGAATGGGAGCCGACGCGCGGCAGCCCGCCCGGCGGCGGGAGGCGGCTGGGCGGAGCAAGTGGAGGCTGCTGGAACGTGGTTGGTGGTGACTCTTTTCGCTTCCCGATTGGTTCTATACTAGTATATCCTGTGCGGCGCCTCTGTTCGTTGTCGTCTGGTGGTGAGGCAGGTCAAGCCTCTCTGACTCGGTGATCAATGGGGGATGGATCGGTTAACTGATTGATGTGCACTCTAACCCGTGGGTGTGCTTAATCCCGAGTTGTTTATCGTTGAGAAAGGCAGATGCCTTGAGATGCACCATCAACGGTAAAGAAATGGGTAATCCCGGCGCGTTTAGCTGACACCGACAGAAACGTGCAACATGATATCTGGTATCTATAATCCCACTGGGCTTTTCTTTACACTGAACAGTACCGTATCTGGCTAAATTTTCCTACTAATATCCCATCACAGTGTCTCAGATTGCATGGGTGCGAGATAAGATAACCACTTGCCATTTTTAAAACCGGCCTTTTTGCGGTGGCACCAATGATTCCCCCAATCTCCCAAGGAAAGAAACGTGCTTACGCGCGAGCCCACCGGGGCTAAATGGCCCTAACCCTACTGTTCCCTGTCAGCGTACGCGGTTAACTTGACAACAATGCTCCACCGTTGCGTGGGCCGCTCAAAGCCTCGAGCGGCACGGGCAGTCAGTACCTGGATCGATCATCATCAGTGCGCGGACGTTAACGTGAAACGAACCTCTGCAACGGATGATTCCGTTTGGAGGAATGATTCCCAATTCCATCACGCTATATCTTGGGTTCAGGGGTTCGAGGCTGTGGCGGGTTGCTCTGAAACGTCGAGCTGCTGCTACGCAGCGACGAGACTTTTCTTGGAAGATTTTGCGTTGCCGCGATCAGTTTTGTGTACCAGTCAAACTACTTGCTGGGCCGCTGGCTTTGAAAAGACTGGCAGCCTGCGACCCTTGAAGCGTTCGCGAGTCGCGGGTTTCGCTGTCAGGTGTGCAGACTATGGAGTTGGATAGACTTCCTCCGATCAAATCATTTAACGGACTAATCATCCGCGAGAGTGTCCAATCAAGTTGGACAAGTGTACTACGAGGATGGAGTCATGGAGATATTAAGCCATCTGTTGAGGTTGCATTCAGGTGCCCGTCAAACTCTGCTCTGGTCGTGTCAGTTGGCTCAAGTTTTCCTCCCATCATCCTCAGGCCCCTGGATATTTTTTTTATCTCACTGTCACCGTTTCGCTCAGAACATTAGTGCACATAACTAGAGCACGTGAAGTTGGCATCTATGTGGATGAAATTGTTGAACAAAAGTCCATGGACGGAACCATTAAAGCCCACTGCTCTGATTGATGCCAGGTAACCATATTTTGCTAGGCCAAGCTAGTAGAGATTTGTCTAGGCGTAAAAGCGTATCCGGATTACGATAAGAAACTGGAACCCACGAGAGGGAGCTTATATGGCCAAGTGGGCCCTGGTGATCACGAATTTACAGTGTCACGAGCTCGTGCATGTATTATTTCCCTTTTCTACCGACAAAACACAGGACAGACGTTCGGTGGAAGAATCACTGCACGAAGCAGTCCTCGGGCGGGCCTAAATTCCGGCCCACCCAAAACAAAGCCTGGGGCGCCAGCCTGTTTTTTTTTTTTGAAAGAAAATTACGGCCTGTTCACTCGAGGGAGTAGAATAGAAACGAACCTGGCGACGGTGAGGGTCCACGGCGTGACGGGCTGGTCCTCGGTGGCGCGGTCCTCGCCGTAGGCATCCTCCACGCCGCCGGCCGCCGCGGCGGCGTCGTTCACGTCCACTTCGCACGCCGCCCCGCCTAGTACTCGTATCTCCTTCACCCCGCTCCCCGTCGCCAGCTCCGGCGCCGGAGCCCCATCGGCGGCTCCGCTCCTGCGCCCGTGGCGCCACCAGGAACACCGCCACGACCGCGCCGCCAGCTTCGCCGTGTTTTGCTCCCTCGAGCTACTAGCAGCTGCCACTCCGCGCGCTGCCTGCCTACCACTACTACCACTACTTGCTTGCTCCTCCCCTCTCACAGGCTCTCACATGTGCATGCGTTCGGCCGCGCCACCGCCGCGGTGGCCGACGACGCTATTTAACCGGAGGCTGTTTGTGCCAAGAGTGCTCGTGTGTGTGATCGATGGCCCGCCCAGGCTTCCTGACCTGGCGATGAATGGAATGAAGAGTTGTTTAGCAGGCTTGCGATGCTGCATGAGTTGTAACCGAAAAGAAGTGAAGAATCTTGGTGACACTGACGCCAAGTCGGTGTATTTCGCCGACGCCGACGGAAACGTGTGCTGCAGGACAACCCGTTTGATCTTTTGCGACTTTGTAGTGTGTTTCAGACGCGATAAAAACTGTCAACTTTCGAAACCTTCGATTTTCCGCAGCCGCCTGTCAATCTGTCATGCCGATCTCCCCCGCATGAAGAAAACGGAATGAAACGAACTCGAGAGAGCGAGAAGACTGGAAGTACTGGCCATGCTCGATCGACCTACTGTCCTTCGCGTCACAGCCTTACAGGAGCAGACAGGTAGGCCCCCATCATGTGTGGAGTTTACTCTGAAACTCAAGCTGTTGCACGCAGCGACAAAATAAAACTGTCTGCGCCTTAAGTGAAAAGTTGGAGATAGAATAGAAGAGCCGATGATACTTGTTATTCGCCAGCTAATCATAGATTATTAGTGCCTTCTTTTAGCAAACCTTAGCTTAGTGCCTAAGTAAGCATGCTGCAAGCTACTCCCTCCGTCCTAAAAAGCCAAGTCATTTTAGATTCAAAATTTATCCTAGAAAACAAGTTATGTTACCCTATTTACTATATTTAGAAAGTATATGCGCATATATGGGTAATACATAGGGGCAAACATGATCATTTTACATTATTGTTAATCTGTCATAGAATTTCTAGAGTAACTTGTATTTTGGGACGGATGGAGTAGACACATTCGTGTAGAGTGTAGATAGGAAAACAAATGGTCCCAGTTCATTAGCAAAGTATATAAGAGAGCCCACAAAAGCCCTACATTTAGTGTTTTCGGAAAACAGATATTCTTTGCGTGCTCCAACAGTAAGGCATCATTTTCTGATAGTCTTTTTGAGTGTTGTTAGAAAACGTTACTCTCTGAGTTGGGCTCGCAAAAAAGAAAAAAAAATATGTTGCTTGTTTTCACCGAGTGTGCTGTTTATAAAACCAACGAAGATCAAACGCGCACATAACACTTTTGTAGCTTGTTTTTTGATTAAACTGGTGCTTTTTAAAAGAATTTTGGATTAATATTATTTGAATACAAATTACAAAACAACATCCAATTTTGTTAAATGGCGATAGTAGGAGCTCATCAGCATTGGAACATAACTGTTTTAAAATTTTCTATTAAACACTTTGATGGTGTATTGATATATATTATCCACAAATACTTTTGTAATCTTTTAGATGAAAATATTTTCATTTCAAAAAGAAAACTCTCATTTGTCAAGGAGAGGACAACCGACCCCATATCGGGCTGACAGTAGTGGAGCACTAACTTAGACCTCAAGCGTGGCCCGAAACGGCCCATCCAGTCCCTAGCAGCACCCGCTCCTCTAAGCCCACCGTATAAATATCCACCTCTCCTTCGCCTAGGGTTTTCCGTGCCGCCAGTCAGCCCTTAACCCTCGCTCCTCTCGCGCCGCGCCCCTAACTCCCCACCTCTCCCCTGCGGCGGCGCGTCCAGCTCCATCTCCCAACCATGGCGGACTCCAAGGCCAGCACGGCGGTCACCCTCCGCACCCGCAAGTTCATGACCAACCGCCTCCTCTCCCGGAAGCAATTCGTAAGCACCATCCACCTCCTCCCTGACGCTCCCAGAGTCCCAGTCTCCTTCCTTTCATCTCCCTCCCTCATCGAATCATCCCTTTTCTCGCTCTGCCTTGCAGGTGCTCGAGGTGATCCACCCCGGCCGGGCCAACGTCTCCAAGGTGAGATCTCAATCCCCCGTCCTGTACGCGCTGCTGTTGTATCGTGGGCTTTTGTCCTGGATCTCAGGGTTCTGAGGGTGTTCTCTGTTTGCAGGCGGAGCTGAAGGAGAGGCTGGCCAAGGTGTACGAGGTGAAGGACCCCAACACCATCTTCGTCTTCAAGTTCCGCACCCACTTCGGAGGAGGCAAGTCCACTGGCTTCGGCCTCATCTACGACAACCTCGAGGCCGCCAAGAAGTTCGAGCCCAAGTACCGCCTCATCAGGGTATGTTTCCATCTGGCATCTGCTTCTATGGCAGTCAGTAATCTTATCTAAGGTGGAAATGTCTAATTGCTGATTATATCACTGACATCATATGTGGTCACACTAGTTTAATTTGTGTTGTTACTTGCATTTTTAAGTAAATCCTGCTGCAATGTTTCGATATGTTTTTGTGGGAGCGTTATGACGAGAAGTACACCTGTGAAACTAGAGATTAGTTGTGGTTATTGCTGATTTTCATCTAAATGGTGATTCACATTGATTTTGTGCATGCTACTTGTTTGCAAAAGTGTATTGATTGCTAGTATATGCCGGTGCTTGTGATTGGATCATATTAGTAGACATTTAATGGCAGGGCATTGTATGTACTCTGAAACTGTGTAGCTTTGTAGTGTATTTATTTCTCTTGCTTGCTATTTTTGAGCTAGGGAAATTTGTTGTAGCACAACATTTTCATGGCAATGTTTATCATTGCATTATTGGGATGCAATAATCACTTAAAAATTCTCGTATATAATGACTATATGATACTTGATGCAAGCAACATTCAACATTGCACACAAACTGTAGATGCTAATGTATCATCTTCTGTCTTTTTCATTGTTGACCTCTGGTGTTAAGATTAATGCTTTGACAAAACGATGTCATTGTTTGATTGTGAGTTTGGATTAACTTGAACTTGATGGACATCTCAACAACCTGAGTTGTGTAGTATAGCTATCAATTTCTGCATTGTTGCCCACGAATGTTATTCCTCTGCTTAATCCATCTCGCTTTTGGCAGAATGGTCTTGCTACTAAGGTTGAGAAGTCCCGCAAGCAAATGAAAGAGCGGAAGAACAGGGCCAAGAAGATTCGTGGTGTCAAGAAGGTGAGCTAGCTATTTATCAAGATACTTCTGGCCTTCAATTCCTTTATTATGCATCTGCATTATCATGTCTTTTCTGTTTTACTGATGCAAGCTCTGCTTTCTGTTGTTGATACTATGCTTCTGTGTTATCATGTCTTTTCTGTGTTACTGATGCAAGCTCTGTTTTCTGTTGTTGATACTTTTACAGACCAAGGCTGGTGATGCAAAGAAGAAGTAAACACTTTTACATTTGTATTACTGTTCTGGACTCTGGGTGGTCTAGTTGCAATGTCAGAATTATGGTTGTATTAGGTTTTGTTCTACCCTAAGCACTGAAGTGAAGTTTTGTTATTCCTGGATGTGAACTTGGCCAGATTGGCTATAGCATGTTATGAGAAGGCTATTAACTTGCAAGCCAACCTATTATCTCATGCAGTCGTGTGATTTGCTCATCTTTCTGGATCCTAACACATTTCTATGTGTTGCTCTTGCACGCTTGTTTGCCCATTGACCTGAAAATGTGCTACATTCACTGTTAAAGTGTTCATCTTTATGTTCGTTAAAGCCATGTGCTGAACGGAACTGCGTTCATGTTATCGTGGCATTCAGAACATTAGATTGCAGATTGGTTACCCTTCTCAATAGTTTGCTTTGAAGGTCGATCGTTAGTTGCGGAACAAACTATTGAAGGTCGATCGTTAGTTGCGGAAAATGTCACTGGGGCATCCTGGTATCATTTGTGCCTGAAACACTTGATATAGTCAATGTTTGTTACATTTCGAAGTACACCTTCGGTGGCTTAAACGTTATGAACATCCAGAATGGCACAATCACTCCGTATCTGCAGCGGTGCGTCTCTGGACTCGCTGCTGATGTCTGATGGGTTCTTAATTGACTAATTGGTCGTCACTTTCTGTTCCTGACGGCGCTCTTCACAATGTTCCCCGGCAGCGAAGACGACGGCGTGACGGCCTTCCTTATCTTGAAGAGGTTCCACGCCGTCCCGACGGCGTGGCCGGCCGTCGCGAACGCGTCTTCAGTTGCCTCGCCTGCGCTCTCGCCGTACCTAGGAAGCCGCCGTGTCTCAGTCTTGAAACATGGTCTCGAATCAAAATTGCCTCTCAACTTCTTTAAGCGAGATTTGGGTGTTCTTACCTCCTGGACACTGCACCGGCGACGACGTTGGAAGTCGCAGCAAGTGACCTCCTCTCAGCGGCCTCTACGGCATCCATAACTTTATCTGTCACAGAAAGGCAGACATGATAAAGATCGGATCATCGGAACATATCCTATATCCCCATCTGACAGTAAGCATCTAATGCGTCGGCTGCAGGGCACTCACTGATAGCATCAAGAGATGCCAGGACGACCTCGCCGGGAACGGTGGCGAGGAAGGCTCTCCCTTGCTTGGAGCGGAGCAGCGGCGCCGCCATGGACCCGGTCACTGAGATGACTGTGTCGAGCAAGGACTGGCTCATCTGCTCGGTCATCTCCGACAGCTTCCGGACCCTGAAGAACACCAGAGACCAGCACAATCGTCAGGCAGGACTATAGCAGTAATTCATACCGGCCGGAAGAGGACGGGGGCTAGTTCGGTACCTCTTGAGGCTCTTGTTGACCGCTCCGCGCTTCGTGCTCGCCTGGCTGCTCCGGCCAGCTCCGCCGAATCGGTTGCTCGCGCCGCCGGCAGCCTGGGGACGGAATAGATCAGCTCCCCGCTGAACCTGCAGGAAACAGAAGTGTCAGGCTGTCAGTCATGCGTAGAAATTCTCCAATCCCCTTCCGAGCTTGCCAGAACGGACTGGATGGGCACCTGGCTGGCGTAGGCCTCGCTGCACATGAAGATGCCCCTGACGAGCTGGCCGGTGCCCGCGGCGATCGCCTTGGCGAGCACGTTATTGTACCCTTCGATCCTCGGTGCGAAGTCATTCCAGTACGCGTCCGGCGCAGCCGTCTGCTGCTGCTGCTGCGGCGGCCTGGAGCTCCTCGACCACGGGACGACCGCGCCGGAAGACGACGGCGCGGAGAAGCAGGCGTTGGACCGGAGGAAGGCGTCGAGCGACGCCAGCGCGGCGGCGTCGGCGCTGGCGGCGGCGTCGAAGGAGACGCCGTAGTTGAGGAACGTGCCGTCCCGGTCGGGCAGCGTGAAGAGGTAGTGCAGGCGGTCGAGCCTGACGACGGGCTCGTCCCGCGCCAGCGGCCAGCCCAGGTCGCGGCCGACGCGCACCGCGGTGGCCACGGCCACGTCGTCCTTGGCGAGGCGGACGACGGAGAGGTCCCCGCGCGCGAGCTCGACAGGGCCGCCGGAGCCGGCCAGGAGGTGCACGGACGCGCCCGGGACGCGTAGCAGCGTCTCCTCCCGGACGCCCCGCGGCCTGGCGGACATGGCGCCGCAGCAGCCCATGCCACTGAGCGCGAGCGGTTCAGGCGACAAGGGTTGGGCGGGTTGGCTCCTTGACAACTGCGGCTGTGACGAGCTGAACTGTTAATATAGGCAGATCGCGGGGGGTGTAACTGCCAGGAATACAGTATAATATCAGACAGGCAGGGGAATTCGTTTCAGGGAATATATCCATTGCAACCTTCAGGCCGTGGTGTCTCATTCCTTTGCGGCGAGCGCCTTTATTCCAACCTTCAGGGCTAATACATTCGCTTCAAGCCCAAGCGGATGACGATGGAATAATAAGTGTTAACAACAGCCGTCCAAACATTCGGCCAGGTAATTTAGAAAGTTTGGTCACTGCCGCAATCGCTGTAACTGACAGTCTGCCGCACCAGCATCAGTTTTGGGCGTTCCTTTAATCGTAAATCGGTTGCTAACGTTGATAATTAACGCAACGAAACCAATCACCGGTGAAAGCACCATCCATCGTATGCTCATCTCATCTGAAAATGCAGATAAAAAAAAAAACTGCCGGCGATCGAAGTAGACCTGAAGACTAGTGGCCTTAGCAGAGGCAACAGTCCATATTCAGAAGGCAAGTGAGATCTCTGTATTCACCATGGGTTTGTCTGATATTCAGTGCTTTGGATTGAAAGACGCCACAGCATCGGATCCCGAGTCTTCTCAGCTCTCAGCCTTCCTCTGATCCCCACCTGCTCAGGTTTGGACCCGCTTCCAGATTCCAGGTCGCCATTTCCGCAGCAGGCAACTGGCCAGGTTTTCATTCATGCTATGCGAAATCCAGACTAACGCTTGATGATCTGAGCACCAGCATTGGCATCGGGGTAGAGGCGAGCGGCGGTGGTGGCGTTTCTAGTGACAGCGTCGAAGGCACGAACGCGAAGATAACATGCGCACATATCGATTTCAATTTGCTTCTACTATCAATTTTGCATCGACACATGGATACATTGAAATCAATTTTGCAAATCCATTCTGTTACAGCAAGGCAAAGAGCGTGATGCGGCTATGGGTGTTTGGATCCCCTGTCACGTAGTATGTTTCGACATCAGAAAGACTAAATATGAACTGATTATAAAACTAATTATAAATTAATTAGCACATATTTACTATAGCATCATATGGGCTAATTATGGATCAATTAGACTTAATAGATTCATCTAGCAAATTAGCCTGAAGGTTATGCAAATTAATTTTATCATTAGTATATGGCCCGGTTTGGTTTCTAGGGACAGTCTCGTCACATCAAAACCAGATTCTTACCATTTAAAAGTATTAAATAAAATTTATTTACAAAATTTTTTCATAGATGAGTGATAATTCGTGAGACGAATTTAATGAGCCTGATTAATCCATAATTTACTACAACGATGCTATAGTAACCATCCGCTAATTATGACTTAATATACCTCGTTAGATCCGTCTCCCGAATTAGCCCAAAAGTTCTGCAATTAGTTTTGTAATTAGATTTTATTTAATACTTCTAAATGATAAGATTCTTTTTTACGTGGTATGGCTAAAATTTAATCTATAAAATCAAACACCCTCTATGTTTAATACTTCTAATTAGCAACTAAATATTTAATCTGACATGACTAAAGTTTAGCCGTTCCGGATCGGGCCATGTGAGGTGTGAGCTGGAGAAACCTGAGAGTTCGCGCGCGGCGGCGACGCTCCGGACCTGCTTCGCGTGCAGTGCAGCTACTAATATGACTGTAACTTAAGCGGTAGCATCAGTTTTCAAGGGTCCATATCAAACAAGCAGTACAATTCTTCCGAAGCATGATGATGGCTTGATGCAGACAAAAATAAGCAAAAAAAAAAACACTGTAGCAGCTGATCTGAGTATTTGGTCTTTGAACGGAGGGCAATGTGTCCAGTACTCCAGTCCTATCTGGCTATCTCGCAGCTACAGCAGCGACTGCATTTGATCCTCTTCCGTTCCGGCGACGAAGGGTTCACGAATGGGCAGGAAGAACCAGGAGCGACGCGGATCGTGGATCCATGATCGGACGAACCCCGGCGGTTTCGTAGCCGTTAGGAAACAACTTCAGTGACAAACTTGGCTGCCACGCAGTGTTGGCTTACAAGTACGCGGTCAGAGCGCAGACCTCTTCACTGCTCTCGTCACTCCCTCTGCTCCTCCTCTGCAGCAGGAATCTCCTGATCTCCTCCCATCATTCTCTGAATCGAATCTGTTTCAGCGTTCCATACTTTTGTGCCCGATATCTGCCTGTTCGTTCGTTTGTGTTTTTTCTTTTCTTTTTGCGAGGCGTTTGTGGTGTTTTGATTTTGCATATCTGTGCACCTCGTGATGAATCCACTCTGCGATTCTTCGCTTAATCTCACATGCTCTTGCAGGGGAGAATCCATTCCCTGCGTTCCTCATTTTTGGCGCCATCTTTTTGGGGTCGCCCTCGACCTGCAAGATGGTTAAGGTGACCGTCGACGAGCTCCGCGCGAGCATGGACAACAAGCACAACATCAGGAACATGTCCGTCATCGCGCACGTCGACCATGGTCAGCAAGCAAGCACTTCCTCCCAGTTCTTTGTCAGGCAGCAACGCAGTCCCATCAACCTGCATATGCAATTGTGACTTGACGAAATCGTTGACTGTTCATGCGATTGAATTTTTGTACCTGCGACTGTCCCTTGGTCGCAGGAAAGTCAACGCTCACCGACTCGCTGGTGGCCGCCGCGGGCATCATCGCGCAGGATGCCGCCGGCGACGTGCGGTTGACGGACACGCGCGCGGACGAGGCCGAGCGCGGCATCACCATCAAGTCCACGGGCATCTCCCTCCGCTACGAGATGCCCGAGGAGTCCCTGAAGCGCCACGGGGGCGAGCGGCGCGGCGGCGGCTCGTCGTCGTCGTACCTCATCAACCTCGTCGACTCGCCCGGGCACGTCGACTTCTCGTCCGAGGTCACGGCCGCGCTCCGCATCACCGACGGCGCCCTCGTCGTGGTCGACTGCATCGAGGGCGTCTGCGTCCAGACCGAGACCGTGCTCCGCCAGGCCCTCGCCGAGCGGATCAGGCCCGTGCTGGCCGTCAACAAGATGGACCGCTGCTTCCTCGAGCTCCAGCAGAGCGGCGAGGAGGCGTACCAGGCGTTCCGCCGCGTGATCGAGAACGCCAACGTGATCGCGGCGACGTACGAGGACGGTGGGCTGGGCGACTGCCAGGTGTCGCCGGAGAAGGGCACGGTGGCGTTCTCCGCGGGGCTGCACGGCTGGGCGTTCACGCTACGCGACTTCGCCAGGATGTACGCGGCCAAGTTCAACGTGGACGAGGCCAGGATGACGGAGCGGCTGTGGGGCGAGCACTTCTTCGACCCGGCCACCCGCACCTGGTCCACCAGGCCGACGGGCTCGCCGACGTGCCAGCGCGGGTTCGTGCAGTTCTGCTACCAGCCCATCAGGCAGGTCATCGACGCGTGCATGAGCAGCGACGACAAGCAGAAGAAGCTGTGGCCGATGCTGGACAAGCTCCGCGCCGCGCTCAGGGCCGAGGACAGGGAGCTGTCCGGGAAGGCGCTCATGAAGCGGGTCATGCAGGCGTGGCTGCCCGCCAGCGCCGCGCTCTTGGAGATGATCGTCTTCCACCTCCCGTCTCCGGCCGAGGCGCAGCAGTACCGCGTTGAGACGCTCTACGAGGGTCCCCTCGACGACGCATACGCCACCGGCATCCGAAACTGCGACGTCGAGGGCCCCCTCATGCTCTACGTGTCCAAGATGATCCCGGCCAGCGACAAGGGCAGGTTCTACGCTTTCGGCCGGGTCTTCTCCGGCACGGTGGCGACCAGCACCAAGGTCCGGATCATGGGCCCCAACTACGTTCCCGGCGGGAAGAAGGACCTCTACGTGAAGACGGTCCAGCGGACGGTCATCTGGATGGGCAAGAGGCTGGAGTCGTCGAGAACGTACCGTGTGGCAACACCGTCGCCCTGGTCGGCCTCGACCAATTCATCACGAAGAACGCCACGCTCACCAGCAACAAGGCGGTGGACGCGCACCCCATGAAGGCCATGAAGTTCTCCGTCTCGCCGGTTGTGCACAAGTCCCTCGCCTGCAAGAACGCCGCCGACCTGCCCAAGCTCGTCGAAGGGCTGAAGCGCCACGCCAAGTCGGACCCCCTGGTGACGTGCACGATCACGGAGACCGGCGAGCACGTCATCGCCGGCGTGGGGGAGCTCCATCTGGAGATCTGCATCAAGGATCTGCAGCAGGACTTCATGAACGGCACCGAGATCGTCGTTGGCCCGCCCATCGTGGCCTACCGCGAGACAGTTCTAGCCAGGTCGTGTCGCACCGTCATGAGCAAGTCGCCCAACAAGCACAACCGGCTATACATGGAGGCCTGGCCGTTGGAGAAAGAGCTCGCCCAGGCGATCGACGACGAGCTCTTCGGCTCCAAGAACGAGGTCAAGGTCCGCGCCAAGGTCCTGTCCGAGGAGTTCGGCTGGGACAAGGATCTGGCCAAGAAAATCTGGTGCTTCGGTCCCGACGCGACCGGCCCCAACATGTTCGTCGACATGTGCAGGGGCGTCCAGTACGTGGGCGAGATCAGGGACTCGGTGGTCGCCGGCTTCCAGTGGGCCTCCAAGGAGGGCGCGCTCGGCGAAGAGAGCATGCGCGGCGTCTGCTTCGAGCTCTGCGACGTCGTTCTGCACGCCGACGCCATCCACCGCGGCGGCGGCCAGATCATCCCCACGGCGCGGCGGGCCATCTACGCCGCGCAGCTCACGGCGATGCCGCGCCTCATGGAGCCCGTCTACCTCGTGGAGATCCAGGCCCCGGAGAGGGCGACGGGGAGCATCTACGGCCTCTTGAGCAAGAAGCGGGGCAGCGTGATAGAGGAGAGGCAGAGGCCGGGCACGCCGCTGGTCAACTTCAAGGCCTACCTACCCGTCACCGAGTCGCTCGAGTTCACCGAGAGGCTGCGTGCCGAGACCTCCGGCGAGGCATTCCCGCAGTGCGTCTTCGACCACTGGGAAGCCGTCAACTCCGACCCGCTAGAGGAGGGCTCCACGGCGGCGAAGCTCGTCGGGGACATCAGGAGGAGGAAGGGTCTCAAGGACATGATGCCCGTCCGAGTTCGAGGACAGACTTTGAGTTCCTCGTGTTGGTTAGTTTATAGTTCTATTGCTTCCTAGAGTTTGTTAATTTCTGCCACTGTTAGTTTGCGCTGCAAACTTGTTAATCGCATCTGAGTTCTGCTTTGAGTTAGGTTTACTTCCATTGCCTGGTTTTGGCCTTTGTTCACTTGTAAAAGTTCAGTTGTAAGAGCAGTTACGCTAAGCCGTAATGAAATACTATGTAGGTGTGTAATACTTGTTCATTCCACGTTCTTATTGCTCTTGATTTCGGTTTATTTTTCCTTTTGCCTAGTAAACAAATCCATCAATTTAAACCTGCCCTGTTATCCAGCAATTTGTAAAGATCCATGCAAAAATTTAAGATGTGAACCCAAAATTCGGTAATAAAGATTATATCTAAGCAGTTCAGAAAGATTAATGACTGCAAATACCTTTGAAACAACTGGGGCAGCTGGTTACTCCGTTCCATCCACGAGTGCCAGGATGTGAACGTGATTAGCACTCTGACGCCACGCCAAATCCTTTCTGTTCGTACAATCGTACGCCGCTACAATTTCCCATCACTCGATTCAGTTGTGAGTTTGTGACAAGTTGCCCTCTGTAGCAACCATGGTGAATTCCAGGAGGAGGTCGACTTGAGTGGTGACCGGCGTGTCGGAAAGGAAGGGGAGGCTGGCGGCTGCGGACTGCGGCGGCGAGGAGCCGAGGACTGACTGAATAAGATTGGAAGAAGGAATCCGGCGAGCAGGTAGCAAGCAATCTGGTGACAAACCAACAGCAGAAAATTCTGAAAAAAAAAATGAGGATATCGCAACCAGTAGGAGATGCAAATCATAAGCAGGTCCACATTTTTCGATCAAAGAAGAAGCTCGTTTTGGCCGGAGCCGGAGCAACGCGCCGACCGGAATCATACTGCAGTCAGATGTACCCAGACCACGCTACGATGCACCGCCGTCCACCCACGAGCTAGCCACCTCCGCCGACCTGCATCAGGGACCCAGCTCCCGAAGCGCCGCCGCGCGGCAGCATCACCGGAGGGGCTTGGGCCGTCACCGGCGCGCGCGGAGAGCCGCCGGGGGGGGGACGGATTGGAGGGTGAATCTCTACGGAGGCTCGCGTGGGGGCGCAATGGCGGCGGAGCTAGCGGAGTTCGCCGGCGGCGGCACGCGGCCTCGTCGCCTGCTCCGGCGCCGGCCCGAAAAGTTGAAACGTCCCCTCGCCCTTGTGGGGTGCTTCTGTAAATATTTTGGCCGAAATGATCAAATAAGTCCCTAGTTTGGGTCTCGACTGTTAGTCGCGATCCAAACTAGGGGTTATTTTATAAATTATGGATTTAGTATTTTCAGAATACCCCCTGATTTGGATCGAGATTAATAATCACGATCCGAGTTAGGGGTGTATTTGTAAACATTTGGATCGTATATTTTCATATAGCCCCCTGATTCGGAAGACTCCAACTCCCGCACGTCCACCGGTGACGGCCGCCGCAGTCGCCGTCCTCCCCGTGTTGCCTTCGAACCGGAAGCGCAAAGACCCAGGTTCGAACCCGATCCCTCCCTCCCATCACCCGCATTGCGTTTGCGTGGCGTCGCCCCACTTCACGACCCTCGCTCGTGGCCATGGCGGGGCCGAATCTGCCTCGGCGCTCCCCCCGCCGCCTTCGGCAGTGAGGCGGTGGAGAGAGGTAGGAACAGGTCCTTGTTGCTCGGGAAGCCGAGGCAGTAGGCCACGCGGAAGGACGAGGGGGGAGATCCTCGCGGAGGTGGCAGAGGAAGGGACTCAGCGTCGGGGAGCATGCTGCAGTGGGCGATTGGTACGGCCCGGGAGTTCGGGGGCTCATCATTTGTTGAGGCTCGAGTTCACTGAGAGGCTGCGTGCCGAAACCTCCGGTGAGGCATTCCCTCAGTGCGTCTTCAACTACTGGGAAGCTGTCAACTCCGACCCGTTAGAGGAGGGCTCGACGGCGGCGAAGCTCCACGGGGACATCAAGATTCAGGAGGAGGAAGGGTCTCAAGGACATGATGCTCCTGTCGGAGTTCCACGATAGACTTTGAGTTGCTCCTATTGGTTAGTATATAGTTCTATTGCTTCTTAGCTGTTGTCTGCCACTATTAGTTTACGCTGCAAACATGTTAATCGGATCTGAGTTTTGCTATTCGAGTTAGGTTTACTTCCATTGCTCATTTTGGTCTTTGTTCACTTGGAAAAGTTCAGTTGTAAGTGTAGTTATGCTAAAGCAGTAATGAAATATGTAAAGTGTGAAATACTTTTGCTCATTTCACATTCTTATTGCTCTCGATTTTGATTTACTGTTCCTTTGACTGAGAAAACAAATACGTCAATTTTAACCTGCCCTGTTATCCAGCAATTCCTAAAGTCCATGCACAAATCTAAGATGCTGAATTCCAACTCTGGTAACAAGATTCTATATAAGCAGTTTCAGAAAGATTAATGACTGCAAATACATTTGTAACACATTTTCTGTAATTGACTGAACATTGCCTGATACCGAATAGTGGGACAGGTGAATGTTTTAACAGCTTCATGCCTGCATATAGATTCAGACTCTAAGGAACTATGGGCTGAATTAATCATCCTGGAGACATTGAGAATAGGAGGCTGCCAAGAGAGCAGCGTCAGTGCCTGACCCATCTTCTGCCTGTTTAATCACGGCAGAGGATGCCACTTCTTCCCCCAGCAAGCCCCTCAGAGTGCTCTCCATGCACTGGGCAAAGAATGTATAGTACTTGTAAACTCCGCCATCCACAGCAATCACTGTCCTCTGTTCGTCGGGGCTTACAGTGTCTTGCCCGAGCTTTTTTAGGATGCCGTAGACTCCAGCAGCAGGAAGTCGTGCACTACGCCTGGCAACAACCTCACAAAGATCCACGAGTACTTTTCTTGTTTTGTAACAGGTGTTTTGTATCTGAAAACAGATCAAGAATAAGGTATTTTGTAGGGATTGAACGGGTAGTAGGATAATTTAACAGCAAGGCCAAAAGATGAATACCCCCAATATTTATTTCAGCTTGATGCCAGCTGTCTGGAGGTCAGGTGTTGTGTCTTGATGCATCATCAGCATGTGAAGCGTACTAGAATGCAGCACAGACCAATTTAGTTAGTAATACTTGTTTCAAACTAAGTGGTTAAGTTTAGTTGAAAAACTGACAGGTCATGCTTTAATTTAGGGGAGAAGAAGAACTAGATAATGAAAGCGTAGAAATTACGGAAGCATATTAACATTCTACTCATTTCAATTAACTTACAGGTTTAGAATAATGCTTTGCTACTGCACAGGGATAGCCTGATAGGTCTCCTTGGTCATGGCTTGAATTCTTTAAAAAGGGTAATATAGTGTGCGTGGGAGGGTTTTTTTGGTTTTTTTCTCCCTTGAAAAAAAGCCCTTTGTACTGGTGACTGGCGCTACACCCTTCTTTCTTCTTAATTTATTGATATGCAGCTCTCCTGCCGTCCTGCTTGTTCGAGAAAAAGAATAATGCTTTGCTACTGCTGAGTTCTAACTGCAGGCTAAGTCAAACCAGTGTGTCTATCCTTGCATGGATTGACGTTGACGGACACAGGGTTGGTGAAAAGATCTTCATTTTTTTTTGAAAGTCTAAGTTCTTCCAATTTAGCCATTGTTGTGGAGTAAGATGTGCAGCTGTTTTTCAAGTTTACTGATAGCGTATAGATACGGCAAGATGTCATGAAATACCAGGCGCAGGATTTTCTCACTTAATATGTTCATTAATTTCTAATTTTCTGCATTCGTGTTGGTACCATTCAGCTCATTAGGACAATTGCCCGTCAGCAACAGCTTTAAAATTACAAAACCAACTTGTACTTTTGAATGCCAATTGCACATTTATGAGCAGTCAACAGGAAGTTATTCACGACAAACTGGTGATTGAAAGCCATACCTCAGGATATATGGGATCTCAAGTTTTTCAGGTACACCATCAGCAAACAGAGAAGCTTCCTGAGCCATTTTTAGCAAGACTCTTCGAACAATTTCCCCCATATACATGCCAGAAATCAACTTCTCATAAATCTGGCAGCACCATATTGCCACACAGTCATTACCAACAAAAAGATGAAAGATCATAAACTGTAGCGTATGAAGGGCAATACTTGTTCACCAGGGTTCAAACTTTCTGAATCCAAGGCATGGTCAAATTCAGTCAGAGGAAGGTGAGAAGACCTAAAGTTCCCCCATTCCATGTTTATCACCTGTTAGGAAGCAAAGCTACTAATAAACCCCCTCATAAAAGTATGTCAAGCCTATCAATGAAGCATAAGCCTATCCTTGCAATCACAGGGCAGTAGTGAAGACACTCACCATATCTCCAGACTTGGGAAGTGGGCCGTGCCATTTAGGAATTGTGTGTGCATGATCTATGTATGCCGCATTAGTACCAGTACCCAGTATTACTGCAGCAATAGCGTCATTATCCGCATATTTGGCAGCAGCCAGTGTCCCTACTGTATCATTGACCTGCCATGTAACATTTTATATATCAGTCTCTACAAGTAAAGGACAACTAAGGCATGAGTGATGCACAGTAAGTTTTAACGTCTTGTTTGCAAAACGTATTAATCCAATAAAGGGTCTTATGGATCAAATGAATCTAACCAATGCTGTGACTTTCATATCAAGTCCTTGACGTTTGATAGCCTTGTTTAATTCTGCCACAACATCCATGCCAACCTGACTTCAAGGCAACACGAGACAAATAAATTGTTTATAGCTACTTAGAATATAACATAAAAACAACATGTAGCTCAAAATAGAAGATCTTAGATTTGCCCTATCTGAATAAGGATGATGCACAGCAGTTTCCCGTACCTGAACAAAATCATATTCTTAAATTACAGTGTTTGGTTTGAATAGGCAAGGTAAAAGAACTGACCATTTCATCAATTGTAAAACCTTTTGTCCACTTGATGAGAGTGCCAGAGGCAATTGAAGTTTGCTTCACCGGAAAGGAGAATGTAAAGCCTAGCTGTCTCTGCACGCCCTCAGGAAGATGATAATCTTCACCTTCGGAGGCAACAAACTTTGCTAATGCAGCAGCGATGAAATCGAACAGTTCCTAAAAGCAAAACATGTCCAAAACTTAGTGCAGTATGGTAAATTGATTTAAAGAAATGTATCATTTAAAATGGAAACAACTATTACATTTGCACCTCCGGACATCAAATGCCGAGGAATGGACACCCCTTTAGATTCTTGCTTGATTATTCGCTGTTCCTTGCCCCCCAACTGAACTCGTAAAACACAAAAGTTTGTTCCTCCAAGGTCAAGGGCATAAAACAGCCCTTTCTTATCCCTTGAAAAATTTCCTTACAGATGTCAGATATACTACTGTATATGCTAAAATGCCACCTCATGCAACAGATGAAACATTTGAAAGGCACACCTGAACAAAGAAAATAATGGTTCAATCTGTACAGTTGAGACTAAAACGCAGACCTAAGCTCTACTGATACTATCAGTTAGCTGTACTGGACAAACATCCTCAACAAAGCCTGCCAATCAAAAGAAAACAGAATAAAAAGGAAAGCTTTTGCGGTCAACGCCCTCGCCGTCAGATGAAAGCACAGCACCCCACCACATTAGCAATTACTACCGTGCGTCCATGGCAGATTGACAGCAACCACACGACCCATCCAACAGAGACAAAAGTGTCCCTCGTTTTAAATCTGGCTATAGCTGTTTGAGAGAGATTTAGCTAAATTCTTTTACGTACAATTTAGCTCTTAGCTGCTGCTATAGCCCGTTATAGCTGACTATAGTCTATTTTTGCTATAGATAGCTAAATGCCTTAGCCGGCTATTCGAAACATTGGTCTTAATCGAAGAGGCGGTGTAGATTACCCGGAGGGGAGGGAGTCAACGTAGGTGACGAGCATCTTGGGGACGACGCTCCCGTCCCCGCCCTCGGGGTCGTCGGAGGCGAGCCCCGCGCGCATCTCCGCGGCCATCGCGTCCGCCACCTGCCGCAGCCGCTCCGCCGGCGCCGCGCACCGCGCCTCCATGTCCCGCAGCACGGCGTCCGCACGCGCCCACCGCTTCGCCTCGCGCAGCCTCTGGCGCGCCAGCACGGCGGCTGCAGCTGCAGCTGCGAACACCGCCGTAGCCGCCGCAACCATCGCCGGCTTCCTCATTGCCGCCGTTGCGTTCGCCCCTTGGCGGCCTCGGTGGTCAACGGTGCCACGGGAGTTGGTGGCCGCCGCCCGCAGCGCTGGTCGGTTAAAAGAGTCAACTGTCAACCAGGACCCTGGCTTCGGGCTGGGCCCCGCACGTTCGCACGGAAGTACAAGTACGGAACTGAAGAGATGATGAGAGCGGCGGTGGCAGCTTGAGTGATGGGTGTCGTGCGGTGTACTGCTCACTTGTTCATCATACAGGGTAGGAGCTACGGTAAAATGGAACAATGTAGCAAAAACTACATAACCTGTAATTTAGAATGGATTAAGTAAAAGATAATAATCTAGAATAACATTTATTTTCCTTTTATTTTGAATGGAGAGTATAACATTGCAACAAGTTGCTGATTTCTTTTGTTACAATTTTGATTCATACTGCGTGCGTGTCGGAGCCACACCATTACAAAAAACATGACACGCCAAGCTTGTTTCAGATGCTTGGACTAAGCTTATTTATCATACGTTGCAAATGATTTTGCAAACAACCAAACCGTGGTTGTTGTTTTTTTTTTTGCAATAGAACCAAGCATACTGCTCAACACAATAGTTTATGGTGGAAAACTCAAAATCTAAATAACATATAGAGTGGTTTTGTTTTTTATGAAACATGGTTTTTGCTATTTTTTTTATTAAAAATACCCTTGAGACTGATACAGTGGTCATAGCACGTGCTTTGACCTGTACGGTCAAGTTCGACGACAGAGTGCGAGGACCCAGTGACCCCACCGTGCAGCGGCAAGGAGAGTCGAAGGCCCAGCGTGCATACTCCCTGTCCCGAAAAGACAGGCTTTATTTCCCTGGTCTAGTCGCCTTCTTCGGTTCTTCCTCCCCGAGCACGAGCAGCTAGTCCCGTCCCGTCTCTAACCCTACAGGCTACAGCGCCGACGACGAGGAGGCCATGAGGGGGAAGAAATCGCTCAAGGATCTCAAGCTCTCCGTGCCGGCGCAGGAGACCCCCGTCGACAAGTTCCTGTCAGTCTCCTCGATTCCTTACCCTCAACTGCCCCCTCCCCTCTGCCTTTGGATCAATCTCTGAAATCCTTGCGATTTGAGTTGCTAAGGCGGTATTTATAAGAGCGATGTTTGTTCCCTCTCTCTGTGTATCTTTGTCTGAGGCTCCCGATGTTACCTACAGTTCCAGGTCCAGATCGTGCCTAATTCTGTTTATCCTTGGACTTGGCCGTGAATTGGACTGTTCATCTTCACAAGTTGATGCGCAAAGTGAATTGATGTCTCAGAATTTGACAGCTGGTGCCTCTCTGTAGGACGGCGAGTGGTACATTCAAGGATGGCGAACTGCGGCTTAATCAAAGCGGCTTGCGGCTTATCTCCGAGGAAAATGGGGATGAAGATGTGAGTTCCAGATCGGCGAGAATTATTTTCTGTTCTCTGTTGATCCGTGCACTAGTATTGTTTCAAACTGTACTTCGTGTGGTGACATTGTAGATTTTCACATAATAGAAGTGCGCATAACAGTTGGATTCCAGGCCATTTCTTCAGTTTTATTGACTTTGTTGATTGAAAGATGGAATCCGAGTCCTTTAAAAAAAATGATGGAATCCGTGCAATGGCGTAGGCTCAGGAGGAGTCTTTTTATCAACTTTCTGTTTCAGGTTTATCTTGATGTACAGATGTGGATTCATGCATAGGGGCATAGGGTTTAAATTCTGCCCTTTTTGTTTGAAGTGAAACAGAATGAAGGACACCTATTGTTATGTGTTAATTATTAGGTGGAAAGATATATGCAAACTGTTTCTTTTCATTAGTTATATTAGGTGTCTGTTGTTTAGCTACTGTTGATTGTGCTCTTTATGTTCCTGTATGAGCCTGGATGCTTTCTACTGTGTTTCCAAATCGTTTTAGTCAGATCTTTACCTTGGCTCTAAACTTAGGTCTGGCTTCTTTCCGTAAGACTTGGTGTCTTCTGAACCTCCTCTTCCAGGGATGGTTTCTGTAAAGACTTCTATCCCATTTCTCAGAATAGAAGAGCTTCTCAATATAGAAGCGCGGTATCCCAGCTTTTTTTTTTTGACAGCATTCTACGTCTAGTTGGCTTGAATAATATATTGTTGGTTTGAATGATATATTGTCCCCAATGTCTTCCATTTTTAACTTCTACTCCAGTGAGGGTTCTTGTTTTCCCCTTTTTGTTTGCACTGCTATAATTTAGTTGGTTGTCAAGCAGTTTCTGAATTGGATCACATCTTTTTTTTCTTCTTCCAGGAAACAACAAAGCTGAAAGTGGAAGATGTGCAGTTATCAATGGATGATCTTGAGATGATTCAAGTCATTGGTAAAGGAAGTGGTGGTGTTGTCCAGCTAGTGAGGCACAAATGGGTGGGGACACTGTACGCCTTAAAGGTAATTTCCTGTTATCTAAATTTATCTGGTGGGTACACAGCCGACACACCGTCTAGATGTAGAATATGCACCTGCGTAATTAAAAACACTCCTAGACAGTTAAATTTATTCTAATTTTCTATTATTTATGTTTCTTGGCACGAAAAGTAACCCATTGTTCTTTAGATGGCACATGCTATGTGTTTCTTCTGACAATCAGAACTTTCTGTGTCTTATCATGTGGTTTCTTTGTTTAATCATCTCTGCAATGACATGGCCACATTCATTTCACTTTACACCATACACTCTAGTAAATGAGGTAGAAATGCAAAATGAATAGGATAGCCATATTTTCCGGTGCCAATTTATGTTTACATGCAAACTCTATGGATAAGCTAATTGTTAATGAATTCTGATGCTAACAAATGATAGCATCAGCAAATATTATAAGCAAGTGAAAAGTTCTGGAATTCTCTGTTGACTGGATTGTGATGTCATCTCAACCATATGACCTATCGCTTGATGGATTGAACAGTATTACAATTTCTCCTGTAGGGTATTCAAATGAACATTCAGGAATCAGTTCGCAAACAAATAGTACAAGAGCTCAAAATAAACCAGGCAACACAGAGCCCTCATATAGTTCTGTGCCATCAATCTTTTTACCACAATGGTGTAATATATCTTGTTCTTGAGTACATGGATCGTGGATCTCTTGCAGACATCATTAAGCAAGTGAAGACAGTTCTGGAGCCCTACCTTGCGGTACTCTGTAAGCAGGTTTGTATTAAGTTGGTCTTTGTTTTTTGCTTTGACTTGTCCTGTATTTGGAATAAGCTCACATTTATGTTATCACGATCTCTTGATACTTGAAATTACATTCTTTACAGAGCTAACATTGAGTAGTGCTATGTTAATTCAGGTCTTGGAGGGTTTATTATATCTTCATCATGAAAGGCACGTGATTCACAGGGACATAAAGCCTTCTAACTTGTTAGTCAACCGTAAAGGGGAAGTCAAGATTACTGACTTTGGGGTAAGTGCGGTGCTAGCAAGCTCAATGGGTCAGCGAGATACATTTGTTGGAACCTACAACTATATGGCGGTATGTTGAATTCATCATATTCTGTGCCATGTGATTGCTATTCCCTCCGTTCCAAATTATTAGTCGTTTTGGCTTTTCTAGATACATAGTTTTTGCTATGTATCTACATATATATTTTTTTGTCTAGGTGCATAGCAAAGCCTATGAATCTAGAAAAGCCAGAACGACTGATAATTTGGGACGGAGGGAGTACCTGCTAGTTTATGTTCATCAATGAATTCTTTTCTTCATTCTTCAGCCTGAACGGATTAGCGGAAGCTCGTATGACTACAAAAGTGACATATGGAGTTTGGGCTTAGTAATACTTGAGTGTGCCATTGGGCGGTTCCCCTATATACCTTCAGAAGGAGAAGGTTGGTTAAGCTTTTATGAACTACTGGAGGCTATTGTCGATCAGCCACCACCTTCTGCACCTGCAGATCAGTTCTCTCCAGAATTCTGCTCATTTATCTCCTCCTGGTATGCTAAACATTCTTTTCTTAAGTTAGACATTAAAATTAGTTTAGTTAATACCTTTATGCTTGTTAGCAGAAATATTTGAAGCTGTTAATAAAGCTGCCTGATGCCACTTGCTTATTAACATAAATGCAATATTTCTGGTGATTCAATTGATCCTCATAGATAGAGGACTTTGTCTAATAAATTATTCTGCACCTGTTGGATGAACATATTTTTCAGCATAGTAGTGTATTTATTTGAGCTTCACTAGTTAATGGAACACAATTCCTCATTGATTTACAAATAATTAGAAACCCACTTAAGCTCATTTTTTTATCATAGGGCCTTTTGTTACAACCTTTCATAGTAGAGTTGATTATCTCCTGAAAACACTGCAGTTGACCCATAATTATTTGCACATCAAGTAGATGCGGGATTACTTTGCAAGCAATGTCTCAGTGGGTAAAACACTTAAAACAGGGCATTCCCTTGCGATTGATATTATCCTTTTTAACATTTACTTCACTGTGGAGCCGCAGTTGGTGGGTACTTAGGATTCTATGCTAGCTAGCATGTTAATGTTGTACATTTATGGTTGATAGTTGATACATCAGCGTGTAGTACATAAACTGAAACCTGAAGTTCAATTTATCAACACTTAGTTTGAGGCACACGTGTTTGATGGTTGACAGTGTTTTCTAGATTGATCAACCTAGACTGTGAGGTTGTGACTGTACCTACCCTAGAAAACTTTCTTTGTTATACAGTGTACTAATGCATTTCTTTTGTGTTCACTGTCAGGTTGATTTTCATGATAAATTTCATAAAAGAGAAAAACTTACAAATCTTGAGCTCAACTAATTTTTTCTTACCATCTTATCATTGTTGATTTACGTCATCAGTGTGTAATGTATTGAAGCCTTATACTTTTTTTACTATATTGATTTGCAGCATACAAAAGGATCCAGCTCAGCGGATGTCTGCTTCAGAACTCTTGGTCAGGATTGCCTTTTGACTGATTAATTTTCTAATGAATCTGACTGTGGCATTTTTTTTTGAGTAAGTTGTGCTGAATTGCCATTTATGTTCTCGCAGAACCACCCTTTCTTGAAGAAGTTTGAGGATAAGGATTTAGACCTGCGGATTCTCGTGGAGAGCCTGGAACCTCCAATGAATATACCCGAGTAACCCTGTCGTCAGCCTTCAGTGGGACGCTTGGGCCTTTGTATGTTTTCAGGGTCGCCCTCGACGACGCCCCTCGGCATCAGGCTTCAGCACATATTCTCCTGAACTGCAACCTCCACATGAACATGCCAGAACATCATCGTATGGTCCAAGTCCCTTTTGACGAGTTGAGCAAAAGAATAGAGGGAATCGCGCTTAGTTCCTTCTTGTCGCCTTTATTGTAGCTATTGTTGCGACGGGCCCTGTGATTGTGAAGTCGTGTTTTACCTTGTCTTATTAAGGGATGAATTGAAATATTCAAACCGTGCTTGCCAATATGCTGCGAGAAGGACCGCACCGCCTTTTGCCGCAATTTGACCTCAAAACGTCATTTAGGGATATACTCCCATAGGATTGAATAGAGTAAACTTAGGCTGCAAATTTCAACTTTAGAATTTTGTTAATTCCGAGATAAGTGGGATTCAGCTTTTGAGTTTGCGGAGACCTGCGGACTAAAAGCATCAAGCAACAGAGATCCACATAACGGAACACATTCAAATTCCAGACTGCTACTGCCGATTGTTTGTATTGCCGACTGCTCGAGGGTCACAATTTATAAAGAGATTTATTTCAAAAAAAATCTGAACAGACATAAAAACTGAATATCACACATTTGACAATATCATTTCAAAACGATTAGGATTGGAAACAGTAAGCTTCCCACCCACCTTTACAATTTGGACTTTGAAGATCAGGATTGATTTCCGATTTAGAATCACAATCGAGATCCCAAAAATACCCCCATAACAACAAAGTCTAGTTTATTCACTGAAGCAACAAAGATTCACATCCCGAAACACATTCAGATTCAGACTCCAGACGCAAAAGCCTGCATCGATCCTTACACTTCCCTGGCGATGCATGAGGCCACGCAACCCGCGTCAGTAGTAGCACAACTCCATCATCGCGTCGACGGCGGCGTCCTCGGCGCCCTGGACCTCGAGGTAGTACATCTTGGCCTCGTCGTGCTTGAACTTGCGCCTGCCCCTGCCGGACCCGGCCTCCCCCTTGCCGAGCAGGGCCTTGTACGCGCGCCCCACGGCGGGCTTGGAGTGGTTGGTGGGCTTGCGTGGCGCCCTGACGAACCCGCCGTTGGCCGCCGCCGCGCCGTCGACCTGCACGGCGCGCGTGCGAAGCTTGCCCTCCGGGTCGACCAGGGTGCGGTCGACGGCGAACACCCACCCGTGCTGGCGGCCCTCGCGACGCATCGTGCTCGTTCGCTTGGTTGCTGTGGGAGGATTGTGTGCGGCGGCATTGGGGGCTGCCTCTGAGATTTATATGCCGGGAGACGGGGAGTCGCAGTGCGCGGCCGGCCGGTTCCTTGGCGGTCACGGCCTCACGGGTTCGGGTCAGAGTCGGCAACTTGGCGTCCAAGTCTCGGACGGTTTGTGCCGAGCGCCGACGTTGGCGAACGAGCGAGGTTGCTAGAGCTGGGCCTATGAAAGTACTGGGCCAGGCCGAGGTGGCAGATATTGGGCCTCATAAATAGGTACTTTGCGTCAGAATCATCACGGCGTACAAGAGAAGAGGACCCTTTGGCAGATAGCGAAGGAGGAGGAGCATTCTAGTGCTAGCAATGGCGGAAGCAAGAACCATTGGGTCTCTCCTGGTGGCCAACGTGCAGGAGCTCGCGGAGGCTTTGCAATAACGGGGTCGAGGGCCAGGGCCCGAGAGGCGCTGGTTGACGACTTCGACCACGACGACCAGCTAGCCGAGGCTGTGGCTGCAGCTGCAAGAGGTAGACGGACCCCTCCGGCGAGCTTACGTAGCACCGCACTCCGAGGGACAGCAACGACGGGAACGCGACCCTGCCCGTCGCCTCTTTCTGGCTGGCAGCTCCGCCGCCCGGACTCCGCCTTGGTCGGCGATTCTTGGAACAGCAGCTGACTTTCTGGGCGGCGCCGCGCGCGGCTCATGGGAGCTTTGCGCACGAACGCTGCAACATCGCGTCGTCGAGGGGGACGGAACGCGCGCGGCCCGTCGCGGGAAGAAGACAAAGAGGGCCGTCGCTGCCTGCAGTTATACGCCACGTCGATCTCAGCCGCACGAGTACGATCCAATGGTTATGAGAGGCCCAGGGGTGGACGGTATTTCATTTACCGTCCACCCTGGAGGCCTGGACGGTAGACGAAATACCGGGAGCTGGACTGGTGGAGTCCTCGCCGCCGGACAGGCGGCAGGAGCGGGTCGTGAGCCTGGACGAACAAACTAGACATGGAAAGCGCTGGCGCCGCGGCACCGCACGGCAGCACGGGCGCTGCCGAGATCACCTCTTTGTGCTGCGAGGCCGGCACGCGACGCGAGCGGAGCGCGGCAACAGGAGGTGCGTGGTCCCGCGTGAGAGCTTGGGAAGTTGGGAGATCGCCGTGGATAGTTGGACGCCGGGGAGCAACGCTACGATGCCGATCGAGGGCGTCCATCCAAAGCGAGTCCAGGGAGATGCGGTTCTGGTCGACACGCCCGGAATCCTTCAGGTGGCTATACTGATCCACGATCAAAACTTGGAAAGTTGTCCCACAATCGGACCTCATCGATATCTTCAGGTGTCTAGAGCTGACACTAGGTTCTCTGAAACGGCCCGTACAGATTGGCGAGTGGCGACCAACTCCGAAGGACGGAAGGATGGACTATTTCCATGGAGTTTCAAAGATAAGTCGTCTTGCTTTATACCCTACTAATTATGTGTAATGTTTCCTAAGTTTTTTCTGAGGTTCTTGTGTATACTCCGTATATCTATTAGTCTATTACTGCCTTGCAAAGGTGAGAGCAGGACCTGCCGGCCTTGCAAAATTTCAGCCAGGTGTTAGTGTTGTTATCTGTCAATGTACTGGAACAAGCATTATGGGTGATCATCTTGTACCACTTTTATCAGAAATTTGAAGACAGGGGGGCTTATTCGCAAGAAATTTGAAGTTTTAACAGCATCATCGAGGTCTGAAACATTTGTAGTAGTACAACCCGTGCATGCATAGTCGTCACCTGACATTCGGACAATAAGTCCGACCATAAACGAAACAACAACAGAGACTAAGATAAAATCACAAAGCCGCCTCAGTCCCCTAACACCGAAGTGCACGCCCGCACACTGTGCACCTCTCGCTCCTCCTCTGCTTCCAGGAAACGCAGCCGCGTTCACGCGTCCAGGTCACACGCATCGGCGGCGGCGTCCTCGGCGCCCTGGACCTCGAGGTGGTACATCTTGGCCTCGTCGTGCTTGAACTTGCGCCTGCCCCTGCCGGACCCGGCCTCCCCCTTGCCGACCAGGCCCCTGTACGCGCGGCCGACGCCGGGCTTGGAGTGGTTGGTGGGCTTGCGCGGCGCCCTGACGAACCCGCCGCCGTTGGTCGCCGCCGCAGCGCCCTCGACCTGCATCGCGCGCGCGCGGCTCTTCTTGCCCTCCGGGTCGACCAGGCTGCGGTCGACGGCGAACACCCACCCGTGCTGGCGGCCCTCGCGACGCATCGCTGCACGTTGCTTGGTTTGCCTGTTTGAGTGTTTGGTGGCAAGGAGAGGTCGACCGGTGGAGGTATTTGTAGGCCGGGTCGGTCGAGAGTTGTTTGGTGATCCGGCGCGAGTACGGTTCCGTGGCGACCACGGATTCGTGTCGCCGCGGGCAACTTGAGGTCCAAGGCTCTAACGGTTTGACCTCAGGCCTCAGCTGGAGAAATGCTTGGGTCGGTGAGCGCTTGCCGACGTACTACACGCGTGTGAGGCCGCATCTGGGACGCGTTGAACTTTTCTTGGGCTGACTAAGAGGAGCTCGAGTTGTTGTTGGGCCTGACCTCGAAGAAAAAACGAAGCATTCACGGCCCAACAACGCCCAGGCTCCGCCGCGTGTAGGAGGCCTGGACCCCGGCCGATCCAGCTCCTTCCGGGGCCAGTGGATTGGTGAACGACTTCGAGGCCGGGCTGGAAGTACGCCGTGGTTGATAAGAGGCAGGGCAGGCGGCGGCGGAGAAATGGGAGTGGACACCGAGCTCGTCAGGAGTTCTAGCAGAGGCGACCAGGATTAGGGGTGGTAACGTACTCTTTACAATTCAACTTAGATTTTATATATATTTAATTTAAAATTAAATATTATTAGAGCCCGACCCTTTTAACGTTCGGCCCTTAAATTATTTAGGCTAAAATTTAGAACTCTTCACCATCCTAATCAGGATCTAGTGGCGGTGATAGCAGAGGCACTGCTCCATGATGGTGGCCGTGTGTGATTCCTCTTAGCATTCATCCCCTGGTGCTTCGATTGAGGAAAAGCTATGTCTCACCGTGTGATTCGTTGTTCTCTCTCACTCAAATTTCTGGAAGCTTCAGTTTCAGCCACTTACTTGAGAATTATTTTTTCCATCTGGGCTGTATTGGATAATTTAGTTTGGGGTTTTATTTACCATTTTCCTGCTAGAGACTCAACTGGCTGGTTTGAAAGCAAATGTCCTTTTTCTCAGCCAATCTATTTGATTCCCGGTTTATCCTCCACTCATCCTTATTCGTAATTTGAATACTATTAGTTACAATTAAATTGTGTTATGTTGACAGTAACCATATGACTGTAATTTTTGTGTAAATTATGTGTTATTTCTAATGGAGTGTCCTGTCAATTAAATATATTGAATATGCATTTTCTGGATGCAGCAGCAATCTGATTACTGTTAACTTCCTTAAAAAAAGTTGAATAACTTCGTAATCATTAATAGCTTACTAGGTTGAACATATAGTTATACTCACGGTGCAGATATGTCAAATTTCAAGTGTGCTTTGTACTGTCATTTATATAGGTTGTGGGTGTAATTTAAATTATTTTGGTTGTTCTGCGTTTTTAGCATTTGGCATATGTGGGATTTTAAAGGCGTCGCAAAATTTCTGTTTTTTTATTCTGTAGAAAATTTATGTAAAATATTTGTAATTTCTTATAGTATGTTATTTTGGTATTTTCCTCTTATTGCTTCCATCTTTTATGCTTTTCTATGTTTTTACTATTTATTTTTGATTTCATTTTGGTACGTTTGATTTTGATCTGATGGATATAAAATTTGGGTGATGTACGTCTCTGTTTCACTCAAATATTTTGTGGTGTACATTTGAGTGATTTGAGTGTCAAAATCACTTGAGTGATGGAACGCTCCAAATCACCCGAGTGAAGGATAGACAGACCCTGAGTTGAGCCTTCTCCTGATTCATGTATCACTAGCAATTTGAATTTTGTAGTGTAATGGAACTTTTTGTGAGTGTCATATTTCGACCGAAATTTGCAGTTTCAGCAGAGTTCATCCATGCCCACTCGGAAACGATTACGTTTTCTGTCTTCGGATTAGAATTAGAAATGGGCACTGGTGCCTCATTGCCTGCACTGTCTCACATGAAGCCCGAATGCATCAGCTCCCTACTCTTTACAGTCAAACAAACCCTCCGTGCGATATGAACAGGTGCGCCCGCCGGTATGTAGGCAAGCAAGGCGCTGGCAGCAACCTGCACAACGTTACGTGTACGAGGGATATTTTTGCTGGCACGGCGACCCCTTGCTGCTCCATCGACGCGATTACGTAGCGCCGCCTCCAGGTTGTGCTCGGCTCGGCACATGTGCCTGCTGCTTCTTTTTCTCCGATCCAACCTCCGACAGGATGAAGGAGAAACCGACCCGCTGGGATGCGCGGTTAAACGGGGCGTAACCGCGTAACCAAGTAGCTCCACGACGTCGACGAAGATATGGATGCCGGGCCGGTCCTCAGGACGGACCCCAGCAAGGGCCGCCGGGCCGGCCTACGCGCGCGGCGAGGCCCGTGTGCGGCTCTCGCATTCCAAGAAAGCACGACGTGTCGCCGGCATGAAGGGGAGCGCCAAATCTCCCCGCATGGCGGGGAGTGCGCGCACCGGCGGCACGGCTGGTTTCGTGCGTGTTTCATTTCAATTCATGATGCTCTGCTCCGCCAGCCCGCTCGCTGACTGCTCTGCGCGCGCCCATCTTTTTTTTATATGGCATTTTATATATATATATATGTATATGTATGTAGCTGTTTGGATCCGAGGACTAATTTTTAGTCCGGATCACATCGGATATTTAGATACTAATTAAGAAGTCTAGATATGAGCTAACTATAAAATCAATTGCATAAATGAAGACTAATTCACGAGATGAATCTATTAAGTATAATTAATCCATCATTAAAATATGTTTAGTGTAACACAACATTACCAAATTATGAACTAATTAGATTTAATAAATTCATTCCGTGAATTAGCCTTCATTTATGCAATTAATTTTATAATTAATTTATATTTAATATATCTAATTAATATCAAACATTCTATTCGACGGAACTAACGATTAACGATTAGTCCCGGGGCCTATATGTACGTGGTCGTAGCTAGACTTGCTGGTTCAGTTCGTGCCCACGCCGGCATGAGGTGAGCATCACGCTGCGACTGTACAGTCCGACGACGCGCGCGTCAATGACGCCCGCTACTCGTTCACGGTGGTCTGGTCAGCGGCATATACTCGGCGTCATCAAGCGTGTACTAACAGTCTATTGCACGGTCCCTATCGCCCAGAAGTCAGAGCTCGAATTTAGGGACGGTGGTATTTTGGTCTGACGGGGCGTCACCGAGTACCACGAGCCCCTTGACTTTTCCACGGGAAACTGCTCATCGGTATTGCTTTGTGTTGTTAAATATTGATCGTTTCTGTCTCCAGCTACATCAATTTGCGTTACACGATTATTTTGCCACATTTTCTTTCTTTAGCCGACAGAACTATGATCGACATCAATTTAAAATGTATTTTAATTTCCTCAATAATATGACGCTCGGGAGGGCAGGAGGCGGTTCTAGAGATGCTCGGAGCTTAGACGCTCCACAATGTGTATCTTGAGTGGTGCCCAAAGAGGTGAGAGAAGATTTAAGTATCACTCTTCACACTCGTGAGAGGAGATGTCAATTCTAAGTGACGCTCAGAGAACCTGGAGCGATGCATGTTCTTGCATCGGTGCTTGATCAGTAAATAATGATTCTTCTGCCGTTCTGCTCATGAGAACTGACAAAGGGAGGACATAGAGAATCTGTTCTCGCGGAAGGAATAGAGGAAGACGGTGGTAATATTCTATTTCATGTGGGGCCATGTTCATAGATAGCACCGGTGCTGGTTTTTCACACGCTGCAGCAATCTTAGCCTGATGCTTATTTTCCCTTTGTGGGATCCAATTCTTTTAGCATCACTAGCACATTGCGGAGGACCTTAGGGCCCCAGCCACGGTGGGCACGATGCGGCCTCCTGTACTGTGTCCAACCAAAATAAAGAGTATACTTTTGTCATGCACATCTAAAAAAAGCAGCATGTAAGTTGAACGGCGTAGATGGATCTTATGGCGGCCATGTGAATTTTCTGAGTTGTCGAAGTTGCGTGCGATGAAGTGTTCCCGGGACCAGCACGAGGTGGCATTGGCATAATTTTTCCAGCATCAACTACGCTGTTTTTAGGCAGTCTAATACATGCACTCAACGGGATTGCACGAACGATCATCATGACGTCTCTTGTCGTCATCATCGTCCAATCACTGCCTAGCACAACCTACTGGTACCACGCAACACCAACTTTGAGACCAAGCCATGCGATGTCAGTAGTACTGCAACTCCTGCGTCACCGCGGTAAACTCGTCGTAAGACGCGGCCAGGAGGTCTTGGAAGGAGTACGCGGGCAGCAGAGCCGCTCCGAACGCGTCATCACCAACAACGCCGTAACAAGCGTCGAACAGGCTGCTGCTGCTGCTGGACTCGGACAACAGCGTTGTGTCATGCACGTCCATGCTGGTGGGCCACACGGTGGCGCAGCTCCCTGAGCTGCTACCCGTCGTCGGACTTGTTCCAGACGAGGACGACGGCGTCGCTGCTGACGACGACGCTTCCCCGGTCGACGACGACGGCGGTCCGGTAGTAGTTGTGGCCAGCCACGACGACTGCTGCTCGATGAGGCCCAGGAGCTCCGCGTACAGCTGCTCCGACTTGAGGAGGAGGGCGTCATCGTCGACGGCGGCGGCGGCTGTTTCTGATGCTGTGTCGTCGAGGTTGGCGAGGGCTGGAGGTGTCGGCGGAGGGGGCTCATCGTCTTGGGACCGGCTGTCCGCGGCGGTGGCGCTGCCGTCGTCGTCGCTGGCAGGAGGTGGTGGCGGCTTTCCCTCTCTTGTGGACGCCAGGTACCTCTTCTTGAGCTTGGTGTTCCAGTAGTTCTTGACGTCGTTGTCCGTCCGGCCGGGGAGTCTGGACGCGATCACCGACCACCTGTGTACAGGTCGAGGTCAAGGCCATCCAAAAGCATCATCAGTATTCAGTATCTAGATAGTAGCAGTATGAAGCATGTAGTTAGCGATGCATATGCTTCGTGCTTAATTTGTCGGTCATCATGCAATGCATATATGTATATATGCAGCCGTACTTGCTTCCGATGTCGCCGTAGAGGGAGAGGATGAGGTTGTCTTCCTCGTCGGTGAAGCCGCCGTGCCGGAGCTCCGGGCGGAGGTAGTTGAGCCACCGCAGGCGGCAGCTCTTACCGCATCGCTTCAGCCCTGACGTGAGAGCGAGGCGATAAAAGAATCATTAACTGAGTAGATAGCTCATCGTGAACTTGCATACGCTAGCGTCAATTAAACTACGTCAACCTAGCTATGCAGACAGAGACAGGCGACAGCACAATAGTTCACAGAAGAGAATAATTCCACCAAACCAAAGCCAAAAAACTCAAGTGAACCATCGGAAGCCTTTGACCACCGTGCGCCACCAACCGCACGGATGTTATGTTCACTCACGCGGAAAGCGATCGATGCTGCTCGGTGAAAAAAGAAAAGAACAGAAACTGAAGCAGTAATAAGATTCTGAAGCGCAGTCACCTGCTTTCTGGGGCAGCGCGATCCAGTTGCCGGCATTGCCGAACCGCTCGACGAAGCTCCGAAGGACGGCGTCCTCCTCCTGCGACCACGGCCCCCGCTTCACCTTCGTCTTGTCGCAGCACGGCGACCGCCCCATCGTTCCCTCGCTCGATCGACCGTCCGTTCCCCCCTAGTCGCTGAGCACCGCGCCGCCGTAGCTTCACCAGCAGCGCCGGCCGGCCGGCACGAGCTTAATTATATCTATCTACTGGAGCAGCTAGCGCCGTAGGTGATCGAGAGTGCGACGACCGAGGATTCTCTGCAACTATATAGAGGAAGGAAGAGCGGGAGCGAGGGGTGGTAGTAGGCGACAGAATGCAGAGGGAGGAGGATGTCGAGGGAGCAAGCGCCAGGCAGCGGGATTGCCGGGGCTCGGTCGCCTCTTCCTCCGGGCCGGGCTTTATATATATCGCGGCCGCGCGCGCGAGGAGCGAGCAGCAGCACGCACCGGCGCTCTGAACGAGCGAGCGAGTTGACCGAGCATGCATGTAAACTGCGTCTCGTCGAGTCGTCGTCCCGTCGACGACATCTACATGCCAAAAGAAAACTGCAGTGTAGACGGGAAGAGTTCAACCACCAAGCTTGTCGCCGTGCGTTTCGTAGGGATCATCGATGCCAAGACAACCCCCACATTATTCTATAATCTATAGCGCTGAACATGTATCGCCCTGATTTTTTTTTGTTTGTTCTGAACAGGGGAAGAAACGCACGGCCCCGTGTGTGAACTGTTCGAGCTGCCCCCTAACCGTTTCACATCGACTGAATTTTTGTTTGAACTTGTGGACAAAGCTTATGAGGATTCAAAATTAAAACACGGTTGAGAGATGCATAAGCATAAACATATATGAATATGCTTGGTCAAAGGCTCGAGCGACAAACAGGCAAGCGCGCTTGCTTGTGTGATCTGATAAGCGCGAACGAATAAAGTAGAGGTACCCTCTATATTCTTATTATTAAGACGCCGCAAACGTACGTACTGTTAAAACAAATATTGTATTCATATCTTGCTGTGTAAGCCAATCAGAGATTTGATATCGTGTCGTGGTGATAGGAGATCCTAAGCAAATATAGGAGATTGATAAGAGTTTAATTGTAACTAAATATAGTAGAGACCGGCCGGACATCTCTCCCTGATTGTTACACACGACGTCTATGTAAGCCACCGGTACCAGGCTGTTTGGTACTAATTTTCTAAGATTAACACGAAGCCAGTGACTCTGCACTTGGGCAACGCCGTTCCACTATAGCTAAGCGCCTCTGAAACTTTCTTCATGGTAATCAGAGCCTAGGTCTCCATGGCGTCAAGTTCAAGCGCATCCCATCCATTCTTCGGTACACAGATCACCGAGAAGTTGTCAAGGACAAACCATGCGCTATGGCGAGCGCAGGTGCTTGGAGCCGTACGCAGCGCACGCATGGAGGGCTATCTCACCGGCAAGGCCGTGGCCCCTGTGCAGGAGATTGAAGAAGAGAAAGCCGACGGTACGACCATCAAGGCACCCAACTCAGCATTCGAGGATTGGTTTGCTCAGGACCAGCAGGTCCTAGGGCTGCTGCTTTCCTCTGTCGGCACGGAGGTGCTGGCACAGATTGCTGCCGCAGCAACGGCGGCGGAGGCATGGGGAGTGATAGAGCGGATATTTTCTGCTCACACCCGTGCCAGGACGATGAACGTGCGATTCGCACTCACCACGACAAGGAAAGGTAACTCGTCAATTGCTGAGTATTTCACAAAGATGAAGGGCTATGCAGATGAGATGGCAGCTGCGGGCAAGCCAATGGACGACGAGGAGCTGGTGTCCCATATTTGCAATGGACTAGACGTCGAGTACAACCCGGTGGTCACATCTGTTACCGCCAGGGCTGAACCGCTCTCAATCTCTGAGTTGTATGCCCAACTTCTCAGCTTTGAGACGCGGTTAGATCTTCAAGATGGCTTGGGCGGCTCTGTTAATGCCGCCAATAGGGGCAAACGCTCAGGATCTGGTGGGCGCGGCAGCTACTCCAACAATGGTCGTGCCCACGGCGAACGTGCCCCTGGCCGTGGACGTGGTGGTCCGCGTGGGCGTGGTGGATTCATCCGCGGGCGTGGCTAGTAGCGCACCAGCGGGGTTCAGTGCCCGGCAACAGGAGGTGTGGATGAACGCCCCTTTGCCAGGTGTGCTTCAAGGAAGGGCACACGGCCAACAAGTGTTGGCATCGTTTCGACGAGAACTACGTGCCTGAACAACGTCATGTGGCTGCGGCGATGAACGCCTACAACATTGACACTAACTGGTACGGGGGCGACTGATCATGTCACGAGTGAACTGGAGAAGTTGTCCTTCCGTGAGAAGTATCAGGGGAACGATCGGATCCACACAGCTAGTGGTGCAGGTATGGAGATTAAACACATCGGTCATACTACTGTTCCAACCCAATTCAAGAATTTGCATTTAAATAATGTGCTCCATATTCCAAAAGCTAGGAAAAATCCTATTTCCGTTCGTCGCCTTGCTAAAGCTAACTCTATTTTTCTTGAATTTCATCCTGATTATTTTCTTATTAAGGATCAGGCCACGAAGAACACTATCCTTAAAGGACGCTGCCATCGAGGGCTATATCCTCTTCTATCAGATCAGTCAATAAAGCAGGCGTTTGGAGTAGTGAAGCCGTCCCTGTCTAGATGGCATAGTCGCCTGGGTCATCCTGCTTTTCCAGTCGTTTCAAAAATCGTTAGCAGCAATAAACTTCCTTGTTCTTTCGAGTTGAATAAAGAGTCTGTTTGTGATGCCTGTCAGCAGGCCAAAAGTCATCATCTTCCCTATAGTAAATCTTATAGTTCCTCAAAATTCCCTTTAGAATTGGTCCACTTTGATGTCTGGGGTCCTGCTCTAGATTCTGTTGGAAGAAACGAGTATTATGTTAGCTTTATTGATGATTTCAGCAAATTCACATGGATCTATTTTATTACATACAAGTCTGAAGTGTTTCAAAAATTCCATGAATTTCAAGCCATGGTAGAGAGATAATTTGATCGTAAAATTCTCACCATGCAAACAGATTGGGGAATGGAGTACCAAAAACTAAATAGCTTCTTTGATAAAATTGGAATTGTCCACCATATCTCCTGTCCCCATGCCCACCAAAAAAACGGAGTTGTTGAGCGCAAACATCGACACATTGTCGAAGTCGGGCTATCTCTTCTTGCATATGCATCTATGCCCCTAAAATTCTGGGATGAGGCATTTTTAGCAGCTGTCTTCCTCATTAATCATATGCCTAGCGCGGTTATTCAGCAGGATACCCCTTTAGAGCGCCCGTGCAAGCAGGCGTCAGAATATGCTTCTCTTCGGGTCTTTGGCTGTGCATGTTGGCCACATTTGCGTCCCTATAATAAGCACAAGCTTGAATTCCGCTCCAAACGTTGCGTTTTCCTCGGCTATAGCAATCTCCATAAAGGATACAAATGCCTTGAGCCCTCATCCGGTCGTGTTTTTATCTCACGGGATGTGATTTTTGATGAGACTGTTTTCCCTTTTCCGAGCTACATGCCAATGCCGGGGCACGTCTACGTGCCGAAATAAATCTCTTACCACCAGATCTTATTCCTTTATCCTTCCATGGGGCGGAACATGTAGCAGACCGGGTGTTTAATTCATCTAATACCGCTAACCCTGCTGGTTCTAGTACATGTGATCACAGGGATGAAAATTTGCCTCCTGGCGCAAGGACTGAGGAAGGTTTGGCACAAAATGCTGGGAAATCTGTCCCGGGATCAGCGCCGGCGACAGCCGCAGACGCTGTTGTCCCGTGCGTATCACCTTCAGGTTCTGTGCTTGACGCGGCAGACGCGGCGCGGGATTCCGGTCCGTCCAGCCAGCCGAGAGCTGCCATGCGGGTTGTGCCTCCCACGCGCACCGCGGTGCGCCAATCTGACGCCGCCACGACGACACCACCAGGTGCAAGCGAGGGGGAGATGGCCGCTGCACCCGCCGTGACGGCAGTGCCTGACTCTTGTACACCTGGATCTGCTACGGTGGATGCTGAGGCATCGGAGTCATCAGTACCAGAACCACCTCGGATCAGTCTTCGTGCTGGAATTCGCAAACCCAAGGAATACACAGATGGGACGGTCAGGTATGGATTCTTTGCAGCTTCTGGTGAACCTCGGACTTAAGATGAGGCTATGAATAGTAAAGATTGAAAATCAGCCATGGATACAGAGTATGATGCCTTGATTAAGAACCAAACTTGGCATTTAGTTCCACCAAGAAAAGGAGTTAATATTATTGATTGCAAATGGGTATATAAGGTAAAGAGGAAAGCAGATGGTAGTCTTGATAGATACAAGGCCCGGTTAGTTGCAAAAGGTTTTAAACAGCGATATGGTGTTGATTATGAAGATACCTTTAGTCCTGTTGTTAAACATGCTACCATCAGAACAATTTTGTCTATTGCTGTATCTAGGGGCTGGAGCTTGAGATAACTTGATGTACAAAATGCCTTTCTTCATGGATTTCTGGAAGAGGAAGTGTACATGCGTCAACCACCTGGGTACGAGAGTAAAGCAACTCCAGATTATATTTGCAAGTTAGATAAGGCTCTTTATGGTTTGAAACAAGCGCCAAGAGCGTGGTATTACAGGTTGAGTAGTAAGCTATGTGACCTAGGTTTTAAAGCATCGAAGGCTGACACATCCCTATTTTTTTACCATAAAGGACCAGTTACTATATTCATTCTCATCTACGTTGATGATATCATTGTTGCTAGTTCTACACAGGAAGCCACCACATGCCTGCTGCAGGATTTGAGAAAGGAGTTCGCTCTCAAGGACCTCGGAGAGCTACATTATTTCCTTGGGATAGAAGTAAGCAAGGTAAAAGATGGTATTCTCCTGACTCAAGGAAAATATGCTAGAGATGTGTTGCGGCGTGTGGGCATGATGGATTGTAAGCCAGTAAGCACTCCCTTATCTAAGTCAAAGAAATTGTCCTTACATGAAGGTACTCCTCTTGGGCCAAAGGATGCTACGGTGTATAGAAGTGTGGTAGGGGCATTGCAGTATTTGACTTTGACTAGACTGTTAATAAAGTTTGTCAGTACTTGCATGCACCTACAACAGTTCACTGGGCGGCAGTAAAGAGGATTCTAAGGTACTTGAAATATACTGTGAAGATTGGTCTTCGTATTAGTAAAACAAACTCTCTTTTGGTTAGTGCATTTTCAGATGCAGACTGAGCAGGTGATCTAGATGATCGTCGATCTACTGGAGGGTTTGCTGTTTTCCTCGGATCCAATCTCATATCGTGGAGTGCAAGAAAACAATCCACCGTGTCCAGATCAAGCACAGAAGCAGAATACAAGGCTGTAGCAAATGCAACTACAGAGGTTATGTGGATACAAATTCTGTTATATGAATTGGGAATTCAGGCGCCTAGGACTGCCAAGTTGTGGTGTGATAATACTGGAGCTAAGTATCTTTCCGCTAATCCAGTCTTTCATGCCCGCACAAAGCATATAGAAGTAGATTATCACTTTGTGAGAGAAAGGGTCACAAGAAAACTTCTTGATATCGAGTATATCTCTACAAAGGATCAAGTCGTTGATGGGTTCACACAACCACTGGTTGTACGACAATTGGAGATGTTGAAGAGCAATCTCAACTTAAGAAGTTTAGATTAAGGGGGAGTGTTAAAACAAATATTGTATTCATGTCTTGCCGTGTAAGCCAATCAGGGATTTGATATCGTGTCGTGGTGATAGGAGATCCTAACCAAATATAGAAGATTGATAAGAGTATGATTGTAACTAAATATAGTAGAGACCGGCCGGATATCTCTCCTTGATTGTTACACACGGCGTCTATGTAAGCCACCGGTACCAGACTGTTTGGTACTAATTTTCTAAGATTAACACGAAGCCGGTGACCCTGCACTTGGGCAACGCCGTTCCACCATAGCTAAGCGCCTCTGAAACTTTCTTCACGTACTGGATGGGTACTGCGCAGCAACCGGCCGGGGCGTGCATTCTTAAGACTCCGGAAACGCAAGCAGTGCATATCTATAGACCAGGACCGGATCCATTTCTGGCTTGGTTTTGATTAGCAATCCCCGTACCAACAAGAACTTCTCTGGTCTCGAATGCGGTTTCCCCACTCGTGCCAGCAACTACCTGTGTACTCACGTTGCCATTGAATCGGCGTTTAGATTAGAGCTAATGTCACCGAGTTATTATTAGTTCAAACAAACAATTCTCTCCCATAAAGGCCATTATTAGCCATGGATGAATATATGCGCAGGGTGCGTTGCGTTAGATATTTAGCGAAATAAGCGACAAGCTTCTACTGAAATCGGGACAGAACTCCCAAAGTTATAACCACATTATCGTTGGCATAATTGTTCTGTTCTGTTCACTAGTTCATCAGCTCGTGCTCTTGCCTGCGCTGTTAATGACAAGTGTGGGAATTTCTTATGCAAATCTTGATACTAACCCACAAGTGGATAATTTGGATGTTACTTTAGGTTATTTTTACAACAGCATAAGTGGGTACAACTTAGATGCGGATTCAGGGGTTATTTAGGCTATTTTTCATAAGTGGGCATACGAGTTAAAAGAGTATTAGCTTTGCAAAATTAACTCTTTTTCATATTAGGTTGGGTGGGTAATTTTGAAGCAAATTAGATCTAATGGCTATAGTGTTGTTAACAATAATGATTGGGTCTACAAAATTGATGGCTATATGTTTTGCATTTTCACGGGAGTTTCTAGGATTTCTCTATTTCTAGTGCATCTGTTGATGATTAATGTGGATTCTTCAAAAGAAGTACTCATACTCTGTCTATAATTAGTTATAGTAAGATAAGTCTAGATAACAAGCTTAGAATTTCAGAACAGGGATGGAAAATATTTCACAGGAGACAGAAGACCAAGAAAATAGCAGTGTTTCTCTTTTGCAACTTTTAAATATACTCTGCCGTTATTTGACTGGGCACTTCAAGAGAGTTACTGACGTACTTATGCGTCCTCTAGAAGGAAAAAAGAGTAGAAATTCTTGAGATCAACGTCCACTGTGAGAAACGGCACTTCAGTTTCAGTTTCAAGACTGATCGAACCGGTCTTTCACTTTCTGTTGCACACATAAAAGGCATCAAGACAGCTCATCTATGCAGTCATCACCCATCATCAGTAATTTTGGGTCTACACTCTACAATGATCGGACTATAGATACGTAAACGTAAGTGGTAGATTTAGTAATGGTAACGTCGTAAGCAAATTGGTAGGTAACAACCTTAAAGACCGTAAACAAGTATGTTGACCCATTGGTCCTGTGCATATACGAACAATATTACTGCTGACCTAAGACCAGCTGCAAGGGTGTCCATCTGTAAGTACTAAATATCATTGTGCAAGTTGGAGATCAATCTGTTCTAGCTAGCTAATTTCTAATGCCTTGTTTGAAAGAAGAGGATTAATAGACACAATAATAATTCCTATATTTGAGGGGAAATAATTAATTTATGAATTAATCCTCATGGGTTTGGTCAAACCGTCTTGTAAATAGGGTCTTATCGTCGTTAACCTTTAAGAATTCATTATTCAAATTAAAACAAAGCTGTTTCATTTTGCAAAATTAGTGCTGTACGTAATTGATTTATACATGCAACTTGTTTCATCAGTTCAAGTTGATTATGTTCACTGTAATTGAGCACAAGGAGGCCTTCACTACTTATCAATACTGTGCATATAATCAACAAGATCGAATGCCTGTTGATGAAACTAGTTGCACGCAGAGCACCGTGATTTTTGCAGTACACTTCATACTGCACGATATGTCTTATGTACTTAGGACTTTGACCATAATACACTTCTCACCTAACTTGAGAGGCAAAATCTCATGGTACGGGATGTGCTGTTTGTCTTTCTTGTGGTTAACACTGGCGTTGAAAGAGTTACATTGTTGGACAATAGATAAGGGCTATTTCTTTCTGCTACTTTAAAGGGATGTGACACTCGAACTGTTTGGACGACGCGATCTTCTGAAGATAATAGTTTCCAATTCCAAATCAACGCTTGCTGCAAAATCAAGTCGCCAGTGGCCGTAGCTAGTGACAAGAACACACACGCAAATGAAGTCCTAGCCTATACAAGCAAGTCGGCATTTGTTTCTGCGGAAAAAATAGAACAAGTTGGACATGTTTAACACACACGTTGATCTTGAAACAGGCAGCAATAATTAAGGCAACAAATCATGTCAAGGAATATGCTAATTCAGATTGTTTTAGCGAGCATATATATATATTTCTCTCCTTTGTTTGTTAACGGTTGCAAACCGCAGCTGCCTCTGTTTGGGCTCATCATACCATATTCTCGTGTTCGGTTGTGTTCATATTGCTTGTCTCTGTACTAACTGCCGCTATCTATCTACATAGTACATATGAACCTGATCACCGATTAATAGGGTTGCTGATACTAAATTCCTGATAAACTTCTAGAAAACTAAACTGCTAAGAAGCATCTAGAGGATGGTCTCTCTCTCTCTCTATCTATCTAATCGACTCTAGATATATAAGAGAAATAGAATACTTAACACGTTTACAAGGCGACAGATAATTAGACCAGATGATCATTCGGTTGATCGCTATCAAAATCTTGTTAGATAGCTGACATTCTACAGCCCCGAGCAAAGAATTTCCCTATTCTACGGAAGCGTCACACCATGTGTGAATCACGATCGACCTTAGTGTATGTTAACTTGATGCACACTATACATGCATCGAAGCAGGTGGACATGATGCATAGCAGATTGCTTCTCCAGGGAAGACATGATGTCAAAGTGAATAAGAAAATATGTAGTGCTTCGGGGGGGGGGGGGGGGGGGGGGGGGGGGGGGGAGGAAGGGTCAAAATGTAACTAGAAAAACATCAAAATTCAAAACATAAACGCATGCCCTAGGAAATACTGAAAGGGCATCGTGCATTCGTGCTGTTACATTGTCGGCTCATGTCATGCAAACGATTTGCGACGGCTCAGAAAGAGTTGGCCATTTGTTCAGGACTGAACCGCTGATGAAAGTATAAAACTTTCAGAATATAAGTGCCATAGAAGAAAGAAATAAAGGAGAATGAAAGCGGCTCCATCCAATGGGTACCTTTGATCATGACGCGAATGTAAAAGCATCATCTCTGATGCAGGGTTTCCTACTTCTCTAGAATGCTGGAGAGTACATCATCTCATGATGTAAGTACAAAGACAGACAACATACGTATTTTAGAAAGATGAGTAGTTCTCAAGCGCATTCTAAAAATCAAGGTGAATAATGCATGTCGCCTGACTCCCGGACGGCATGGAAGGCTCTTGCGTCAACGCAACAGGGATGAACTTTTTCCTCTCTCTAAAAGGATGGCAAAAGCTTTTGCTTTGCCTTAACATTATTAGAAGAGAGAATTGGCCCAAAGGGAAGAACTTTTAGTGGTAGAAGCAACATCGATCCTTGTCAACACCAAAAATTGTGTTCCCTTATAGTAGTCGTAAATCATGGCAAATTGGAGAGTATATAAAAAGTTTTAGCCGTGCGATGATTTCATACCTTACCTGTTCAGAAAGAATAAAAGGTGGGAGTTTCTACTCCTCAAAAAAAATAAAAAGGAAAAACTTGGCTAGCTGAGTCTAGTTATGTTTAATTTGCTTTGCCACTTGCATGGTTAATAATATGTACTATATGCAAGTGGCTTACGTATTTGCTGCTTCTTTGTCTCAAAACCAGAGAAACAAGTAGCTGAAAACTTTATACTGGCAGATAAAGAAAGAGATGAAAAACATGTGGTCATTTTCATGCAGGTCAGTATCACAATCACCGATAGCTAGGTCAAATGAAGGAGCTGCTTATTAATGTGGCAGCAAAGGGTGGGCATATAGATCCATAAGTAGGCGATTTCACATTAAAAACTCTGCCCACCAACCAAAATGATATTGCTTGTTGTCGAACAGCTACTATCTAGGGGCGGTGTGCAAGCATGGCGTGTGTATCTCCTCTTAATGTGACATACTCTTCCACTGAAGAACAAAGAAACGAAGAAACTATTGATGTAGCTTGGGATGCAACTTGGAGCATTGAGATGATAGGTGTAATATAAGAGCAGAGCTCTGAACATCGAGAGAAGGATACAGAGAATATGTAAGCATGATATATGTTATCTCATCTATCAATATGATGTTGTTCCAATGAAGAACTAAGAAAAGACGGAACTATCAATATGCTATTGAGGTAGGACGGTATTTAGAGTTGAACACTTGAGACACAAAAAAAAATGAGAAGTGTAGATTTCGGGACAACAAAAAAACGAAGGTCGAAGAACTTTTTGTAAAAGAAAAGATGAATACATAACAAATAGATGTTGCCGCCCAGGATCGAACTGGAGACCTTCAGTGTGTAAGACTGACGTGATAACCACTACACCACGGCAACAGCTTGTGCTCGGTGGGAGGCTAAAACATTTATAACGTTTATATAGTTCTGCACTCAATGAAAATTATAAGTAGACCTTCAGATTGATTCCAGGGCGATATATTTGGACGCTCAGCTTTTGGAAATGCTGCTGAAGCACCTGGGAGTTAATCAGTTTGATAACGTGTTCTAAAATTTACCGACGCCACGCCTATATCAAAAGAACACCCATCCCCCTTCAAAAAAAAAACTCATCCCAAATAAACATTATTGCAAAATTCGGTCCCAATTAATGGTGACGTTATTCAGATATTACTGATTTGAACCTGGGATCTAGGCCACCATGTACATTCTGAACAAAATCCAGGATGCCCTGTAAATTAGCACAACTACAAATAGGATGAAAAATCTCATACATCCGGAACAAAATTCTGGCTACAGAGGGCTTCCTGAATGTCCTATACACGGATGCAAAGAACATCTTGTTGATCGCCAGGTTCGGACAGGACTGCCTGGTCCAATATACAGGGTATGTGCCCACTTGTTCAGGTATAGAAGATCAACAGCATAATTGAATATGCACCTGCAGAGAGAAAACTGCACGTGTTCAGTCTTTGCAGCAAAGCTCCACAAGATATGCACAATACATAGCATATTGGCAACCAAGATACATAAGGAAACTAAATCTCCGTAAAATATGAATAGCACACAGTTTTGCAATGATGGAAATGAATTTGTTGATCAGCAGCATTTATTAGTGCATTTTCAAAACGATGACGCTGTACTCAATGCCACCCTACCTTGATGGTTTTTCCTTGCCCAGGATTTATTTTAAACGGAAATGAATGAGAGTACCATCTCTGAGGTAAGAACAACAAAACTTATATTACTGCACAAATTACCTAAGTAACGTCTGAGGTAACTGCCAGGTGAACTTAAGAACTGATTAACTTATGAACTGTTCCAACTTCTGAATTTGCAAATCCCTCGACGTCCTTGATCAAACGACATGCGAATTGATTCCACCATGCAGGATACAGCAGGAGTTTCTGACAGCTCATTTTCCCGTTCCTGTTGATATGGGTCTAATAAATACATGCATACATGGAGGTAACAACAAAATGATGGGCAAGTATGCTTACCAATTCAGCCAGTCTCTCTTCAAAGCTACTCTCAATAGTAATAGTTGGCATAAATACTTTCTGATAAGCTTTCCTCAAACTTCGTACCTCAATTTTATGAAAATTCCATGTCAGTCTCACAAGATAGCCAAATGTACTTAGTTGCAAACTTCTAGGCCCTAGTGTTATTAAGGACGTCCTGTAGTTTTTAAAATGCATTGGAAATTTCGTTTAAAAGTTTCATTATTCCCAGATGTCTTTCCAATAAGGCACTGAGACACTGAAGCAACAGCCAACTGCCAGCTCCCTAGTGTGAACAATCATTGAATTTGATAACATGCTAAACATATACTGATACCAATGAATAACATAGAAGACATATGCATATACCCTCCCAGAAACTCTGATTAAAATACCAAAAGTAGCGAAGTACTGTGGAAAACTGCATCTTATCAGAAGGATTCCAAATTTTCAGTAATATATGAAAACCTCTTGGTCGGAGAATCCATTGCGCCTAAGACCTTCAAGATTCAGACCACGAAGCTCTGCTCTATCACCTGCAACCATCATGTACCTTGGCACATCTTGTGCAACCTGATTCAAATTGAAAGAATGAATTTTGATAACATGTAAAGAAAACTTGATATTCAAAAGGTTAAACACTGCAAGTGTCAACACTAGGTGGCTACTACTAGATAGTGGGAACTACAGTTCCATCAGGATTCAACAAGCACATAGAGGGGAAAGGAAACAAGTATGGAAACAACTATCAAATGCATGATATCAGACATGAGTGCCTCCTTGGTGAGAAAATCCAGCATAATTGATAATCCCTGAACTCCATATGATCATGTATCTATTCCTCAGAGAACACCGTAACATCAAGTGCATTCTGATTCTCTTCTTTTCTATTTTCCCATCTTTATTTTGTGAGAGTGCAGTTTTATCATACTTTTCAGACATGGTTGATAAAACTACATGAAGTATCATTTTCTTTACCACAAAAATGATGCTATGATGCTCCACTGCAAGTAATGCAGATCAAATTTCAACATACCACAGAGCCTCCACCAAGAAATGAGTATGACCCAATATGACAAAATTGATGGACAACAACAGCTCCTGCAGTGTGAATACAGTCCTGGAAAAAAAAAATCATTTTTTAAGACAAAAATGGCCTCTCAACCCAGTTGATGAGAAATAGCTACCATAGTAAAATTATTACTCACTTCAACAACTACATGGCCAGCAAACAGAGTATTATTAGCAAATATGTTATTGTTACCAATCTTGCAATCATGAGCAATATGGCACGAACCCATTATAAGATTATTGTCCCCGATAACCTGCAAAACAGATCCCTCTGAGTCAGACAGGTGACGTAAGCTTCGTGAAAAATATTGTAATCAAACAAGAAACCTGAATACCGTGCAGTCACAAAATTTGGAAGAACGATGAATGGAGCTGTACTCTCTGATCTCATTATTTCTACCAATGTGTAGAAAGCATTCATCTCCAGTCTAAACAAGAGGAAAAGGGTATTATTAGTATGCACAGAAAATAGCATTTCAAGTAGCCAAAAAACATAATCATTGTCTACTACGAGAAGTGTGCATGTGTGAGCCTAAATTTTTTCATTCACTGGTCCACAAGAGCTATTGGTTTTAAAGTTCATGATTCACAGATAATTTATAATTTTACGTATAAATGGTAAGTAAACTCTATGTCATGTGGCAATTTTATCACAGTACCTGCAACTTTGTAGTGACTATAACTTAAAAAAAGCTAACCTTATATTTCAAATCTTGGCATTTTATACCAACAGTAGCATAGTGTCCGATGATGTTGTTTTCCCCAATAATTGTCTGGCCAGGGATATCTGCACCAAGAATAGCACCACTGCCAGAAAACTAAATTCCACAGTATTGAATTGGGACAGGTTTATGTTGTTCGCATATCACATTGTGGGATATATCAGTAGATTGTGGTATCATGTACTATCCATGAATTTTACATACTGAGACATAGAGTGCTGTTAGCTATGGCTAAGCTGTTTAGAAACAAAGATTTCAAAGTAACTCTATGTGGTGAGTTCAATCTCCTTGATTATTTTTTCATCAAAAAGTTGTCATGGTCTTTTTTCAGTGCTCCAGAGTCTGGAGGGAGTGATACTCCAACCAAGATAGAGAAGCAACGACACACAAACAAATTTCCAATTGCCAATGAGAAACATCCCCAAATCAAAATATGGGTCTTGGAGCTCCATCTCATCTACTGTTGTGATGATATTCAGACTATGGTAACTGCAATCTATGCTTATTTTGATTGTACTTTTATTCCACAGAAGTTCAGTATATCTTTCTTCGATTCAATTATATTTGAAAATATGGAGTTTGAATGGAGGTCACTGCAAGCATCAACATAGTTACAAAAAGGGCGGAAATCAGGAGAAACAAAATGCGAAAAGATGCTCTCACGTTTGAACAACACATCCCTCCCCTAGCTCAGTATCTCCCACGACATGGCTCCCAGCATGTAATTGACAGGCATCACCAATCCTGGCTGAAGGCCCTACCGTGCAAAAGGGCCCTATCGAGACGCCCTGCAAATTGGTTCGAGGCACATATAGACATTAATTTTTCTACTGTAAAGAAAAAGAGTATACTTAAAATACACATAATCCACTGTTGATGGAATCAGGAAGTATCATCTTAGATTGTGAGCATTTATATCAGGCAAGCAGAATTAACTAGCAAGCACGCCCCCTGCATGAGCCTAATAGAACAGCCCAAGCAACGGCGGTTCCATCAGAAGACACATGATTTGCGCCACCACTATAACGAATCAAAGCAGCGAGCGATCAGTGAGTGGGGGCGCACGCGGGAGGCTTTTTATTTGTCGAACAAGCACGCGGGAGGGAATCACCTGACCGACGACTGCATCGGGGTGGACGACGGCGGCGGGGTGGATGAAGCTACCGGACGCCTCCCGCGCCGCTCCCTGCGAAGCACCTGCATACCACGGTGGGCGTGAGAATGAGGAAAGCGATCTGACGCGAGCGGCTGATGCGATCAGAAGAGATTAGTGGAAGGTGAGAGGGAGCGGGAGCGAGAACGCGCGTACTCGCATGGAGAAGGCGCGTGGCAGTGGTCTGGGAGAGACACGGTAGCAGCAGCCGCGCGGCGCGGGCGGCGGCGGCGGCGGCGGCGGGCATGGGGGCAGAGGTTTTGCGTTGGGGCGGAAGGGGAAACGGACCGACGGGGATGACGTCAGCCGTGCTTGGGGTTTTCGGGAAGCTGTCGCGTGCATCAGCATCCCGCGGCGGGGCCGCACGGGCGAGCGCACGGAGAGGCACAGAGACGTGTTTCTGGGTTAAGCCCAGGTTTGCCAGCTGTGCATTGGGCCTCCGCGCTGATTTGCTTGCTTCAGCAGCCGCGGCCGGCGGCGAAACATTTTGGTGCATATACATATACTAACATCCAACTTAAATTACAATTCGTTTTCGCATTTTTTAATACATATTTTCTGCTATACATCTATAATTTAGAACGAAAGGAGTACATACTATCAACACCTGCATGTTGGTATTTCATTTCGTTAGCATAAACATTTGATGCATGATTACTCTATTAATATATATTTTTTAATGGCACAAACTTTCAATCATCAAATTAGTATTCAGAATTTCTTATGGTTAACCGTGTAAAAGATGAAAGTAGTACTTCTCAATAGAAACAAAAGGCATAACTCAATAAATTCATGTATAACTCGTCTATTCTGAAAATTTTGAAAACTGAAAACATGTCTCACAATACTAGAAAATATATACTCTCTCCTATATGGTTACGTGGCACTCCTAGAATTCTAGAATTCTAGTGCTTAACTGCTCCTTCATGATCTCCCCGCACACAGGCCCGCTTGTTCTATAAATAATTTATTTCACATTAACATCCTACGAGTGTACTTGCATCAGCTTTACATGAAGCTTGGTCACTTTTTTTGTTTGTCTCATGAGCATTGTCATCGAAGAGTATCATGATTATTGTCGCTTGCATATTCATATAATACATTCATATATGTATGTGTTATGAGAAGAATATTTCAAAGCACCACCTCCTATGTTACTCCACGTTCCGTTAAATTCCCTTGCTCCTCCAACTCTTAAAGGTCACCTATATAACCTCTATTACTCTATCATTTTAAGATATTAGCATGCTAAGATGTCAAGGACTTTAATATAATACCTAAGTAACATCTTAGAAAATGATCTAGAGAAGGTTCTTCCCTTGCACACGCTGTTGTAACCACCAAGATTGGGTTTCTAGACTACTTTGGTCCGAGCATCCTCAATCAATACACCTTCTTAATGATCAATTAATTTGTTCGATCAAGCTATGCATCTAATAATGAGTGACTATTTCATATATTATCATGCAGAGTAGCTCTCATATCATGGTGTAACTGAATAGTTATAAGGGAGGTATGTTTCCAAATGTGCTGGAAGTGTCCGGATTATTACAAGAGAAATTCTGTATCTCTCTCGTTTCAGCTCAAAATAATATATACATGTAAGAAAATAGTTACTGCTCCTCGTTTTAAAAGATAAACTCTTATCTCTTTGTGTCTTATTGAGCTATACATGGAAGGGTTAAATTGAAAATGAATAAAAGAAAAAGAAGAAAAAAGAGTTCTATGTACTCAATTGGTTAGGACTATGATCATGTGAGATAGCGTATGCGAAACTAGAGAGTAAGGTAGGTATCAAATAGGAGATAAAGATGTAAGATGTCGATATTTGAAAGCAATGTACTCAAATAAAAACTATGATGTAACAAAAGTAGGAAATGATATGGATGAACTGTGAAATGTCGCTTGTGGTGATCTATACAAAACCTTTACTACCATTATAATAGTGATAATAATAAAAGTATGCATAGAATGATTATAGCAAGGGTACACCTCTACAAAACTTCGCATCATGGTGCGGAGATAAGTAAACATGACCTTACAAAATTTAAAATTGTTTTAGTCGTCGTTATTGACTTGTTTGATAGAAATGGATTGGACCCTCTACCTTCGGGGACGTTGATTTGGTTTCACCCCACTCCAACAGCCCACCAAACCAAGGGTACACAAAACCAGTGCCGACACGACACGCATTTTTCGATCGGAACATATCGGAGCCGTCCGGCTCGTAGCCACGGCTCCAGATGCCCGGATTCCCGACCCCACGAGCGCCTCACTCCCCCCGAGGACCACTAATCGAGGAAATTCCAAGCCTACCCTTCCCTTCCCCTCGGCACCAAGCGGGCCAAACGAACCAAAGCGCTACCAAAGAGGTAATTACCTCGAACGCCCAAGGCTATAGACGTAATTTCTGAGCTTCATCGCAGAAATGGTAAAAAAAAAACAGCAGCCCGACACGGAGGCGAAAGGATATGAGCTCGCGTAGGAGTGCGGCTAGGGTTTCTCCTTGTCAAACTCTCCCCACCCACCCCCTGTCTCCAACCCCTTGCCGCCGCCGCCGCCGCCGCCGCCCAAAACCCTACCCTCCTCTCCCCCCACCCTCCCCAGCTCCTCCTCTTATTCTAATGGCGGCCCAACCCGTCCGGCGAAGCTGCTAGTGCTTGTATCCAGTCCCTTCATCAGGTACCTCGCGACCCCACTGCACCCCATCTCCCGGCGGCGCCGCCGCTGCTGTCATGGCCACCCTCAACCCGTTCGACCTCCTCGGCGCCGACGACGGCGACGACCCTTCGCAGCTGATTGCCGCCGCGGCGGCGGCGGCGCAGAAGGCCGAGGCGAAGAAGGCCGCCGCGGCGCCTGCTGGTAAGGCGGCCCAGCCCGCGGCGGCCGCCAAGTTCCCGACCAAGCCCGCTCCCCCCTCGCAGGCTGGTGAGTTGTGATTGCTAGGATGCTAGATCTGGGGTTCTGGGCATTCAGGGTTATTGCGCCTTTGGTTACGCTTGGATTTGTACAAGCTTTTTGAAGATGTTTAGAGCATGTTTTAGCGGTAATTTCTGAACTAACGAGTTATCCATCCTTGAGGCTGCGTCATGCCAGTCGCAAACTTTGATTATATGACTTGTAAAGGTGTTAGATTTACACTGCTGGGAAGCGAAGTTTATACCTTTCTTCAGGCCTGATGTTATGTTGGGACTTCAAATAGATTTTATTACCTCCATTTCCTGAAAGCACGATACCTTTCTTTAGGTCTGATGTTATGTTGGGACTTCAAATAGATTTTATTACCTCCATTTCCTGAAAGCACGAATGCTCAATTAAACTCATGACCTGTACTTGTTTCAGTGAGAGATGCACGTGGTGGCGGTGCACCAGCTCGTGGTGGCTTTGGCCGTGGCGAACGTGGCCGTGGCAGAGGTGGACGGGGTTATGGCCAGAACCGTGACTTCAGCGGTGAGAATGCCAATGGCTTCCATGGAGGTTATGGTGGCGGAGGCTTTGGGGATGGTGCTGTAACTGGTGGAGCTGAAGGGGAAAGGGAGAGAGGCCCTCGCCCCCTTTACCGTGGAGGAGGCAGACGTGGTGGCTACAGGAATGGTGAGTTTGGTGATGACTCTGAGAGGCCACCTCGGAGAAACTATGAACGCCACAGTGGAACTGGCCGTGGGTATGAGATGAAGCGTGATGGCGCAGGGCGTGGGAACTGGGGAACTGCCACCGATGAAGTTCTTGCCCAGTAAGGGAACTAATACTTTTTGTTTTTGTCTCTGCTTTTATGCAGCATTATTTTTTTTTTCTGATATATGCATTGGGGGAGGTGAACTTCACTAATGCAATCATATGTTTCTAGGGAAACTGAGGAAGCTCCCAAGGTGGAGGAGGGTGCTCCTATTGCTGAGAAACAGGGCGAGCAGAATGACGCCCCAGCAGCAGATGAGAACAAAGATAACAAGGATGCTGCTCCTGAGGAGGAAGAAAAGGAAGAGGACAAGGTAACAACTTATTCAATTTTATCTATTTTTAATTCCACTTGTTGTTTAACGAGCAGTGCTTGCACAGTTGTGACTGTGTAATGTAACAACCGTGATGAGACAGGATGATCTATTTGCCATTGTAGACTGTAAGAGTGTTATTGCAATGTTTGTCAAATACCCTTGATTTCTGAGTCCAGGAGATCCAGATCACTGCGTGTAACTGTTAAATTTTGAACTTTGTTCACCAGTTTTACTTCCAAATACAATGACACGTAGCTTAATTTCCTTGTCTTGTTATTATCACATTCCTGAGGTATCCTGTCAAGAAACATATTCTATATATCACCTTAACATATTCCCCCCCAAACAATCTAGTGCCCCATTTCCTCTCCTTTTTTGTACAGTAATATTGCTGCTGATCTATCTATTTTCTAATATTGAATCATACAGGAGATGACTCTGGAGGAGTTTGAGAAAATAAGGGAGGAGAAGAGGAAAGCACTACTTGCATTGAAGACTGAGGAGAGGAAGGTTGAAGTTGATAAGGATCTGCAGTCTCTGCAGCCACTCTCAAACAAGAAAGAAAATGATGAAGTTTTCATTAAGCTGGTTAGTTTCCTCGACTATGATATCTTGATACCTAAATTCTACTGAGGTTTGCATAGTGCTCATGATTGTAATTTTTGTATTCTTAGGGTTCTGACAAGGATAAGAAGAAGGAAAGTGCTGAGCGTGATGAGCGTGCCAAGAAGGTATGTATGGATTATTTATGTAGTTGGACAGTTGGGGACATATGGGTTGCACTATACTCGTAGTTGCACGGTTTTCTTTGCTGCTATTGTACAATAGGATGTTAATTCCATGTTAGATAGATTTTGTTTTAGATTTCTTTAGGTTATCTTCTTATTGAATGCTTGAATTGGGTGGATTTAGAACAATCCTCTTGGGATAGGATGTTAATTCCGTGTTAGATAGATTTTCTTTTAGATTTCTTCTTATTGAGCGCTAAAATTGGGTGGATTGTTTATAAGATACAATGGAATAGAATCTGAAATAATCCTGAAGTAAGCTTGTGATTGTTTATAATAAGTATTCTGAATCCTTGTGTCACACTAAATCTGATTAAGGGGAAGAAAGAATGGGACAGTCTTAGTGCAATTACCCATAGGATTATGTCTTGTCCATGGTGTTTTTGATATTTATGTTCTGTTTTGTGATTAGTGCTAATGTGGTTATTAAAAATCTTTGGTGCAGTCGCTGAGCATCAACGAGTTCCTGAAACCTGCTGAAGGAGAAAGGTACTATGGTGGTCGTGGTCGTGGAAGGGGCCGTGGGGAGCGTGGCGGTTTTAGAGGTGGATATGCCGGGGGTTACAATCGTGGCCCAGCTGCTGCCCCATCCATTGAGGATCAAGCTCAGTTCCCAAGCCTTGGTGGGAAGTGAAGGGCGCCTAGTGTCATCATCTCGAGCATTGCATTGTCTACTGGTGTCATCTTTAAAGTTTGGCCGACGTTACATTATTGTGCCACGGTTTAACCGGAACAAATAATGGCGTTTCATGTGGCTTTCTTTCACCGTGTGTTACTTGACATTGTATACTGGAGTTGTTTGTCAGAATTAGCCTCTAGTTTTGTAGGCTAGCTTTACCATTTTGTTGGAGATCGGCAATCCTTGAATGTTTCGTTGCCGCTTGCTTTCCTTTGTTTATCTTTGTGATTGTGCGATCTGCAATGTGCTTTTTGCTGTTTAATCTTTAGATGCCGTTTGAATGTAACTGCCATCAGCTTTCAGATGGTGGCCACTAGCCATTGCGTGTGAATCTGGTGGCTATGCTCTGTGGAAGCGCCCAACACTTATCCTGTAAGCAAACAGATTTTATCTCAATTTCCGTTTCAAAATGATAGTTTCAAAATGTAGGTCGTTTTGGTTTTTTCTCTCCTAATTCATAGTATTTGCTATTCAAAATGTAGGTTGTTTTGGTTTTTGTATAATTTATAGTATTTGTTACGTATCTATGTTTATGTTTAGATGTATAGTAAAATTAATAAACTTATAAATATTAAAATGATCTACACTTTGGAGAAATATCAAAATGACCAACATTTTGGAGAACGGAGGGGGTACCAGTACTAGCGTTTTATTCATCAACTACGGGTTATGCTGGCGAATAATAATCTGATCGAAGCTTTACAGGGTTACAGCTAATCTCCGTTAGTGTCGATACAGAGTGATGTTACCAGAAAAAGGTCACATCAGTACATCACGCCCTCGCATGTCGTGGGCGCTTCTTGGTGGCCGCAGAGCACCTGACCGTCTGCGACACGCAGCTTGCCAAGAAGGTGTAGTAGGGAGGAACGGTTGATACCCATGCCACTGCACTGAAATTCCCCTGGCGCGTGGAACGTCCCGATAGAATGTCCTGCACGGTTACCTCCGGGACATCGTCCTGGGCGGATGGCTTCTGATAGATCTTGCAGAACGTTGTGACGACGTCGTGAGTCCCGGCCATCCTCCAAGGGTACACGGACTGCCCTTGCTGCAAGAGCTTGTTAGGATGGCTGCCAAACATGGCCTGGTGTTTCCTGGTGTAGTCTCTCGGGCACTGGAGTACCCTGAGCCAGAACTTGGTGCTCTGGTTGGCTCTCATCAGGCTTGCCACCACGTTTCCTGCCATGAACGCGCCGTCCAGCAGCTCCGCGATCTCCATGGCCAGGGATGCGAGCTTTGGATGGTCATCCGGGTTCGCGCTCCCAAAGGCGAGCGCCTTGAAGAAGTACCAGTAAGCTTCTTGCGGCAGAGCCTTCAATCTGAGAGCCTTGGTGGTTCCAAGAGCAGCTACCTTCTCTGATCTGCCTGTGATCACGATCTTGCTCCCGTGCCCCATGCTGCTGGCTGCCGAGTGGTACAGCCTCCTCCATGCCCCCTCGTCCACGTCCCCAGCTAGCTCGATGACCGCGAGTGACCTCCCGCGTGACGCAGCGGTGGCATCTTGATGCTTGATCGCAGCACTGCCTCTGAATGCAGCCAGGTCTCCGGCGTCAAGATCTTCTCCGGTGAAGACAACGATCGACGAGAAGTGGCTGCGCACCCTCTCGTCAAGGCAGACGTGCTCGACGAGCGTGCTCTTCCCGATCCTCGCCACGCCGACGATCGGAAGCACGGCGGGACCTCCATTGCCAGAGGGGGCTTCTGGCCGGAGTAGGAAGTTGACGACCGTCTCCATCTCCATCTGCCGGCCGAACATCACACTGCCGAGAATCAAGTAGGTGCAGTACGGCTGCCGGCGGATGCGAGGGTATCCCTCCAAGAACACGGCGAACTCCAGCATGTCGCCCATCAATGTCTCGAGGCGTTCGAGCATCTTCTCCAGCTTCTTCGGGCTCTCGGGTTTCTGGCGGCTTTCATTGCTGCTGTTACCGGTGAAGGAGGGGAGACGCTTGGCTGAACTGAATCTAGGCAAGGCAACAGGTAGGCCGCCGCTCACCTCGTCATCGCCCCCATGGCCTCTGAACTTGACGGTGTCGAGCATGTAGTGACCCCCGTACATGCCTTGCCGTAGCATCGCCTGATTGGTGATGTGCCGCCCCTCGGCGGCCTCCACCGTGGCGTCGACCCGGAGCAGGACACGCTGCAGCCGCTGGATCCCGTGCTCCGCCTCTTGTGCCCTGGACCTCCTGTACCTCTGGATCACCAGGGATAGGGCTCTGCTCAGGAGGTCGCTCATGATCGCGGAAAGGATGGCCTCCATTGCAAGGATCCTCTCAGGGAGAAGGTTGGTGGTGCAGTGGACTAGTGGAGACGGGGGCAGGGAGAGGGTTTGGTGGTGGAATGGAAAGAATTGGCTCCACTGCAAGGATCCTCTCAAGTCAACAGTCCAAGGTGCAGTGCAGGTGCCCGCTGTTGACTACTTTGAAACGGAGGGCAAGGAATTTGTGGGCGTTAAAGTTCGAATGGACCCAAAAAGGTAACGACTAGCCATTGCTTCTCCACCAAGCTCATACCAGGTCATTGGTGATGCTAACATCACTGAATTTAGCGTATGGTTCTATCTGATCTGACAGTCTATAAAGCACCTGCCACCAATTGCTCTATACGCTTTTCAATCTCTATTCACACTTTTTTTTCCTTTGCACCGCACCTTCACGTGTGTTTTCTTAATTTGCTTGATATATGCTTATTAATTGAAATCGACATGGCTTCCTACATACATGTATACATATTGAGTTATTTTGTTTTCTATGTTAAAATTGGTAAAAGTCGGTAATTTTAGGAATAAATTTAGAAACAATGCTAGCACCTGTGCTGAGTTTTGGACTTGAACTCAGGTAAACAGATTTCCACTACAACCAACTTAACCAAATCGCATCTCTCTCACTTAATTATATGGGTTTAGTCAACAAACAACTAAATAATAAAGTATTGCATTATGTACCGACGGGCCGAACTGGTGCCATTAACCTATAAGTTCGCTAAATGAAGTTGCATCGTAATTTTTCGCAACGAGCGCACCCGATCCACTCCATCGGATCCAAAACTCATGTTTTGAGGCGTTTCAAACCATTTCGATACTGCACGAAAGTCGTTGCAAAACAGGCTGAACTGGTGCCACTAATGCATAAGTTCGTGAAACGAAGTTGCGTCGAAATTTTTTGCAACGAAGGCACCGATCCACTTATTGGACCTAAAACTCATATTTTAGGGTATTTCGGACCGTTTACCAAACAAGATGTCGAGATGGCTACGAATACAAGGAACACAAAGAACGGGAGGAAAGAAACAAGAAAATTAACTTTGCAGAAGATATTAAAGAATTATAGTAACCAAACGTGGTCAGTACATGTCCACACGAGCCACCTCTAAATCCTAAAAAGTGTTTCATAATATTGAACTATTCATGTATTGTAAAAGTACTTGTAGCCACAAAGTTGCCGGAAATTCATGTTAAAATCTCGCCTGCCGAGGGCGCTTCTCGCCGACCGTTGAGCATCCAGCCTTCTGTGATTCGCAGTTGACCAAGTAGGTGTAGTAGGGAGGTATTCTAGACCTCCATGACACTGCAGTGAACTTCGCCTGATCCGTAACACATCCTGTCATAATATCCTGCACTGTTAGCATGGAGGCATCACTCTGGGTAGAGCATTTCTGATAAGTGGTGCCGACCAAAATGGAATTCTGGCTCTGCTGGGTCATCCTCCATGCGTACACAGGCTTGCCTTTCTGCATGAGATCTGCAGGATGCTCACCAAACATGAGCAGGTGCCTGCTTGTGTAATCTCTCAGGCACTGAAGCAACCTGCTCCAGAAGCGAGCATTCAGGTTGGCTCTCATCAGGCTTGCTATTATGTTTGCTCCCAAGAAGGTGCCGTTGGTCAGCACCGCGATCTCCATGGCTAGGGATGCAAGCTTTGGCTGATCCTCAGGGTTCGCGCTCCCGAACGCGAGCGTTCTGAAGAAGTACCAGTACGCGTCTCGAGGCAGATACCTTAGCCTGAGAGCCTGCTGCGTTGTTCCGAGAGCAGCTATCTTCTCTGATCTTCTTGTGAATATGATCTTGCTCCCAATTGCCATGCTGCGTGCCGCCGAGGAGTACAGCCTCCTCCATGTCTCCTCGTCCATGTCCCCACCCGTATGAGTTAGCAGTAAGATCTTGATGCTTGATCACACCAATGTCCCGTAGAGAAGCCATGCTCTTGGCACCGAGGTCGTCTTCGGTGAAGAAGACAATTGACGAGAAGTGCTCGCGCACCCTCTCATCAAGGCAGACATGCTCGATGAGCGTGGTCTTCCCGACCCACGCCGCGCCCACGATCGGAAGTACCTTGGGGCCCTCGTCACCGGCGGCGACTCCTCTCCGTAGCAAGAAGTTGATGATCGTCTCCTTCTCCATCTGCATGCCGAACATCACCTTGTCAAGAATCAAGTGTGTGCTGTACGGCTGCCGGGGGATGCGAGGGTATCCCTCCAAGAAAACGGCGAACTCCACCGTGTCGCCCATCAGCGTCTCGAGGCCGTCCAGCATCTTCTCCAGCTTGTTCAGGCTCTCGGTGTTGAGCATGGTGTTCTGCAGGTTCTTCTTGCTGCTGATGATGGGGAAGGAGGGGAGACGATGCCTGGGCCTGGCTGAACTGAATCTAGGCAAGGTAACAGGGAGGCCACCACTCACCTCGCCATCGCCTTCTTGGCCTCTGCACTTGACGGTGTCGAGCATGTAGTGGCCCTCGTACATGCCTTGCCTGAGCATCTCGAGCTGCCGGAGCATCGCCTGGTTGGTGATGTGCCGCCCCTCGGCCTCCTCCACCATGGCGGCAATCCGGAGCAGCACGCGCCGCAGCCGCTGGAGCTTGTGCTCAGCTTCTTCTGCCGTGGACCGCTTGTACCTCCGGATCACCATGGACAGGGCTCTGCTCAGGAGGTCACTCATGATCGCGGAAACGATGGTCTCCATTGCAAGGGTGAAGGATCTTGTCAAGGAGAACTTTGTGCAATGAGTGGTTATGTGCACAAGTCATGATGGAAACGTTAGTATTATTATCATTATTTGCAGAAAAGTATGATAGATTAAGGTACATGTGTCGATGTCTAAATCAACTGAGCGTGCTGCAATGTCGTCCAAAGTTGAAATTGTAGAATAATACATCCAACAACGTCGGTCTCAAGCGTGACACAGGGGGTTGCTGATCCGCATGTTTATTTGACTTTGGACTTCTGGGGTGCAACATGGGTGGAGGAAAAAGGTGAACACGCACTAGAAAAAGACCAAAACCGGTGCAAAGACGTTCTGACGATTCAGAGTTTGTGAAAGTTAATAAGGATATGACATAATTACACAAGGGTTGTTTATTCTGTTTAGACAACTAACGTGATCAAGTATGGTATTTCTGTAAGCAAATACCGAGTTCAAAACCTTACAAAATTTTGCAGCCAAGCACTGCAATTGCAAAGAGATGCATCTTTATCTAGTATTTGTTTTACTCTCAACGTCTAGAAATTGTCATGTCAGTTGGAGTAAAAAAAAAAGGTACCCGCCACTGGTATTGGGGAAAAAATATTAAGCTAAAACAACCCTACACCTATTTCTAAATGTGAAACTAGCAAAAAAAAACAAACCACCTACAAGTTAGGAGGGATTTCAAATACCCACATGAATATCACTTTCGTACATTCTAACCCATAAGTTCTAGAGTTGTGGTTAACCCCCCTACTATTTTGCCATTACCGCCACATGACCCGACCCATATCCATGACAAGGTGCTACAAATGCTACATGTACGAATAATTTTGTCGCCAAAACTCGTCTCTAATGAACCATCCCAAATTCGAGAAATGTATGGACGCTCGCTCGCCACACGAGGGCTGGGCCACAGGGTAGGCCCGCCTGACTCTCAGATCCTGGGAGCCTGAAGGACCCCGGGATACTACTACGAAAGGACCCCAGGTTGCTGGACCACAAGGTAGGCCCGCCTGACTCTCAGGTCCCGGGAGCCCGAAGGATCCCGGGACACTACTACAAAAGGACCCCAGGATGCTGGGCCACAGGGTAGGTCCGCCTGACTCTCAGGTCCCGAGAGCCCGAAGGATTCCGGGATACTACTACGAAAGGACCCCGGGGGAACGGGAAGCTGCCTTCGCTCCGAAGGAAGCCCTCTGACAGCCGGCAAGACAGCGGCACTAAATAGCCCCCCGCATGCTTGCAGGTGGACGACCTGCATACATGTATGCACCAAGATAGAACAAGACAAGATCAAGGAGAACTCCTCCACAGGAATACATGCATGCATCAGCCGCATGAAAGCGTGTGCCCAGGTACATGCACCTGTACACATTAAAAAAGAGGCCCATGCATGAAGGGCACGTCAGCTGTAGAACCAACACCTCATTGATTCTCTTTGTACAGTCTGTTATGGGGATCCCTCTTGAATTATAAAAGAAGAGACCCGGGGCAGGGAAGGGGGGCTTCTAGCTCGAAAAAAAAGATTCCAGAGCTAGAGAACAAGCTCGGCTCCTGTGTACTCCCTAGTTCATGTACACCCATAAAATATACACAGAAAAGCAGGATGTAGGGCTATTATTTTCTGGAAGGTCCGAACTTGGTAAAAATCTCTCTGTGCTCACCATACGTGCTGTTCAAGGGGATCAGCGCGTTCAGCCCCTGACCGAATCTCTAAACGGGGTTCCACGAATTCCCGCCGGCGGTTCTCACCCACCGTCAGCTGCCTTGATGGTAAATTACTGGACTCAAAGAAAAGTCTTTAGCAAACTTGTCAGGTACAGGAAAATTGAGGTTACACGACAATTGCATCAGCTGGTCAACGGGCACACAACGAGAAAAACAAATAGAACTTACATGTGTTAAATTGTAAGAAAGCTAGTGAGATCTTGCTGGCTATTTGAAGATCCCTTTAGCTTGCTACAGATTTTTGCAATTTTTCTTTATCAATTACACAACACCCATTACAAAAATAACCCAAAAAACCTATACCTATTTACAAGTTATCCACCAATGGCATTATAAGAAATCAAAAATACCCTTATACATGCTTTTATATTATATTCAACTGTACCATTTGTTAAAGAAATGAAGCCAGGTACAAAAAACAAGACAACCCAATTTACTAATTTAGTTAATGCATAAGTTCGCTGCACAATTTTTATTTTTGTGAACTGGGTGGTTAGATGATGATGTGCTCATAATAAGTCTAACACAGTTACATACATTTTGATGACTCAAAACTTGATATATTAATCAGGAAGACAAAACATGACACAGGGGTTGTTGAGCCTTTTTGCATGTTCAGTAGATCTGTAGCTTTTGGCTTGTCTGCGGCTCTCCCTTAATGCTAGTTGGACTAGTTTTTTATTCTGTAAGCAAATACCCACTCCAACGTCCAAACTTTACAAGGATTTTATTTACAGCTAAAAGGTATTACACATTGGTACGAGACTACCCGAACAAATTCATATCAAACCATCATCTGCCGAGGCCCGAGGACGCTTCTTTCTGACCGTGGAGCATCCGGCCGTTTGTGACGCACAACTGAACATGTAGGTGTGGTAAGGGGGTATTCTAGACCTCCACCCAACTGCTCTGAACTTCCCCTGATGCGTAGCACGCCCTGCTATGATATCATGCGCTGTTAGCTCGGGGACACCCTGCTCGGAAGTACGCTCCTGGTAAATGTTGTGGATCACAACGACATTCCGACTCCTTGCCATGCTCCAAGCGTACACAGGGTATCCTTTCTCCAAGAGCTCTTTCGGATGCTTACCATACGTGAGAAGGTACTTGCTTGTGAAATGTCTCAGGCACTGAAGCACCCTGCGCCAGAACTGAACGTTCAGGTTGTCTCTCATCAGACTCCCCACTATGTTTGCTCCCAGGAACGTGCCGTCGTCCAGCAGCGTTGCAATCTCCGTGCCCAGAGACGCGAGCTCCGGTTGGTCATCAGGGTTCGTGCTCCCGAAGGCGAGTGTCTTGAAGAAGTACCAGTAAGCTTCTTGAGGAAGAAACTTCAGTCTGAGAGCTGGCGCTGTGCCAAGAGCTGCTATCTTCTCTGACCGGCTTATGATTATGATCTTGCCCCCGCGCCCCATGCTTCTCGCTGCAGAGCAGTACAGATTCCTCCATGTCTCCTCCTCCATTTCCATGTCCCCGGCTAGTTCAATGACCACAAGTGACCTCCCACAGGAGGAGGCGGTAAGATCCTGATGCTTGCTGACACCGCTTCGTCCTAGAGCAGCCATGTTCTCAGCGCCAAGATCGTCTCCGCCGAAGAAGACGATCGAGGAGAAGTGACCGCGCACCCTCTCGTCGAGGCAGACATGCTCAACCAGCGTGCTCTTGCCGATCCTCATCGCGCCCACAATCGGAAGCACCCCTGGATTTCCATCGCCCGCTGCTTCTGGCCGGAGCAGGAAATAGATGATCGTCTCCTTCTCCATCTGCCTGCCGAACATGACCTTGCCAAGGACCAAGTACTCGTTGTACGGCTGCCGGCAGATGCGAGGGTATCCCTCCAGGAACACGGCGAACTCCACCATGTCGCCCATCAGCGTCTCAAGGCCGTCGAGCATCTTCTCCAGGTTCTTCATGTTTTCAGCGTCAAGCGCGGTGTTCTGCAGGTTCTCTTTGCTGCATCTGCTGCTGCTGACGGGGAAGGAGAGGAGACGCTTGGCTGAACTGCGTCGGGACAGGACAACGTCGCGGCCACCACTCACCTCGCCGTGGCCTCTGTACCTGAAGGTATCTAGTACGTAGTGGCCACCGTACATGCCTTGCCTGAGCATGTCAAGCTGCCGGAGCATCGCCTGGTTGGTGATGTGCCGCCCCTCAGCCTCCTCGACCGTGGCGTCGACCCGGAGCAGCACGCGCCGCAGCCGCTGGAGCTTGTGCTCTGTCTCTTCTGCCTTGGACGGCCTATACCTCTGTATCAGCACGGACAGGGCTCTGCCCAGGAGATCGCTCATGATCGCGGAGAGAAGGGGCTCCATTGCTGGACTCCACGAGAGAAGATTTGGTGGTGGGTGCAATGGAGAATGGAGCACGGGCAACTAGTGGTTAAATTCATGCGCGCGAGTCCTTGCCTGCAAACGTTGAAAAGAAGGGCAGCGAAATGCAGACATTTCTAGGCTTGACAGAGCCAAAATAAACTACTCACTCTCATCTCCCTCTAGAAGAAAAGATTTCCTTTTTTTTCTTTTTGCATATTTTACACGACTCTGGAGTTTGGACGCTGCAGCTGCTTGAGCTTGTGCGCTTGACTCTTCGGCTAGAACCGTCAGTGCCTCCGGATCACGACGGACCGGGCTCTGCCAAGGAGGTCGCCTGCGATTGCAGAAAGAAGCGGCTCCATTGCAAGGCTGCCAGAGAGGAGAAGGTTGAAAAGGAGCGCGTAAAAAGGGTAAATATGACCAGCCGTGATAGACGACATTGTTCTGCAGACTGCAGGTCAGTCAAGCCTTCTGAAATTCCAATCCAAGTGGCCTGCGTACAATAATTTCGGTTCTAGGGTTCAGACACGGGGGTAGAAAAAAGAGCAGAGTACGATTTAAGGGTCTAGCTACAGCCATGCCTCAACAGTCAGTTCCTGCGCTTGGAATTGCTTCCAGAAAAAATAACAGCCAAGTTGCAGTTATAATATGTTACAGAGAAGAACACGCATGATCACAAAGCAGAACACCTCCATGGTTGCTAGTGCTACATACTGAATGGATAAAAACATACAGAGACATACAGCATGAACATAAACTTCACAGCGAATTCAGTCGTGGCTGCCGGTGCTGGATTCGCTTGTTCATGGGCGGCACACGGAGGAACGACGACGATGTCTGCACCCGGCAACTCATCAAGTACCTGTAGTAGGGTGGTATGCGAGACCTCCAAGCCAAGACCTCAAACTTCCCTCGAGGCCTTGCGCTTCCAATGTGCACCTTGTTCAGGGTTATCTTGGGCAGATCATGCTCCTGGGACGAACACGCTTGGTAAGAATGGTAAGCTGTGAGCACGGTGTCAGTCTTGGGCAATCTCCAGAGGTATATCGGCCGACCATTCATCAGTAGGAGATCGGACGGGTGCTCACCAAAGTGAAGGAGGTGCATTCGTATGTAGTGTCTGAGGCCGTTGAGAACCCTTCGCCAAAACTGACAGCAAGGGTTGGATCTCAGCAAGACACCGAACAAATTGGCCGAGATGATGCATCGATTCAGCAGGTCCGCCATCTCCATACACACAGATGCTAGCTCCGGCTGATCCTCCGCGTCAGCGCTCCCGAACGCGATCGTCTTGAAGAAGTACCAGTAGGCTTCTCGAGGCATAGGTTTCAGCTCGAGAGCTTGTGTTGTCCCAAAACTTGCGACCTTCTCCGATCGACTCGTGACGATGATTTTGCTGACCGGCGTTGTGCGTCGTCCTCGCAGTGCAGACAGTGTTCTCCTCCACCATGTGTTGTCATCAACGTCGCCGACTAGCTCGATAACAACCAGCGATTTCCCGGCCGGGTCGAGATCCCGGTGCTTGATTGTGCCGTTGTCTTCCAGTCCCAGATGAGGCGATAGCTTTCCATCCTCGATGTCTCCTTGGCCGAGGAAGACGATCAGGGAGAAGTGCACGCGCACCCTCTCGTCCAAGCAGACATGCTCGACGAGGGTGCTCTTGCCAACCCTTGGTCGACCGATCACTGGGAGCACGCCCGGATCTTCTGCGCCCGCAGGCTCTGGTCCCAGCAAGAAGCTGATGATCTTCTCCTGCTCTGCCTCGCGGCCGAACATGCGGTTCTCCAGCCACAGGTGCCCGCTGTAAGGCTCGCGGCGCGCCGGAGGGTAGCAGCTCAAGAACACAGCGAGCTCCTTCATGTCGCTGGCCATGCGCTCTAGGCCGTCGAGCACCTCCTGCAGCTCCGCCTCCACCTCCCCCTCGCGTCCGTTGTCTTCAGGCGCCGTGCTCGCCGGCGCCGTCCTGGCCGAGACAGTAGTGCGCAAGCGCTTCGCCGGATTGAACAGGGACAAGGCGAACGACGAGCGATCACGAAGACTGCTATCCTCGTGAACGCCTTGGCGCTTGATGGCGCTGAGCAGGTAGTAGCCTCTGTACACGCCTTCCCTCATCAGCTGAAGCTGCCGGAGCATCGCCTGGTTGGTGACGCGCCGCCTGTCGGCCTCCTCGACGACGGCCTGAAGTCGTAGAAGCACGCGGCGCAGCCGTTGCGGGGCGTCCTCCATGCCGCCAGCCTTGCGCCACCGGTGGCAGCACCTGTCCACGGCGAAGGATACGGATCGGCTGATGAGGTCGCCGAGGATCGCGGAGGCGAGCGTCTCCATCGCGAACGACGATGCGAATGGAACGAGGTATTTTGCTGTAACGCTGGACTGGCTCTAATTCGTTTATTTCGGGTCATCTCCGTCTGCAATGGGGCACTTCAGACTCTTGACTTTGAACCTTCTTTCAATTGGCAGGAACACTCCGGATCGAACGCCATGGACCAGAAGGTGGTGGACAGAGAAAAGGGGTGACCACCAGCCTGATCACTGGTTCTCTGTTGCTGCAGCATCCGGCACCTAAAAGTGTCAAGCAGGTAGCAGCCTTTGTACATCGCTTCTCTCAGCATCTGTAGCTGCTGGAGCATTGCTTGGTTTGTGATGTGCCACCCCTCGGACTCCTCGACTATGGCCTGGATCCGTAGCAGGACGCCGTGCAGCCGCACTAGGTTCTCGTCGGCATCCTTCTGCTGCCGGTTGCACTTGTCGACGACGAAGGATACTGATCTTTTTCTGAAGGATACTGATCTGCTGACAATATCGCCTAGAACTGCAGAGACAAAGGTCTCCATTGGGAATCCGCAAGGGAGGATCAAATAATGTTTGATCTCAGTTTCTGGTCCAAATCATTGTTGATCGCTGTTTACCAGATCAACAATCGCTGTTTATATGAGCTGGGCAGCCAGATCGACAGGCTCCATGGCAATGGTATCCGAAATCCTAAATCCGATGGGTTTTTACTCCATCAGGGTATGGGTTTGGGTTAACTTCTAGACCCGTAGATTTGTTAATGGACAAGAAGTTCTACCCATTGGGTTTATAGCAAGAAGTTCTACCCATTGGGTTTATGAGCGGTTTGTTCCTACAGTACCCAAACCCGTAAACCCGTGGATTTCCCGATGCGACATAGTGCATACTATCATTTTTTTGTGAACTTTTAACAAATTTGATGTTAATACTATCATTTTATAATTGTAACAAACTTGGTTTTAATATCACCATTTTATTGTGAACTTGTAACAAACTTGTTAATACCATTGCCACTTGAAGTATTAAACTTGTTAGATGTAATTTTATTCCCTCTAATATCTTTAAATAGTAAATTATAAACTTATTTCTTATTTTATATTTATGCAAATTATGACTTGTTGCTTAGATAAATGTATTGTGTTTGTCTCTCTTAGTTGTTTAAACTGAAGAATAGTTGATAATGAGAAGAATATGCGTGTATTGATCATTGATAAGCTTCTATCACGATAAGGGTGCAACCAATTCGTAAGGGAATGTTCTCAGTTATGGACGACGCGTGGGCGACCCGTGGGTACCCGTTAACCCGATGGGTTCGGGTTTGGGCAAAATTTTATACCCATCATGGTATGGATTTTTTAATAGATCTAAATAATTTTCGCGGGTACGGGTTTGGGATGGTAAAACCCAGCGGGTTTGTACCCATTGCCATCCCTATCCTTAATGCTGCAAGACTAGCAACAAGGTTGTTGACGCACTACAGTTTTTGTTTTTTTGTTTTTTTTTTGTTGAGATGACGTACTGCACCTGCCCGGCTGCTATCTAGAGCAAAAGTTTCGTCCAAGATGGCACCGTTCTGTATTGATGGCCTAGTGCTTGTTCCTTCCCGTTGCTCACTGGAAGTTTCTGACGAGGGACCGCGAGTGCAACGTCAGAGGATTGTTTCTCCTGATCTCCCTTTTAAAGTGTGAATAGATGCTTAATCATGGGGAACGATACAAGTGTTTGGCACTAAAAAGTTCGTATTCCAAAATGAAGCATGGTGAATGGGAAATATTTTTTCCCTAGTTGAAAAATTATGATCGAGTCTGTCTAAAGCCTTGAACCAGTTGGTTGTGGGTGTGAATGTATGCTAAGAGCTAAGATCATCCAAGTTCAAGTCCTTATTGAGACGAATTCAGATGCGCCAGATTGTTCCTCCTAGGTTGGTCCATTTCTGAAGATGAGCGTGGCTGCACTCGGGATTCCAGCAGCAGGCAGAGACCGCGCGTGACCGCTGCGCGTGCTCCCGCCCATACGCTGATCCAGTTGAACGCGTTGTGTTAGTAAGAGACCGTTTGGGAGAGCTCCGGCCGGCTCTGGCTCCTCCTAGTAAAATACTAAAGCCGGTTCCCTCTCACCCCCCTCCGAGACGAATAAGGAGCCGATGGAACATAAATTGTGGCTCCACCGGCTCCGGCTCCTCTAACAGCACAGTGCTGCTGTTTGGAGCCGGAGCCCTCCGAAGTCCGGCCAAACGGCCTCTAAGCGTAGCAGCCGTCTGCGTACACATCTGCTGTGGTATCGTTGTCTTTGAATGTTGGGAGGGGGCCTTGGGCTTCCTCAAAGTTGACTAGACTACGGCAAGCACGTACTACCAACAATAGACTAATCAATGTTCAATACAAAATGGTGATAACGTCATGCAAAGTATTGTGTAACCAAAAGTCCAAAGGAAAACGGGAATTATTCTGGAAGGCTGCTGCTAAGGTTTGACATGTGTGCAGTCTGCAAACAGGTTGTATGTACTAACAAGAAAGGGGTGGCAGAGCTTGCATTTTACAGAAACAACAACAAAGCCTGTTATAAGGGCAGAGCTTGCGGTTTAGTTGATAGAAAATATGAAAAAGAGATCACTGTAAGGTTTAGTTGGTATATTCATGTCACCATTAACATTTGACATTTGATCTCAACAATGAAAACAGCCAATGAATTGAACAGCGAGGAAATGTTCATATTTGCAGATAAGAACGAGGTCGCTTCTTCTTGGTCATCATGTCTTGTGGTACCTCAATCTCACATGTCATAGAGTAGCTGTGATACGGGGGTATGCGCGATTTCAACACCAGGACTTCCAACTTCCCATGAGCTTTTGCACTTGTCTGGGCTTCATGCAACGTTATCTTTGGAACATCATTCAGAGCGGAATGTGTTTGACGATAAAGAACTTTGAGCCTCATGGAAATGTTGGACAGACTCCAAACATATGCGATCTGGTTTTTCCGAATAAGAGCCTGTGGATGTTCACCAAAGATGAGGATATTCCTATCTATATTGTCTCTCTCATATTCAAGGATCTTGCTCCAAAACCGACGGTGCATGTTAGCTCTGAGAAAGCCACATATTACATGTGCGCCCACGAAGCATCCTTCTAGCCCTGCTGCAATTTCCATAGCTATTGATGCTAGCTCAGGGTGATCAGCAGGATTAGTGCTTCCAAAAGCCATCACCTTGAAGAAGTACCAGTAAGCTTCCCTAGACAAAAAATCCAATTTAATAGCTCCTGTAGTACCAAGTTTTATGATACTCTCTGATCTGCTTGTCACAATAACTTTACTTCCAGGTGGCATGTGGTTTCTTGAAGAGTAAAAGTTTTTGCATTGCCTTTCATCTAGAACAAAATCATCAGCAAGCTCCATGACAATAAGTGATCTTCCATGTGAACCGTGAGTTCGCTTCTTGACCACACCACTACCTTCTGGAGCAGTGGGACCTCCACTACATAGAATAATTGTGGAGAAGTGATTGAGAACCCTCTCATCATAACAGAGATGCTCAACAAGGGTACTTTTCCCAACTCTTGCCGGACCAATTATTGGAAGCACTTGCAAACTTTCTGCGCCGGGAGGCTCTGGCTGCAACAAGAAGCTGATGATCTTCTCCATCTCAGCCTGGCGGCCAAACATGCAGTTCTCCAAATACAAGTACTTGTTGTAAGGCTCACGGTTGATGGGAGGATAAAATTTCAAGAAAACAATGAACTCTGTCATATCAACGATGGTGCTTTGCAGGCTTTCTAGCATCTTCTGAACCTCCTTTACCCCGTCAACTTGAAATGCGAGATTCATCCCTCTTGTACTGAAGCACAAGCGCTTGGCTCGACAGTATATGGACAAGGGGTGACCACTAACCTGATCATTGTCCCTGTGTTGCTGAAGCACCTGATACGTGAAAGTATCAAGCAGGTAGCAGCCTTTATACATCATTTCTCTCAGCATCTGAAGCTGCCGAAGCATCGCTTTGTTTGTGATGTGCCGTCCCTCGGCCTCTTCCATGGTGGCCTGGATGCGCAGCAGGACACGGTGCAACTGCAGCAGGTAGTCCCCCACGTCCTTCTGCTGCCTGTAACATCTATCGAAGATGAAAGATATTGATCGACTGAGGAGATCGCCAAGAACTGTAGAAACAAATGTTTCCATTCTGAAACTTTGTGATGGGAACCTGGAAGAATATTGATCTGGTTTGAGTTCTCGTTTAGTCCATCATTTCCTGGTCTATATAAGCAAGGATGGCACACAGCTTACTTACAAAGCCAGTCACAAGAAGTTCCTTTCCTTGTTGACGCAAATGTTTCTATGATGGCATTGTCCATTATTAATAGCCCAGGGTCAGTTGCTTCCAGCTGTTGAAAATTGAATAGACAATACATCAGCAGCAGTTGGAAGTCAAATAATGAGGGATGCTATATGCATTTTTGACCTTGTACAAGTTCAGACAATGGAAAAAGGAGATCACGTTTTTAAATACTCAGATGTGTCAAGTTGTTAAGCCATGTTAACTTCGGATGTCTTCTCCTTCTTTCTATGCAATATTTCTTCAGTTCAGTATGGCCAAATGTTTGACTATCTTCCTCGTTGACTGGAAACTAGGGTGGAAACTTAGCACATTTCAAGGCACGTGATATAAGATTCCTTCCAAGCTTGAAGCACCAGCCACAAGTCTACAATCAGCCCTTCCTTATCTTTGAAGTGATGATGATCGCTCCTGTCTATGTGAGTCACATTTGAGAGATTCCAAGGAGAGACTACAAGATTTAAGTGCAAAGTATACTCACGTTTTTTTGAACAATTCAAACTTTTTTCTTCTTTGTATTTTTATTGATGACAGAAATGATTTTCTCGCATTCTTTAGACATGAAGCAACTCTGCCCTTGTTTCATGGATCATCCAAAGGCCGAATTGCAGTTTCTTCGCACCCTCTTTTATGGCAGGCTGGTGCCAATAAATTCTTGATCAGAAAGATGCCTCCGGTGCGCCCCTTTTTGGATGAGTAGGGCGGAGATTGGATGATTGAAGATAATAGGTGATTAATTCATTGTCTAGACGAGCTATTGTTCATAATCGCAGGAATTTGTCAGAAAATTACAGCACCCAATGGCCGATAAGTCACTTGTCTTGTCCAACACTGGATCAGGAACTGTGTGATGCTATCTGCCTATCTCAGTGGAGCCTGCTTGGATTTTCTAATCAGATTGAACTGTTCAGTAAAAAATAGAAGTCAACGATAGGCACTAGTGCACAAGATTAAGTTGTCTTCATTATCCTGCCCCTTGACTGCAGCGTGGCTGACTCAGACATTTTGGAGTTTGAGCATTCTTCTTTATGTTTTCTTTTGTACTGATGTGTTACGCTCTTATCGTATTAAATGGGAACCCTTATGCTTGTACCGAACTTTACTTGCTTTCAAGAAAAGCAGAGTGATCTCCTTTCCAAAAAAAAAAAGAATATGTGTGTGGAGAATAGAAGATAAGTGGCGCTGTATAAGCCTGACATGCTTAGGTCTGACACGTAACCTGTGCGCTGAATAAAATTGCACGCCCGACCCTGACCAATTCGATGCTAGACCAAGACACGATGCGCGAAGAATTACCAGCTGCCAGGCGACGAACAGAGTGGCTGGGCCGTCGTGAGGCGTGCCGCCCGTGGTGGAAGGCTGGCAGCGAAGGCGGTTCCCCGCTGTGGAAGAGCAGCGCGGGGTCATCGGCCGTTCCGGCGGCAAGTGAGACGGAGATCAGGTGGGGAGCCGCGGGCCGGCGCCGCAAACGAGATCTGCTCGAAGCCCCGTGCCGGCGGCGCCGGCCTCGCGGGCGTGCTCCAGCGCGCTGCTCAAGGGACCGAGCGGGAGGAGGAACTCAGGTAGCGGGAGCATATGCCGCAGCGACCACCGAGCGGTCGCGAGCACCCGCTCCTCCCGGCGGCCTCCGACGCCGACGAAGCTCGCGGGCATCGTGGTGTTGGTGTGTGGGAGTGGGACGGAGCTGGACGCGAGTGTTGGAATCAGAGCTAAACTGAAATATAACATAATTCATGATAGAAATATCAACATGGTATATTATGCTTGTAACAAGATCAACAAATATAAATAAGAAGTTTAGGATGCATAAGAGGCGGGGTTAGTACTGAAGGCACTGGATACGCTGTTACTCGTTATTGCTACTCGACCCTGTTTGATATAGCCGATCAAGAGCAGATGCCATGCAGATGATCGTAGTACGGTTGCGTAAGCCACCAGGAAGTAGTCGGAGGTGTGCAGTGTAGTTGCGCTAGCCACCAGGAAGTAGTCGGAGGTGCGCAGTGCAGATGCGCTAGTCACCAGAAAGTAGTTGTAGATATAATTGAATGAGTCGGAGATGTAGTCGAAGTAGTCGGAGGTATCGTCGAAGCAGTCGGAGGTGTGGTTGAAGCGTAGGAAAGTAGTCGCAACGAGCAGTCGCGCTGATGCGCTCCCAAAAAACTTGATCGCCCTTCTACTCCTTGGGTGCAGAGTCTCAGAGAAGAACACAGTTTCGGAGGCCTACTCTTCCGGATTGCCTGTGCACTGAGGACGCCAGAAAAGGGGACAACAAAGAAGCAGCGCAGTAGTGAAAGTGATCTGGTGTGACTTCCATGAAGATAGAGAATAGGCTCCTCTTTTATAAACACTGGAGACGTCCCTTGAACGACCAAGTTAATGTCATAAAAGGTAATAACTCGCACCCATTAAAGGTAAGTTACTACTCGTTTTGAAACCAGCAAATCAATTGTCAGTTACTCATGAGTCTTGTGATTTATTAACCTTGTCTAAGTAGGCCCTTGGCTCCAATTAATCTAAAAATCCCCACCAAATTTCAAGGCACATGTTCATTTCCACTACTATTTAATATATCGACATTTTGATGGAGACCTGGTTAGGGTTGAACATCCACCTAGAACATAAGCTACACTTCCCACAACTGAACAATGGAGTATGCCTTGAATTGATAGTTTTGTGCGAACAAGTTTCACTTATATCAAATTGCTTCCCCTCTAGTTGGAGCATATAAGTCGTACTCCTAGACCTTTCATAAATCTCTAGAAATTTTCTGATCTCATAGACTGTGACTAGCAGTCGAACTCATATAGGTGTGTTTCTCAAAAGATATCTTTGCAGGATAACATCTTTGCTTCGGTAAACCACTCGGATCACATTAAGGTATTAACCAACCTGCCATGCAGAAAAGAAGAGAGTGCATCTTCAATGAAGTGGGTTTGTACAAAAATACTCTCCTTCTCAGTTAATCAATAGCTTGTTTCGCCGTCCTAATTCACGGGATCTCCGATCAAATAGAACATTTTACCACTATGACATAACTCTCAAGTGGATCTCAATCCCATCTCCCTCAATGCCTCGTAAATCACATTCCATGAAAGACCTTTAGTAAATGGATCTGCTAGATTTTTAGCTGTCTGAATATAGTCCAATGCTATCACTCTGGAGTTCCTCATGGACAGACTTCAACCGCCTTTTCACATGCCTGGATAATTTCATATTGTCCTTTGAGGTGTTCACCTTGGCAATCACAGTTTGATTATCACAGTTCATTAGGATAGCCGGTGATGGTTTCTCAACCACCAGCAAATCTATCAACAGTTCACGAAGCCACTCAGCCTCAACTGTGGCGGTATCCAATGCTATAAGTTCTGCTTCCATTGTTGACCTCGTTAAGATGGTCTGCCTGCAAAACTTTCAGGAAACAGCACCACCTCCGAGTGTGAACACATATTCACTCGTGGCTTTTATTTCATCAGCATCAGATATCCAGTTTGAATCATTATAACCCTCTATAAACCTCTAGTACATTAGGATACCCAGCATAGTGAATTCCATAGCTCGTAGTGCCCTTTAGATAACGCATCACTCTCTCGAGGGCCTTCCAATGTTTATCTCCAGGATTTGAGACAGACCTGCTGAGTTTGCGCACAACAAACGAAATGCCAGGTCTCGTGACACTAACTAAATACATTAGCTAGTCAATAATTTGAGAATATCTCAATTGATCTCTTTTGATTCTTCTATTCTTTCGCAACATCACACTAGAATCATAAGGCGTGGGAGCAGATTTGCAGACACTATATTCAAAGCAACTTAATATCTTTTCCACATAGTAGGACTGCACAAGTGTGACCCCACCATTGCCTTCTCTCAGCAACTTAATATTCAAAATTACATCACCCACTCCCATATCTTTCACCTCAAAACTTTGAGACAGAAAGTTCTTGACCTCCTCAATCATATCGACGTACAAGCATCACTCCTTATCCCCCACCAAAGCGATAGTACACACTTATCGGCCTCATTCACAATAAAGCCTGCCGACGTAAGAGTCTTGTCAAATTTCTCATACCATTGCATAGGCGCTTGTTTCAGACCATACAAAGATTTTAACAACTTACACACTTTTTCTTTCTGATCTTCTGCTACAAATCCATCAGGCTGATCCATATAAATTTTCTCGTCCAACTCTCCATTAAGAAAAGCCGTCTTAACGTCCATCTAGTGAACGAGAACACTGTGTGAGACAACCAATGAGAGTAGTACACGAATGGTGGTCAGTCTAGCAACAAGTGAATAAGTGTTAAAAAAAATTTCGCCTTCTTTTTGGGTATAACCCTTAGCCACAAGCCTTGCCTTGAACTTTTCAATAGTACTATCTAGTCTAAGTTTCTTCTTGAAAACCCACTTGCATCCTACAGGTTTGCACTCATATGGACGATCGACCACCTCCTGTTCCGTTAGACATTATGGAATCCATCTCATTTCCGATTGCTTCCTTCCAATAGTCAGCATCAAATCATTCATAAGCCTCAGCGATGATTCTTGGAGTGTCATCTACAAGATACACAATGAAGTCATCACCAAAAGACTTTGCAGTCCTTTGTACCTTGCTCTTTCGAGTCACTTCATTATCATCCTTCTCATTGTTTTTCTCAAGCGGTTGTTCAATGCGTACTATTTTATCATTATTTTCAGGGCTCTTCACAAATTCATAACTAGAACCTCTATGTGTCTCTTTCATTGGAAAACAATTTTCAAAGAATGTAACATCTCTGGACTTCATGATTGTACCAACATGCATGTCAGGTACACCAGATTTAATTATTAACAATCTATATCCCACACTATGAAAAGTATAGCCTAGAAAGACACGATCAACTGTTTTCGGTCCGATCTTGCATTTCTTAGCAATTAGAATATTAACCTTCATTAAGCAACCCGAGGTGCGCAAGTATGGGAGTGTTACTCTTTTAATTTCTCATTCCTCAAATGGTGTCTTCTCTTTGTTTTTTATAGGAACTCGGTTAAGAGTATGACAAGCTTGTCAACATGGTCCCACCCCACCATTCCCAAGGAAGTCCAGCTGTTTCTAACATAGCGTTGACCATCTCAGTTAGAGTGCGGTTTTACTTTTCAGCTACTCCATTTGACTCTGGGGAATAAGGTGATATTCTCTCATAAATAATGTCATGCTCTTCACAAAACAAATTGAACTCATTTGAAAAATACTCTCCACCTCGATCCGATCTAACACGTTTTACTTATCTCTCAAGTTGATTTTCAACCTCGGCTTTATAGACCTTGAAAAAATGAAACGCCTCATCTTTTGACATAAACAAATACACATAGCAATATCTGGTTGAATCATCTATCAAATTCATGAAATATTTCTTCCCTCCTTTAGTCAACGCACCATTCATTTCAGACAAATCAGAATGGACGAGTTCTAAAGGTGCCAATTTCCTCGCCTCTGTAGCCCTGTGAGGCTTACGCGGTTGGTTAGATTGCCCACATACTTGACATTTAGAACTCTTGACCAAAGTAAATCTCGAAATTAAACTGAAACTGGCAAGCCGCAACATACAATCAAAATTCACATGACAAAGCCGTGAATGCCAAATATTAGGTGCATCATCATTACACATATAATTCACAACTTTATTACAAGAGTCTAATAATGATAAGCGAAACAAACCATTACTGTCATTTCATTTACCAACAAAGGATCCAAATTACGAAACAACACATTTGTTCGACTCGAATACCAACTTAAAACCATCCTTACAAATGAGAGAACCGCTAACAAGATTTTTATTTATTGATAGGACATGCTGCACGTTCTTCAGTCGCACGGTTTTTTCCGAAGTAAATTTCAGATCGACCGAACCAACACCACGAACAGCCACATTCGAACCGTTCCCCGTCAACACGGGCCCAGTCCCTGTGACCTGGTAAGAAGAAAATAAAGAAATATCAGCACACACATGTATATTGGCCTCGGTGTCAATCCACCAATATGGTAAATAACAAACTGAAAGAACAGTAGCATGATTACCATACCCTGATGTTCCCTTCTCAGTATCGCCGATAATAACATTAGCAGATTTTTTTGCCCTTGCTGCTGCTTATCTTTGCGATCCTTGCAGTTCCGGGCCCAATGATCAGAACCACCGCACACAAAGCATTTTCCCGCGTTCTTCTTCTTCTTAAAGTTGGTAGTCTGAGCACCTTTGTACTTGGACTCAACCTTCCCTTTGCCTTTGTTCTTGTGGTATTGGAAATTCTTTTTCTGCACCACATGGGCGCTAGAACCTCCCTCATTACCAAGAGCACGTGTGTCCTTTGCTCTCGCCTTTTCTTCAACATCAAGAGTGCCGATAAGACCGGCTACAATGAACTTCTGTCTCTTGTGCTTCAGAGAAATAGCAAAGTTTCCAAGGAAGGAGACAGTTTGTCGATAATTCCACCAGCCATAAATTTATCCGGCAAATTGCACTCGAAGGTGTCAAGCTCCTTGGCAAGTGCCTGTAACTCATGAGCTTGTTCGACAACAGGACGATCATCCACCATCCTGTAGTCATAGAACTGCTCCATGACGTACAGCTCAGCTCACTGCCCGCATCGGAGACACCGAACTTCTCTTCGAGTGCATCCCACAACTCCTTGCCGGAGGGAATATGCATGTAAGCATCAACCAGGTTCTCTCCAAGAACACTGATCACGGCCCCTCTGAACAAGTTATCAGCCATCTGGTATGCATTTTCCTCCTCAGAGTGCAGGGCCCAGCAGGAGGCCCTTTAGTGATGAACCATATGCTCATCAATATGAGCCACAACTCAAGCTTGTGAACCTATCTCTTGTGATTCGTTCCATCAAAAGCATTTGGTTTGAGGTGTGCAGCAAAACAAGAAACCGTAAAAGGCCTATCAAGTTTTCGGATTGTTGGAATTAGAGCCAAATTATGGTTCATTTTAATCCAAAACATAAGACAATTCATGACAGAAACAGGAGCATGGTATATTGTGCTTACAACGAAGACAACAAACGTAAACAAGAAGTTTAGAATGTACCCAGAGGCGGGGCCAGTGCTGAAGGCACCGGATGCGCCGTTACTCGATATTGCTAATTGAGCCTGTTTGATGTAGCCGATCAAGAGCAGATACCGTGCAGGTGATCGCAGTGCAGTTGCGCTAGCCACCAGGAAGTAGTCGTAGTAGTCGGAGGTGCGCAGTGCAGTTGCGCCAGCCACCAGGAACTAGTCGTAGTAGTCGGAGGTGCACATTGCAGTTGCGCCAGCCACCAGAAAGTAGTCGTAGATGTAATTGAAGCAGTCGGAGATGTAGTCGAAGCAGTCGGAGGTATCGTCGAAGTAGTCGGAGGTGTAGTTGAAGCAGTAGAAAAGTAGTCGCAACGAGTAGTCGCAACGAGCAGTCGCGCTGATGCGCTCCCAAAAACTTGATTGCCCTTCTACTCCTCGGGTGCAGAGTATCAGAGAAGAACGCAATTTCGAAGGCCTGCTTTTCCTTCGGTTGCCTGTGCACTCAGGACGCCGGAACAGGGACAACAAAGGAGCAGCGCGGTAGTGGAAGTGATCTGGTGTGACTTCCACAAAGACAGAGAATAGGCTACTCTTTTATACATGCTAGAGACGTCCCTTGAACGCTCAAGTTAATGACATAAAGGTAGTAACTTGCACCCATTAAAAAGGTAGTAACTCGCATCCATTAAAAGATCAATTACTACTCGTTTAAGGTAGTAACTCGCATCCATTAAAAGATCAATTACTACTCGTTTTGAAACCAGCAGATCAATGGTCTGTTATTCATGGATCTTATGATTTATTGACCGTGTCTAATTAGGTCTTGGCTCCAATTAGTCTAACAGCGAGACCGAGAGGGACGGAGTGACCCAGAGAAATTTGGACTTTACTCGTTACGATACAGGGTTCTCCCGCTACAATGCCTTTCCAACCTTTTCCAATTTATTTTGGTATTTCCCACTCGTTGTTTCATTTGAACCGACCAAACTGCCCCTGGGGACTCAGCCTTATCGTTTTCTCTCACGAGCAGACCGTCTCCTATCATTCTTTCTTCTCTCTAATGCTCGTTCTGCTGCTCGTATGGAGGCCGCCGCCGCCTGCACACCATGGCCCTAGGGCCGGCGCCCCCTCCTAATCTGCCTAAGCTCAAGCCTTCTCCGAAGTGCCGCATCAACTCGTTTTAGCTGACGCAGAGCTGCGGTGTTGCTTGCATTGGGGATCTGCGGCAGAGGCGAGGTGAGGAGGCAATGCTATGAACTGCGTTTGGGCTGATATCATCGCCGGGAAACAATTTGGAGTTTTTTTTGCTCATCTCATTCTTATTTTTGCAGCCGACCTGCTATGCTACTGGGAGAAGGCACCAGTACCCAGCCCACAATGGCAGCCTCACCCACCAGGCAAACAACCGCAGACAATAAGATTCCTCCAAGGAACACAATAAGAGGCTGAAGAATAATTGAGTTGTGAACTCCAAATGTTAGAATTTATGTACATGTGAACTTAGTATTTGTGAACTAAATGTACCTGTCAACTCTGTATTTGTGAGCTATTTGTGAACCCAGTAACCAGCCCACGATGGCAGCCTTTTCAGAAACAAAGTCGATTTCAAACATTTGTGAAATATCTAATGCAAGCCAAGATATTGCATCACATTGAAGTGCCAATTTCAGCCAACATTAATTTCATTGAAAGAGAGTCACAATTACATTGAGAGCCTGATATTACATTGCTAAAATTCTAGAACCTACATCACTATAAGCAGCACTACCTAACCAAAGAACACTAGAATGCCGATGACAATGCTGATCAGCACCAGAGCCCGAACCAAATTAATTAACTTGTCGATCTTTCTTTCATCACACAAATTGGTCATCCTCTGCAAACCTGACCCATCAATCAAACTTGTAACACCATTACGATTAGCTTCTGCAATCAGTTGTTGTTCCTTTGCAGCCAGTACTAACTTGGGCAATCAATGAGACGGAGCAGCGCCGGCAGCCACAGAACCAAAGAAGCTAGGGTTAGGGGCGCCGGGGAGCAGCGCCGAGGAACGCGATTGGGATTGAGGAACTTGCCTGGGAGTAGTTGCCGGCCTTCGTTGGGAGAGACGGGCACCGGGGAGCCGCGCCGACGGGCCAAGGTCTGCAGCCGGCAGTGGCGCTCAAGAAGACGACGAGAGGAAAGAGAAGAAGGCGAAAGAGAGAAGCGAGTCCTGTTGCACTCGTTCAGAACCAGTCGATCAGTTCAATAGAAGGCCAGGGACAGTTTGGCCAGTTTAAATAAAAAAACAAATGGGAAGTACCAAAATAAACTGAAAAAGGTTGGAAACGTATTTAACGGATGACCTTATTTTATACTGGCAAAATGGCGAAATCCATTTGTGGGATGGCAAACTGACAAAACCCACTTGAATGATGGCAAAATTCTAAATTTCTCAGTGACCGAAGAAGGGGGGGCAGTGCCTTGGGCCTCTGGGCCCGTGAAGGTACTTATTTGGGTTGATGGGCTGAAAACATCTTATTCAAGGTGATGGCCGAAAACGTCTCATCTGGCTGTTCCGAAGCGCGGTGTAACCGAGAGGCCGCTGACATTTCGATTTGACCCGATGCCTATTCTCGTCTACTCTCCGTACCGTTCGAGCTTAGCGGAGACCAGAAGAAACTGAACAAGCAAGCAAAGCGCGGTTGGACTGGAACCCTGTAAGCACGCCGCAGCCGTGCAGAACTGCCAATGCAAGCAAAGCAGTGACGCAGTTGTTGAGCCGTGAGCGTTGGCAACGCAAGCAAAGAACTGACCAAAGCTGCGTCCCAGCGGTCAAGTCCAAGGGCCGCAATCTTCAATTCTCTAACAGAGGAGAAGTTGGCGAGCACACCCATCTCTGTCACGCAGTAGGCACTAGGCACTAGGCAGATCCATACTAGCGACAAAAATTGTAAAGAAAGAGTGTTTTTTTCCAAGACGGACGCATCCTGAAGCTTAAGAGTGATGACAGTGCAGCTCGCACCCCTGGAATCTGTACTAGTTTATTCGACTTCGCGATCCTGCCACTCAACAACTTCTCAGCGAGCCATGTTCTGTTCACCTTCATACTCTACTCCCAGCAAAGGATAAGCCATCGTCCAAATCCATATTAGCGACAACAATCTATTACATTAATAAAAACATATCAAAAGAAGCCACCACGTTATCAATTCCTATATTAATATAAAAAGAAGGATTTACACCGTTAAATTTTAGAAAGATCTGCTCAAAAAATTCATGTCAAATACGATTAATAACTTAATTAAAAACTAAGAAAAATAGAATATGATCAAATAATTTATGGAATAAAATTAGTAAATGCCTAAACTTCGGAATTACAAAAATTAGAAAATTAGTAGTTGACCAAAAGAGTCTATATCTAATGTGACTAATAATAGATAAATTCAAGAATTAAAAAATAGAAAAACTAGTAGTTGATTTGTATAGCAATTAAATAGCAAATTAGAAAGAAGAATAGTTAAATAAATAATATAGGTTAAATACAAATAATAAATAATCAAATTTGAGTTAAAAAGGGATTACAAGTTCATAAATATTCCATATTAAATATGATTAATAAATAGATAAATCTAGAATTAAAATTAATAAAATTAGTAGTTAATCTGTATATGAATTTAAAAAATAGCTAAATAAAAGTATGTGTTAAATATAAATAATAATGAATTGTATTTGAAAACAAAATAATCAAAATGGAATGGACAACAGGGAATCAGGAGAGAAGAATGATGATGTTATCACGCTAGAGTGACGATGTTATCTAGAATAAAGCAACCCAGATATTAAAGTTTTCCATGCAAGTTGCAGGATAGTGTTCAATGAGACGGAATGACGCACATAATAAAGAATGTGCCTTTGATGACTTCGGGATAGCAGGCAAAGATCCTTGGGGGGTGGTGGGTTGGGGAGAGGAGGGATGGAGGAACAAAGGATAATACTACACCTTCAACCCATAATTTACAAATGAGTAAATTGCACTCCAGATCCCTAAAGTTGTTCTGTAGGTGAACACCTAGGTCCCTAAACTCTTAAAGCATCCATTTGGATTTCTAAATCGTGTTAAGTGGTCCATCTGAGATCCTAAACGCGCCATGTGAGCGATCAAAGTTGACTAGCATACCACGTGGCGCCACAATAGCAAATATTTTTTTTTAAAAAAAAACGCATGGTCTTATCTTCTCCCATTTGCTCCCTCTATCCTTCTCCAATCTCTCTCACCAGCTACCTAGCACCAGAAGCACACAGCCTGCCGATCCATGGCGAAGAAGATGTTACCGGCGGCGGCTAACGAGCTCCTCTCCGTCCTCCTCTACACCTGCACCACCACTCCCGGCCGGCCGCCGCGAGTCGCGTGCAGCTCGCCGCCGTCGTCCACAGGTGCACCCTTTCCGCGGCGCGGCTCGCTGGCGCGGGGACCACGCTGGTCGTTGACGTTGATGGCGCCCTGCTCCTGCCGCTTCAGTCGCGGGCTGCACGTTGGCACGTTCCGCGCCGACCACGCCGTCCTGCCACGGTGATTCTTGGAGGACGAGGCGGCGCCGCCATGGCGCGGCTCCTGGGCCGCGGCGATAGCGTGGTGGTCTACCCCGAGGGCACCACCTGCCGGGAGCTCTACCTACTTTGCTTCAGCCCGCTGTTCGCCGAGCTCGACTGCGACCGCGACGTGCACGTCACCGATCGCCTAGCCGGCAAGCACCACTGCCTGCTGCTCCAGCCGCCCGCCGCCGCCTCCGCGCCCGGATGCGACGTCGCCGTGCACATGGCCAACAGCTTCATCTCCAGCCACTCAAGGTTCCTCTTCACCGGCGTCCAGGTTGACCTGCAGCCCGACGCCTAGGAGCCACACTAGATCCTCCGAACGTCGTCGCCGCCGCTCCCTTGCCAACAACGCGGCCCGCCAAGAAGATTGCCTTGCCTGCACACGATGGCCGCCTTGCCCGTGCCGCCACAACCTAGAGAGGCGTGCCCGCCGCCGCCCCTTGGGTCCGCCCCTCCCGACACCACCAGGCATTAGTGCTAGGTCGGCGGCGCGAAGATGCGGAGGGGAGAAGAGGAGAGAGATAGGAGGGGAGGAGAGGGGGTGGGCAGGAGGGAGGCGGTAGGCCGAGCACCGAGGCCGCTGGCCGTCCCTTGCGATGAGCGGAGGATCGATGGGAGGAGAGGAGAGATGGAGGGGGAGGAGAAGACAGAGGGCATTGAGTTAAGATAAAATAATTTAGAGGATGTTTTTAAAATACTTGCCACCATGGCGTCACGTGGCTTGCCACATCAGCTTTGATTGCTTGTGTGACGCGTTCGGGGTCTTAGATGGACCATTTAACACGATTTAGAAACTCAATTAGACGATTTGAGAGTTTAAGGATCTAGGCAAAACTGCGGAACAAGTTTGCGGACCTGAACTGCAATTTATTCCTAACAAATTTGTTGACTTTGACACACGGTTCATTCAAGGAAGAAGGTGCAACTAACATATAATATAGGAAAATGCATGCATGGAGCTGTAGTAAGAAGAGATCGGATAACAAAGAAAAGGAAAGATATTTTGAAACGATAAGAACCGCAGATGATGCCTCTACTGCTTATTAAGATTTCAATGTGAACTCAAATTTAATTATATTTATTAGTTTTGGTTGTACACATCGAGTCGCTCACGTAGATATTTTTAAAAATTTTAGAATAATTTATCACCATAACTAAAACTTTCAAACATAAATGTTCGTCGCTGGTCCAAAAATAAACAAATATATTCCTAATAAAAATGTATAAACCTTTAAATATATTTTATAAGGTATTTTCTTTTCTTCTAAATTCATGTTCCAAATAATTACGTTGTAGAATATGACAATGAAAAAAAACATAAATGAAAGCTCAAAATTACAATGAGATGACTAAACCAAATCTATGCATCCATATACTTTGAAGTAAAAAAATTACAAATAGCGGAATAAAAAAATTAGCCAATCGCGCTATTTGTGTGGGGCACCTTGCTAGTTATATTAATAAGGGAGTGTTAAAAGAAGCCACCACGTCCACCGAAAGGGTCTAGAAATTCCCAAGTTAATCGAAAAAAGAGAAGAATTTATACCGTCGGATTTTATGAAGATCTAATAGTTTATATTATCTTAAAGAGTCCATATCAAATACGATTACTAATATAAATTTACCATTAAAAATTCATAAACAATATACCCATTGCACCATTTGCACTAATTATAGAAAATGTTATTCGGTTTTACTATCTAACATGGACTCAATGTTGCCCTTCCCTAAGCACCGTACAACGGCCCCTAAAGTAATTCACAAATAGAACAAAGCTAAATTAAGCTAGACATAACACCATGGCATCTTAACTGAGAAATATTTAGATGAGAATAGGGGTGCATGACTGCAGCGGCACGATTCCAACAACAGATCATTGATGGACTCACTGATTCGCAGCATGAGGCAGCCTCATGACAACAGTGCACGGCATACGGCAACCCACAGCAGCGGCGGCGGCGATATGGCCCTCGCGCTCGCCAATCGTGTCGTGCATCCTATGTTGAAACCTCGAAGGTGAGGCTTTGCGTCCCGCTACAGTTATCTGCGAGATTTCTATGCATGTTGAAGTGGATTTGTGGAAAGTAATTGGAGCTTAGGTGGACTAATTGCTAATTATAGGGCCCTTTAAATTTGGGTCTTGTGCGATCGCACCACTTGCGCCATGCGTTATATACGGCCCCTCACATTAAGGCCTCGGTGCGCCCGACAATGACACACTCAATCTAGATGGATGCAAGCTCAATTCAAGAATCAGCAACTTAATTATTGATGGAAAGAGGTTCCATCCAACAAGGAACTTGATCTCGATAGGGTTGGCTAGGCCACAATCCGGCAACGAGAAAATTCAATTTGGACAGGGGGGAATTGAATCTAGCAATGAGAACTTCATTTGGGCAGAAAACAATTCAATCCGACGAGTGAGGATCTCGGTTTGGGTGCTACGGCTGCCATCCAAAGGGCAAGTTTAATTTATTTTGCTGTGCCTACGGAAACTGATCAGGCCGTGACTAGAACTCCAACGAAAATGAGAGGCAGGACTTGCATGCCGGTGGAGAAGACGAAAATAATGTCATGATTTCGTGACAGCTTACTGGGAAATGGAATCGCGGTTCAAATATTTATGATGCATGTATCGATTGGCACCATATTAGATTGTTTCGATTCGGACCTTCTACAGGTGCGTTCTTTGATGTTGTGAAGTGTGGCTTCCTCACGCAAAAATATATGCCGATCTACTGAAAGAGCAAGAAGCAGCATTACAAATAGCACAGCACCAGTGCGGTTGAACCCGAACCCAAACGGAGAATGCACGACACCTCCATGCGCCACGGTGAACTATGACACCCGTGTGATAATCATGATGTGTCAAGATAGACAATGCATTAATTTCCATCAAGGGAAAGGAAAAAAGGATTGACCTTGAAAACAAAAAGGTATAATAATTAATTATTTATCTATGATCTTAATATAATAGTATTAAAAAGAGCTTAGAAATTACCGTATTAATCAAAAAAGAATATACATTGTTGGATGTTATAAAGATCTAACAATCTAAATTAACCCAAAAGGCCAATATCAAATACAACTACAATATATATACTCCCGCAGTCCAAAATAGATTGCAATTCTAGCTTTGTCATAAATCAAACTTTCTTAAGTTTGACCAAAATTATAGAGAATAAGGTCATCATTTGTAATATCTAATAGGTATACTATAAAATTATATATCATAAATAATCTAATAATGCTTATTTGGTATTATAAATCTTAATACTCTTCTCTATAAATTTGGTTAAACTTATAATAAGTCGATTTAGGACAAAACTAGAATTATATTCTTTTCGGGACAGAGAAAATATATAACAATGTTAAAAGAAGATACCATGCTCACCAATAGAATCTAGAAATTACCATATTAATCATAAAAAGAATAATATATCCACTTTTGGATTCATGGAGATCTAATAGTCTAGAATAACCCAAAGCATCCACATCAAAGAAGGCTACTATACATATAAATTCAGAATTTAAAAATTAGGAAATTATCATAAAAAAATAGCAGTTTACAATGACTCCATCTCAAATTAGCTTAATAAATTATTAAATTCAAAATTAAAGGATAAGGAAAATTAGCAGATGATTTGTATACCGATTCGAATGCAAAATGTCTATACTAGGAGTCTAAGGCAAATATAATTACTAACTAAATAATTTTTGGAAATTTATTTTGCGAAATACAGTACAAGCATAGACGTTCACAAACACATACGCATACTCACCTCTATAAATACACGCACCCAACTATACCCCTACGAGCATCTCCAGGAGACTGAGTCGGTACTTCTCAAGATTGAAAAAGTCATTGCAAGCACCTCGCTGACGATTAAGACATCTCTTACCACTAAATGTGAGCACCCATGCTGAGTTGAGGACTCAAACCCAAGTGGATAGATTCTACCATAAGGAACCTTGCTAGATGAGCTGCTCTAAATTTACAAAAATTTTAAAATTATAAATAATTATAAAAATAGTATTTTGATGGTTCGATTGACAAAAAGATAAATTTAAAATAATATAATATAAAACTTAGTAATAATAGCATGAACAAGTGTTTCTATGGAAGTAGAAATGGCCCTCCTCCTAGAATGCCAATGAAAACATTTAAAATCTAAGTATAATATAACTACATGAAAGAAGATAATATGATAATAAAAAATAATATTACTTTCAACGAATACAAGCAGCCATATTTTTATGTATTCTCTTTTCTTATGAACACATATTCCACAATACATAATATGATTGTAAGAAAAGACAATACCTCAATTTAGGTCAACTAGACAAAACAATAATAATAAAACAACAAAAACAAAAACAAATCCATATGAATAAATTTATTATTTAGTAAACATATAAATATTAGTATACAAAACTAGCTACCCGTGATCGTCTTGAAGAAGTACCAGTAGCTGCTGGAGCATTGCTTGGTTTGTGACGTGCCGCCCCTCGGACTCCTCTACTGTGGCCTGGATCCGTAGCAGGACGCCGTGCAGCCGCAGTAGGTTCTCGCCGGCATCCTTCTGCCGCCGGTTGCACTTGTCGACGACGAAGGATACTGATCTGCTGACAATATCGCCTAGAACTGCAGAGACGAAGGTTTCCATTGGGAACTTCCGCAAGGGAGGATCAAATAATGTTTGATCTCAGTTCTTGATCCAGATCATTGTTGGTCGCTGTTTATATGAGCTGAGGCAGCCAGACAGGCTGCTTAATGCTGCAAGTCTGCAAGACTAGCAGCAAGGCTGTTGACGCACTACAGTTTCTTTTCTTTTCTTTTTTTTTGAGATGACGCACTGCACCTGCCCGGCTGCTATCTAGAGCAAAAGTTTCCTCCAAGATGGCACTGTTCTGTATTGATTGCCCAGTGCTTGTTCCTTCCCGTTGCTTACTGGAAGATTCTGACGAGGGACCAGCGAATGCAACGTCAGAGGATTGTTTCTCCTGATCTCCCTTTTAAAGTGTGAATAGATGCTTAATCATGGGGAACGATACAAGTGTTTGGCACTAAAAAGTTCGTATTCCAAAATGAAGCATGGTGTACAAGTGCGGATTAGAATGGGAAATATTTTTTCCCTAGTTGAAAAATTGCGCTCTAGTCTGTCTGAAGCCTTGAACCAGTTGGTTGTGGGTGTGAATGTATGCTAAGAGCTAAGATCATCCAAGCTCAAGTCTTTATCGAGACGTATTTAGATGCACCAGATTGTTCCTTCTAGGTTGGTCCATTTCTGAAAAGGAAAAGGTCTATTTTACTTCCATCACCAATCCACTTTGTCTGTTTAACCCCTGAACAAAATTTAGAATTAATTCACTTTCCCAGACTATTTCAATTGGTCCAATCTACCCCTACTGAGATTTCTCTTTTTTATTTCCACGTACAAGTGAAACTTTAACTTCAAATTTTGCAAGATGACTTATAATATGATGCCCTATGCTAGAAAAATACGTTATGAATTTTGTATGATTATTTTTTTATGTAGAATTTTATCTCTATGATCAACTTTGTATTAAATCTTTCTAACCTATGAAAATAACTATGAAAAATTTTTAATTTATTTTTTTAACATAAGACGTCGTGTTCTCTATCCACTCACAAAATTTGAACTTAAAATTCAATTTGTACATGAAGAAACAAAAAGAGAAATATCAATAGGGGTAGATTGCACCAACTGAAATTGTTCGTGGGAGTAAATTGAGCATAAATTTTTCTCAAGGGTTAAGTGGACATAATGGATTGGTGAGCGTGGGTGCATTTGGGATACCAGCAGCAGGGCGTGACTGCTGCGCGTGCGCCCGCCCATATGCTGATCCGGTTGAACGCGTTGTGCGACTGAGCGTAGCAGCCATCTGCCTACACATCTGCTGTGGTGTCGTTGTCTTTGAAGGTTGGGATGGGGCCATGGGCTTCCTCAAAATTGACTAGACTACGGCAAGCACGTACTACCAACAATAGACTAATCAATGCTCAACACAAAATGGTGCTAACGTCATGCAATGTAACCAAAAGTCCAAAGGAAAATGGGAATTATTCTGGAAGGCTGCTGGTAAGGTTTGACATGCGTGCAGTCTGCAAACAGGTTGTATGTACTAACTAGAAAGGAGTGGCAGAGCTTGCATTTTACAGAAACAACAACAAAGCCTGTTATAAGGGCAGAGCTTGCGGTTTAGTTGATAGAAAATATGAAAAAGAGATCACTGTAAGAAACGGGTAGATTTGATCACTCTTGGTATATTTGCATGTCAGCATTCACATTTAACATTTGATCTCAACAATGAAAACAGCCAATGAATTGAACAGCGAGGAAATGTTCATATTTCCAGATAAGAACGAGGTCGTTTCTTCTTGGTCATCATGTCTTGTGGCACCTCAAACTCACACGTCATAGAGTAGCTGTGATACGGGGGTATGCGCGATTTCAACACCAGGGCTTCCAGCTTCCCACGAGCTTTTGCACTTGTTTGGGCTTCGTGCAACGCTATCTTTGGAACATCATTCAGGGTGGAATGTGTTTGACAATAAAGAACTTTGACCCTCATGGACATGTTGGACAGACTCCAAACATATGCGGTCTGTTTTTTCCGAATAAGAGCCAGTGGATGTTCACCAAAGATGCGGATATTTCTATCTATATTGTTTCTCTGACATTCAAGGATCTTGTTCCAAAACCGACGATGCATGTTAGCTCTCAGAAAGCCACATATTACATGTGCGCCCACGAAGCATCGCTCTAGCCCTGCTGCAATTTCCATAGCTATTGATGCTAGCTCCGGGTGGTCAGCAGGATTAGTGCTTCCAAAAGCCATCACCTTGAAGAAGTACCAGTAAGCTTCCCGAGACAAAAAATCTAATTTAATAGCTCCTGTAGTACCAAGTTTTATGATATTCTCTGATCTTCTTGTCACAATAATTTTACTTCCTGGTGGCATGTGGTTTCTTGAAGAGTAAAAGTTTCTGCATTGCCTTTCATCTAGAACCAAATCATCAGCAAGCTCCATGATAATAAGTGATCTTCCATGTGAACCGTGAGTTCGCTTCTTGACCGCACCACTGCCTTCTGGAGCAGTAGAATCTCCACTACATAGAATAATTGTGGAAAAGTGATTGCGCACCCTCTCATCATAACAGAGATGCTCAACAAGGGTGCTTTTCCCAACTCTTGCGGGACCAGTTATTGGAAGCACTTGCAAACTTTCTGCGCCGGGAGGCTCTGGCTGCAACAAGAAGCTGATGATCTTCTCCATCTCAGCCTGGCGGCCAAACATGCAGTTCTCCAAAAACAAGTACTTGTTGTAAGGCTCACGGTTGATGGGAGGATAAAATTTCAAGAAAACAATGAACTCGGTCATATCAACGATGATGCTTTGCAGGCTTTCTAGCATCTTCTGAACCTCCTTTACCCCATCAACTTGAAATGAGACATTCATCCTTCTTGTACTGAAGCACAAGCGCTTGGCTCGACAGTATATGGACAAGGGGTGACCACTAACCTGATCATTGTCCCTGTGTTGCTGAAGCACCTGATACGTGAAAGTATCAAGCAGGTAGCAGCCTTTATACATCATTTCTCTCAGCATCTGAAGCTGCCGAAGCATCGCTTTGTTTGTGATGTGCCGTCCCTCGGCCTCTTCCATGGTGGCCTGGATGCGCAGCAGGACACGGTGCAACTGCAGCAGGTAGTCCCCCACGTCCTTCTGCTGCCTGTAACATCTATCGAAGATGAAAGATATTGATCGACTGAGGAGATCGCCAAGAACTGCAGAAACAAATGTTTCCATTCTGAAACTTTGTGATGGGAACCTGGAAGAATATTGATCTGGTTTGAGTTCTCGTTTAGTCCATCATTTCCTGGTCTATATAAGCAAGGATGGCAGACAGCTTACTTACAAAGCCAGGGTCAGTTGCTTCCAGCTGTTGAAAATTGAATAGACAATTAGACCAAGGACCAATGAACGGTGAGAGGATTGTGTTATCCAATGTAATCTCTATATCAGCAGCAGTTGGAAGTCAGATAATGAGGAATGCTATATGCATTTTTGACCTTGTACATGTTCAGACAATGAAAAAAGGAGACACGTTATTAATACTCAGATGCATCAAGTTGTTAAGCCATGTTAACTTCGGATGGCTTCTCCTTCTTTCTATTCATTATTTCTTCAGTTCGTATGGACAAATGTTTGACTATCCTCCTCGTTGACTGGAAACTAGGGTGGAAAATTAGCACATTTCAAGGCACGTGATATAAGGTTCCTTCTAAGCTTGAAGCACCAGCCACAAGTATACAAATCAGCCCTTTCTTATCCTTGAAGTGATGACGGACCTGTCTAAGTGAGTCACATCTGAGAGATTCCAAGGAGAGACTACAAGATTTAGGTGCAAAGTATACTCACGTTTATTGAACAATTCAAACTTTTTTCTTCTTTGTATTTTTATTGATGACAGAAATGATTTTCTCGCATTCTTTAGACATGAAGCCACTCTGCCCTTGTTTCATGGATCATCCAAAGGCCGAATTGCAGGTTCTTCACACTCTTTTTTATGGCAGGCTGGTGCCAATAAATTCTTGATCACAAAGATGCCCCTGGTGTGCCCCTTTTCGGCTGAGTAGGGCGGAGATTGGACGATGGAAGATAAGAGGTGATTAATTCATTGTCTAGAATTTGTCATAATCGAAGGAATTTGTCAGAAAATTACAGTACCCAATGGCCGATAAGTCACTTGTCTTGTCCAACACTGGATCAGGAACTGTGTGATGCTATCTGCCTATCTCAGTGGAGCCTGCTTAGGTTTTCTAATCAGATTGAACTGTTGAGTAAAAAATAGAAGAAGTCAACGATAGGCACTTGTGCACAGATTAAGTTGTCTTCATTATCCTGCCCCTTGACTGCAACTGTGATACATCTAGATCAACTTCACTACTTCAGGTTCTAGTAAGAATACGTGTGTGGAGAATAGAAGATACTAAGTGGCACTGTATAAGCCCGACATGCTAAGGACTGACACGTAGCCTGTGCACTGAATAAAATTGCACGCCCGACCCTGACAAATTTGATGCTAGACCAATACATGATACGCAAAGAATTACCAGCTGCCAGGTGACGAACGGAGTGGCTGGGCCGTCGTGAGGCGTGCTGCCCGTGGAAGGCTGGCAGCGAAGGCGGTGCCACGCTGTGGAAGAGGAACGCGGGGTCACCGACCAGCCACTCCGGCGACTTGTAAGGCGGACATCAGGTGGGGAGCCGCGGGCCGGTGCCGCAAACGAGATCTGCTCGAAGCCCCGTGACAGCGGCGCCGGCCTCGCGGGCGTGCTCCAGCGCGCGACCCACGGGACCGAGCGGGAGGAGGAGGAGGAGCTCAGGTCGCGGGAGCATATGCCGCCGCGACCTCCAAGCGGTCGCGAGCACCCGCGCCTCCCGACCTCCAATGCCGACGAAGCTCGCGGGCATCGTGGTGTTGGTGTGTGGTGTGGGAGTGGGACGGAACTGGACGCGACGCGAGACTGGGAGGGGAGGGACCGAAGAAAGAGAGGGGGGGAACTGGACGCGACGCGAGACTGGGAGGGGAGGGACCGAAGAAAGCGGGGGGGGTGGTCAGTGGCTTGGGCCTCCGGGCCCGTGTACTTATTCAGTCTGATGGGCTGAAAATGTCTTATTGATGGGTCTAAAACGTCCCGTCTCGCTGTTTCGAAGCGCGGCGTAGCTGAGGCCGCTGACATTTCGATTTGACCCGATGCCTGTTCCCGTCTTCTCTCCGCGCCGTTCGAGCTTAGTGGAGACCAGGAGGAACCGAGGAAGCAAGCAAAGCGCGGTTGGACTGAAACTCCGGAAGGGCGCCGCAGCCGCGCAGAACTGCCGGCGCAAGCAAAGCAGTGACGAGAGCATGGTTTGCCGATAATAACATTAGCAGATTTATGCTAATTTTTTTGCCCTTGCTGCTGCTTATCTTTGCGATCCTTACAGTTCCGAGCCCAATGATCAGAACCACCGCACACAAAGCATTTTCCCGCGTTCTTCTTCTTCTTAAAGTTGGTAGTCTGAGCACCTTTGTACTTGGACTCAACCTTCCCTTTGCCTTTGTTCTTGTGGTATTGGAAATTCTTTTTCTGCACCACATGGGCGCTAGAACCTCCCTCATTGCCAAGAGCACGTGTGTCCTTTGCTCTCGCCTTTTCTTCAACATCAAGAGTGCCGATAAGACCGGCTACAGTGAACTTCTGTCTCTTGTGCTTCAGAGAAATAGCAAAGTTTCCAAGGAAGGAGACAGTTTGTCAATAATTCCACCAGCCATAAATTTATCCGGCAAATTGCACTTGAAGGTGTCAAGCTCCTTGGCGAGTGCCTGTAACTCATGAGCTTGTTCGACAACAGGACGATCATCCACCATCCTGTAGTCATAGAACTGCTCCATGACGTACAGCTCAGCTCACTGCCCGCATCGGAGACACCGAACTTCTCTTCGAGTGCATCCCACAACTCCTTGCCGGAGGGAATATGCATGTAAGCATCAACCAGGTTCTCTCCAAGAATATTGATCACGGCCCCTCTGAACAAGTTATCAGCCATCTGGTATGCATTTTCCTCCTCAGAGTGCGCGGCCCAGCAGGAGGCCCTTTAGTGATGAACCATATATATGAGCCACAACTCAAGCTTGCGAACCTATCTCTTGTGATTCGTTCCATCAAAAGCATTTGGTTTGAGGTGTGCAGCAAAACAAGAAACTGTAAAAGGCCTATCAAGTTTTCAGATTGTTGGAATTAGAGCCAAATTATGGTTCATTTTAATCCGAAACATAAGACAATTCATGACAGAAACAGGAGCATGGTATATTGTGCTTACAACGAAGACAACAAACGTAAACAAGAAGTTTAGAATGTACCCAGAGGCGGGGCCAGTGCTGAAGGCACCGGATGCGCCGTTACTCGATATTGCTAATTGAGCCTGTTTGATGTAGCCGATCAAGAGCAGATACCGTGCAGGTGATCGCAGTGCAGTTGCGCTAGCCACCAGGAAGTAGTCGTAGTAGTCGGAGGTGCGCAGTGCAGTTGCGCCAGCCACCAGGAACTAGTCGTAGTAGTCGGAGGTGCACTTTGCAGTTGCGCCAGCCACCAGGAAGTAGTCGTAGATGTAATTGAAGCAGTCGGAGATGTAGTCGAAGCAGTCGGAGGTATCGTCGAAGTAGTCGGAGGTGTAGTTGAAGCAGTAGAAAAGTAGTCGCAACGAGCAGTCGCGATGATGCGCTCCCCAAAAACTTGATTGCCCTTCTACTCCTCGGGTGCAGAGTATCAGAGAAGAACGCAATTTCGAAGGCCTGCTTTTCCTTCGGTTGCCTGTGCACTCAGGACGCCGGAACAGGGACAACAAAGGAGCAGCGCGGTAGTGGAAGTGATCTGGTGTGACTTCCACGAAGACAGAGAGTAGGCTACTCTTTTATACATGCTAGAGACGTCCCTTGAACGCTCAAGTTAATGCCATAAAGGTAGTAACTTGCACCCATTAAAAAGGTAGTAACTCGCATCCATTAAAAGATCAATTACTACTCGTTTAAGGTAGTAACTCGCATCCATTAAAAGATCAATTACTACTCGTTTTGAAACCAGCAGATCAATGGTCTGTTATTCATGGATCTTATGATTTATTGACCGTGTCTAATTAGGTCTTGGCTCCAATTAGTCTAACAGCGAGACCGAGAGGGACGGAGTGACCCAGAGAAATTTGGACTTTACTCGTTACGATACAGGGTTCTCCCGCTACAATGCCTTTCCAACCTTTTCCAATTTATTTTGGTATTTCCCACTCGTTGTTTCATTTGAACCGACCAAACTGCCCCTGGGGACTCAGCCTTATCGTTTTCTCTCACGAGCAGACCGTCTCCTATCATTCTTTCTTCTCTCTAATGCTCGTTCTGCTGCTCGTATGGAGGCCGCCGCCGCCTGCACACCATGGCCCTAGGGCCGGCGCCCCCTCCTAATCTGCCTAAGCTCAAGCCTTCTCCGAAGTGCCGCATCAACTCGTTTTAGCTGACGCAGAGCTGCGGTGTTGCTTGCATTGGGGATCTGCGGCAGAGGCGAGGTGAGGAGGCAATGCTATGAACTGCGTTTGGGCTGATATCATCGCCGGGAAACAATTTGGAGTTTTTTTTGCTCATCTCATTCTTATTTTTGCAGCCGACCTGCTATGCTACTGGGAGAAGGCACCAGTACCCAGCCCACAATGGCAGCCTCACCCACCAGGCAAACAACCGCAGACAATAAGATTCCTCCAAGGAACACAATAAGAGGCTGAAGAATAATTGAGTTGTGAACTCCAAATGTTAGAATTTATGTACATGTGAACTTAGTATTTGTGAACTAAATGTACCTGTCAACTCTGTATTTGTGAGCTATTTGTGAACCCAGTAACCAGCCCACGATGGCAGCCTTTTCAGAAACAAAGTCGATTTCAAACATTTGTGAAATATCTAATGCAAGCCAAGATATTGCATCACATTGAAGTGCCAATTTCAGCCAACATTAATTTCATTGAAAGAGAGTCACAATTACATTGAGAGCCTGATATTACATTGCTAAAATTCTAGAACCTACATCACTATAAGCAGCACTACCTAACCAAAGAACACTAGAATGCCGATGACAATGCTGATCAGCACCAGAGCCCGAACCAAATTAATTAACTTGTCGATCTTTCTTTCATCACACAAATTGGTCATCCTCTGCAAACCTGACCCATCAATCAAACTTGTAACACCATTACGATTAGCTTCTGCAATCAGTTGTTGTTCCTTTGCAGCCAGTACTAACTTGGGCAATCAATGAGACGGAGCAGCGCCGGCAGCCACAGAACCAAAGAAGCTAGGGTTAGGGGCGCCGGGGAGCAGCGCCGAGGAACGCGATTGGGATTGAGGAACTTGCCTGGGAGTAGTTGCCGGCCTTCGTTGGGAGAGACGGGCACCGGGGAGCCGCGCCGACGGGCCAAGGTCTGCAGCCGGCAGTGGCGCTCAAGAAGACGACGAGAGGAAAGAGAAGAAGGCGAAAGAGAGAAGCGAGTCCTGTTGCACTCGTTCAGAACCAGTCGATCAGTTCAACAGAAGGCCAGGGACAGTTTGGCCAGTTTAAATAAAAAAACAAATGGGAAGTACCAAAATAAACTGAAAAAGGTTGGAAACGTATTTAACGGATAACCTTATTTTATACTGGCAAAATGGTGAAATCTATTTGTGGGATGGCAAACTGACAAAACTCACTTCAATGACGGCAAAATTCCAAATTTCTCAGTGACCGAAGAGGGGGGGGGGGGGGGGGGGGGGGGGCAGTGCCTTGGGCCTCTGGGCCCGTGAAGGTACTTATTTGGGCTGATAGGCTGAAAACATCTTATTCAAGGTGATGGCCGAAAACATCCTATGTGGCTGTTCCGAAGCGCGGCGTAACCGAGAGGCCGCTGACATTTCGATTTGACCCGATGCCTGTTCTTGTCTACTCGCCGCACCGTTCGAGCTTAGCGGAGACCAGGAGAAACCGAGGAAGGAAACAAAGCGCGGTTGGACTGGAACTCCGGAAGGGCGCCACAGCGCGCATAACTGCCGGCGCAAGCAAAGCAGTGACGAGAGCATTGTTTGCTCCATCATCCAGTTGTTGAGCCGTGAGCGTTGGCAACGCAAGCAAAGAACTGACCAAAGCTGCGTCCCAGCGGTCAAGTCCAAGGACCGCATCCTGCAATTCTCTAACAGAGGAGAAGTTGTTGGCGAGCACACCCATCTCTGTCACGCAGTAGGCAGTGTCGCGCGGTACTGTGACTACGCTGTCATCCAGATCCGTACTAGCGACGACAATTGTAAAGAAGAACTATCATTGTTTCAAGACGGGCCCATCCTGAAGCTTAAGAGCGACGAGAGTGCGGCTCGCACCCCTGTCATCTGTACTAGTTTAATCCGCCTTCGCGATCCTGCTGCTCAACAACTTCTCAGAGAAGAGTCGATGAGAGAGTTGCAGAGGACAAATCGGCGTGCTACGCTACGCTACGCGGCCAAAACCGTTCTAAAATTCGATGCCAAAGCCATGTTCCGCTCGACTCCTTATTCTACTCCCAGCAAAGGATAAGCCATCATCAAGTTGGTACCTCCGAAGCCCAAGAACAGTCGGATGCCTAAGCATTTAGCTCGAGTGGCTCGCGTGTGAACACCTGAACACTCGAAAGATCCCGTTGCGAGTTGCGACCCCCCACGCAAGAATATCCAAGGACTCAAACCATGTGCTTCTTGAAGGAATACTGCTAGTGTACAGCTCTGTACTGCGAACGGATAAAGACGGCCGCATCAAAGTCGTGCGAAAGGATATACCGGTTAAATTCGTGCAGAAAAAGAAAAAGAAAAGAAGAGGCGATGCGATAGATATCATCTGCAACGACTGCGGCATGTAGGTGACAGGACAAGGCAGTGCCTTTCACAGTCGATACCTGAACGGGCCGGAGAGAGAACTTTAGCGCCTCCCACATCCCGCCTCCGCCTGGTCTGGTGGTTGGTTCGCTGGCTCTCTTGTGCGCCGCCGTGCGCGCGAAGAACACGACGAGATCGATCAACAATTCAACATACCAAACAGGAACGAACGAAGCGGGGTGGAGTTTGGTTAGCTGTTTGGGCACCACCACCGGCACCAGTGCGTCTCTACCCGGAGCCGCAACCGGTGGTCCAACCGTCCAAGTACAATGGCCATACTTGTTAGTGAGCTGTAATTGGTCATGCCTGATGATCCCGAGGCTGCATCGACGACAGTGCCCACCTTGCTCCAAAATTCTTATTCGGATAGCCTGTTCTTTTCGCAAGGCAAAATCGATTTTCATGTCCTTGAGCCGAAAGCAGTGCTGGGTCCTGTCCTGCCTCCTGGCTCGGGCCGGGCGGGGGATTGGATGATTCCAGCCCAGCATCCCAACAAGGGATATGGCGGTGACATTTTTATACTAACATCCACTGGTGGGGTCAGAGGCTAGAGTAGACTCCTGCGTCACCTGGACGCTAGGCACCAGAAGTACCCTAGCTGGGTAGTGATATGCCATATCATACTGGCTTACACTAATAATATTGCATTTTTCAGAAATGATTTCTGCAGTCACCGAGTCAGTACGTATGGTGTACTAGTGAACGGCACAAAGAGCTAGCTGAGGTTTATTCAATTTCAGTCCATCGGCCTTTTTCTTCATGAACCAATCAAGTAATGTACATGACACGATCTGCAAGAACAAATACAGGGTGCGCGCTGGGTGCAGCTAGCGCTCATCTTAGCACGGCCTCATTGTCCGATTGCTCTTCTGCATGCAATCTGAACTTTGAAGCGATGGGATCAAGGCGCCACGTTCCCACTCGTAGTGGGAACTGCCTCGAATAAAATCCTCAATGGATCATCAGTTTCCGGGGACGAAGTTGGTGGCGTACGCCCAGGCATTTTTGCTAACGGGGTCGGCGATGTGGTCGGCCAGGTTCTCCAGGGGCCCCTTGCCGGTGACGATGGCCTGGACGAAGAACCCGAACATGGAAAACATGGCGAGGCGGCCGTTCTTGATCTCCTTCACCTTCAGCTCCGCGAACTTCTCCGGGTCGTCGGCGAGCCCCAGCGGGTCGAAGCTCCCTCCAGGGTACAACGGGTCCACCACCTCGCCGAGCGGCCCGCCGGCAACCCTGTACCCCTCCACGGCTCCCATCAACACAACCTGAATTCGAGCGATGGCCAGTGTTTATTCACATTGCAAAATCAGAACAAGGAATTTTGCCTTGGCTGTATTGGGGATCGATGGATTGGGATGCCGTACCTGGCATGCCCAGATGGCGAGGATGCTCTGCGCGTGCACGAGGCTGGGGTTGCCCAGGTAGTCCAGGCCGCCCTCGCTGAAGATCTGGGCGCCGGCCTTGAACCAGATGGCCTCGCCGAACTTGACGCCGTTGCGGGCGAGGAGCTCGGGGAAGACGCAGCCGAGCGCGCCGAGCATGGCCCACCGGCAGTGGATCACCTCAAGCTCCCTGTTCTTGGCGAACGTCTCGGGGTCAGCCGAGAGCCCCGCGGTGTCCCAGCCGTAGTCCCCCGGGAACTCGCCGGTGAGGTAGGACGGCGGCTCGCCGGACAGCGGGCCGAGGTAGAGGACGCGGTCCGGGCCGTACCACGGGCTGCCGGACGCCGCGGCGGGCTTGGCCTTGGCGGCCGTCTTGCGCATCGTGACGCGGCCCTCGCCGAACACGCTGGAGGGGGCGATCTTCGCCGCCTTGCCGGCGAGAGCAGGAGAGGAGAGCGACATGGTGGAAGCGGCCATTGATGAGCACCGAGGGTGGGTTTCCTGCTACTTCGGCTTAGAGCTCGCGAGCTGTTCTGTTGCTGGCTGCGGTGAGGAAGTAGGCAGCCGGACTGGAGTTTAAATAATGGCGGGAAACGCTGGTAGCCACACGCTAGGCCCGTTGCATGGATGGGCATATATCTCTTGCGATCTCTGATTGGATAGCTTGCTTGTCCAGGGTGCCACCTATGCGTGTGCTTCGCCTACGTGTAAAGTGAGCTCTGAACCAGAACGATAAAATTATTATTAAATTTGAGGCTTAGGAAATGGGCACAGCCAATCAGGAGATGACGGGTGGACATTTTTGATATGGTTGGATAGAGTGGCAACAAAAAATTTGGTTGCTAAATAGAGATCATAGCTGAACATCTTGTAGTTGCTCACTTCTTAATTATGTTCTGAACATGCATGGCTCCCAGCGCCGTTAAACTGAGCAAATGCAAAGAGGAAAAGGTTGAGCATATTTTTTTTTAAAAAAAAGAAAAGGAGCTCTGTCAGTGACACATCTGATGCTATTTTCCAACCTCGTGATGTGGCTAATAAGCAACATCGCAGAAAAAATTAACGGCACAATCACACTGAGTTTGGCCAAACTCATCCAAATTATCAGAACGGACTAGAAATCTCTCTTGGAGAAAAAGCAAGCTGATTATTAGGACAGTATGCATGCCCTCGGATAATTCTAGAGATGCCGGCCACGAAGCAATCCTATGCATGCAGTCATCAACAGGCGTACAAGCAAATTGTATCCACATAATAAGTTACTGGTAATTAAGTAGAGTTTCGCCAAGCAACACGTGTTCCCATCCCAATTATGCAAAAGTTAGAACTTGTACAGACACTGCTGCCGGCAAAAAAAGGCTACCTGTTCCTGAACGTTCCCGTTGCTTTCCTCCCAATAGGAATGCAACTACATCACATGATTCGTGAAAATTGGAAACTCATCGGCCCCAGATCAATATTTCGATCTAAACTAACATATCATGTTTTCTATACACACACATGGTCACTTATATTATAAACATGCAAACATATATATGCTATCTTTATGTGCGCCTCTAAGAAACTAAACAAACGTATCTTGAGATTGACAAAGTCACCATATACACCCTTTCCTCATAAACTTCCCAGAAAGAAACTACTGAGTAAATAAATCTTGATATTGACAAATGCGTATATGAGATGCTATAGCCGAAATGTTGGTGCCCGTACGTGTTGAGTCAAGCTCAAGTCGGGGTGGACAGATTTTACAATATGGAACCTAGCCAAATAAGAGACATGCCCCGATCATGCAATTCTGGTAAAATTTTTGGTATAGCCGTATAGGAGACAAAGAAACTGACACTACGCTGAACCGTGACTGTGGTTATGCTGAATCGTGACTGATTTTGGTTGCAAGACGACGACTGATTCGGACGCCCATGCATGTTTGCTCCATCAATCAGACATGCTCGTGGTTTGCTAATCCTCTGCCTTTGTGGCAGCATAAATGCCGGATTGTCTTGCACAGCATCACGCCGTGACAAATCTGCTAGGTAGTTAGCGGATGCGCGGCAGTGACCAGGAGGCGCGAATCTTACCACGACAGTGTGTCACATCGCGTGAAGTTCAGTGGAAGCATCAGGCTCCTCTAGTCTCATCTGACCGATCTCATTCAACCGCACGGCGCGGCCTCACCCTCGCCCACATGGAAGGCATCTGATCTCATCTGATGATCACGGAGATGTGTCCGCTAGCAGAGCACGAACACTGCAGGGTAGCTTCCCGTCTGATGCCGTGAATCCTTGTTCCTTTTGGTCCTGGCATGTGAGGCCGTCGAGCCCTGTGGATCTGTAGGTTTGGCAGCCATGATTGCAAATTTTATAGTTTTGTGCAATGCGTGCAAGAATTTTTCAAATGAAGCAAGCAAGTTAAATGCGCTCTTCTTTTCCATAGAGTGAATGATGCTGGCATCATTCTCTCTATACTGGCATCATCCATGCATTGTGCAAATGCCACTAACTGAAAAGACAAGTAGATAGAATAGCGCATATTTTGCTAGGAACAACAAGAATGAGAATTTGTTCTTTCTTTACCGCATCGGCGATAAGGTGGAATAATGAAGCAGCTAGGAACTTCCCTTAGCGGACGGAGCTTGATGCTTTCTCTACATGACTAATTCAATGTTCCAAACTTTATATACAGATATATATCAAATGACTAGAAGAATGTTTGTAAAAAAATGAGAAAAAGATTGCTGCAAGAACACATGGATCAAATCTCTTAATAAAGTAGGCCAGGGAACGTAGTTCTTTCTTGGTACTGGAAAACAAATTGACGTAGGAGATTTGTAGCTGGTTGAATTAGGCTGGTTAATTAAAGAAAACCAAGCATGTGAAGATTGACCAAGACACAAAGGGAGGTGTTGGGTTCGGACAAGCCGAAACCAGACAGATCGAGAGTAAGGGAAGTCAATCTCAACAAAATAATCTTAGAGTGATATAGTGAGGGGGGGAGCAAGCCAAGTGAGCAACTAGCAAATGGGCAAAAAAGTTCTCTCCTACAAGCTCTAGGCTCTATTTATAGGAAGGAGGGGGCGGTTGTTTATACTTATTCTATTGGTGAGGTCAAATATTACAAGAAGGTCCTGGAAATTAACAAAGGAGCCATTGAAACTTACAAACAGGTCCCTACATGCTACAACTAAGCTCCTAAACCTCACAAACAAGCCCTTAGACCCCTAACTTAGCCTTTTTTATACATAAGGGATCCCTAACCTTAGGTGATGGCCTAAGGCGCACCCTAACGAGAGGTGCTTTATTTTTGTGACCTCTACATTCAAAAGCCACAAAAGGTCCTCCTCAAAGAGGACTTGGTGAAGCTCGAGTCTTCTTGAAAATACGGTGAAGCTCAAGTAACCAAACCTCTTCGTCAGACATGAGCTGTATTCGCGAACACAGTGCATACATGCATGTTTACATACATGGACGCGCTCTCACCCTTGAAGACTTGAACACAGCGCATCCACTGAAACTCCATCCATTAGGAGGCGGAGGCGTGAGGAACAAAACTTGATTAGAAGATAAGACGAAGGGGGAGGAACATGAGGCGGAAAACAGAGGACAGGCGGCCACCATGTTCTAGCGGTTCAGAAGAGTCAGGCAGGCAGCAGCACCGCCTAGTCGACCTCGGAAGCCACCAGCCAGCAGCCGGTCTCGTCGGAGATTCTCCGCATCCGCCGAATATCCGCTAGGAGACGCCCCACGAAACGTGACAAACTCGTGGCTCGTGTCCAGTCGTACCGGTGGCACGTATCTCACGACCTCTGTCTGGAACCTGGATCTCGTGACACAACCCCAAGCACGACAGCGTTCCCCTGCCTGAGCGAAACACAGTCTCCCACGTCGCAGGTCAGCTGACTGCGATACTGACGAGCGAGCTAGTCACAAACATTAGTTTTGCGCGTGAATGTTTGGGTCATTAAAGAAAGGCTTCACATTTTCACTTGGCTGGCAGCAGCAGGAGACCAGTTTTGCAGGGAACTTTCTTCCGATCAAAATCGACCGGCGCGTAAAATCTTCGCGATTTCCTTTCTGATACTGCTGGGAAATCTTCGCGTTGTGTGCGGACAACGAACCGTCGCCGCGGCAGATACGGCGAGAGCGACTCCGCCGACGCGGCTGGCTGGTTTTCCCGCAAACAGCAAGCAAGCGTCGTAGCCAGCCAGCCGCCCCTCGCCTCTCTCGAGAAAACCAGCAAGCCTAAACCTCTCGCAATGGCCGCCGGGAACGGGATCGTGGTGGTGTTCGACTTCGACAAGACCATCATCGACGTCGACAGCGACAACTGGGTGGTCGACAGCCTGGTCCTCACGGAGGAGTTCGAGCGCCTGCTCCCCACCATGATGGGGGAGCTCCACGCGCGCGGGAGGACCCTGGGCGACGTCGCCGCGGCGCTGCGCGCGGCGCCCATCGACCCGCGCGTCCTCAGCGACGCCAACGCCTTCTTCATCGAGACCGTGCTGGAGCACCACGGCCTCCAGGGCTGCTTCACCGAGGTCAACACCAACCCGAGCCGCGTCGACGCCGCCGGCCGCCTCCGCATCGAGCCCTACCACGACTTTCTCCGCGGGGCGCCGCACGGGTGCGGCGTCGGCTCCTGCCCGCCCAACATGTGCAAGGGCCAGGTGCTGGACCGCATCCTCCGCGAGGCCGCCGCGGCGGCGCCCGGCGGGAGGAAGCCGCGCGTCATCTACCTGGGCGACGGCCGCGGCGACTACTGCCCGGCGCTGCGGCTGGCGCGGGGGGACTTCGTGATGCCGCGCCGGGGGTACCCCGTATGGGACCTCATCTGCGAGGACCCCGCGCGGGTGCAGGCCGAGGTGCACCCCTGGGCCGACGGGGCCGAGATGGAGACCACGCTGCTGGGGCTCGTGCGGAGGGCGCTCGTCGAGGACGCCGCCGCGCTGCTGCCGCTCGACTGCAAGCTCGAGTCCAGCATGCCCGCCGCCGCGCAGGACGGCGGCATGCCCATCATGCCGCTCGGCGTCAAGAACTGATTCGAGACCGGAAGAGATTGCCGGTTCGGTTCATTCGTGGCGATCGCGCGCTCGATCGAACACCGGCCGATTACTAGTGTTTAACTGGAGTACTTATTGACTAATTATTGTGCGTGGTGTATCCCTGATCGCGCCTGTCGTTGCTGAATTGGCGATGGCTCACTGTATCTTACCTACCTACAAAAGATAAAATTAATGGATGAAATCCACGACGACAAGCGAAATTTTAGTACGCGCCCGGCATTAAGCGTAGCACTTCAATTTGCAGCCATAATTAAAGATGCGAAGTCTTTTCAAAAAAAAATTGCTTCAAAAAAGAAATCTTTTCAAATTTATTTGTGATCAAGCGTGTCACAGTTGGCACATTTCCGACGGGTACCATATTCTATCTACCGTTCAAAATTCGTCTTGTTTCGAATCGCACTAACACTTGAGAACAATAATCTTTCAAGAGCCGGCCGGCGCCCGGTTGCCGAGCTTGTTGTTGCGCGCCACAGAAAGCATCAGGTACCTGTCACGCGCGCTAGTGGTCAATTTGCTACTCACAGGTAGAGGGTGTACCTGAGCTTGCTTGCCGCCAGGAGCCCAGGATTTCGCGCATGGGATTGCATACTCCCAACATCCAAGTGTTCAATTTTTCCTTCAGCTTTGATGACCTTCTTTGCTAATACAAGAGCATTTGTCGAGAGTTCAATGGCACATACATTACAAGCATCAAACGGGATTTGCTTAATACAAATATGGACCACAGATATTGACTCATCTTCTCTACTTTATTTTTTTTTACTCATCCCTCACATCCCATTTTGTCACCATCATTTGTTTTACTTTCCTTTGTAAAACAATCACAAGCCTTTTAAAAAAAGTAGGCCATGCTTCCATTCTCATTTTAACTTTCAGGTAACATCAATTTAGGTTGTTTTTTTGACCTGGCACAATAGACAGCCACATGACACATCATCCAATATCACATTGTAGTAGCTAGGCTGCTAGGGGTGCGGTGGGTTTGTCCACGAACCACACATAATTTATTTTTTGAGGGGGGGGATTTGTTTTTAGTTGGATCACAGAACCCAATTAAAAATAAACTACTCATCGGTTAGTGGACAAATCAAATTGGGCTGTCTCTTATGTAGGGCATTTTAGGCCCATTAGTGATCATCATGATGGACGGACCTAAGAAAGTGTTTAGTACCTGGGCCTGGGCTGCAATATTAGAAGACACCACAGAGAAACTTGGGCCAGTCACACTCCCAAAGCACGCACCCAACACGCGCCCCGACCTCCAGTCCCCCACACGGCCGCGAGGCAGCCACGAGCCACCTCCCGACCTCCTCCGTGTGCCCAGAACCTCGAGAAGCCATCCCCCAAATCCGCCTACGCTTCCCCCTCCTACTCCACGAGGTGAGGAAACCCTAGCGACCGACCATGGCGCTGCTCCCGCGCACGGCGCGGCTCGCGCTCCTCTCCACCCCGCGGGCGTACTCCGCCGCCGCCGCGGCGGGCGCCTCGCCGACGTCCCCGGCGCCGTACGGGGGCGGGCCCCCGCCGGCGATGTCGAAGACGGCCGAGTTCGTGGTCTCCAAGGTGGACGACCTGATGAACTGGGCGCGAAAGGGCTCGATCTGGCCCATGACCTTCGGGCTCGCCTGCTGCGCCGTGGAGATGATGCACGCCGGCGCGTCCCGCTACGACTTCGATCGGTTCGGCGTCATCTTCCGCCCCTCGCCGCGCCAGTCCGATTGCATGATCGTCGCCGGAACACTCACCAACAAGATGGCGCCGGCCCTCCGCAAGTCAGTAACCCATTCCTTTGTTCAGCCCGATTTAAGATTTCGATTTGGATATGGGTAGATCTCACAAAGGATCTGAGTAGGGTAGTATGAAGTAATAGGTTTCCATCTTTGCACCGAAGAAATAGGATCCATAGAATAAGATTTTCATTATTATTGGTTGCCCACGCCGTTTGTAGGAACCAGATTTTGCTTAGATCATTAGCAGGGTGAATTTTCAGTGTGCCCCATGAACACCATGTCGATACTGTTGTTGAATATGATGTAGTAATTTCGTTGAAAACTGCCACATAGACTTGACCATACTGTTGTTTGGTATTACTAATTAGTGATTGTAGATAATGAAACATAAGAGTTCTCTATCAATTACAGCATCACTTTTGAATGCAGTCCCTCTGCTGTATTCATAAGTCAAGCTTTTTAATTATTGATCACTGATCGATGCATTTGGTTTTAGGGCTGCATCTAAATAACATTTAGACTCGTCACTAGATGTGATTCTATAGTGCCAATCTTTTAAACAAACTTAAATACTTAATAACATACTCCCTCCGTTCCAAATTATAGGTCGTTTTGGCTTTTCTAGATATATAGTTTTTCATATGTATCTAGACATAGTGTATATCTAGGTGCATAGCAAATACTATTATGTAAAAAAACCAAAATGACCTTCAATTTGGAACGGAGGGAGTATCAAACAAGCATGATAGAAAAACAAGTGTGCGTTCTCTTTCTGACTGCTGGAACAGAGATCTAATATATATATAGAAGTATAGAACATGGGAGGAGGGAGTTGTTTGGTGTGTCCTTCAAAACCAAACCTGGATTGATTCTCTTAAGCTTTAGTTGCTTCTAATATTGCCATTCCTCCTCCTTCCTTTTTTTTTATGAGATGTGCAGGCTTAAGAAGATTTCATGAGCAATTTCTTATTGACTGTTATAGTTTGGGGATATAACTTTAAAATTTATACATTATCCACTCATAGTTTCCTAATGCTCCTTGTTAACTTCATTTATTATCTGCAGGGTTTATGACCAAATGCCTGAACCTCGATGGGTGATCTCAATGGGCAGCTGTGCTAACGGTGGTGGATACTACCACTACTCCTACTCTGTTGTCCGTGGATGCGACCGTATTGTTCCCGTTGACATCTACGTCCCTGGGTGCCCACCAACTGCCGAGGCACTACTGTACGGTGTCCTCCAGCTCCAAAAGAAGATCAACAGGCGCAAGGATTTCCTTCACTGGTGGACCAAGTGAAGCAATTGTCTGTTCTTGTTGTTGCTCGCTTGCTATATTTCTTCGCGTTTGACCTACTTGTCATCTGAAATAAGAACAGCCAAGGTGCTCGGATTTGCAAATTTGTTGTTGTACCTGGAAGGATGTATGTCCAGGTTGTTCGATGAGCATGGAACTCGTGTACTTAAAATCAGTTCAACAGTAATGGACAGACCAGCTGTGGATCTGTATTTTTGCTTTCCATTGTAATACAGGAATACGCTGTGTCTTGTTTGTGAATGGCAGAATGGGTTTATCTTTCATCTGAGCGCTACTCTTTCCCTCACCATTGGGACTTAGGGTTCGGTTGGGTTTTATATGCAGCAGGAGTTATCGAGTTAATGTAATTGCATATGACTGCTGACTTGTTATACAATAGTTAGTGGGAGCCCTGTAGAGGAAGATTTTATTCGGTAGTACTGCAATTTGTTTTTGAGAAAAAAAGTATAATTGAAGTGACTGAATTTGAGATAACAAGTGATGCTGGGACCACATGTTAGTGACACATTTGTGCTATATTGTTTGGATATAGTGCATTGCAGGGAATATTAGCTTAGATTTTACGAATGAAAATCGTATGCATAATGGAGTCCGCTTGGGCAAAGCAGCCCTAACCTCCCCTCCAAGACAAGAGCGCCGCTACAACACCAGGACCGGACCTGCTCCTCTCCTCCCCTCGTCCCCAATAGCCAGCCGCCTCTCCCCCAACTCGTGCCCTCTCCTCGGATCTCCTCCGTCCGTCCCCTTCGTCCAACTCGCCGGCCACAATCAACAGGTAAAACCCAAGGAACCATCCAAGAGCCTTGAATCTGCGCTCTCGAACCGGCGGATTTCCTCTTCTTCCTCCTTTCGATTTCTTCTCATCACCCGCATTGCCCCGTTTTGAACCGTGAGCAGATCCCATGGCGGCGCTGGGGTCGAAGCTGGCGCAGCTGCAGTCCAAGGCGTGCGAGGCGACGAGATTCGTGGCCAAGCACGGCTGCGCGTACCACAAGACGCTCATGGAGAAGAACAAGCACCACGTAGTCGACCCGCCCACCATCCAGAAGTGCCAGGAGCTCTCCAAGCAGCTCTTCTACACCCGCCTCGCGAGGTCAGTGATTTGTTCCCTGACCTGGACGCCCGAGTCCTAGGCGTCGATTGGTTTCTGGGATGCTAGATTGTTTCCTGATGTTTTGTAGTTGCGTCAAGGCAAGTGGTAGTCGATCATGGTGTGAGTTTGCCCAATTTTAACGAGTAATTAGAACAACTTGGAACTGTAGGTGGATGTTTCTTTAGGTGTTCCTGTGGCAAGTGGTAGTCGATCATCGTACTGCGCCTAATCCATGTGATTTTCCCAACATATGACGAGTAATTAGAACAACTTGGAACTTTAGGTGGATATTCCTTTAAAGGTTCCTGCGGTGCTTATGTTGGCCTCCCTGCATTAATTTTTTGAGCTTGTATACCCATGGGTAGCGCATTGGTGATTTTTATTGCACACTAGGATCAGTGATCAGACGGGATGTGAGAAGGGTTCATATGGGATTTTCATATGCTCTAAGGGGATTCAATGGAGGGTGATATGGATTGATCCAAAGAACCTCTGGTTACATTCATTGCTTCTTTGTTAACCTTGAAGTCTTCTAGGTTGGTCTCGGTGAGGTAGGATTTAAGGGAGATAATACAACTGAAGGACAGGAGGTGTAGCTGCTTGTGGTATGCACAAAGGTAGGGTTGCCCGAACCAAATAGACCATAGAAAATTACACATACATCCTTTGGATGGGCTGGTCTAGTAGCACCTATTTAGGATTGTGGTATGCAGAAGGCTAGCAAACTAATCATAGGGAAGATCTTAAGGCTCGAGTTATCTTTGTTCAGATGAATCATGCATCTTCCACCACATTTATATTTTTCAATTGTGTCTTCTGCCTTGGATGTTGAATTATATCTGCTTATTTTTTATACCGAAGTTTGTGTGTGCTTACTTGTTTATTGAAAGAAATGTTTATGGTACCTTGTCTATATAGGAAATTGCTGCTGCTCAAATTTCTTTTCCATTAAACCTTTATGGTCGATAGGGAATTCTTGAAAATTTTTATTGTTATCTCCAAAAGTTCTAGTCCCCAAGAGGTACTAGGTGCCCCGTGATAAGGTCTTTGATATCAGCCATATGTTTGATCTGCTATGTCAGGGTGCTGTGATAGTTCTGAAATTAAATAAAAAAATCTTGCACGTGGTAAACCTGTATTGTCAAATTTCAATCATTGGATCAAGAATGCTTGACATCACAGTGGCTCATGAATTCCACCTAGACTGAACTCTTGGGCAACCTCCAGTTCAATTGGACACTTTTTTCGGCAGTCAATTTTTAGAAATATGCATTGCATATACTTTACTGTCTTCAAAATTTCAATGTAGTTTACCTGTGGATATGTGTTTCTTGCAGCATTCCTGGTCGTTACGAGGCATTCTGGAAGGAGCTTGATAGCGCGAAGCTCTTGTGGAAAAACAGAAGCAACCTGAAGGTTGAGGATGCTGGTGTCGCGGCGTTGTTTGGCATCGAGTTGTATGCTTGGTCCTGCCTTGGTGAAATCGTCGGGAGAGGATTTACTCTCACGGGCTACCATGTCTGAAGCCTTACCTCTAGCATGAACAACTACATTAGTCCACATTTGCCGATGAATACCGTGTTGGTGGTCAGTTTTACTTTGACATGAATCGTGATGCAAAGTTTTGCTATTTTCAAATACTCTTGAACCTTGATGCCGTGGAACTACATTGATCTCGGAGGAACGAGAAATGATGAGCTAATAATTTACTGCATCCTGCCCTTTTGTGCGCCAGGTCTATGATATGCTTGTCTAACTGGGCTTGAGATTGTTGTCATAAACTCATATGCTTATGATTTGCTGTTATACGCAGTGCTATACATCCAAAGGCCTGAAAGCTGTCCTACCGCGTGTCTGCGAAATTCTGGTTCCAGTATTACTGTGTGTGAGTTGCTTGTTGCCTTTGTTGTCGGTTCATTAGTTTTGTGTGATATATGGAAATGTGGTATTTGTAACCCGTTTGTGTGATTCATGCGAAAGGTACAAGCAAAAGAACCTCAACATTTAGAGCCTGGTTTGATTCCAAAATTTGCCTTGCCAAAACTAGGGTAGGCCAAAACATTGGCAAGATTTTTTTGCCAAAATCTTGGCAAGTACTTTCTGAGGTGGGCTACTTTTTTGGAATCCAACCAAATGAGTGCCAAAATTTATGGTTGCCAAAACTTTGGCAAGGCAAATTTTGGAACCAAACTAATCAGGCTCTTAGTCCACACTTGGACTTGATCCAAGAGGCCCATAAGGCTAATTGCCACAATGTGCAATTGTTTAGGTTCAGAACTTCTTTTCCAATTGTGCTTGCTCTAGTTCCGAGTGTTTGAAATATCGTCGCGTGTCAATTTGTCATGCGTCAATCTATCATGTCTTCTGTGCTAACGCTTGTGCTGCGGTACTATCAAGCTATGCCATTTGAACTTTCATGGTCATAATGGCCATCTCGATTTTAATTACCCATTTGTATCAGTATTACTCTGTTTTTATGCCCGGATCATGAACTGGGAGCTGGAAATGCCGCCGGGAGTTCAGACTTCAGATACACGCAGCCCAGCAGGCAGCAGCAGAGAAACAGATGGTTAAGTCTGAAGGGGTGTTTCGAATTAAAGCAACGAGCCAGTAGCATTCATGGCTGAAAACTTACACGCCTAGTGTAATTGGCAAATTGATTTTAAACGGACGGCTTCACGAGAAGAGAACTCCCATCGAAACATCTTCCTCACGCATGCCTCTTCATCAGCATACACTTCCCGCCGGCGTGCCCTCATGGCGTTGCCCAGCCTACTGCTCCCCCTCCTCCTCGTCGGCCTTCTCGTCTCCTTCAGCGCTAGCGCCACCCAACCACCAAGCACGCTCCACGTCCCCGTCGTCCACCGCGACGCGGTCTTCCCGCCCGCGCCCGGAGCCACGCCGGGCGGCCTCCTCCTCCGCCGCCACGGAGCCGACGCCACCCACTACACCGTGCAGCTGGCGTCCCTCCACCCGACCGCCGCCGCCGACGACGACGACCGGCTCCGCTCCCCCGTCCTCTCGGGCCTCCCTTTCGACAGCGGCGAGTACTTCGCGGTCATCGGCGTCGGCGACCCGTCCACGCGCGCGCTCGTCGTCATCGACACCGGCAGCGACCTCATCTGGCTCCAGTGCACGCCCTGCCGCCACTGCTACCGCCAGCTGACCCCGCTCTACGACCCGCGGAGCTCCAGCACGTACCGGCGGATCCCCTGCGCCCCGCCGCGGTGCCGCGGCATCCTCCGGTACCCCGGCTGCGACGCCCGCACCGGGGGCTGCGTGTACATGGTGATGTACGGCGACGGCTCCGCCTCCCGCGGCGACCTCGCCACCGACAGGCTCGTCTTCCCCAACGACACGCACGTCCACAACGTCACGCTCGGGTGCGGCCACGACAACGGGGGGCTGTTCGAGTCGGCGGCCGGGCTGCTCGGCGTCGCCCGGGGCAACCTGTTCTTCCCGACGCAGGTGGCGGCGGCCTACGGGCGCGTCTTCTCCTACTGCCTCGGCGACCGCATGTCCCGCGCGAAGGACAGCTCCTCCTACCTCGTGTTCGGCCGCACGCCGGAGCTGCCGTCCACGGCGTTCACCCCGCTGCGGACGAACCCGCGGCGGCCGAGTCTCTACTACGTGGACATGGTCGGCTTCAGCGTCGGCAACGAGCGTGTCACCGGATTCTCCAACGCCAGCCTCGCGCTGGACCCGGCGACCGGGCGTGGCGGCATCGTGGTCGACTCCGGCACGGCCATTTCGCGGTTCGCCCGGGACGCGTACGCGGCGGTGCGCGACGCCTTCAACTCGCGCGCGGCGGCCGGCGGGATGCGGAAGCTGGCCACCAACTTCTCGGTGTTCGACGCGTGCTACGACCTCCGCGGGAGAGGCCACGCGACGGTCCGCGCGCCCAGCATCGTGCTGCACTTCGCCGGCGGCGTGGACATGGCGCTGCCTCCGGCGAACTACCTCGTCCCCGTGGAGGGCAGCGATCGCCGGACGTACTTCTGCCTGGGGCTCCAGGCGGCGGACGACGGCCTCAACGTGCTCGGCAACGTCCAGCAACAAGGGTTTGGGGTTGTGTTCGATGTGGAGAGGGAAAGGATCGGTTTCGCGCCAAACGGATGCTCAGCCTGAGTGATCAGATGCGAGTAAAATTTCTTGAATTTAACCTGAAACACTTTGTGCGTGGCAAGATGTAGTTCAGAACTGTTTCTCGGGTCTCAGATGTACAGAAAGTTACGGGAAGGATGACACAGCAAAGAATGCCCACATGTGATTCACAAGGATCGGTACTCCGTGAGGAGCAGCCAATTTGACGCATGGACTTCATGTATGGATTAACTGCGGTTTTACTTACAAAAAAAAACAAAAAAAACAGGCAGAGTCAATTAACCTTCTGCTGAGCTGCCTCAACGTACTGCAGCGCAAGCTTTTTCACCTTGTCACCCTCCTTGATCAAAAAGCTCGCGTTCTTCGCGTCACGGTGGAAGCTCATTACCTTGTCTGTTGTTTTTGCGACAGCCCATCTATACTGATCAACGGAGATCACACCACTCTTGCAGAGTGGCCTGATGTGCTCTTTCACGAACATTTCAACCTACATACATCGAAAGAAAAAAATGTATGAAGAAGTGACAATGGTGGGAGCTATATGAAAAATGCTGTCGATCGAATAAGTGGGATACCTTCTTATATGTAGAACTTGAGGCATCCGGTGTGTTATTACTGGCCGGATCAGGTGCTTGCTTCTTTGGATCATCTCCACCTTCAGCTATATGGGTTGGTTTGTCTCCTTTTGGACGTTTGCTGTTTAGTGATGGTTTGTCACCGGAAGATTTCTCTTTAGTGGGCTCTAAATTCTTTGGATTTCTGATCACTTCACCATCTCTTGACAATCCATCCTCTTGAGGTTGATTAGGCAAACTGCTAGCTGCTTTTTCCACATCTCTCGAGGTCTCCGCATTCCCAGCAACTTTATCGGGCATGTTGCGATCAACTGAAATTTCACTACCTGGTCCACTTGATTTTTCACATTGCTCACTGCACCTATCAGTTTCAGCCAAGTTCATTGCATTGGTTTTGTTTGCTGTCACGTCCTCAGCTTCTTCCTGAGCTGCCAACTTCTGTTGCTCCTCAGAATTAGGTTGAGGTTGCTGACACAACACAGTATTGAGGTTTTGACAGTTTGCAGCATCAAGGTCATTAGGCAGTGATGATATGTCATCTTTCAGTGAGGAAACATTCTTCACCCCGTAATTGTGATATGACTGCAAGTTTTTGCTCTGTTCCTCTAGTCTGCATTCTCCTGCATTAACCAACAGAGTATCTTTCACAATTAATATTTCCTTTGTGAAAACTTTGGATAACTAGATACTGTCAGGGAATTAGAATTACCTTCAACGGATGTGATCTCTCTCTCAGGACTGTTAGGAGGGGAATCAAAGAGGCCTGCTTTTCTTAGTGCCTCTTCTGTGCTGCTGAAGCTAACAGTGTGCTTGTGCACAGTCTGCTCTGATGCAATAACATTGCCTAGTTCACTCTCTAGATCAGAGACAACTGCTCTGTGTAGAGCATCTTCCATATCACTGCCACTAACATTGGTATTCTCAGATGTAACTTTCTGCGATATCAGATCACTGCCTAATTCAGCCTTTTTGGTTAGAGTTGAAGTGTCCTTATCAGATTTTTCCTTGGCAGGCTGGCGACTAGCCTGCGAGCAAAGATTCACATATATGGATTTGCTACTTGACCTTTCATAAATATCCTTTTCAACATTGACAGCATCAGCAATGGCCAATTCAGTATCTGCACATCTGCGGATGACATCCAAATTTGCTTTCTGCAAATAGTGCTCAGCAATGCGGTGAAGTTGTGCCTGAGATATATAACATAAGTCTGATTAATACTTGACAACTGGATTCAAAAGATAATGCAAGCACAGTTATGCCTAGGGCAGTTTGTGATTGTTGCGTTTATGTTTTAAGATGGCATTGTAAAGTAGTAGTGAGAAAGTCGGCATCATGTTTGGCAAATCAGGTATCAGTTTAGAAAAAAAATATCATCAAATGGCCAATTAGCTAAACCATTTTTTCTGTTGTTTGAAAAGCAACAATTCTGCACCACGGTCATGTAGACAGTGACAGCTAACAAGCATTTGGAACTATTTAACAGCTGGTCGAGCAAACACGATTCTTGAAATCTAACATATGGTTACCTGTCTAACTGATATGGGAACTTTGTTATTGCGACCAGCTGCAAGCTTTGGCCTCATATCCACCGGAAGTTGTGCCTAAGAAAACCAAGTAAATGAGTATTTCTGAAGCTGTTAAATGTACTTCTTTAAAAACATTTTTGAAAAACTGGCACATACTAGTAGAGGGAAGTTTCCCTTGAGAGCATCATTGTCTCCAGTTTGATCTTTGCTTGTAACAGAGCTGGCATTTTTTCTTGCCAGGATCTCAAGAGCCCATTTTCTCTTGTCCTCCTTGATATCACCAGAAGAATGATTTTTTTTATCCATGGAAGGCTGACTGTTTCTATTTTCTCTTCTGCTTGATGCTTCTTTATTCAGAGTTGAAGAACTTGATATTTTTCCAGTGCTGCTGGGTGAACTGATTTTAGTTGCATCAGTCCCTGCTGCAGGTATGTTAGGAGATTTGCTATTATTAGCTCTGATTTGGCTACTTTTATCTAATGGTGCACATCCTTCAAGGGCAGAGAGAGGTCTTATATCATCCTTCCTTGGAACAACTGACGCATCAGCTAAATACAACCTGGACAAAATGGAATTGTTACTCTCTCCCTTTTTCCCCTGAGCACTTTCCTTGTCCATTTCAGAGGATCTCTTCAGTAGCTGAAGTACTGATTGCAGTGTCTCAATCTTTTCAGGATTCGTTCCTGGGGAGCAACGGTATTTCCAAAATTCAACTTCCCAATCACGATGCCAATCACTTCTTCTTCTTCCTGTGGATGTTCCATACAACTTTTTAGTCAGATTCTCACGTTTCTTGCCCTTCTGAAGCAACGACCTCCTTGTTCTAATTAATTGGTTGGTATTTTTGGCTGTTCCATCCGCTGACTTTCCAATAGCTGCACGGAACGCAGTCAACAGTTTTTCATCAAAAGATCCATCCTTCTCGAGTATATTAGTGCCTGTATCTCTAACTACTTCCCTTATCTCTTTCTGTAGCTTTTGAACCATAGCAGATGATTGTTTTCCCTCTTCCTTTCGGAAGATCTTTTTCACTCTAAGACCAGGCTTATCTCCTGCTCTTCGTCCTACAGGTTTTGCCAGCTCTCTACCAGGATCCCTTATGTAGGCCTCACCTTCAACAATACTCATTATATCAGGAACAGATTTATGTTGTGCAAGAAACTCTGACATATCATCAACAGTATCTTTTGCAGAATTAGTAGTATGACTGTGTGTTGAAGAAAAAACAGAGTTTCCGATTAGATTCGTATCTTGCTCATGCACTTCCAATTTTGCTTTCTTCGCGGGATGGCTCACTTCACTTCCTGATTCCAAGTCTTTCTCTTCTTTCATGCTATTGCTCTCATGTCCATCGTGCCTAAAATACCAAATAAAGAAGTTACTTGATGAAATGGTTGAACCAACATGAAACAAGTGAGTCCTAAGTTCCTGAGGATTTTTACCTGGGTGGTGACTGCATGTTCTGAGAAGTTTTCATCTGCTGAACTGCATCTGTATCAATCACTTGCATGTCAGTCAATCTTACAGTCTTACTACCAGGATTGATACTTGATAGAAGAGAATACGCCATGTTGGATGCAAAAATTTGGTCCTAGAACAAAATACAGCTTAACAAAACAGGATTATAATAGTCATGGTATATCTACACGAGATACCGTAGTTGCTTAAGTAGCCTATAAAATAATAAATGGTAAAAAAACAGTGATCAATATATGAATACTTTTCACAGCTGCACTTAGTGTAATTGACGTGGCATATCTAAATAAAGCAAGCTATAAATATGACATATCTGACTACGCAAATGGCCACAGCATACCTGGTGAGGAAGGTTGTGGAGATTTGATCACAGGAGGTTTTTCGTCATTGCTTCTTTGCGCTGCATTATCCTCTCCAGTATTTTTAGCCTCCTTACTGTTGCCTATAACTGGACAAGACACAAGCTTTGGTACTTCCAACTGTTCATTTGACATGTTACCCTGCTCTGTGCTAAGTATGGTTGCTGCTGGTTCACGTATTGGTGAAAACTGTAATGATGTTTCTGTTGGTTCAGAGTAAAGAGTGCGAACAATATTTATTTCAGAAGATTTATTCTGGGATATACTGAAACTATCTGTGTTCCTCAGGGTACTAGAATCTGCTGCAGTACTATGTGTAAAAGCATCTTTGGAATGGCTTGAATATGGACTGTAGTTAAATGCTTCATGTGTTGTCTTCAAGCCTAGTGAAGCTTCTGATAGATCACTCCTAGTTTCAGACTGTACACCCACCATTGATACAACAAGGGCAGTTTCTCCCTCATCGACGGATACAGATACCCTCCCAGAAAATGATGCGTCAGTACTTGTCCTATCAGAACCAATTACACATTCCTCACTTAAGTTTTGCTTCAAGATAACATCTGCCGTGTGTTTCACTTCAGAAGACACGCACCTAGAATGGAATTGATGATTCAATTATCACAACAGTAGAGCCAATTCAACATAACTAGTTACTACTATCAAAGGGTGATTGAAGATAGAGAATACATCACATTACCTTGGGCACAGCCACGAATTTTCAGAAGTCACTTCTGGATTGAACCCCACGCATATAGCATGATACCTGGTTTAAAGTTAAGGATCGACAAAATTAGAAAAAGAATATGTTTCCCAAGTCTCAAACTCTCAATTGGTAATTTCATAAAGGATGACAGAATTAAGTACCATTTATCACAGCAGTCACAAGCAATTGATGTATCTAAAGTTAAATCATCTTCAGCTGCCACAAGTCCACTCCGAATCTTGCAATCACCATCATCCAAACAAACTACTGCCTGGAGAATTGGATAAACGGAGCAAGTTGCACGATCAATTTCGTGGGACAGAGAAGTATGATTGTTTGAAAGGAGATTGTGAGTGTTATCTGAATATTGTTACTTCGGCATCAATATAGTATGATGGGAAGGAAAGTGTGCTGCTTTCCTCTTGCACATACCAATCATCATCACAGCTGCACAATGAGAAGCGTAAATAGAAGTCATGAAATGGCCTTAATTTTATTTCTTTGAGAATTGGTAGGAAGGGGTTAACATAAGATTGGGTGAATCATAAAATAAGAAGTGCACAATCATGGCATTCATGGAAAAATGATATGGCACGAATTCACATGCAAATGATGCAGCATTATACAAGCTTCCAGGTATACCAATCATTTCCTGCTTCACATGATCAGGTAACTCAATATCACTTTTTGGTTGCATCGCTTGAGAAGAAACCAAAGCCAGGCTTTCACTGGCACAGTGATTCAAAGACTTAGGAGGAAATAAAACACTCTGAGATAAAAAAAACTAAAGCATATGATAGAAATAGTCTACTTTAGGACTTAGGAGGAAACAGGTAACCACAGAATATATAGCATAAGCAATTAAGGATACTAGTGTTAAACTAACATGTGTGCATACTGGAAGCACAAGGAGTTGCCACCATACCTGGTTAAAGAGTATTCATCTTCATCAATAGCTACAATCGTACCATATACCTTCACCAGTAAGAAGCAATATAAAACAATTACATTCCAGTAAAATTCTATCTTCCAAGGTGAGAAATTGAGATAAATTTTTTACATCAAATTTCCTCCACAGGTATTATCAGAATTCAGTCAGGGAAAGATTGACAAAAAAGAATATCCGATACTTACTGGAGTGCTTGTTATATGTTGAAATTCACTTTTGCAAAGGGGGCAGCGATTTGTGATGGCAGCCCAGTTGTCAATGCATGTATAGCAAAACCTGGTATTTGGAAATTCAGATTTCTATGCATCACATTACAGTTTAAAGGAATCTTCATATCAATCTTTGAAAAATAATTACTATATTTGGTACTTATGCTAAGCTGCAAGTTCTTTTCTAAGATCCCTTGTGATACATAGATTAAGTGCTGAGAGAACAGAATGAATGGCTACTAATCCAAAATAAGAGGATGCGACTCTAGCATATAATAGGAACATCAATTTAAAACCAAAGCACTGGACAATGTAACAGGCAAGAAAAGGAATTGAAATGAACAAGTAATACTGGAGTGGTGTATTATAACCACAGACAATGTAGGATCAAATGAGGATGAACTGGATGCTAATAAAGAACTGTGTGTACTGAAAGATTAGCTTGGAATTGGAACTATCTAATATACAGATTTCCTTATATCATTACTATCTACCCAGTAATATATATTCCAAGGAAATTCCCAAGTGACCTTGGTGGAATATGCATGAGAGGTGATGAATCAAATCCTAGAAACTATAAATCTACAATTGAAGCCTACCAGTGTTGGCAACAATTCAAGACTCCTCTATCGGTGACGATGTCTCCACAAATGCCACAACTTTCGTTCTTGAATGCATAATTTTCCTGCAAAACAGTCTGATGGATCATATTAGAGCACAAACATGATCATGTGAGGAAACATGGACTCAAGGTACAGATAATAGACAGCTCCTATAAAAGCAAGCACTCAGAACTATTGCACTTACTGGACTATGTTATTCTTACAAAGTTAGAAACAGGATATTCCTTTAATGTTTGAACAATTTACTCAACAACCTACATCTACTTAAAACATTATCACGCTACACACTTTCATCCCATGATGCAATAAGTTTGGTCAGCAACATCTGAGGCATAAACCATACTAACAAAGTATAAAAGGGGGAAGAATTGCAGAAACGGAAATTTCCATGTATACAAAAAAAATCCATTATTAGTTTCGCTTTTCATCTCTCCGAAACACAAATCCCCATAAGAAAGGTGGCACTGTTTGAATAATTCAGAATTGAGAAACAACTCTGAAGTTTGATTCATTGCTTCTTCATGCTATAGCAATGTAACCAGTGAACTGACAACATTCCATACCCTGTGAGCAATCATGACTTGCTCTAAGACCGTAGAAGCATCCTAGCATGATCCGACTGGAAAACTAACAGAATTCGCTACAAACAAACTAAGAACTACAGAATAGTAGTTACTGCTTTACTGGGAACTACTATCTGCATAGAATTAGTTCATTCTTCATTGAACAACTCGACTGGCAAATGGCAGTACCACCAATTAATAGTACAACAACGAAACCGTAAATCCAGCAGCAGCAAAGCAACTTTGACTTCGCTAAGCACAAGTAAAAGCCTAAAGGGACACAGTACCGGATCATCCGTCTTCCCCTGTGCTCCACTCGACTCTCCATCAACCTCCATTTCCCACGGGAACATCGCGATTGAGCTTCGGCACGCAGAAGGCGGATACGAGCGCGCCCTTGCACAAACCCAGTACCCGCAGCCCAAAATCAGGGACAATCAAGCGCCGGAGCTTAAGAGAGCTGGGGAATCTCGCGGTCCGATCGCTCGCCACTCGAATTGGGGAAACGCGGGACCGATCGGCGCAGGGTATCACCGGCTCCGGCGAGCGGCAACTGGGGAAGCCCTAGCAACGGGGGTTAGTTGGGTGGCTGGAGGCGCAGCCCCAGTAGGGTGCGGAAGACGTCCTATGCACAGCGCCTGCGGCTTGGTGGGGCGGAGGAGGAGATGCCACCGCGGCGGTGTTGGTCCGGCCGGAGGAGCATAGGGAAAGGGAGGAGACGACGTACGCGGGCCGTTGTGTTACAGCATTGAGTGAGGCCCAAGAAACCAGTTTGACGGGCTCGAGCAGCCCCGTGCAGCCCAATAGGTACGCTCGGGCTATTAAGCCTCCAATATTTTACGATTTTTTTTCATAATCCGTCCTTCCCCCCTGCGTACAGTTTAGAGGAGCCGCTGGGGTCGCAGGTGCGCCAGCAGGAGCATCCTTGAAGGCCCGCGCGAGACCCACCTGCAGCTCGCCCCGCCGCTGCCTCCGTGCCGAGCAACCGTTCCCGAAAGTTTTTCACGCTCCCTGCTCGGTGTCTGGTATGCCGATTGTATTTCCGACTGCCGGCGGCCGGTGGCTTTCGCTATCTTACCGCGCCACCCCTCAACCTGCCACCACCGCCGGACCTCCCTACTCCCTCCCCTTTCGACCTCCTTCTATGTTCGGCGGTTATGGATTTCTCACCCCACCCCCCGGCAGCTCTCCTCCTCAAATTCGGTGGGTATCATGAGGTGGAAGAAAAACCGTAGTAGCGTGAGGTCCACCTGCAGCGACTGACGGACGGCTTCTGCAACGAGCCCGCTCGCACCCGGACACGTACTTTTAATATTCTCACAATTTAGGGCGCGTTCAATAGTGTAGATGGCAGGCGTCTACAAGCATCTCGAATGCTGCACGTAGATAACAAAACAGACAACTCAACAATGGCTCGTCTATTAAATTGTCTTTGTACTATTTAACTTATACATATCATAGACAATTCAACAATGACTCGTCTATTAAGTTGTGTTTGTACTATTTAACTTATACGTATCGTATAAATTAAGATCGTCTATTATATTATACGTGTACTACAATTGGGGTTGAAGTCGTCGACCAGCGTGGGAGCACGAGCCGCAGTCGTCCTCTTGTGACACGACCGCTCCGTTCTCTCTTTCTCTCTGATCCAACTCAGCAAAAGCCGGTGTACGTGGCATCATACAGACAGCTCATTAATTACCGTTGTACGTGCCCTTAAGTTTCTATCTTTCCCTCTTAAAAAAAAGTTTCTACATTTCCTCTTCATATGAAATAAGCAATGTAAAGTTTTTACTAAAGAAATTTCGAAAGTAGACTCAGCGATTGGGGATCCTTACCCTATATGACATTTTGAAACACATATTAGCATAACATTTTTGTGAGACTTCATCCAACTATTTTTTGCAGAAACTGAGAAACATATGTAAAATCGCTAGGGCGATGGTACGTTTGATTGTAAAGGGTCAGACATACCAAAATACATCCAATATCAATAATACATTATACAGAACTAATTATGGGGAATATTTTAGCATATTCAAGCATTGTCAACCGGGCACATAGTTCATGAGAAATGTACTTTGCCTCTCAAAATTAACTCTAAATTGTTTAGATTATGCGGTACAACTCAGACACTCATAACGCACACACATTCACCTCTATGAACATACGTACGCAAACCCTACTCCTATGAACGTATTCAAAGACTGAGCCGACAAATCCTCGAGATTGATGAAATCACCACAGTCCTTGCTGTCGATGGGAGGTCCTCTACCACTGAAAGCACAATACCGTTAAATTGTAGAAAATTCGCTCCCACGGGAAGTCGAACCCAACTCCGATTTCGCATTCACCCTTGTGCAGGTTTTTTAGCCAAAACATGTTCTCAGCTTCCCATGCCCGCAATATCATGATGAATGGATTTTTTTTGTCTAACATGTTAAAAATATATGCTCATATTTTTCTGAATTTATTCTAGAATTTATCCGTCCTATTCTTCCAATGGTAGATGACATGCCTATCAACAATGAGACACGCATAGTGACTTTATCAATCTTTTAGATATACCGGCTTAGCCTCTCAAAGGTAGGGGTAGTGTTGCGTGTTCATAGTGTGTGTATGTAAGCGTTTGCATCCGTACTATATTTCGGAAAAAATAGCAGAAATAATCTATAGTGATGCACACAGTCATCTTATATTTAAAAAATATGTACCATGACTTAAGACTATATTTTTTTAAAAAAATATATATATACCATGACTTAAGACTATATGTATAACTCCACTATGATACGGTCGATACCAAATGTGCTTTCACATTTTGTAAATTTGTTCAGTAGAGGGGGCACGTTTGTTCATGTCCGCCCTATCCCGGAGGTCGACGAAGCAGCGGCCCAGCAGCTCACCAACGATGGATCACACGGATAAGTCTAAAGATTTGCCACTTGATCAATGCAAACTTGCAAACATTGCAATTCCAGGGAGTACCAATTAGGGCTCCCTACCTAAATCTTCCGGTTTCTGTTTCAGTTAAGCAGTTCCATGGACTGTAGGATCTCCAGCTCGAACGGGACGCTCGTCACGATCAACTGTAGTGATGCGCGGTGCACTCCAGCGCCAGGGCGGGGGCCCACCACTGGTGGATCCCGTGCGCCGTCTTGAAGTCCGGCGACGGCCCGCGGTTCACCGTCAGCACGGCCGACGGGAACAGGTGCAGCGGCTCGCACCCGCCGCCCCCCTTGCCGATGCCGAGCAGCAGGTTCTTGACCGAGTTCCTCGTCGCCAGCCTCCCCACTGCGCCGGCCCCGATAGCCTCCATCTTCCTGCGGTGGTCGAAGTACCCCACGTACTCCGCGCTGATGGGGTCCGCCGGGTTCACGAACAGGTTCAGCACCCACGCCGCCAGCGCCGCGAACGACGCGTCGTGCACGCCGCCGCCGCCCCTCTGCAGGAGCGCCGCCACGCCCGCGGTGACGAAGCTGTTGGCGATGCGGATGCCCTGCCTCACCCGCCGGTCCCCGATCCGCTCCACGGGCGCCGACACGAACGGCGCGTTGAAGAGGAACGTGGGCAGGACGGCGGCGCCCGCCCTGGCCAGGGTCTTGGCGGCCAGCGTCGCGATCGCCGACCCCAGCGAGTGGCCCGCCAGCCAGACGCGGTAGTGCTGCCCGGTCGCCACGGCCACGGTGTCGTGGATGGCCTGCATGGCGACGCGGAAGCGGGACTTGCCTTCCAGCCCGTTGCGGACCAGCAGGAGGTCCAGCTCCAGGTCCCGCTTCGCCGAGCCCTTCTTGGTGATGGTGCCGCGGAAGGCGGCGACGTAGTGCGGGGCGCTGGCGGCGGCCGTGGGGTCCATGAGGTGGAACGGCGGCTGGAAAGCGTAGACGGCGCCGAAGATGGAGCCGTCGGCGGCGTCGACAAGCACCTGCCGCAGCTCGAAGTGGAAGAACCTCCACCACGCCGGCGCGCGGGCGTCGGGGCCCTGCCGGTTCCACTGGCGGTCGCACTCGAGGACGTACACGCCCTGGACAAGGCTCGCCATGACGGAGCGCCGGTGGTGTGGGCAGTTCCTGGCCGGAGTAAAGCATCAGATTTCGCCAGGTTAGCATAGATCAGGAATCACATTTCTAGTTCACTAGAATCGTTGTATCTACTTTCTAGTTCAAGCAAAAGATCGATCGTGATTCAGTCATCCAGAAAGAAACAGTAAACAACTCACCAATTCACATACGTCAAATACGTAGGCCCTGAAGCATCAAAGAGGTCCTTCAGCGACGGCATTTCGCTTGCCCCTGGTTCTGGTCCTTCTGTACAAAGAGAAAAACGAAAAAGAATGCTTGTAAAACATGCTGGGGTAAAACACCAGCAAAGTAAACTGGTACTTACGAAAGAAGAAATCCATCATTCGGTCAACTTAAATTCTTTTTTCCTACTGGGATACTCCGGAGTTGTCAAGAACAAGACGCAATTTCGAAATTTCGATGGCCAAGAAGTTCAGACAGAAGCAGAGACGCCAAGCCTTCCAAGGTAAAATCTTCAGAGCTCTTTTTCAGAAACACAGATGGATCAGCACAATCCCATACGCCTACAAGTTTCTGACCCAAGATGCCTCTCCTCCTTTACTCCTGAAGCGGAGCTGCTGCATATGCAGCCTTTTTCTCTCCGGAGCTTTCTTCTCCATGGATAAACCCACATTCTCCATCACACCTTTATTCCCCCAACCCACTTTTCTCTCATCGGATATTCTCAATAATCCACGACCCAGCACCGGATCCGGGCCTTGAGAAAGTGAATCATGGATCCAAGATGCCAGCAACCACACCTCTGAAGACCCAACAGATAGAAAAAAAACGAAAAAGAAACGGCGCTAGGAAATTACCAGGGCGATATCTTCTTCAGCAGTTCAGCCTCGTCGGAGCAACCTCTCCCTCATTCCACTACGGACTCTGCAATGATCAATGCACCTCGTACGCTGCCGTACCTCTGCAGCTGAACATATGGGTACGCGACTTTCAGGGTCAAGGAGAGGAGGAGAGCACTTCAAGATCGATCGGCACGGCGACAGACCAGGGCACCGTACCAACCGGGAGATGCAGCTGCAGGAGTTGGGCAATACTTTTGCCTGTGCAGATGTGCTGACTCAGACCAAAGGTTTTAAAAGAAATGGCACTGGAGCTCGCCGAGGAGAGATGACTTGGGAGCAAGGAGCGTCGAAGTCTTCCCGTTTATAAAGCTGGGAGGATCACAAGTGGGATTGAGGACAAGAGGCGCATACCAGGATATCATATGCAGATTTGCATTGCACAACATTATTTCTGGGGTATCTTCTTTCCCTGAACCGGCAACTGATGGAAGGAAAGTATAGATAGAGTACTTGGGCTGCTGGAGCTAGGCTGTATCAATGCTCCTCTGGAATGGTTGTTTGGATGGATCTTTTTTTTAAAAAAAAATGCAGTGGAGGCCTGCAGGGATATTTTGCTGAAAAAAAGCAGGCTATGAGGCAACTTTCGATGGACCTAAATGCGTCGATGACAACTATGAATCTATGGTTCTGTGATAATGGAGCATTCTCATTCTGTAGTAGATCCAACGTTGTTGGAAGAACTATCACTTAGTGGAAGGAAAAAGATTCTTACATGGTAGATTCCATTCATTGAACAATCTGTTTGTGGTCGATAACTACTATGAGCTACGGATCCACAATATTTTGTGCGTTGCGACCAGGTAAACGGGAGAGCACAAATAAAATTGCAGTATTCTGCTGAAATTATTGTTAAAAGTTCAGTTGTCATAAAAAAGTCTGTAGCACGTCGTTTTAAGTTTTTGGAGGTATATGTGGCCTGTGGGTAAATATATATATAGGGCAAAACGCGTAGAGGATTTCCACTCTCCGTTTCCTCAAATGTCTTTCAGTTGGCTACAGGATATGTCATATATTTATAAGAACTAGTATTCTCTAAAAAAAGATACAATACATTCACTAGCTTCAAAAAGATTTGGAAGTGTAAAGGCTGTAAAAATCCTCATGGCTGTAAATTTTCCTTACCCATTTTGGTTAGCTTCAGGATATGTAACACATTAATAACACTTTTAGGGACTCTCCTCTAGAAAAACAGGGATATCACGAGTCATTGTGTAGGAGCATTCAATACCTTGAAATGGAGACCATTTTTGCGAATCAGGGTGCTTTATTGAAAATTAAGTAATGTCATTACAAAAGAGCGACTTAACATCCTCAGGAAAGGAAGAAAAATAAACTCAACTCTTGAAATGGATTAGGGAGTTCATAATTTCTTAATTCTGCCATATGAATTTGGAAGCGCTGAAGCTGTAAATCCTCATGGATATACCTGTGAGCACAGTGTAATAACGAAAGGAAAAAAAGAAATAGCACGTCTATCACTTACACCATCGTTTCAGATCACACCTGTCGGCTGAAAGTAAGAAGACCGCTGTCTCTTATTTCAATAAATAATTTTTAACTATGTCGGTTCTACAACGTGACGAATCATTCAAATTTCACTGTAGACCTATAAATTATCTGAGAAGCTAATTGCAAGGAGAGCCTTGTTTTCTTGTCCCTTGAGAACTGAACACGGTTTTCCACTGTATCATGATGAGGCCACTGCAGGTGTTGCTGCACGCGGAGCATCCACTAGCCGCTCAAGCATCTCTAATTGGTCATAAGGTGCAATCTGCAAAGCATCAGGCGCGAATGGATTTTAGATCTATGCATCCATTTTTCAGAACATGGATATGTCATACTAGATGAGTTCCAGAACTTCCATATACTCCAAATGTGACAATACATAAGATGAAGTGGATCCATTTTGTCATATTACCTGACTAAATCCATCAGGCCAAGTTATAGAAACAGCGTAGTTTCCCATCGGCCTAATCTCTTCAGGCTCGATGTCGTCTGGTACATCACCGTACTGAACTTTCTGCTCTCCTGTCCATTCATCCTGTAGAAGAGAATGATGTAGTTTGTAAACAAGAAAAGCAAAGTTGTGGCAAATCTGTTTCCCAAAATATAAATAGCATGCATGACTTAATATTTGAAAAACGAAAACTCGACTCCTGGGGGAGAACCTCCCCAAAGGCATTGCATTAAGAGGGGATCCTCGATCTGCAGGGCCGAGAAAAGGCCCCTTCCCAGGGCATGCCTACAGCACATGTAACTCTGAAGACAGTATCTTGGTGAGGGCCCTTTTTCATTTTGATGAGACCTAGGGTTTGAGCCCTGGTCGGCTGGTACCACAACTGGGTATACAACCACTGCACTGCTCATGTGTTCTCATATTTGAAAAATACAACATACCATGCATTTGGGACCCTGATGATGGTGACATGTGATCAAACATAGAAGTAACTTATGATCTGAATATATAAAGTAATTGGAAGGCTTAAGAACTGGTGTAAGAATCATATATATCCCACATATTGATTGATGGAAAGCAGATACACACCACACTTTGAGCAGATCGATCATTCCGCCTGACTGTTGCCGGATGCAACAAGAACTCTTCATCTGAATCTGGCACTTTCACTCTGATCGCTCTAATTGATCTATCATAGGACACTGTTGTTGAAACTGAAAACAGAAAAATAACAATTTTAATACAGCATTAAAAAATATCTCTTTTCTGTATAGTAGAATTACACCATTAGTTTGGTGTGTGTGTGTTTTTGGGCGTGTCAATATTTACGACTTTCTTACTTCCCTGAAGTATTTTTCCAACTCCTAGATTGGAAGCTTTCAACTTACCTTGTTGCCTAATTTTAGCACATTGTTGAACAACACAAACTCCAAGATTTTGAAATGTCTTGGCAACATCTCCTTGTGGATCAGCCACTACTTCAGGAATCCCAGTATCTCCAGAAGCTGAAAGCTGTAAAAATAACCAAACTGTGATTTCTACTCTCTTATTTAGTCAACTGTAAGTACATTGGATTGAACATACAGTTGGCCGCATTGGCAAATCGAAGAGGTGAGGTATTCCGAATTGCTCCACAACCTGAAACCGTGATTGCGTTTCAAAAGCAATTCAACAACCATCCAAGAGAACTATGCTACGAATTGATATGTTCTGTTTCTTGCCTGAGCTCCAGAACCTTGTCCGAATGGGTAATAACGCTTTCCATCAGCATCAAAGTAGCACATGTTCTCAACAACTGCAACACAAGGAACCTTGGCAACAAAGGAGACAGAAACAAGTCAATACAAGGTTAGGTACCTCTGGCTTTTAATGCATCACGTTGTGCAAAATTACACACCTTCAGCTTAGAGAACATCCTTACTCCCTTTGCGACATCAATGAAAGCCAGCTTCTGAGGCGTGGTAACAATCACAGCTGCAGTCAATGGAGCTACCTGACATTTACAGATATGTTATGTACTTATATTTTACAATACTTTGAAGGACTGTTCATATTACTGCAAATGATTTGTACAACATAGAGGCTGGAGGTACCACCTGACAGAGTGTTAAGTGTATGTCGCCTGTTCCAGGAGGCATGTCAATGACAAGGTAGTCAAGCTCGCCCCTATACAAAATCAAAGAACATACTCAATTTATTTATTACCAGGAAATCAGGAACATTCTTGGGAATATAACTGAACTAGTGAAGACTATGCCTGGTAAGAATGTCCTATCTTTTATGTACATGTTATTATGCCTTTACAAAGGTAATTAATATCAGCATTGCAAGTTTGCCTACCAATCAGTAGTGGTCAGCAACTGATTAATGACTCCTGAAACCATTGGACCTCGCATGATTGCTCTTCCTTGTCCAGCAAATCCAAAAGACACCATTTTGACGCCCAAATACTCAGTCGGAAGGATACTTCTGCTTTCTGGGTTCTAAAGGTAAGTCTGTTTACCATTATTAGTGCAAGTACTAAATTCCATGCTAACATGGGAGTTCAACCAGGAGGTTTACCATCACTAGCAACCGGTTCTCTGGAGAAACCATAGTTGGTAAGCTTGGACCGAAGGCATCAGCATCAAAGATTCCAACCCTGGCTCCCATTCCAGCTAGTGTATAAGCTAGATTTACAGCAACAGTTGATTTTCCAACTCCTCCCTGGAAAAAAACATATTTCTTTAGGAAATGAATGGTGATATTTGCTTGATATGCACAAAGTTACAAAGGCTTGCCTTGCAGCTTGATACTGCTATGATGTTTGAGATCTTCTGCAGTCCTTCCGGAAGCTCACCTCCATATACCGGCTGTGCAGGTTGCGCAGACATTGTGACTTCTACCTTCTTGACCCATGGAAGTGCTGCAACAACCTCGTTTGCCTTTTGTTCAAACTGTCCAGCACAAACCAGTAGGATTTCGCACTTAAAATGGCTAGTTTGAACTCAGAAGTAGGAACTGATAATGTAATGTTGTCACAAGATATTTATTGCTTTACTTATATAGCCAAATGCTTTTGACTAGCAGATTTAATACAAATCAAATTTTCTATCCATGAACAATAAGCATAACATACAGTTAACATGTGGTCAACATTATTCTTTAACACCCTAAAACAAAGAGTTAGCGAATAGTTTTTCAGATAAGTGGATGCTAGACACAGGTGCTGTACTTGCCTCGTCTTTGATTGGACATGCGGGAGTTGTCAGCTCCAGACGAAATGATACCTGAAACATAGTCAAGCCCGACCGATATAAGTCACCAATTCGGCAATTCCCATCGATATGGATCTCATCACCTATCACACTCCTAATTTGATAAAGGAGTTCCCCTTAGATACCTCATCCAATGCCTCATTGATCTCTAAATCCTTGACAAACCCACACGAGACGATGTCCGTGCCGAAATCAGGATCGATGATTTGGGAGAGTGCTACAAGCACATCCTTCTTGGCATCATCCACCGTGGTGACCGTCGCAGCAGCTATTAAAAATTAAATAGAAAGTTTTGAGCACAGTGCGTATGTTGCACACGGGTCAGTGGGATACACTCACACACAACACACAGACAGGTCACAGGCAACACCGCAACACCATACACGGTAGCCCAATTTTGTTCTACTACTCGTACACAGAGCTGATTTTAAGTGTTTGGTTAGGACTGATATTAAGTAAGTTTCCATGCTAAATTCTAGAGCAAGGACCTCCTCCGGGTCGTTAGTTATTAGCAACATACGCACGTGCGATAGGACTGTAGGAGTCTCTGAAGCTTACCGCCGGACGAAGCAGCCCTGGAGCACCGCCGGCGCCGGCTCGCGCGGCGCGACGACGGGAAGCAGGCGAGCGACCGGCTGGCGACTGCGGCAGGGACAGGACCCTTTGCCGATAGACCCCCTGCAGGTACAACGGAGTGATCAGTAGAAGTGATTCAGTATGGGGGCGAGACCGCGAGAGAGATACACACCTCTTAGGGCCGGTGCGACTGGGGGAAGGAGGTGGGGAGCGGGCGGCGCGAGGAAGGAGGCGGGCGCGGCATGGAACGTCTGCATTGCCGCGCTGCCGGAAGACGAAGGAGCCGAGGCTTGTGACGGAGAGCGGACGGGGCGGAGAGGAAGAGGATGAGGGGAGGGAGTGGCCGTTTCGGGGCCGCTGGTTGTGTGGATTTGGTTGCGTCCTCGGCCCCTGGCTTTAAAGATTGGCCACAGCGGCGCTGCACGCACAGCGAGAGCGTGGCAGGCACAGGCCGACGCCATGGCGAACTGGCGATGGATGATGGTTCATGCTCATGACGCGTGATAGGTTCACGAAATTCGTTTGCAGAAAAAACGAAGCAGCTTAAGCCTATAACTACTGTTGCAGCCCATGTCGTTAACACTGGCCCAGTCCAGCTCAGTCATTGTCTGGGCCGATCAATTGCTCAGCTCAGCTCTGCCCGCCGCCCGTCCCTCTCTTTTTGCGCGCCCGCCGGCCCGCACAGCGGCCCGTCAAGTCGCAACAAGACCCGGCTGGCTGGCTGGGCTTTGCTTCACTTTTTCTCTCTCATGCGCGTGCCCATTTCACGTCGCCGGCTCGGCACCTCATCTCCGCGTCCGCGTGCTCGCCCGTTTCACGTGGGCGCCGGCGGTGCGCGCGGGAGCTGTATGGTATGTTTGGATGGGTGCATAACACCTGGTCAGGCTTTAGTAGTACAACTTCGTTTGTTTGGTTGCCTGTACAGCCCGTTAGCCAGGCTTAGCTAGTGCAAAAAAACCCTCTAGCCTGGTTCCGGTAGTACTGAAAATTTCCCGTAGTAGCTAAGCTAGGCCCAGCCTGCTCAAGCGTCCATGCTCCGCTCACCTTCCTCTCCTCCCGTCGCCCCTTACCTCCATCTGCATCTCGCTCAACCACGCCTTGCGCCGGGGAGCTCGCTCGCGCGCTCGCCGGAACCCGCACGCGCCGGGGAGTTCGGCGGCTCTCGCCCGCTTGCGCCGGTGGATCTCACCCACATGCGGCCGTGGGAGCTCCGCCTCGCACGCGTCGAGGGAGCTCGCCCGTGCGCGGCCGGTTGAGCTCCGCACGCGCGCTTGGCCGAGGGAGCTCCGCTGGCGGTCGGCTCGCGCGGCTCCCGCCCGCCCGCGGCGAGGATCTCGGCGGCTCCCGCACGCACGCACCGGGGAGCTCGCCCGCGCGCGGCCGGGAGGAGCTCCGCCGGCGGCCCGCTCTTGCGTCTCCAGCCCGCCCGCGGCGAGGAGCTCGGTGGCTCCCGCACGCACGCGCCGGGGAGCGCCGCTGGCGGCCCGCTCTCGCGGCTCCCGTCCGCCCGCGGCGAGGAGCTCGACGGCTCCCGCACGCATACGCCGAGAGCTCGCGCGCGGGGGGCCTGGGAGCGCTGCCGGCGGCTGAATCGCGCAGCTCCCGCACGCGCCGGGGGTGAAAGTGCATTTGGCCGCCTAAACGGGATTTTGGTGTGGATGTTATAAAATTTTGGACAGTATAAAATTTAATGAAATGAAAAGAGCAAGAAAAGACGTCAAATTTGTTTAAAGGCGTCAAATTTGCTTAAAGGATGGTGTTAGTTTTAAAAAAGATCCTTACTTATTTTATATTTTAAATTTAAGTTTAGAAAACACCTCACTATTAAGAGAGATGTGAATGCATAACATAAAAGTGTCAAAGATCTTATTTGAGATATAACCATCAAGAAGAGACACAGAATCACACACTTGTGCATCTAGTTTTATGTCTATTTTAGTGTGTGTCGAAAGTTCCGACACTTTTCGGAAGAAGTTGAATTCTTACGACAAGGAGTCCTCGACCAGCTGTTTTAAAAGTGTCGGAAGTTCCGACAATCACTTAACCAGTGCACTAACGACTAGTTTTTGGGGCTTGGGTATTTATACCATCTCAGCTACCCCTTCACTAGCTGTTGACTCCATATGCAAGAACACCCTAAGAACACTCATTACTCTCCTAGGCTAATTCTTGAGTTTATTTGAGCTAGGGTTTGGGTGAGAGCAATATTGAGGTGTGAGCCTTAACCATTTGAGTGTGACAGCAGCCAAGTTCATCTCAAGAGCACTTGAAGCATCTTCATCCTTCGATTCACGTTTGTTACTCTTGAAGCTTGCTTCTAGACGGTTTGGTGTCGCCCGTGGAGCGTCCTCTCGTGTGTGTGCGCCCCGGGAAGTTTGTATTACCCTATGCTTTATGGATTTCATAGTAAGTAACTCAATCCTCCTTTTGTGGTTGATTGAGTGAGGTAAAGGGTTAGTGGAAGATCCGGCTCTCTGTGACCTCCTCGACGAAGACGTAGCTTCCTTAGTGGAAGTGAACTTCGGGAACAAATCTCTTGTGTCTTGTGGTTATTGTATTTATTTAGTTCTCATTGACCTAGAGTTTGTTTTGTGCCGATCTACGTACTCGAGTTGATGTGCTTGCAAAGATCACCTGCATAAGTCTCCTAGCATCATTGTGCGACTTTTGATTCAGCCAGGTTCTGCAGTTTCAAGTTTAATTTTGAATTTCGTATAAGAACTTTAGTTTTGTCGGAAGTTCCGGTCCAGTGTCGGAAGTTCCGACACATTTAATTCCTGCAAAGAATTTTTTAGATTTTTTAGGTACGCCTATTCACCCCCCCTCTAGGCATCACCAAGATCCTTTCAGGGGAGCTATCTGCATGGCTGGCGGAACTCGCCGGAGCCCGCGTGCGCCGATGGAGCTCGCCCGCGGCCCCAACGACGTGCGCCACGGGGAAGGCACAACGTCGGTGGAGGGGTTGTAAGCTCACCTTAGAGAAGAGAAGGTGATGTTATACAAAATAATACATCCAACCAAATATATTCTACATGAACCATGCTTAGCTAAACCAACCAACCAAACATGACTCATTGCATCTCTTTATCCAGGCTTTAGCTGGCCTGGCTTTAGATGCTTGCCAGGCTAGGCTAAGCACATAAACCAAACAGACCCTATGTCGCTCAGGTTATGCCGTCACATGAAGGCGATTTTCAGATGATTTTGGTCCAATTACAATTTTAGCCTAGATCTTCCTCTTCTTCCTCCTTGCGCAGTTGCGCCGCCGCTGCCCGTGGCCATCGCTAGGGTCAGGGCTTGGGGGTTCGGGTTAGGGTTTGGGGTTTCGGGGTTCGGATTCCCAGGGTTGGGGTGTCTTTGGTGTGCCCGGTCATAGAGAGAGGTCGCCGGCGGTAGGGTAGCGGGCGGAGGTGGCAGGTCGTGGGCGGGGCGGCGGGAGCCGCCGGCCGTAGAGGACATCCGGTGGCCCGTGATTGCAGCGGGGGAGTCACAGCGAGCTCTGGCTACGGCGGCGGCGACGGCTTCAACGACGACGGTGGTGAGTAGGGTCTGCGGCGACAACGGTTCCAAGGGCAGGAGCCCTCAGAGGCGGAGGTGGCTGGTGGCGCGGGGAGGAAGACGAAGGCACGATTCGTGGGCCGCTCGCTCTTGGACCGCGATTCGTTGGAGGAAGACGCTCCTTCAGGTGACGATCTCGATCTGTGATTCCGTCATATAATCGCGCCCAGCGGTGCGAGCCAGCGCACGGGTCAGACGCGGGGGGGGGGGGGGGGGGGGGGGGGGGGCTCCTTCCCCTGCTCCGCGGGCGCCTGGTTGGTTTGCTGTCGCGGCCTACCGTTTCGTTCGAAGCATGTGGGGCCGTCGGCGCACCGCGCCGTGAGCTTGCTGATAGAGACCTGGACTGGGGTGCCACCGTCTATTTGCATGGTTGGCGAGCGCCGATCTGTTTCGGAACCACCCATAGCACAAACCGGTCACAGGCTCCAGTCTGATGGGGCGTACATTGGCAGCCTCTTCCTGTTGCCATACGAAGAGGGCATCGCCGGACGTTATGTTACATCTTCCCTGGCAATTTTTTTTCTGGGAATCGACACGCGACGCAAGTCGTGGCTCTCGTTGTACTTGTACAGTTGTACCCCAATTGCCCTTTTGCATAAAAACCCAGAGCAACATGTTTACAGGCGTGTCCTCATGTCCGGATCTACTTGCACTCGGCCACACCAAACGATCGCCTCATCCTTCCTAGCTTACAGTTCGCCGAGATGAGGCCGTGTTCTGCTTGCTATGCATGGTGGAGACAACGCCGTGAGCGTTGACGCATGAGAGCTGAGATCGATCTAGCAACGTCTACAGCCTCTCCGCGGCCTGCTGCTTGGGGTTGGGCGCCACCCACAGCTCCGCGAACTTCACCTTGGAGATGCTCTCCAGCACCTCGTACGACGTGATGTCCCCGATCACCACCACCTTCTTCTTCTCCAAATCCACCTCGAACGACGTGACACCTGTGCACAGAATAGACGGAAAAAAGATGTTAAGATTCATAGCTAATTTTTAGTCCGGATCATATTGAATATTTGGATGTCAAATAGAGAGATTAAATATGAGCTAACTATAAAACTAATTGCATAAGCCGGTACTAATTGATGAGATAAATCTATTAAGCCAATTAATCAATCATTAATACATATTTACTGTAGCACAACATGGTCAAATCATGAACTAATTAGGCTTAATGGATTCATCTTGCGAATTAGCCTTCATTTACGTAATTGGTTTTATAATTAGATCATATTTAATACTTCTAATTGGTGTCCAAACATCCGAATCGACCGGACTAAAATTTAGTCCTAAAGAACAAGCATGCCTTATTAAACAGTTTAATGCTATTGGACTCACGTGACTAATTGAGACGCTTTTTCGGGGGCAGGTGAGTTCTGTACAATACTAGTACTACAGAGACTACGAGCAGAACACCGAGCACGCGGCGCCGACAAGTGTAACCGAAGCACGAGCCCGAAATGTCCCTGTTCCGGGACGTGCAGGAAATCGCTTTGTTTATTATCGCGGCGGCAGCAACGAGCCGCCTGGGTGGCGGAGGCCGCCGTGCGCTCTCGTGCTCCCCGCGAGCTTCCTTTTGCCCACTAGCAAATTAGCAATCTTAAATCTAAGCATATCAGCGCCAAATCTTGGCCACCGACCGGCTGCCTCGCCCAAAGTTTCCCAGAAAAGGTAGGCACCACCAGGCAGCCGGGCATGCACATGTGCACAGTGCAAACATGTGCCATCGCCTGCCTGGTGCCTGCACTGCACGGCCGAAACGAAACGACACGACGCCAACTCACGAGCGGCGGATGATCACCGGCTGCCTATCTGTATATTCCGCAACATGCGTGCTTAATGTGACTAGACTGATGATGGCCGTCAGGCACCGGCATGTCTGCCTGTCTGAGTCAGTCAGTCCGTGCTCGATCACTGTTCGCCGCGGACCAGCAGCGCCGCGTGACGGGGGTGGTCGTCCGATCGAGATCGTCGCCGTCGGGGCTTGGTGCTTCTTGGAGCAGCCAAAGTAAAATGATCGGGGCGCGCACAAAAGGTCAGCCGCCGGGGCGCGTTTTTCTCGCTGCGTCTGGCGATCTTGACCCGGGCGTCTCGTCGCCTGCTCCTGCTCCGAATGACTCCGGGCTCTGTAAAACTTTGTCCTCTCTGCTGAAGACCGTGCTCAGCTTCCGCTCCCATCCCAATGCAGGCGCCCATGTGCTATTCCTACAAGTAGTCTAGTACTAGTGTACTACGCACGACGAACCTACGATTACGAACTGTAAAAGAAGAAAAAAATAAACTTCTTCTTTATCTACAGAAGAAATGTGTGTCATTTCTCATCCAGTGATTACTTCGAGAACTTAGAAATACAGATGTCAGTCAGCGGTCAGTGTTTTGCGTCGCCGGGAAGAAACGAACGCTTTGCATAGGCGTGAACGCATCGAGGAGATGGCGTTTCTTTTCCTGAAACCGAACATCGAGGAGATGTTGAACCTCGATGTTGAAAGAAGCTTAATCTTTAAAAAAAATGTTGAAAGAAGCTGCATTTCATCTTTGCTGTCAGTTGCTCCACTTACCGGTTTACCACCGTTGCTCGGATTGGATAGTGATAGTATTAGGGTTGCAAATTGGCGATCTTTAATTGCATCTCTAACCCTTTTTAGTTTAAATATTTATACTATTTTTTTAAATAAGTTCAAATATTATCTTAATTTGGAGAAGTAGTATAAATATTTGAACTAGAAAGGTTGAAGGTGCACCTAAGGATCACCAATTTGCACCGCTAGCTAGTATAACTTTGTGTATCACAGATTCACGGAAGCAAGTACTGCTAATCTTACACTACAGTAACCGCACTCACTCCCTTGAGGAAATTAGCACGGAGTGAACGAAAGGTGTGCAGGTGAAAACTGTGTGTAGTCAGTTGCGTAAACGTTTGCTAGTTTTGTAGGTCCAGTAAATAAAAGTAACTTTACGTCATTAACATGTACTTAAACATGCAGCCTCTTACCCCCCCTAATGACCTACAAAAGGATTCCTAACACTGCCCCAAAAGTAGATAATAAATTGAAGGATCAGTTCTCATACCGTCCATCTTGGAGATGTGCTTCTGGACTTTCTTGGCGCATCCGTAGCAGTGCATGGACACCTTGAGCTCCACGGTCTGCACAAGGCAAGCAACACCGATGCAGCAACAGAGAGCATATCAGCAACTACGCAAAGGTAGCCATGTGAACAGAGGTCAACATGCTCTGCACAGGCGCCCATCTGAGAGGGACAAACAGGTAACAACGGATACACGTTTGCTTGCTCACCTTGGGCTCTAGATGGAAAGCAAGGGTCTTGGCAGCTCCGTCGACGAAGTCCCTGAGCTTGACCAGCTCCTCCAGCTGGCTGCTCACCAGGGCCTTCCGCTCGTCGGCCTCGTCCTCCTCCTCCACCGAGTGCACGCAGGCGCAGGCGTTCGCGCAGAGCGAGAGCGAGAAGCAGTCCAGGACCCTGTCGAGGCCCAGCTTCCTCCCCATGTCTCTCTCCTTCCTTCCTCCCTCTCTGTCCACTGAAGCTTCTGGTGCAGCTACACAAACACCAGCAAGGCTGCAGAGAGCAGAGACACCCTTTCCAAAAAGCCCACCGGCGTTTCGCTCTCGTCACTCGCCAGATATTGGCCGGGATCTACTGGCGATGCGCAGCTGGTGGTAGCTTTGCGTGGGTAGAGATAAGCAGGCGAGCTGAGCAGGCAGGCCTACCAAAGCACTGCTTCGAAGTTGAAATGGGGGCAGAGTTGATGGAGGAGCACATATATATATAAGCAGAAGAGGAGGGTTCAACTCTGAAGTGGTGTGTTACTCAAAAGCCTGAAGCAGCTTCCAAGAATTGAAACTTCAACTCTGCTCTGGGTGCAGGACAGAGTCATGCATGCGCCGGTTTGAGGACCGGAGCAGACAAGATGGCGAGCTCGCCATGTGACAATGTGCCAGCTTATTGGCGCTGCCGGAATGATCATTCGTTGATCGAGAAACACATTGCAGCGTTACAAAAAATACAAGAAAGATGATGCAGCAAAATACTTCTAGACAGACAGACAATGCGTTGATCTGATGGAAAGCTTAATGGCAATATAATAGGCCCAATCATGCGCCAATGAGTGCCTGGCCTTCCGTCATTATTCAAGTAACTTGCATTGCAACAGATCAAACAAAACTCGCAGCTGGTTAATTAGTAGGTGTCAGCAGCTCGCAAGTTGCCACATACGTGCCTTTCACTTGCGCACATCACCCACCAATAGACCTGTAATTTTGTGAATCGGTGTAGGTCTGGGCCTCATTCGGTGGGGAATACGTGTCAACGCTGGCTGGGCGGCAAGAAGGCGGACAAGCAAGACGGCATCAGTTTACAGTATAAAACCATATCCGGTCGCGCCTGCGCCGGCGAGAGGACAATGCTTGAATCTGGCCGGGGAGTAGGAAATGCCCGTAGGTCGCCTTCGCGGACGTATGCCACAGCGGTTGGAGCCTCGGTATGCCACGACTCGGCAAGCGACGGCCTTTTAACCTTTTGGCAGCATCAATAAGAATGTAAAGCGTTCAAGTGATATATCTATGCCAATTTGCTAGCAGGACTCGTTTGGTCGATGCAGATTATTCGTAGGCGTTCACCGCATCGTGCAAAGATACGCCACTCTTTTGCGTATTCTTTAAAATAATAATTGTAAGCGTACCATTTGCTTGCCGAAAGTGCAATGCGCATTGGCTTCGTGCGACCGGATCTGACCGCACCCCCTGTCCAATTAGGAAGAGTGTTATGACTTATGACTAATCAATAGCTAATGCGTTTCTTCAGTGCAATTTTAATCAGAAACTCTTGTTCCTTAATGCGAAGACACACAACCTCTTTGTGTCTTTCTGATGCAAAGATTCGCAAATTCCTTATCGTACTGACGGAGGTTAAAAAAAGAAAGAGATAAGCTTAAACATCCCTATTTGTGGCGTCACTTGTCGCCCTTTACTTGCCGAAAGCGCAACGCGCACCAGCTTCATGCGACATGACCCATATGCTAATCAATGGCTAATGTTTGTAGTTACGCGCGGCATCCCCATCGCTCCCAGCTTTGGTGAACAGTGGCGGGGGGAATATGGTGGGGCCCGCGCGATTGAACTGTCTCCTCTATGCTCAAGGACAGGGCGCCCATCCATCTATCTAGCTGAAAGGTTCGTGGGTGGGTGGCCAAGGGGGTGCAGGCATGGCTGTGGCATGTGGGCAAGGGCAACCCGCCCTTCGCCAGCAACGTCATGGCCAACGTCAGGCCAACCACTCACGACCAATCGATGGCTTTCGAAGCTCATGTCGCTGACAGACCGGACCGGCCACAGGAGCGTGCTACGAGCTACTGCCCATCACTCAAAAAACTGCTTTTGAGTAAGCTGGTCAAAGGCACAGAAAGAGGAAGACTTGTTCTCCTGGGCCAGAGAAAGAGACATCAGACACGAGCCAGAGCAAAACCACGGATGGTTCTCAGTTCTCACCATGACACCATATATACCCCGTTCCCGGCACCCCTGATGACATCGCACGATCCCACAGCTGCGACAGCGACACGAGCCAGAGCAAAGCCCGCGCCAACGCTTTCGCGTCTTCCAGCTCCACCACTTCCACCGCTCCTCCCACCTCTCACGCGCGCCCGATCGAGTGGAAAAGACAGAGTCATGGACAAGACCGTGGTTCTGTACCCGAGCCTCGGCGTCGGGCACCTCACGCCGATGGTCCAGCTGGCCAAGCTGTTCGCCCGGCACGGCGTCGCCGTCACCGTCGCCCTCGTCGAGCAGCAGGTCGAGTCGCCCTGCTTCTCCGCCGCGGTCGCCCGCGCCGCGGCCACCAACCCGTCCGTCACCTTCCACGTGCTGCCGCCGCCGCCGGCGGCGGCGGCCGAAGAAGCCCCGCGCGGCAGGTTCGACTACCTCCGCCTCATGGACGCGCCGCTGCGGGACTTCCTCCGCTCGCTCCCGGCGGTCCACGCGCTCGTGCTCGACATGTTCTGCGCCGGGTCGCTCGACGTCGCCGCCGATCTCGGCATACCGGCCTACTTCTTCTTCGCCTCGGGCGCCAGCTTCCTCGCCGTCTTCCTCAACCTGCCCAGCGTGGCGGCCAGCATGGACAGGAGTTTCGCGGAGCTCGGAGACGCGCTTTTCCGTCTCCCCGTCGCTCCTCCGTTCAAAGCTACGGATCTTCCCCAAGTTATCCTGGACAACGACGAGGCCTCCAAGGCCACTCTTCGCATAGCCGAGAGAATCGCGGAGTCCAGCGGGATTCTTATCAACACGTTTGAGCCGCTGGAAGCTCGGGCGGTGCGTGATCTCAGAGACGGGCTGTGCATCCCTGGCCGTCCGACACCGCCGGTCTACTGCATTGGGCCGTTGGTCACGGAAGGCGGAGACAAGAAACACGAGTGCCTCGAGTGGCTGGACGCGCAGCCGGACAACAGCGTCACGTTCCTCTCCTTCGGCAGCCTGGGCACCTTCTCCAAGAAGCAGCTCGAGGAGATTGCCGTCGGCCTGGAGAGATCGGGGCAGAGGTTCCTCTGGGTCGTCCGGAGCCCGCTCGGCGACGAGCAGAGTATTGGCGACCCGCTCCCTGAGCCAGACCTCGACGCGCTCCTCCCCGAAGGGTTCTTGGAAAGAACGAAGCACCAGGGGCTCGTCGTCAGGTCCTGGGCGCCGCAGGTGGAGGTGCTCGGCCACAGGGCGACAGGTGCGTTCATGACGCACTGTGGGTGGAACTCGACGCTGGAAGGGATCACGGCGGGGCTGCCCCTGCTATGTTGGCCACTGTACGCAGAGCAGAGGTTGAACAAGGTGTTCATTGTGGAAGAGATGAAGCTTGGAGTGGTGCTGAGGGGTTATGACGAGGAGGTAGTGAAGGACGAGGAGGTGGAGGCGAAGGTCAGGTGGGTGATGGATTCTGAGGGAGGAAGGGCCCTTCGGGAGCGTGCCATGGCTGAGAAGAGCAAGGCCGTGCAAGCATTGAGTGGAGGAGGCTCATCTCAGGCTGCTTTTGTTGAGTTTCTAAAGAATCTGTAGAATTTGAACCTTGCATTGTGCCACATTTGTGATACTTCGATTTGTGTACCCTTACCGTGTTGAAAAATAATTGAGTTCCATTTGTGCGATTGAAACATAGGCTTCACATGATTGTATACTCTATTATTTTAAACTAACGAAGCTACAAAGCGGCTGGATGTCCAATTAGAAATTTCTTATCGGATGCTCCATTGCGACATGGAAAAAATTTCTTAATTGCTGTAATATTAGAAATTAACACTTGTAATATTTAAAAATATGTATAAAAATGACTATGTCATCTGATTCTAGGATAGAAAAATTCCAACTGCAACATGACACCATGCAACACCCACCGAGAGCAGCGATACTTAGTAATAAATTTTGCAACATTAACGCTTAGCTTTTGTAGTATTTTAAATTTATAGTCATAATATTTTTAAACTGCACCTGTGTCAGGGGAAAATATTAACGACCTCCTAATAACCATCAGAACAACGATTATGAAGGCCTAGACCCACCTGCGGCAATGGCGGCCGCTGTCGGCCCAACGTGGGAGAGGAGCGCCCCGCTCCGCCTCGCCCGACCAAGTGCCTCGGGGTCGGACGCTCCCGACCCCTCGACGGCCAGACTCCGCCTCGCCCGACCAAGTGCCTCGGGGCCGGACGCTCCCGACCCCTCGCCAAAAGGCTCCGCCTCGCCCGACCCGGGGCGTAGGGGGTCGGACTCACCTGGGCCCACCAGGCGAGTATCTGCCTCAGGCGCAGACCGGAAGGCAAGAGTGCGGATCTCGTGGGTCCTCCGCCGATCTCGCCATAAATGCGCCGCGGCTCTGACACGCAGCAAGGCGCCCGCGCCCCCGACGTGACCCGTCACAACTACCCAAGCGCGACCACACAGCGCAGGCTACAGTGGCGCAGCTTTCCCCGATTCGCTACAAGGCACTCATGACCTGCGCCGCCCAGCACAGGAGGAAGCCCCACCCGGCCTCGCGCCCCGCGAATCTGGTGACAGGGACGGGACGTCCGCGTCCCACGGGCCGTCAGCAAGGTAACAGGGTTAGCCGCTTTCCCCGATGGGCACGGATGCCGCGACCGAACGCCATCATCACGCCTGGCGGCACCAGCCCCCGAGGAGATCGTCGACAGGATCCGGAGGAAGCCGCCCTCCTCCGGTGGATGCGCTGACAGGAGCCGCATGCCGGAGCAGAAGACGGCGACCCGGAGACTCAGTCCTTCCCCTTGTAACTTATTTTACTTTCTCCTCGCCTGGCTCACCTGTAACCCCGAGCCCTCCTTGCGCCATAAAAGGTGGACCGGGGGCCCTGAGATAGGGGAGGAACGGAGACCCTCTCTCTCGCCCAGACTCACTCTCACTCAGACTCGCTCGCACACTCTCTCCCTCCCTCTCGGACGGACTCCTTCTTCTCCGGCGAGGAGAATACACTCTCACCATTAGAGCTTCAGTGCACACCCAAGAGACTTGGGACCAGCTCCCTCTCTCGCCCTCCTGTAACCCCTACTACAAACTCCGCGTGGGCAACACGAGCAGCTACTCATACTGGACGTAGGGCTCCTCCTTGCCTGAACCAGTCTAAACCATGTGTCTCCCACGCAACCATCTGAAGCCTTATGCGCATAAAAGAAATTTACTAGTCTTAGTCTTGATCCCCTAATCTCGACGACGCCCCGGCGACGCGGGCAAAACGCCAGCGGGGCAGCGCCCACCGCACCCTCCGAGAGGCGGGGGGAGTTTGTCCACCAGCCTCCTCCCAGGGCGAACCAGGCCACGCCCGCTCGACGGACGCCGCCACCCACAGGAGGCGAGGTTCAGTCTGTTCACCGGTGCGTCGGTCCCATCCGCGACGTCCGCGAAACCCTGGACACGCGGAGGCGCTCCCGCGCGGACAAGGAGGAGGGGGTGGACCGCGGCTACCACGTCCACCGTGGCGGCCGCTACGACAGCGAAGAAGACCGCAGCCCAAGCCCCGACCCGGCGGGGCCCCGGGCCTTCTCCGCGCGTATCCTGAACGCGCCGTTCCCGTCGCGCTTCAGACAGCCAACGAACGTGGCCAAGTACTCCGGGGAGACGAACCCCGGGCTATGGCTCAGCGACTACCGGCTTGCATGTCAAGCCGGTGGGGCGGACGATGACCTGTTCATCATCCGCAACCTCCCACTCTTTCTGGCCGACTCGGCGCGAGCCTGGCTGGAACATATCCCTTCAGGTCGGATCCGCAGTTGGAACGACCTGAAGGAGATATTCATGGGAAACTTCCAGGGCACGTACATGCGCCCTGGCAATTCCTGGGACCTCCGGAGCTGCCGCCAGGCGTCGGACGAGTCCCTCCGAGACTACATCCGACGCTTCTCCAGGAAGCGCACCGAGCTCTCCAACGTCGCGGACGCCGACGTCATAGGGGCTTTCCTGGCAGGTACTTCCTGCCGGCCCCTCGTCCACGAGCTGGGGCGCCGAGGCCCGCGGACCACGGAGGAGCTCCTCAACATCGCCACCAGCTTCGCCTCGGGCGATGAGGCCGTCGGAGCAATCTTCGACCGCTCCAAGGGCGAGGCAAAGCGGAAGGAGGACGCCGATGAGGGCACCTCCAACCGTCCACAGAAGAAGAAGAACAAGCAACGGCGCGAGGCTCCCCTCATGGCTGCTGCTGAGGGAAAGCGGGGACAGCCGCCCCCGGAGGGCACCCCCAGCTTCTTCGACAAGCTGCTCGAGGGACCGTGCCCGAACCACGAGTTCCCCGCAAAGCACGCCTACAAAGACTGCAACCTCATGAAGAGGTATTTTTTAGGCAACCCGGTGAAGGGCGACCGGAGACGGAAGCCCGACGAGGAGAAGAAGGACGGCGAAGTGAAGGAAGACGGCTTCCCCAAGGTGGACGGCTGCTTCATGATCTTTGGCGGACCGGCGGCTTACGACTCCAAACGCCGCCGGAAGCTAGAGCACCGTGAGGTCTACGCGGCCGAGCCTGTGACACCGGCCTTCCTCGACTGGTCGGGATCCTCCATCACCTTCGACCGGTCCGACCACCCGGGGCGTGTCCTGCAGCCAGGACGCTACCCGCTCGTCGTCGATCCCATCGTCGCCAAGACGCGCCTCACCAAGGTGCTCATGGACGGAGGCAGCAGCCTCAACATCCTCTACGCCGAGACTATCGATGCCATGGGGATCGACCGCTCCCGCCTCCACCCCAGCAAGGCGCCGTTCCACAGCATCGTGCCGGGGAAACAGGCAATGCCCCTCGGGCAGATCGACTTGCCCGTCACTTTCGGGACTCCGTCCAACTACAGGAAGGTGATCCTCACCTTCGAGGTGGTGGGCTTCCGTGGAACCTATCACGCCATCCTGGGGCGGCCGAGCTACGCCAAGTTCATGGCCATCCCCAACTACACCTACCTCAAGCTCAAGCTGCCGGGGCCCAACGAGGTCATCACCGTCGGCACGTCTTTCCAGAAGGCGTACGAGTGCGACGTAGAGTGCTGCAAATACACCGCAGCCATCACCGTCGCGGAGGATCCAGCGGTCCAGCTCGCGGAGAGCGCCGAGGGTCAGCCCGACTCCAAGCAGTCGGCCACCTCCTTCGAGGCCACCGAAGGCGTCAAGGAGGTCCCCCTCGACCCCAGCAGCTCCGACGGCCGGACCGTACGGATCGGCGCCACCCTATCTCCCAAATAGGAAGGCGCGCTCGTCGACTTCCTCCGCGCGAACAGCGACCTCTTCGCGTGGAAACCCTCGGATATGCCCGGCATTCCGAGGGAAGTCGCCGAGCACTCCCTGAATATCAAGGCCGGCTCCAAGCTAGTGAAGCAAGGTCTGCGTCGCTTCGACGAGGAGAGGCGCAAGGCCATCGGCGAGGAGCTCCAGAAGCTTTAGGCGGCCGGATTCATCAAGGAAGTTTACCACCCCGAGTGGCTGGCTAACCCTGTTCTTGTGCGAAAAAAGAACGTGAAATGGAGGATGTGTGTTCATTATACCGGTCTCAACAAGGCGTGCCCAAAGGATCCGTTTCCTTTCCCGCGCATAGACCAGATAGTCGACTTGACCGCCGGGTGCGAGACCCTCAGCTTCCTTGACGCGTATTCCGGCTACCATCAAATCGCGATGAAAGAGTCTGACCAGCTCACGACCTCTTTCATCACCCCCTTCGGCCCCTATTGCTACGTTAAGATGCCGTCCGGCCTCAAAAACGCGGGGGCTACCTTCCAGCGATGCATGCTTAAGTGCTTCGGGGACCTCATCGGGCGGACCATTGAGGCTGACGTCGACGACATCGTAGTCAAGTCCAAGAAGGGCGATCAGCTCATCCCCGACCTCAAACTAGCCTTCGAAAGGTGGAGAGACAAGCGCATCAAGCTCAATCCTGAAAAGTGCATTTTCGGGGTTCCGAGGGGCATGCTGCTGGGTTTCATCATCTCCGTACGTGGCATCGAAGCCAATCCGGAGAAGATAGCGGCCATCAGCGACATGGGGCCGGTTCGAAACATAAAGGGAGTTTAGCGCGTCGCGGGATGCCTGGCGGCCCTGAGCCGCTTCATCTTGCGCCTCGGCGAATGGGGGATCCCTCTCTACCGACTCCTGAAGAAGAACGAACATTTCGAGTGGACCGCCGAGGCCCAGGAGGCGCTTGACCGGCTCAAGGACCTCCTGACGAAAGCCCCGGTACTAGTCCCGCCGACCGACGGGGAGCGCCTCCTACTCTACATCGCGGCGACCACCCAGGTAGTCAGCGCAGCTCTGGTGGTGGAGCGAGAGGAGGAGGGACACGCCCTCAAGGTGCAGCGCCCGGTCTACTTCGTCAGTGAGGTCTTGTCCGAGTCCAAGGCGCGATACCCACAGATCTAGAAGCTCATCTACGCCGTCCTCATCACGAAGAGGAAGCTGCGCCACTACTTCACCTCCCACCCGGTGACGGTCGTTTCGTCATTCCCCCTCAGCGAAGTAATCCGGAACCAGGACGCCACAGGACGGATTGCAAAGTGGGTGCTCGAGCTCATGGACCAGGGCATCACCTATGCCCCCCGCACCGCCATCAAATCCCAGGTACTCGCCGATTTCTTAGCAGAGTGGACGGAGATCCAGACGCCATCGGCGCCGGAGAAGCAGGAGTACTGGACGATGCACTTCGACGGGTTGTTGATGAAGGCTCGCGCCGTAGCGGGTCTGGTCTTCATCTCTCCTCTCGGCGTGCGCATCAGGTACATGATCCGCCTCCATTTTCCTACATCTAATAATGTCGCCGAGTACGAGGCCCTCCTCAACGGGCTTCGCATCGCCATTGAGCTGGGCATCCGGCGGCTGGACGTCCAAGGCGACTCCCAGCTAGTCGTCGAACAAGTCATGAAGGAGTGGAGCTGCCACGACCCCAAGATGGTAGCCTACTGCAACTAAGTCCGCAAGCTCGAAGACAAGTTCGACGGACTAGAGCTCAACCATGTCGCAAGACGTTTCAACGAGGCGGCTGACAAACTGGCAAAGGCGGCATCCGGCCGAAAGCCCGTACCCGACGTCGTCTTTGTCAGCGACCAATTCAAGCCCTCGATCCATTACCAGGAACCGGAGAGGGTCGGCGACGCGCCACCTGCCCCGGACTCGAGCGTCGACCCGGGAGAGGTCGGCAATGCGCCACCTGTCCCGGCCTCGGGCGCCAACCCAGGCGAAGTCGGCAACGCTCCACCTGTCCTGGGCTCGGAGGCTGACCCCTCCGACCCCGAGATCATGGAGATCGATGCGGACCCAGCAGCGGGGCTGGACCCCCCGCCTGACTGGAGAGCCCCGTACCTCGACTACCTCATCCGCGAGACGCTCCCGGCGAACAAGACGGAGGCACGTAGGATTGAGCGCCGCGCCAAATCCTTCGTCATCATTGACCAGGAGCTCTACAAGCGGAGCCACACCAGCATCCTCCAACGCTGCATCCCAATCGAACAGGGAAAGACGCTGATTCAGGACATCTACGCCGGAGCCTGCGGCCACCACACCGCGCCAAGAACCCTCGTCGGAAACCCCTTCCGGCAGGGCTTCTACTGGCCGACGGCGGTCGCCGACGCCACCCACGTGGTCCGCACCTACGAGGGGTGCCAATTCTTCGCGCGCCAAACTCATCTGCCCGCATAGGCGCTCCAGACCATCCCCATTACGTGGCCCTTCGCGGTCTGGGGTCTGGACCTCATCGGGCCCTTCAACAAAGCGCCCGGGGGCTTCACCCACCTGCTTGTCGCCGTCGACAAGTTCTCCAAGCGGATCGAGGCACGACCGGTCGCGCAGATCAAGTCTGAGCAGGCGGTACAGTTCTTCACCGACATCATCCATCGCTTCGGAATCCCAAACTCCATCATCACGGACAACTGCACGCAGTTCACCGGGAAGAAATTCCTCCAGTTCTGCGAGGACCACCACATCCGAGTGGACTGGTCGGCCGTGGCGCACCCCCGCACAAATGGGCAGGTTGATAGAGCCAACGGCATGATACTCTAGGGTCTCAAGCCACGGATCTTCGACCGCCTCAAAAAGTTCGGCGGTCGGCGGGTCGCGGAGCTCCCCGCGGTCCTATGGAGTCTAAGGACGACCCCCAGTAGGGCGACTGGCTTCACCCCGTTCTTCATGGTCTACGGGTCCGAGGCAATCCTCCCCACTGACCTGGAGTATGGATCGCCGAGGGTCAAGGCGTATGATGAACAAGGGAACGAGGCGTCACTCGAAGACGCGGAAGACCAGCTCGGTGAAGCGCGCGATGTGGCCCTGCTGCACTCGGCCAAGTACCAGCAGGCCTTACGACGATACCACAGTCGCAAGGTGCAAGGCCGAGCCTTCAACGTCGGCGACCTGGTGCTTCGCCTCGTCCAAGACAACAGGGGTCGGCACAAGCTGACCCCTCCATGGGAAGGTCCCTTCGTCGTCGCGCAAGTGCTGCGGCCAGGCACGTACAAGCTGGCAACCCCTGACGGGCAGATCTTCGGCAACGCTTGGAACATAGTATAGATAAGACGCTTCTACCCTTAACTTTTGTTTCCAAGTTTGTACATACATACTTCTATAACTTTTTAGTCCACGGAAAAAGGCAATTTTGAGTCGACCTCGTTCGAGTCTCGTCCCGAGCTCAGGGATATCCGACCCTGGCCCTGCCTCAGGGTCGCATATCCCTCGGGAGCTATCAGGTGCTCCGGCCCAAGTCACTCGAGGTCTTCTCAAAACACCTTTTCTCCGAACCGACCCTCTTCGTAAACATTTGGGCGTGAAAAGGGGAGAGTGCGCAAATGACACCCAGGCAAGACTGATCGGATTGCGAAAAAACCTACGCCCCAGCGGCTACGGTGCCCTCGCTCGTCAGCGCTTGCCGACGCGTCCGACCCGCACTCTAAACTTTCCAAACCCAAAAAAAAACAAGAAAGAGGATCGAAAACGTTTTTCGACAAGTTATAGAAAAGGCCTCCGCGGCCATCGCAAAAACAAGTTCAAAGTTAACTAACGTATTTACATGCCGGGGCGTCTGAGCCCGATGCAGCTAACTCGTCCCTGGGTCCTCCGGCGGGACGGCCTCATCCTCCAGAAGCTTCGCCAAGGCCTCTGCTGGGTTGAGCATGGATGCATCGATGTCGTCCAGCTCGGCCTCGGAGTAGCCGGCGGCGTATCCCCCGCTCATCCCGGCGAAGTTGATGCCGGAGTAGTGGGAGCCGAAGACGGCGAAAGCTCGCCTTACGCCGACGTGAAGCGTCTCCCGAGCGATCTCGCGGGCCCGCCGGTACACCCCGAGGGCACGAGCCGCCAGCGAGCTCGTCCCTTCCCCCTGGACCACGCCGAGGCCATCGCAGACAGCACGGACCACGTCCCGCAGGTTGCCGTGCTCGGCGCGCTCCGCGTCGAGGACCTCCCTCAGCCGGGCGAGTTCGTCTGCAAGGACCGTCCAGAAAAACCCGCCAAATCAGAAACCATCACAACACCACTAAGGCAGAGAAACAAGAAGAGCCTTACCCTCGGACCGAGCCTTCAGCTCACGCTCCCGGTCGAGCCCCTGGGCCATGGCGGTCTCAAGCCCTTGCACTCGCGCATGGAGCTGACCGACCTCCGCCCCAAGCTCGGCCACCACCTTCTCGGCCTCGACCTTCAGAGCCGCCTCGAAGTCCTGGTCCTACCAAGCCTTCTGCTGCTCATGCCGGATGCGCTCAGCGGTTTTCTGAAGGGCTTCATGTTCCCCTTTCAGCCGTACGAGCTCCACAGCATCAAGGCGGGCCTTCTCAGCAGCGGCCTGGAACTCCTCGCGATCGAGGTGAGCCTTCTCGACGACGGCCTGGAATTTGTCCTGCGGCGCCCGCTCGCGCCTTCGCAGGTCGTCGATGACTTGCTGGGTGGCGGCAACCTACGCGGTCAGCTCCCCCGTCCGTTGCCTCTCCGCAGAGAAGCGCTCCCAGAGCACACGCTCAAGCCGGAGGAAATCAGACTTCCCCAGGCTGCACTCCTGGAGGGCCTGCAAGACAATTTATACTCAGTAACAGAGCAACGGGAGGAAACAACAGCCCGGGAGAACGCCATACCTGACCACTAGGAGCGACGACACCGCCCAGCTCCCCCATCACCGAGGACAGGGCAGCGCGGACGTTTGCAAGTCTGCCCTGCACTGCCAGCCACTTCTCCCACTCCTCGGCGTCATCCAGCGTGAAGAGGAGTCTCTGCGGGTCGTCGTGGGACGTCCAGTGCAGGGTAGTCCCACTCCACGCCTTGGGAACGAGACTGACCGAGACAAGGGTAGAGGCCGCTCCGGCCGCCTCCGGCGCCGCCGCTCCCGACGCCACCGCCGGGGCAGGCACCGCCACCTCGGATGCCGCTAGCCTCGTCGACGGTCCCGGCGCGTGCGCCGCCGTCCTTGTCGAGGTCGCCGCGGCCGTCGTCGGCGCCGACGCGTGTCCCGATCTGTCCGCCGCCACCACCGTTTCCGTTGCGGCTGTCGGAGCGGGCGTTCCCGCTCCCGCCGCCGCTGCGGCCTTCGTCTCGACCACCGAGGCAAGTGTCCCCGCCTTAGTCGTTGCCGCCGGGGTAGGCACCCCCGCCTCCGCCGTCGCCGTCGCCTTCGCCACAGCTTCCCGGGCGGACGTCCCCGCCTCTGCCGCCGCCGCTGCCTTCGCTGCAGCTGCCGGGGCGAGCGTCCTCGCCTTCTCCGCCGCCTTTGTCCCCGTCGCGGCCACGGGGGCGGACTCTCTCGTCTCCGCCACCACCGTCGGAGCCGCACGCTCCTCCTCCGCCTCATCGTCGAGGTCTATCACCTCCCCGGTTGGAGGGCCCCAGGGGCAATGCCCTGTCCGACGGAGTCGGCCGAGGAGGTAGAGGGCGGAGCAGGGGTCAGACCCTGCCCCGTACCCGGCTGCAGCACCACCCCACCGGTTGCCGCCGCAGGAACCACCTCCGTGGTAGGCTCCGCGGTCTCCCCGGCGACACCGCCTCTCGCTGCCAGCGGGGTCGCGGCCCGCCCCGCGGAGGTAGGCGACACCCGTAACACCTTCCACGGCGCTAGCGACAGGACAAGGCCTCGAGGAGCGGCGCTACGAGACAACAAACAACATCAGAAAAAATGACTCGATGCTAGGAAAGGAACGAGACGCGCGAGGAATTTCCACTTACACTCCCCCAGCGCGAGGACGGCGGGTGCGTTTCGCCTCCGAGCCTGACGCCGACCCTGGGGCATCTGGCAACGGCCGCTTGCCGCTGCTCCTCTGCTCCTGGGCCACAGGCAGAGGGATGGGGGTCGGCCCCGTCGACTCCCGAGGCGCGCCCCGCGCCGGCCCCTGGGGCGCGGCCCCAGAACCTTGCGGGATCAAGTCCCGGGCAGGTGGCCCGCTCGGTTTGTCCCCCGCGGCCGTTTGGGAGCGCTGCTCCCGGATGACGAGCGCGCCTGGCCGGGGGGCCGGGACGAACTCCTCCTCCTCCTCCTCCTCCTCGTCTTCCTCTTCCTCCTCCTCGTCGTCGTCATCGTCGTCGTCGTCGTCGTCTGATATGACCGGGCCTTTTCGCCGCCGCTGGAACTCCTTGGCGGCCCTCCTCTTCTTCCTCGCCGTCTCCTTGTCCTTGCGCTGCTTCTGGTTCTTGGCAAGGAGATGGTTCCGCTGTCGCCGCTCGGCGTCCTCCGGCACCAGCGGACGCGCGCCGACGACATTGGTCATGAGGCCTTGCAGGCACGAAAGCTCCGCGTCAAAGCGATGAACCAAGAAACGCAGGAAAAAGAAACGGGCGCGCGAAGTCCTCACCAGATCGACGAAATCCTTGTCCGGGCGCATCGGAGGGTGGCCGGGCACCGGGTAAACGGCGTCCTTATCCTCCAACGCCTCCCGGACTCGCTGCCGGATCTCGGAGGCGGGGAGCGCACCCGTCGCAAGGATGGTGCCCTCGGTCGGCGCGCCGGGAGTAATCTCGGCGAGCGAGCGGTTCTGGAGCATCAGCGGCGCCACCCTCCGAGCATGGTAGGCCCCGATAACTCCAGCCCCGGTCAGCCCCTTTCCCTTCAGGTACTCGATAGCCTGAAGCAAGCCGGAGATCCATTTCTTCTCCTTCTCCACCGGGCCATACGACCACAACTCCGGCGCCGCTTCAATGACGCGGCCGGTAAATTTTGGCAAGGGGGAGTCAGAGTAGTTCTTCACGTAGAACCACTGCTGATGTCACCCCTTGTGGGACTCCGCGGTCTTCATCGCCATGTACTCCTTGGCGCGGGTATGGCGGAGGTGGATTCTGGTGCACCCTATCGACACCGGGGTCGCCCGCTGCTGGCTCCCTCTCCTCTCGGTCTTCTGGTACAGGCTAACCGCGAAGAAGTACTTCCAAAGCGAGAAGTTGGGCTCGATGCCCAGAAACCCCTCGCACAGCGCGACGAACACCGCGATGTGTTGGATCCCGTTGGGATTGAGGTGCTGCAGCTCGAGTTCGTAGTAGTGCAGCAGCCCGCGGAAGAAAGGGCTCGGCGGGGTCGCGAACCCTCTCTCGTGGAAGTGGGCGAACGACACGACGTAGCCGCCGGGCGGACTCGGCACCTCCTCCATTCCGGGGAACCGCCATTCACCCCTTTCGGTCCTCTCACAGAGGAGGCCCTTCCTCGTGAGGCAGTCGATGCGCGAGGCGCCAAAGCTGGTGCGCTCCCAGGTTCCCATCGCGAAGGGATGAGAAGCTCGACGGCGGAATGCGAGGAAGGTAGGAGCGCTGGGCGGAGGAAGACGAGCGGTGTGCAGAAAAGCTAAGGGCGCGCGAGGAGGTGAAAGGACTTGGGGACAGATTGCGGGCGGAACCGGCGAGGCGGGCTCCCCGTCTTATAGGAAGACTTGTGGAAAGCAGAACAGATGCCCCCATCGCATGAATACGGCGCCAGGTACGCCACGTCACACCCGCCCCTTTCTTGGAAACCGTGCGCACGACCCTGCAGGAAACATCCACTCCTCCCTCGTTTCGCGGGTCGGCATCTTCCGCAGCTTCGCCTCCCAGGAAGTACGCGCGCACAACCTCCTCCACATCCGGCCCGAGGCTCACCAAAAAGGTAAAAAGGGATACGGGGCTGAAAATGCCCCTACGGCCCGTTACGATCCAGGGGTTCGAAGGCTGGCCCACCGTGGGTTCGACAGCCGCCCCAGGATGACCCCGAGCGAGGGGTGAGAAGGGACGGGTCCACTAGCGGCCATCACCCGGGCACACGACAGCCTAGAGCGTCCCGACCTCACATTCGAGTCCGGACCGGCATCATTGTTCATGGTTTTTCCCCGAAGAAAGGCAACGAGCCACCGAGTCCGATCGAACGGACTCGGGAACTATATGAGCTGGCCGGCCGGAATCTAGGGTACGCCACCAGCTTGTCCCGAGCCGGACCCCCCCGAACGGGGACCGAGACCCCACTCGAATCGACCCGTTTGCAGCTCAACGAGCACCACAGTTCGTCCAACGAGGATAGCGTGTCACGGCTCATCCCCTCCGTCCCAGCGAACGGACGCTTGAGGGTAACGCTCAAATGTCGATCTGGCCACCCGACCGGTTTCCTGCAACGCACGGGAGCTCGGGGGCTGGCTTCGCAACCAATGACCACACAGGTGGTCACGACCAAAGGTCTCCGGACGGAAGGCGTCCTACGGAACAGCGAGAATCCTCTCGCGCCAAGACATCCACAGGGCTCTCCGCCTAGTCGACTTCCCCGGCAAAGCCGAACAAACAACGCTTCCCGTCCCTGATTAACTGCAGCTTGCAGGACGAGCGGAAATTCCCGACGAACGACGATAACAGCCTCCGGAGGAGCGTCCCCGCTCCACCACAGGCTCGGGGGCTACTGTCAGGGGGAAATATTAACAACCTCCTAATAACCATCAGAACAACTATTATGAAGGTCCGGGCCCACCTGCGGCAATGGCGGCCGCTGTCGGCCTAATGTGGGAGAGGAGCGCCCCGCTCCGCCTCGCCCGACCAAGTGCCTCGGGGTCGGACGCTCCCGACCCCTCGACGGCCAGACTCCGCCTCGCCCGACCAAGTGCCTCAAGGCCGGACGCTCCCGACCCCTCGCCAAAAGGCTCCGCCTCGCCCGACCCGGGGCGTAGGGGGTCGGACTCACCCGGGCCCACCAGGCGAGTATCTGCCTCGGGCGTAGATTGGAAGGCAGGAGTGCGGATCTCGTGGGTCCCCCACCGATCTCGCCATAAATGCCCGCGGCTCTAGCACGCAAAAAGGCGCCCGCGCCCCCGACGTGACCCGTCACAACTACCCAAGCGCGACCGCACAGCGCAGGCTACAGTGGCGCAGCTTTCCCTGATTCGCTACAAAGCACTCATGACCTGCGCCGCCCGGCACAGGAGGAAGCCCCGCCCGTCCTCGCGCCCCGCGAATCCGGCGACAGGGATGGGACGTCCGCGCCCCACGGGCCGTCAGCAAGGTAACAGGGTCAGCCGCTTTCCCCGATGGGCACGGATGCCGCGACCGAACGCCATCATCACGTCTGGCGGCACCAGCCCCCGAGGAGATCGTCGACAGGATCCGGAGAAAGCCGCCCTCCTCCGGTGGATGCGCTGACAGGAGCCGCATGCCGGAGCGGAAGACGGCGACCCGGAGACTCGGTCCTTCCCCTTGTAACTTATTTTACTTTCTCCTCGCCTGGCTCACCTGTAACCCCGAGCACTCCTTGCGCCATAAAAGGAGGACCGGGGGCCCTGAGACAGGGGAGGAACGAAGACCCTCTCTCTCGCCCAGACTCTCTCTCACTCAGACTCTCGCTCGCACACTCTCTCTCTCTCACTCTCGGATGGACTCCTTCTCCGGCGAGAAGAATACACTCTCACCATTAGAGCTTCAATGCACACCTAAGAGACTTGGGACCAGCTCCCTCTCTCGCCCTCCTATAACCCCTACTACAGACCCCGCGTGGGCAACACGAGCAGCTACTCATACTGGACGTAGGGCTCCTCTTTGCCCGAACCAGTCTAAACCCCATGTCTCCCACGCAACCATCTGCAGCCTTACGCGCATAAAAGAAATTTACTAGTCTTAGTCTTGATCCGCTAATCTCGACGATGACAACCTGCAATATTCTTAAAGCATATTAATTTTTTATAAAATAATAGTGAAATAAATAAAATTAGACAATTAGACTACAGAGGTGCAATGTAGGAAATAAACTATTGAAACATCTCGAATTAACTTTTACAATATCTTGAAACAATTATAACAACATCACGTCACATATCAAACATCTTGAGAATAACCATTGTAATGTCAGGAATCAACCCATCATAGCATCTTAAAATAACTGTTGCAACATCCATAATCAATGAAACTCCTGCTGCAACGTAATATATTTTTTATTATAATAATGAATTTTTGTTAATTGTTGTGGCTATGGAAATACCTTATTTAGTGGTATATTTTGTCATCATTATAATATTATATTATTTTGTAGTATATTATTTGTTGTATCATCATTATTCGGTAGTATATTTTGCGTTATTCTATTTTTTGAATAAATACTTCTCCTCATAAAATGTTGAATCTATCCGAAATGTTGATGTAGATTTAGTGGATTGTTGGATTAAATTTGAGAAAGTACTAAAGCATGTCTAAAATTGGTGATTGGTGGGCTGTCCTAGTTGAGCTAAATGGGTGGTATTGGGCTTTAAATTTCTAACCAACCTTAGGAAGCTATATATACCCGTGTCGTCATACATGCGTTCTTTAAAATCTAAATGATACTATACCTTTTCTTTTATATCTATAACTGGTACGTGGAAGCTTTTTGAAAAAGGAAAAGTCTAGTTTACACCTTCGAACTATCTCAAAAGTTTAATTTTCAACCTTTAACTGCAAAATCAGATAACAGAGGCCATCCAACTGTCGAAATCAGGCAAATTTAGCCCTTCAGGTGGTTTCAAATGTGGTTTTTCATTATGTAAAAATTAAAAAATGCAGATTTAAACTAAAAAGTTCATAAGTAATTTATTTTAAATAAAAAATAAGAAATGGGTATCAAAAGTTTTCTATAAATGTAATCTATCTATTGGCACTCTATTTATCATTTATTCGGATTTAATTTTTTCATGTTCATAGTATTTGGTTGGTTGTAGTTATGCCTGTTATTTTTGAATAAATAAAATTCAAATACCTCAATAATAGATTGGTTACATTTTTAGAATTTTTTTTGTATAAGTTTCGTATTCTGATTTAAAATAAATTAGTTTTAATTTTTAATCTAACTAGAATTTTTTATTTTTTTAGAAAAATACAAAACCACTCAAAGGGCTAACATGTCTGGTTTTGATAGTTGGATGACCCTTGTTATCCGGTTTTGTAGTTCAAGGTTGAAAATTAGATTTTTACGATAGTTTAAGAGTGTAAACCGGACTTTTCCCTTTTTAAAAAATGCAGTTTTACCCACGACAAACCCTACGAGCTTGCAAAACTGACGCTCGGCTATGAGGATGTAGGCTGCCAATAAACGGTGCTGCATTTTCTTTAGCAACATATAGTAACCCTATGCATCTATGCTCGCTGTACTGTAAAACTATGACGCAGACCAGATCAGGGACAGTGAATGAAAATATACACGTGGTGGATCCACTCCACTTCCGATCCATTGACACGTCGAAAAAAGAAAACATGTCACTAACCTGAATGAAAATTCAGGTGGTGGATCTGAATCCACCTCAAACATTGTTGTCAGCCTTGGCTCTGAGGCACGCATCATTATTGGACGGGGACTTGATCATGTCATGCATGACTTTGAAGCCACCTCACCATCCCCATCAGGTCGACAATTTCGCCTCCATCGGGCTTGTCTTTCTTGTTGCTTTTTTCCCGTGGAATTTATTTTCCATGGACCATACTTTTTCCTACTACCTCTGGTCGCTAATCCTGATAGCAAGCTGAAGAAGAAGATGAGCATACGCATGGGGCTGCATGGGAGGCTGGGAGCATATATAGATGCTCTTTGCGTCCGCATGAATGCATGCGAACATGCTTTAGTTCTCTCCCATCCACACCATAACCTTTCCTTCAAGTTTATATATTATTACCAGAACCAAACAGAAGAATATGTAGAATTGATGTTCTTAGAACAACGGCTAATCACACAAAGAAGCTCAAAATATATGTGGTATCATGAACATGAGTAGAAAATCCACAGCTAGCCATGCATGTTGACCACTTGAGTACTGAAAGGCAAGAACTAACGGTGCCTAGCTATGTGGGACTCGAAATCTTTGAAGAATTAAGTATTTTGTGAGCTAATGCTAAAGCAAGCTCATGTTATCGAGATCCTTCAAGAATTCAACAAAAGCAGCATGAGATGAGCCCCCTTCTTCGATTGCTTCGGTCGCTCTACCTTTCACCTCTGCCACCCTCTTTCTGAGCGCTTGCCCACCTTCAGACTCCATCAACCACCTAACCTTCGTCTCCACCTCCTCCGCCTCCACCAACTCCTCATTGTAGCCCTTCATCTCCACCCCGAGCATCATCTCCTCCACGATGAACACCTTGTTCATTCTTTGCTCTGCATACAGTGGCCAGCACAGCAAGGGCAGCCCCGCCGTGATGCCTTCCAGTGTCGAGTTCCACCCGCAGTGTGTAACGAACGCACCGGTTGCTCTGTGACGTAGCACATCCACTTGTGGCGCCCAAGACTTGAGCACGAGCCCGGTGTCCTTGGTCCTCCCCAAGAATCCCTCCGGAAGAAGGGCGTCCAGGTCCGGCTCCGGGAGTGGGCGAAGCATGTCCTCGGGGTTTCGCGGGCTCCGCACCACCCATAGAAACCTCTGCCCTGACTTCTCCAATCCAATGGCGATCTCCTCGAGCTGCTTCTTGGGGAACGTGCCCATGCTCCCGAAGGAGAGGAACACGACGCTGGTTTCTGGCTGCGTGTCCAGCCACCGGAGGCACTCGTGCTCCTTCTCTCCGCCTCCGGATACCAACGGCCCGATGCAGTAGACCGGCGGCGTGGGGTGGTCGGGAACGCACAGACCGTCCCTCAGAGCGCGCACCGCCCGCGTCTCCAGCGACTCGAAAGTGTTGACGAGAATCCCGTTGGCCTCTGGCAGCCGGTAGAGCGCGCCGAGTATGGGCTTTGCTCCCGGACTGCCATGCGAGATCTCTTTGGGCAAATCCGAAGCTTTGAACGGAGGCGCGCCGGGTAACGAGACGAGGGAGTCGCCGAGCTCCGCGAAAGTCGTGCGCGTGTCCATGCGAGCCAGGTTGAGGAAGACGGCCAGGTCGCCGGCGCCCGAGGCGTAGAAGTAGTAGACTGGCAGGTTGAGCTCGGCGGCGACGTCGAGGGCGTCGCCGCAGAACATGTCGAGGACGAGCGCGTCGACAGCGGGCAGCGAGCGGAGGAAGTCGCGGAGCGGCGCGCACATGGCCTTGAGGTAGTCGAACATGAGGACGATGTGGTGCGCTGATGAGATGCCGCCGTCGGAGCTGGAAGGGTCAGCCGGAGCAGGTGGCAGGACGTGGAAGGTGACCGACGGGTTGGAGGCCGCGGCGCGGGCGACCGCCGCGGAGAAGTCGGGGGAGTTGGTGGGCGGCTCGACGAGCGCGACGGTGACGGCGGCGCCGTGGTGGAGGAACACCTTGGCCAGCTCGACCATCGGCGTAAGGTGGCCGACGCCGAGGCCCGGGTACAGAACCACGCTCCTCTTCATCTCTCGACGGCTCGACCAGAACTCAGAACCCCCTTACTGCCGGTATGGCACTACCGGAACGTACACGAACGTGCTCGAGAGCTCTGTCCTCTGGATTGAAATGTTATGGTGTCTTCTATTTTTGGTTCAGACGATGGCCTATAAAACAGATCGGAGTACGATCCAAGCTGCATCCATCTGGAGTCAAGTCTGGGCGATGCTTGGCTCCAGAAACATCAGTCACACGCAGAGACAAGGGAGTGACGACTGGCAGTGCCGTGTGTGGCTAATGGTGGCGCCGTGGCTGTGGTGCTTGTGTGGTGGAGAGGATGAGATCTGCGCACGCGGCGCGGACCTGTGGCTGCGCTGCCAGTGTGAGAGCACCAAAGTCACCTGTGGTGCTCGTCTGCTCGAGCAGTGGACGTCGTCTCTAGTAGCGGGTGGACTGAAGCTGATGGAGCTATATAAATACGGCAGTTCTCTTCCAACCAACCGCCAAAACAGAATAATCCAAGAAACCAAAGCTGTCATTAGTCGTTCGGTAATCTGGCTATGGGCACGTTTGGGTATACGTAGGTTAGACCCAACCGAACCGATCGGTTTCTCGGGTATTTTGAAACTTCGGTTACCTAAAATTAGCAACCGACCGGTTCCTGAAAATTTTAAAAACCGAACGATTCGGTTTCGGTTAGTTCGGGTCGGTCTTCTGTCTTGACCGAACTAACCGAGGAACTACGGGCCACATCCAAAAAATTAACTGAATCAACCTTCAAAAAGGTAGAAAAATCACATGAATCAGCATTCAGCGAAGGAAAAAAAATGCAAAACACAAATCGAAGCAACGTCTGAGCTGCCACCAACCCTCGGCCCCGCCACCTGCTCGCCGCCCAGCGCCGCATGCAGGCACCACAGGGCCACGTGCCCGCAGACCGCAGGTGTAGGATCTAGGATACCGATTAGAGGGGGGTGAATAGGCGATTTGAACTAAAATCAAAACACTAATAAAATTTGAGAAATCTTATTTCTTTTTAACTCTAATCTAGATGAAGGTTTACAACCTAGGTGACAAGTATCAATTCAATCTCTAGAAATGTAAATGCTCAGAGTAAATTGCAAGAAATAGCTTGAGCAAGAGAAATAACCAAGCACACAAGAGACCGAATTTTTTCCCGTGGTGTCGATGACTTGCCAGTCACCCCTAATCCACGTTGAGGTGGATTCAAAGCTCCAACCGCTCCTCTATCAAGTCACACTTAATGTATGAGCCGATTTGGATCAATGAACTTCTCCAAACCTCGATTCCACTAGAGTTGCCCTTCACCGCTCCGGCGTGGTGAGCACAAGACCTCTCACACGAACAACCGGGGCTCCTTCACAATCTCCTTGAAGGGCTCAACGGTTCCACAGCTCCAAGCCGTCTAGGAGGCGACAACCTCCAAGAGTAACAAGTCGATGACGCGTGCTTGAAGACTCCTTAGTGCCACAAAGCTCAAACACTTGATGCAATGCACTAGGATGCTCTCAATCTCACAAAGATGCAACCTCAAAGCCAAGTGAGTGAGAGAGAGGAGGAAGAAGGCTCAAATATGTCAAGGAAGCTTTTCAAAGTGCCAAGAGAGTTCACCCACGGCCGGGCATGAGGTATATATAGCTCCTTCCCCCGTGGCTAGCCGTTACAATCAAAACCCGTGAAAACAGAGCATTCGCGGACTATCCGCGTCACAAGGACCGGACGGTCCGCCATTCAAACCGACGGCTATTTTCAAAGCAAACTGTGTCAGAAGTGACCGTTACAGCCCATGCGGACCGTCCGCCTCACAACTCGCAGACCGTCTGCAGTTTAACGAAGTTCCAACATAGAACAGACGAGTTTTTGTTGCGATTCAAATTTTAGCCGGCGGACCGTCCGCCCCCCAGGGCCGGACCGTCCGCCATACATGGTTAAAGAGCACATAGAAGCATCAAAGGTTCTGTCGTTGCGCAACATCAGCCGGCGGACCATCCGCCCCATAGGGCCGGACCGTCCGTCGTTCAGGTTCAAAAGATTAGACATAAACTTTTGAGCTTTTGTTGACACGCAGCAAGACAAGGCGGACCATCCGCTAGTACCTGGCGGACCGTCCGCCGCTCAACTTTAAAAGCCCACCAGAAACTTTGAAGTTTCTGTCGATTCACTCACCTCAGCCGGCGGACCGTCCGCTCCTCAGAGCCGGACCGTCCACCATTGAAAACTTCAGCTCGACCAGACAATTCGAATTTTGGCCAAGTCATGGAACGGTATGCCGTACAAATAGCAGACCGTCCACCTTTCAAGCGTAGTTAGCCATTTCCAACAAGCGTTTCCTCTCCGGTCTTTCCACTTTTTCAAACACGATTTTTCTATATGCATGCAATACAATTGTTTGAGCAGAGTGGCACTATACAACCATCAAGCAAATGAAATTAACCTCTCTTGATAGTACGGCTATCTAGCCTATTAATCCGGTCAGTTATCATCCGCTAATCACCTCTCGACCGATAAAATGGAAACACCCTATCTTATACCTTTGCCTTATACCTTTGCCTTGAGCCATCCATCATGCATTCATAAAGAATATCTCCATAGCACATATAGAGGCTCAAATCATCTCTGGGACTAACCTATACTCAATTCTCAAATAAAATTGTTAGTCCACTACCGTTGTCATTAATTACCAAAATCCAAATTAGGGACCTAGATGCTTTCAGCAGGTGCCGCCGCCGCACGCCCGTAGGTGCCGCCTCGAGCCCTGCAGCCCCGTCCGCCGCGTGCAGGAGTCGCCCGCCGCCCTTTGGCCACGCAGCCGCGGCCACCGCTCTAGTTGTCGCTGCCCGTTTGGAGCTGCCGCCGCCGCTGTTGGAGGAGGCACGTCGTGAGATGCATCGCCGTGGATCTCGCTCGCTGCTGCAGGAGGAGGCGCGATGCGCGACAAGCAAGGGAGAGAAGATGCGCGAGCGGGCGGGTGGGAGGAGGCGGCGGGATGGGGTGGGAAGAGGCGAGGGGGAGAAGAGGCGAGCAGACTGGGGAGGAGATTGGGGACGGATTGGTGGAGGCTGCGGGATGGGGAATGAAGCTAGGGTTAGGTTGGAACCGGGTGGGATGATTTGTATATGTAGGTCTTTTGGTATTGGGCTGGGCTCAAATTTTTTACTGAGCCACTTCTATTACATCTCGGTTTGCTCAGTTTTTTCGGTTAACCGAGACCTAAAACTGAATTAACCGATTAAATTTCAATTACCTCAAACCTGAGACCGAACCGAGGACCGAAATAGTCGGTTTCAGTCATTTCGGTTCGGTTTTCGGTTATTTATGCCTAGGGTGAGCTACCAGCCTACCAGTTCCCCGAGCCCTGCATCTAGGTACGGTGGCCGCCGCCGCCGCCGATGTCCGGCCGGGTAGCGTGTGCGTGCGACAGGATCTATCGTTATCAGGCTCGGGGCCACGGGACTGTGCACATGGCATGAATATTCTAGAATAAGGGATGGGGCATGTCCCATATCTTATACCTGTTGTAAGCTACTTGGCCACGAGTAGAACTAGTCGGAACAGAAGGAAACTACCCGAGCAGTACTCGGGTAGGACTTCTGAGCTCGTATCTGGCTAGGATATGTCCCCCAGACTATATAAAGGCGGGCAGGGACCCCCTCCAAACCAATCCAGATCTAAGGCAATACAAACCACCACACAGGATGTAGGGTATTACGCTTTCAGCGGTCCGAACCTGTCTAATATTTCGTTTTTCTTGCACCTTCGAGTTCCAAATTTCGGCGACACCCCACTTACAACCTACTACCTCAGGGGTATCCCTCGGTAGGTTTGGCGGTAACACACCGACAGCTGGCACGCCAGGTAGGGGCGTTCATCGAAGATTCCTTGGCGAGCTCGATCGCATCGTTCAACCTCACCGTCGTGCTGGAAGAAGGCACAACTTTCGTATTCGGCTCCTGGGTCTGCATCGCTAATGGTTTTGGTGGCTTCGACAGCCACATCGCCAACCTTAGGGAGCCGGAGGCATCAACGCCAACATCCAGCCACGATATCGACGAACTCGCCGACAATCTCGGCGAAATTCAAATTTCCGATCTAATCGGAAATCGCAAGAGCGAATCCGGGTCCAACTCGGCTCCTACTCATGATGGGTCCGAACTTGAGTCTCCGTTCCAACTTCACATCACAGCCATCATGTATCGGGAGGCGCTACAGTCTGAGTCTCTATCCGCATTGGAAAAGGACTTGGATGATTTGTTTCAACTCAGACTCCGACCTCCAGCTCGTGCCGCAACATCGGCACGCTGCTACTACTTCGACTTCGCGAGGACGCTCGGCGGTGTTCCTTGCACCTTCAAGTTACAGATTTCGGTGATACCCTACCTACAACCTACCATCTTGGGGGTATCCCTCGGTGGATTTGGCGGTAAAACACCGACAATCTTGCAATATGATATCCAATTGAACACCTATTGAATTTTTGGGAAAAAATGATTCCAACTTTCAGTTCACCAAAGTTTGCAGGCAATTTCGTATAATAGCACCAGCGGCTCCAGTCACGCGGCAGGGTCGGTGAACACCAGAGTCCCCGTCGAAGGGCAGAGCCGTCGCCGTCGGACCGGCGCTGGACGAGCACCCACGTCCGGCTCCAGCGTTCGTGAGTAATGGAACGGAGCGTCGCCTGCTCGGTGCTGGACTGCTGGTTCGCCGCGCGCTCGTGGCTGCTGCTCTCGCCGATGTGGTGCGCCGTCATCGTTTCCTTGAGATTCACTCCGCGGTTTTCAAATCGCCGGCGGCAAACTCTAGGCGGACAAGCGAGCGACAGGTCAGGAGAACCGACGAGGAGCGAGAGGGACGGCAGCGAACTGTACAAGGTGGATAAGGGGCCAGGTCGGGGGAACGAACACTTGAGTACTTGACAGAGGACTTACGGCTAAAGAAAGAATAACGTGCAATTACCCTTATACCTTTTCTCAAAGGTGCAAAATTAAATTAAATTAGGATTCTGTTCCATTATTTTTGGTACTTGTCCCATATTTTTATACCACAAGGTACCTAGGTACTTGCAGGAGGTACTTCCTACCTTTACCACATACAATTCTATTATATGGACAGCTTTCATTCTTTTACTATCATCGTAAAAAATTCTCTTTTTATTAAGAAGAAAAAGAGTTTGTTACACCGTAAGATCTGAGCTCGCCAAGATCCATGCTTAGAAAAGTCGGATCAGAAAAAGAAAAGGTAAACAACCAAGTTTTACAGCCCCGGCTGCGATCCAAGATTCGCCTTCTTGCCGAATGGAACTTAGCTGAGCTGCTACAGCGTTCGGCAGGGCATGTTTGGATATACGTAGGGTTGGGAATAGACGAGTAGCTGCTAAAAGTTAAGTCCGAACGGTAAGTTAATAGGTGGGCTAGTTGTTAGCCAAGTCCCTAACTAACACATATCCTATGCATATCCAACTAATGCATATCCCATTAGCTGTCCAAACAATTATCCACGTGCATATCCTATGCATGCAGCCGTGATTTATAGGAGGGGCTAGCTCGAAGGGAGCATTTGGCGCGAGGAGCCGAACAGATAAAGGTTTTGTCTGACTACGGCGTGCGTTCGCTGCAACCGGTCGCGGCGCTCGCGCGCGATAAGAATTTTGCCACGCTTCTCTACGATCGTATCCACGCCGTATCCTAGTAGATAACGCAAGTCTCCTCCTGCTTCTATGTCTTCTTCGACACTGCTCCAGGACCTGAGGCGGTCGACAGTGACAGAGTCACTCTGAAGACACTAGTGTTGCAGAGTCGCAGTTTGGAAGCTTCACTTCACCGGGCAAGTCAAGTGGATCTCTGCTCGGAGCCCCGGACATTCGCGGAAGCGTCATGGCTGACGTCCGTCGGTCCGTGTTCTGAGTGGTAGGCTGGTTGCTGTCGGTGGCGGCACTTGCACAGTTGCACAGACGGGCCACAGCCGCACCCTCCCCATCCTGTCCACCACAGACAAGTCCCCAACGAACAGCATTATAGCAAAGCACTGCCAATTCTTTGCTTGTCTTTTTTTTTTATAATAATTCTTCGCTTGTTGCTGCCTCATTATTATCTTACCCTAGTAGCCCTAGTAGCCCTTAGAATTGGGCCAGTGTTCACAATTAGTCAATGAAGGAGCTAAATTGCAAATGCGCAGCTAGCTTTATCCTACCACTACTTTTACCCAAGTCTTTGGCCATCCGACAGGACCTAGATGACTTCAAGCACAACTACAAGTCTGCAACTTGGATTTGCCATTCGTGCCCATCTTTATACCCAGCCTCCCTGCTTTGTTCTCCAGAACCAAATCGACAGAGAAACATTTCACGTCTAGCTAGACTGCGACACCGGCTGGAGACTCCGGACTCATCGAGCCATGACAAAGACCGTGGTTCTGTACCCGGGCCTCCGCGTCGGCCACCTCACGCCATTGGTTCAGCTGGCCAAGCTGCTCCTCCAGCACGGAGCAGAGGATGAACAAGGTGCTCATCATGGAGGAGATGAAGCTTTGGGTGGAGATGAGAGGCTACGACGAGGAGATGGTGACAGCAGAGGAGGTGGAGACAAAGCTTGGGTGGGTGATGGAATCCGAGGAAGGGGGTGCACTTAGAGAGCGTGTGTTAGTGGAGAGAGAAAGAGCTGATGAGGCACTCAAGGAAGTATGACGCTTTTTTAGAATTCTTGAAATATTTGGAGATTGTCAATCGATTGTAAGGAACTTATCTCGCAGACTCGCACGGTGTGTGTCAGATTACTCACGTACAAGTATATATGGCCAAACAGGCTGCCTGGCCTAGCTTGGCCTGCATCGGCACGACCACATTAACGGATCGTGCTGGGCCGCACCGCTGCCCTAGGCACGGCATGATGGCATGATAATCATGCCGGGCCGGGCTGACAAGCCCGAGGGCCGTGGGTGCCTGCTAACCTGTGGGAGCCCGGAGCGGAGAGGCTGGCGAGGCAGCGTTTGGAGCGGAGAGAGACGCAGCGAGGGCGGAGTGGAGGGCGGCGCGCGGAGGTCGGAGCATCAGAGGCCGGCGGCAGACAAGAGGGTGGCGATGGCGGCCGGGTAGAGGTGCTGAAGTGGGGAGGAAAGAAGTTAGGGTTTTAAATTTTGTTAGATGGTGAGAAATTTTAATGGACCTATCGGGCCATCTAGTTAAACAGACCGTATTTGTACCGCCCGATGTGCTGCACAAGCGGCCCAAGCACGGCACACTCTATCGGTCCGTGCCGGCCCGGGCACAATATTGAATCCAGCCATGCCTTGCTTGGGAGCCTTAGCAAGCCGTGCTCCGGGCTGCCAGTGAGGCACGACCCATTTGGCAATCTATATGTACATGATAGTGCTGGCGCCTAGTTAGGTGATAACTAGCCTATCAACCTGTGCTCGCGCATAGGCTAATTAGAATTAATATCAAAATAAAACTTTAGCTAACATTTATAATTATCTATCTTATGCTCTCTTTCGTCTATTAAATATTCTAACGTAGAATACTCTAAAGATACATACTCATTCTTATCTAGTTGTAATATGTTTAGTTAATAATAATATTTTTCACTTTATATCACACTCCATATATATTTAATTGAACCATCTGCTAAGCTATGTCAACAATATAAAAATTGGTATTCTTATATCTTTCCTCGTACATGACACGTACCATGGGTAGTATTTTTATATAGCAATAATATAACTAATATATAATAATAATAGACATGGTAATTTAGAATTTTATACTGGTGCACTTTAATATTTTGTTACAATCATACAATTTAGATTCATATTTAGGGGTTACTTTAACTTTTAATACTGACATAATTGGATAATTTATATGCAAATTTAGGGGGTTATTTGTATTATTTTTATAATGACATAGGTGGATAATTTACATGAAGATTAGGAGGTTATTTTAGAATTTTTATAATGACAGTGGTGGGTAATTTAGATACATGTTTAGGGGATTACTTTAGTCTATTTTTATAATGATAGGGGTGGATAATTTATTAGTAAAAATAACAGATCCAATGACTATTATGATTAGAGTTATTGGAATGACTATTATGATTAGAGTTATTGGATTGATGGCCAAATGTTTCTGATTTTTCTGAAAATTTTTAAAATTTCTCTATTTTTTAGAGTGTCTATTTAGAATTCTAGATGGCTTCACATGGAGTCTTCAGAATAAACCTTTAATTAGTAATAGTAATATGATACACATGTGTGGGATAAAGTCCACCGCATGCGCTTAGGAAATATGACATGTAAAAAAATAGAGGGAGCAGACCGAGGGGAAAAATGGTGAGCTCGAAGTTACTCTTGCAACCTCGCAATTTATTAGAAAGATTGCTGCGACAGCCATAATTTCCTAATCTCCCTTGTCAGATTGGTTGTATTGTCAGATTGCTGCATAACCCTATATCTCTTAAAATTGTTGGCACATACGGAAGCGCGACTTGATAAACCAGTACACCCCTGGGTATTTTGTCTTTTATACTCCTTGTATGTATAGTGCAAGCATAGCCAACCGCCACGGATGACCATACAAACTTCGTGAACAAGTTTCCGGTCGTATGCAGGTATTAGGTGTGTTTGTATCCAGTGATTTATTTTTAATCTGTATCACATCGGATATTTGATATCAATTAGAGGGATTAAATATGATCTAACTATAAAACTAATTGCATAAATGGAGACTAATTTACGAGATGAATCCATTAAACCTAATTAATTCATCATTAACACATATTTACTGTAGCACAACATTATCAAATAATGGACTAATTAGGCTTAATAAATTCGTCAACAGATTTTATAATTATCCTATATTTAATACTCCTAATTGATGTCAAACATCCGATGTGACCGGAACTTATTTTTAATCCCTGGAACAAAACAATGCCTTAGAACTTAAAAGGCTAGGAAGCATCTCCAGAAGTAATAACAAAGCTAGCCATGGCTTGACGCGTGCATGCCTTGATCTGTACGCTAAGTGAGTGTAGGCTTTGGCTGTCAAACTGTAGAAGTCAGCGCTCCTATAGGTCTACTGATTGTATCCCAAAGCTGCCGAGCAGAGCTCCCAACCTCGATTTGTTTCAGGACAGCATCCAAGTGGAAGCTGACAGGAAGCATCCTCCTCTACACTGCCTTGCGACAGATCGAGGATATCCAAGATAGCAAGGTGTGTGCTTTCGATCTAGTGGAATATGATCGAGTAAGCTTCTGTAAAATAGTGACGATTTTTTTTTATAGAAAAACTGGATTTTAGTTGTTACTCTGTCACCATTAACTTTTAGACATTTGACCATTCGTTTCATTCAAGCTAAATATCATATTTTGTTATGGCTTCTTTAATCAATAAAGGCATTTTAAGATGAATTTTGTTTTTATGCATGTGCTATAAATTTTTAAATAAGAAAAATCAATTGTGACAGACATTTAGGAACATGAAGAGGATTAGCAGACCATGCTGTTTGGACACCATGTTTGGTTGGAATAACATGCAGCTAGTAACCTCACATGCACAGCAGCCAACAGAATTTCAGGTTGTGTCTCGTGAGGCTCCAAACGTGTTTAACAAATCCCTTTTTGGCAAAATTTGAGATCCATTGCGTAACTGTACGGGGAAGTAGTGGCAAAAAAATGAAAAAAAAATAAATCGACCCCCTCCTTTGACCACCAAGAAGGCAAGAACAACAAACAAGTCATGTGGTTCGCCGGCAAGGCAGTGGCGCAGCAGCGCAGGTATAAAAGTTGGGCACTGCAGTCTGCAGCCAGTCATCTCCACAGCAGCTCCGAAGCCACAGCTACTGTACTTTCTTTTCCTATCTTACCCTCAGGTTGGGCAGCCACCGCTCCTATGGACAACGGATCCGCGAAGCAGACCGTTGTTCTTTTCCCCGGCGGCGGCGTCGGGCACGTCGGTCCCATGACGCAGCTCGCCAAGGTCTTCCTCGACCACGGCTACGACGTCACCATGGTGATCATCGAGCCGCCGATCAAGTCGACCGACTCCGGCGCCGGCTTCATCGAGCGCGTCGCCGCCTCCAACCCGTCCATCACCTTCCACGTCCTGCCGCCGATCCCACCGCCTGACTTCGCAAGCTCCCGCAAGCACCCTTTCCTCCTCATGATGGAGTTCATGCGCCAGTACAACGAGAAGCTCGAGAGCTTCCTCCGCTCCATCGTCCCGCGGGCGCGCTTGCACTCCCTTGTCATCGACATGTTCTGCACCCAAGCCATCGACGTGGCCGCGAAGCTGGGCGTCCCCGTCTACACGTTCTACGCGTCGGGCGCCGGGGTTCTGGCCGTCTTCACCCAGCTGCCGGCGCTGCTCGCCGGCAGGCGAACGGGGTTGAAGGAGCTCGGAGACACGCCCCTCGAGTTCCTTGGCGTTCCGCCGATGCCGGCGTCCCACCTCGTCAGGGAACTGCTCGAGGACCCGGAGGACGAGTTGTGCAGGACCATGATGAACATTTGGAAGCGCAACACGGACACCCTGGGCGTTCTGGTCAACACGTTCTGGTCGTTGGAGAGCCGGGCCCTGCAGGCGTTCAGGGATCCCCTGTGCGTGCCCGGCCGGGTGTTGCCTCCAGTCTACTCCATCGGGCCGTTGGTCGGCAAGGGCGGGAGCGGGGCGGACGAAGAGGAAGCGGAGAGGCCCGAGTGCCTCGTATGGCTTGACGCGCAGCCGGAGCGCAGCGTCGTGCTCCTCAGCTGGGGGAGCAAAGGCTCGCTGCCGGAGGAGCAGATCAAGGAGATCGCCGCTGGCCTAGAGAAGTCCGGGCAACGTTTCCTATGGGTCGTGCGCACGCCGGCCGGCAGCGACGACCCCAAAAGGTACCTGGAGCAACGCCCCGAGCCAGACCTCGACGCGCTCCTGCCGGAGGGGTTCTTGGAGCGGACCAAGGGCCGCGGATTCGTCATCAAGTCATGGGCACCGCAGGCGGACATCCTCACGCACCCGGCCACGGGCGCCTTCGTCACCCACTGCGGGTGGAACTCGACGCTGGAGGCCATTGCAGCGGGCGTGCCGATGCTGTGCTGGCCGCTGGGCGCGGAGCAGAAGATGAACAAGGTGCTCATGACCGCGGACATGGGCGTCGGCGTGGAGCTGGAGGGGTACAAGGCAGGCCTCATCAAGGCCGAGGAGGTAGAGGCGAAGGTGAGGCTGGTGTTGGAGTCCGAGGAGGGGAGGGAACTCAGGGAACGGGCGGCGGAACGGAAGAAAGAAGCGGAGGAGGCGCTGGAGGACGGCGGCTCGTCGCGGGCGGCGTTTCTGCAGTTCTTGTCGGATGTTAAGAATCTTCGAGCGTAAGCTTGACGAAATTGCAACCAGTCTTGGTGTTTGTGTTTGTTTTCTCGCATACTACTGTCCAGTGTCCACCCTTTGTCAATCCTATTGTACTCTTTCTGCTGTCTTTCTTAAGCAATATCTACTAGCTATAGAATAAAGGAAACGATGGCGATTATTGACTGGCATAGTGGTTGATCATGAATCTGGGGTACTACACTGCACATATGCCTACTGTTGAGGGTATCCTGGAAATAGGCAGTTGCATCGTTCTATTGAATAACAGAAGCAACTAGTAGGAATCTAGGATGGATCGAGGCTACGGAGCAGGACATTGCTACACGGAATCCAATTCAGCCATCGCTCGCTGGAGTTGCTACTGGCGGGCGATGCGCATGCGCCTGACACGTTCCGCTCCGCGGGGCCCACCTTAGGACGCTCCCCACCTGGCCATCTTAGCATGCATGCGTAATATTTATTTACTTTCCTTCCTTTGGTTTTCTATTTTATTTTTACTTCTCAACATGTGGTTGCTACAATCATTAGCTATATGGCTAATCAAATCCATATATGTTTGAAAGTTTGTCTAGAAAGAGTTATGCACAAAGTTGTGCGGAATAAGTTGTGTATATAAATTTACTATGTCGTTGATTACTTGTACAAATTATTTATAAAAGCTGTGTTAGAAAACTTATATGGATATATTTTTATTATAACTTTACTTGTAAACTTTGTTGGCACTATTCTCATGTGAACTTGTGATCAAGATTATCACTAAGAAGTTATTTAAAAAATTATAAGGATAAGTTACATTTAAAAATTTTGTTCGAAACTTCTCTAATAAAAATTTCACTGGGAAGATACTTAAAAAAGTTTAGACATGAAAATTATACATAAAAATTACATATACACTTTATAACTTCTAAAAATGGAAAATTGCGGAAAATAAAACTTTCCAAAAAAAAGAAAAGTTTGGTGTTATCGAGATCGATCACTGGGAAGCCTCCTGGTGCCCACTCGCTAACTAGAAATCCTCCATTGCTACACCGCTACGGCTGGCGCCCCGAGCGCCCACAAGGCCACAAGTCACCACCGCACTAGGAATTGCCAAAGTTGTCATCCCGCCACCCATGCCTCACTCGGCCGGTCGCTGTTGCTGTACCTCCGTCTGCAGATCGCCGCCCCGCAACACGGTGTGGCTGCCAAAATTGGTACAACCTGCGGGCGCTGCGTGCGATGCCTAGAAAGTTGAGGCTCCGATATGGATGGATATGGTAATATGATATTACTGTTTGTCTATTATTTAGAAGAAGATTCCATATTTAACACTGGTAACGTTGAGAATTATTTATATTGAACTTTCGTTCACTATTTGACACTTCCATCCATTTTATCAGTTAACTCACATAAACATACGTGGATTCTCCCTTCTCTTTTCTAGGCTAAAATGACTATTAAATCACCTTTAAAATTTACAAAATTATTTGTAGGGATATAATGGATGTAGATGAATCCATTTTACATAAAAACACATATGTAGCCTTTAAATTCTTAAAATAAAAAACCATCAAAGTAGGTAACTTTTGAAGATCATCTGAATTTTTAGTGCACAAAAATACTTTCCAACAATTATGCAAAAATACATAATATTCCTACATTTGGATGAAAGAATTTATAAAATTACTTTACATAATAAATTACAAAGAAAATTTTAAATTCTTTAAGAAAATAAATTTTAAAGTTGTTTCATAAAAATAAATTTTGAAATAACTTCAAGATTCTCTAAGTAACTTATGATAGAAGATAATTTTAAAAATTATCTCATGTCATGATAGGATTATTAGGTGTATTTTCATAACTTTTGGAAAGTAATGATGTGTTCTAAAAATTTAGATAAGCTCCAAAAGTAGCCTATTTTGGTGAATTTTAGTTTCAAGGTTTTAAATGCTACATATGTGTTTTTATGCAAAATGGATTTATCTCCATTCTTATATCCCTACAAAAAAGTTTCATGAATTTGAGATGATTTGATAGTCGTTTTAGCCTAGAAAAGACAGGGGAGAGTCCACGTTATTGTTCATGTGAGTTAACTGATGGAATGGATGGAAGTATCAAATAGGGAACGAAAGTTCGACTCAATACCAAATAGGAAAGCTGAAATTTTTAGTATTAAATAAGTAATTCTCAACTTTACCAGTGTTAAATAGGAGATTTTCTCTTTATTTACTGGTGGAGGATTGAGACAACAAAAAAAGTTGTGTGATGAGGTGACGACAGTTGTTTCAGGACTTGTCCCGGTCATCTGGTGGGTGCTTTTGCCTGCATGTGTCGCTATTTGTAATTATGCCGCCTTTAGAAAATATGGTTGCTAAGAATATGATTTTTGTGTTAGTCTTCAATATCTATACAAGTATAATAATATATACTAGCAAAATATCCATGCACATCTACAGTGAAATATTAATTGTATTATTTTCTTTTAAAACTCATATGGTTGCTTATTTATTCCTTTGTACTTTTCATTTCACTCTATGAATATCTGCATACTTCTTAGGACGTTCTTAGGACGCGAATTCAATGGTATATTTTTCCTCTTTTTTCTATTAACATGTTAATTTTTAGACCCTCTTAGCAGATGTGATAGTTTTTATTAGTACTATAATATTATTATATTAAGATAATAGGCTCATGCTAAGGCGGAGCTAGCATATTACCGTCAGGGTCTACTGACATAGTGGCTTCCTGCCATCTTAACACGTTGCTTGTGAAGATATTTCAGAGTTTTAGTACTTCCATACTCATGATGACCCCGGTGACCCCAACTCAGTTTCTAGCTCCTTCCATACTAGATGAGCTTTTTTTTTTTTGGCTTTCATTTGTTTAGAAGGTCAGCAATGATTGGCCTCTGGTCCTGGTGGCCGGGTCTAGTACTTGTACCGCAACTGGCCAAGCAGATTGGAAGAGTCCTCCGTCTTCACAAAGGACTGTTATCCAAGGCAGACTATTTCTCTATAACACCTCTGTACATCCACAATGTAGATTGGATAACATCTCCAGCAAGAAAATATAGTACCGTAAGTCGTCGCCAAGCAGCGCCTCCCTTTTGACGGCAAGAAATATAAAGAACAAGTCAACAACTGCTTCTCCATTCTCCAACCTCCAGCAAGGCAGTTCGCAACTATAGAAGTAGGCAAGCAGCACGATTGCCCAGTACAGTCCGTCTTCTTACCTCCTAGTTCACTATCCACCGATCAAATGGACAACGGTGTCAACAGATCCGTGAAGCAGGTCGTTGTTCTGTACCCCGTCGGCGGTGTCGAGCACGTCGGCCCCATGACGCAGCTCGCCAAGGTCTTCCTCGACCATGGCTACGACGTTACCATGGTGCTCATCGAGCCGCCGATCAAGTCGACCGACTCCGGCGCCGGCTTCAGCGAGCGCGTCGCCGCCTCCAACCCGTCCATCAACTTCCACGTCCTGCCGCCGATTCCAACCCCTGACCTGGCCACCTCCCCCAAGCACTCTTTCCTCCTCCTACTGGAGTTGATGCGCCAGTACAACGGGGAACTCGAGAGCTTCCTCTGCTCAATCCCGCGGGCGCGCTTGCACTCCCTTGTCATCGACCTGTTCCGCACCCATGCCATCGACGTGGCCGCGAAGCTGGGCGTCCCCGTCTACAAGTTCTTCGCCTCGGGCGCCGGGACTCTGGCCGTCTTCACCCAGCTGCCGGCGCTGCTCGCCGGCAGGCGAACGGGCCTGAAGGAACTCGGGGACACGCCCCTCGAGTTCCTTGGCGTCCCGCCCATGCCGGCGTCCCATCTCGTCAAGCCGCTGCTAGAGGATCCGGAGGACGAGCTGTGCGGGGCCATGATGAAGATCTTGAAGCGCAACGCGGGCACGCGGGGCGTTCTGGTCAACACGTTCGAGTCGCTGGAGAGCCGGGCCCTGCGGGCGCTCAGGGATTCCCAATGCGTTCCCGGCCAAGTTCTGCCTCCGGTTTACGCCATCGAGCCGTTGATTGGCAAGGCCGGGACGGACAAAGCGTGGCACGAGTGCCTTGCGTGGCTCGACGCGCAGCCAGAGCGCAGCGTCGTGTTCCTCTGCTGGGGGAGCAAGGGCGTGCTACCCAAGCAGCAGCTCGAGGAGATCGCCGCCGGCCTCGAGAACTCAGGGCACCGGTTCCTTTGGGTCGTGCGCACCACGCCGGCGGGCAGCGACGACCCCAAAAGATACTGGGAGCGACGCGGCGAGGCGGACCTGGACGCGCTCCTGCCGGCGGGGTTCTCGGAGCGGACCAAGGACCGCGGCCTCGTCATCAAGTCATGGGCGCCGCAGGTCGATGTGCTCAACCACCCGGCAACGGGCGCGTTCGTCACCCACTGCAGGTGGAACTCGACGCTGGAGGCCGTCGCGGCGGGGGTGCCGATGCTGTGCTGGCCACTGGCCGCAGCGGAGCAGAAGATGAACAAGGTCTTCGTGACCGACGACATGGGGGTCGGGATGGAGATGGAGGGGTACAGGGAAGGTTTCATCACGGCCGAGGAGATAGAGGCGAAGGTAAGGCTGGTGTTGGAGTGCGAGGAGGGGAGGAAGCTTTGGGAACGAGCGATTGAGCTGAAGAAAGAAGCAGGGGAGGCGCTGGAGGACGGTGGGTTGTCGCGGGCGGCATTTCTCCAATTCTTGTCTGATGTTGAGAACCTTTGAACCTTGAGTAGCTTCGGGAGAGACGGATTTGCAACCCTCCAACTTTTTTGTCAATTTTCGTGTAATCTACTGAAGTGTGCCATTCGAAACCCTGATGATAAGTAAAAGAAATATCATTGTATTTAGCAAAAAAAACGTTTGCTTAATTTCTTTTTTCTTTCAGACAAAAACGTTTGTTTCATTTCACCAGAAAGAAATAAGGTTGATGCATGCTATTACTTTTTGGAATGAGAAACATAATGGAGGGCATTGTCTTCTAACATGGACAAGAGACACAGCGTGCTGCCGTGCAAAACAATAGATAAAGACATGCATGCGCCGGCAATGGATAATAAATTAGAAAGGGAAGGGAACAAGTCATGCATGATGTCACATGCAACATATCGGAAAGAATTCAGTGGAGCCGGTATGCAAACCCACGCCTGTGCACACCGGCTTCCGATTGTTGCCGCGTGGAAGCCCAGGTAATCCAACGCCCGCTACACCCCGCCTGCTCCCTCGGCTCCCACGCGTGCGGTCATGTGACGGCTCGTCCGCCACGCTCACGGTCGGCTCGCAACGCTCGGCTCCCGCCGCACTGGCCCCTCGTGAGCCACCAGTCGTCCTCCGCTGCCCCTCCCCTCCGCCTCCCCGTTCGTCAGCAGCGAGCTTTGTAAATGTGTGTTAGCCGGGAGGTCTGGTTCATACGAGCTTTGTAAATTTACCTTTAATTCTATTTGGCAATATATTTTAGTTTGCATTTGTGTAAATTCAGTTAGAGCGAAGGTATTTAAGCATGTGTGCGAGCGTCGGCGCTCTCCCGTTGCCGCCTGCGCGCGTAGGCATGTGCTCAACCGCCTCTTCCTACGTGCGGGCCTACGCTGCTTCGTCACCGCCTACACTCCTTCCTGTCTTGCACCGGAAGGGATGGCACAACGGTGGGACTGTGGGACGGTGGGAGGGGAGGCAACGATGATAGCAGTGACTGGGCTACAGCCGAGGGGAGCGGAACATGTTTTTTTAATCGGAAGATAGAGAGAGGCGCTCGCCTCCCTGAAGTGCCGGAGCTTCGCGAGCGTTGAGGGCGTCCATGTTGGTAAAAGAAATTTTCTTCTGTTCGATGGTTCATCTACGCTGATAGGTGCGTCAGCGAGATTTTGCCATTTTACCATTTTTAAGTACAGAATTATGCAATAAATAATCTTTCAGACAATATGAAATCCTTCTAAAACCCTAATAAACAGTTAGGTTTCATCAGAACAAATTGCACCACTAGATAGATCTTTTAACAAAGAATCTAACAAAATTAAGTTTGGTATATTTGAGCAACAGAGAATTAATCAAGCAATTAAATTACTCTTTCATAAACGGAGCATAGCTATTAATTGAAACAGAAACGTGCAATCCACCAACTCTATACGGTAGATCTCAGTTAGCTGAGTCTAACAAAACAAATTTCATAATTTTTGAAGATATACAGAATTTTCTACAAAATTTACATGCACACAGCAATACAAAACACACCAAAACTTCCAAAAAAACTAGGTCTACCCGGATCCATCACCCCAGGAGCTGACAGAAGGGGCCCAGGGGGCAGGCGCCCCCTGACCGGGTCAAGGCGCGGCCAAGCCGCCTTGACCGCGGCCAGAGCGCGGCCACGGCTCGGCCACGTCGGGCCGACGGCGGCGAGAAGCAGGGCGGCGAGGGAGGCAGGGGGGCAGGGCCGGTGCGCGCGAGGAAGGCAGTGAGGCTCACCCACGGCTCGGACGGCGGGGAGCGGCGGTGGAGAGAGCCGGATCGACGGAGGATGGCGGCGGCGGGCGGAGGTGGTCGCCGGGAGCCCTGTGCGGCGGAGAAATCGAGCGGGTGAGGGTTCAAACGAGACGCGGAGGTGAAGGGGAAGGTGTAGCCGCGATGAATTGAAGGGAGACTCATTGGAGACGACGAATTTCGACGGCGTCCGGCGTCGGGGAAGGAGGCAGTGGCGACGGCAATGGAGAAGGGGAAAAACGAAAGGGGATACGGTTTGGGGAGGCCGGCCGAGGTCTTAAAGGAGGAGGGCGAGCGGGAGACGCATCGGGGTCGCGGGATTGCGCCGCGCCGCCGCTCCAGGCTCCAGCCCGGCGCCAGGCAGAAAGAGGAAGGAGGCGCGGGCGGCGGCGCCGCTCCAGCCCGGCGCCAGGCCGAGGGAGGAAGGAGGCGCGGGCGGCGGGCTGGCGGCTGGGAGTGGGTGGGGGTGGCGGCGGCGGCGGCCGGCGGGTGGAGACGACGGCGAGCGAGGAGAGGGCCGGCTGCACAGTCAGGGGTGGATCTTACAGGGTATGCCGATTGGGCCACGGCATACCCTGCAATCCGGCCAATCCAGGCAGCCTATGTGTACTTGCCGCCGATCAGCGTCCGTGCCCAACTTTATCGCTTTTGAGTGCTGACTGCAAGCGGCAGCATGCTGGACAAGAACAACCCACAAGCTAGCTCAAGTAGCAAAACTGAACGTGAGGACGTCTGTTCGTTTGCATGCTTCCTCTGACGCGAATGGCTGCATTGGTGCCGGTGATGAATTGACCAGTGACCACCACCTTTTGGATTGCATCTGTTCTATCAGTTTCTGGTCTTCTTCTGACAAGATACTACTAGCAATCTTGCATGTTACTGTGGTTGTAAAGTTTGCTAGGGTTCTAATTTGGAGAAACTGCTGGTCACCGGATCAAGTCCAAACTAATCCAAATACTATGCTCAGTCGTATTCAACATAATCTTTCATAGTTGGATCACATAACTCATTCTTGTGTTCTAGAGAGTGCTTATTCAATTCAACCTTATGGTGACCTTGCCAGCCTAACTCTGCTCTTGTTCGTTGAGCGATTTTAGATATTAGGAGATCATTTAAATATTTTACCATCCTTTCAGTTATTTACGCTTGTGTACTAGATTGCTTGGCAAATTTTATTTTTTTATCAAATTGTTCATTGTATCTTACCAAATTATATATTGGAATATTGATCTGGCATACCCTAAGCTAAAATTCTAGATCCGCCACCGTGCACAGTATTTCCCATGGAGATTTTTTTTTACCACAACGTTATACCGGGGAGCATTCGCTGCCGTTTACTGGGACGGACGGCGTCAGAACGGATTTTCTCCCGCCCGGCGCCGTTCCGCCGGTAATCTGGACAGCGGTGGTGACGTCAAGATTGATGGTGGCGCAGAGTATTTACCAGTGTATGTGTATGTATATCAATTTTTTATCCTATTGATGTGACCATTTTTTCTTCGCATGCTCCTCAAGGAGGATTCTAGAGAAGTAGTACCGTACGGAGTTCGAAGCAGGTGCACGAACAGGTGTGTGGAGTAGATTAATTGTTTACTGTAGCAACAGTGACATACGCGCTTAAAGCCTATACCTGCAGGAGCAACTTGCACGCTTGAATGGTTGCATTGATATTATATCAGTTAAAATATTAGTTTATAAGATAAATAATTAAACCATCTGAATGACTATCGTCCCTTTTTACCCCAAGACGGGCAGGGAGCTTTGCGTCCAATTTAGTCAATTAATAATAATGACCGTGTAGATAGTCCGTATAAAAAATAATTGTGCAGTTAAATAACTAAACAAGAAGTTAAGATGAACTTATTTTTTGTGTCTGCGCGCGCGTGCACACAAAATGGTTCGATGATGCACTTATTTTTGTTCCGTAAATAAATATGCACAAAATATTTATTACTATTTTATGATTCACACACACAAATAAGATAATTATTTGATGCACATAAGTTTGTACTGCAACAATCAACCAATTGTATCGCAATTCATTTTGAATAAAAATTATACTCATAACTCTTAGTCTAAAAGTCCAAAAGAAATATTATAGAATATTTTTGTGCATGGTAGAAACTCTCTAATTGGTTGATACATAAAGATGCACATACCTTTTTGGGTGAGTTCTTTTTTTGAAAAGGAGAGATGCACATATCTTTGCACATAACAGTACAAACAACAACAATAGCCTTTTTGTCCCAAACAAGTTGGGATAGGCTAGAAATAAAATCCATAAAAAAATAAAGATCACGGATCTTCAAATATGTGGATGGCGAGTCTCCAAGCGCTCATATCCAAAGCTACCTCTTTGGAGATATTCCACTCCTTAAAGTTTCTCTTAACTAAGTCAGTTTAGGTCTACCTCTACCTCTCTTTACATTTTCGGCCTGCTTCAGAACCCCACTACGCACCGGCGCCTCAGGGGATGTCCGTTGGACATGTCCAAACCATCTCAATCGATGTTGGGTAAGTTTCTTCTCAATTGGTGCCACCCCGACTCTATCCCGAATAACTTTGTTCCGGACTCTATCCCTTCGTGTGTGCCCGCAAAACCACCGCAACATCGCATCTCTACTATAATCAATTGTTGGACATGTCGTCTTTTTGTAAGCCAACATTCAGCACCGTATAACATCACCGGACGAACCGCTGTCCTATAGAACTTACATTTTAACTTTTGTGGCACCCTTTTGTCACATAGGACGCCAGAAGCTTGACGCCACTTCAACCAAACAGCTGAGATTCTATATCTAATATCTTCATCAATGTCGCCATCCTTTTGAAGCATCGATCCTAAATACCGAAAAGTATCCTTCTGGCCCACCACTTGTCCATTAAGGCTAACATTTCCATCCTCATATCTAGTTGCGCTGAAATCGCACACCATGTACTCGGTTTTGGTTACTCACTCTGAACCCTTTCAACTCTAACATGCGTCTCCACAGCTCTAACTTCGTATTAACCCCTTCCCTACTCTCGTCAACCAGCACCACATCATCAGCAAAGAGCATACACCAAGGGATATCATCTTTGCACATAATAGTACTCTCTAATTATTTCCGTAAATAAGGATGCACATGTTTATTAGTTTGAAAATACAAAAATATAAAATCAAGATGCACATTTTTTATTATAAAAGGAACTCTTAGAAAGTTCAATAAATAAGGATGCACATATATATTTGCAACAATAAAAACTAAAATATTAAATATATGAGGTTGGACGTATTTTTAAGCGTAAAGAATGACTTTATTTATCTAGTCGTACGAAACACCATGTTTCTTTTGCATGCATGATGCATATCTAGAAGTTGTGTTGATTTGTAAATCTCTTGGCCATCGATAGGAAGAAAAATATAATACCAGTACCTTCTTTGTTGGAAATATATCCTTCAATTTTTGGTGTTTGTGTTTGAACGTTTTTCAAGATTTTTCTGGATGGATGAGTGTGAGTGCCGAGTAGTAAGCCAGCCGGCACAACAGCCGATGCAAGTATATTTGTTTATCCACCAGGCGGATCCGCATACTATTCTATTTCACTTTTTAAATTCCAGCATATGATCCGAAAAGTAGCGTCGGTTCCCAAATCCCGAGAAAGAGCTGCTTGCGCAGTGCACCGTGAACCATCGGTATACCTAGCGGATCGGCGCCGGGCGGCTACTTTTATTTTCTCGATTTTTTTGCCGACGTGTACCTATCGGCAGGCAATTACTGCGGTTCTCTGTACGATGGACACTTGATAATGTCAATACAAGATGTACAACTGTGATTGGCAGCTATTCCGTCAACCCGTCCGTGTAAATTGAGCACTGGTAAATCAACCGTAAAGTCGAAGGAGTTCATGCGTGCCTCGATGAAACGGTTCCACACATTCAAAGGTCATGGTGATAACGTGTACAGCAGGGTACATGGAAGACTTGGAACAAGTAGAGTTGTGAGATGACTGATGTGAGGTGAACCGACTATGACATATATTTGTTTTCCCTCCGGTCCATTGTTACTGCTACTTGTGTGGTAATAAAATGGTAAGATAAAACCATTTCTTACCGGGAATTTGAACCACAGGCTGCCTCAGTCTGGCCCTCTGTTGACTCCTTCAAGCTCCACCTTTGCCTTGATCTGAACTTGTAAGGTACTATTAACTTTTTAATTTTCTTTAGAACAGCTTTTGGTTATTAAAACGTAAAAGTCCTAGTTACAGCTTGTACCGCAAGCACAATCATACATAAATAAGGTGATCAAGTCTTGCTTCTTCTAGAAACTAGAAAATACAGATCGCCAGGAAGCATCCTCCCATATCCATCTCCTGACATGCTGCCAAACATGGCTATCTATACAGCGGTAGTTAGAAGGCATCTCTCCTCTGACCAAACGATTCATCAGGCTGCTTCTCCGGCAAGGCAGTACGCAGCTATAAAATGTTGCCTGCCTAACCACGCAGCTAGCCAAGCATCTCCCAGGACAACTCGAGCGAAAGCATCCTTATTTGTTCCGAAATATTTGTTCCTAGTTTCTAGTTGGCGAAGGCGAACCACCGCATAAGCAAATGAAGCAGACCGTCATCCTGTACCCCGGCGCCGGCGTTGGCCATGTCGTGCCCATGGCGGAGCTCGCCAGGGTCTTCCTCAGCCACGGCTACGACGTCACCATGGTGATCGTCCCGCCGCCCTTCAAGTCGTCCGCACTGGGCGCCAGCCAAATCGAGCAGATCGCCGCGGCCAATCCGTCCATCTCCTTCCATGTCCTCCCGCCGATCCCGGCCCCCGACTTCGCCGGCTCCCCCAAGCACCCGTTCCTCCTCATGCTGCAGATGCTGCGCCAGTACAACAACAAGCTCGAGGGCTTCCTCCGCTCCATCCCGCGGCAGCGCTTGCACTCGCTCGTCATCGACATGTTCTGCGTCGACGCCATCGACGTCGCCGCGAAGCTGGGCGTCCCGGCTTACACGTTCGTCCCCTCGGGCGCGTCATCGCTGGCCGTCGTGACCCAGCTCCCGACGCTGTTGGCCGGCAGGCAGACGGGCCTGGAGGAGCTGGGGGACACGCCCCTCGAGTTCCTTGGCGTTCCGCCCGTGCCGGCATCCCACCTGATCGCGGAACTGCTCGCGCACCCCGAGGAAGAGCAGTGCAAGACCATGGTGAGCATCTTTGAGCGCGGCATGGACAGCAGGGGGGTTCTGGTGAACACGTTCGAGTCGTTGGAGAGTCGAGCGGTGCGGGCACTCAGGGATCCCCTGTGCGTCCCTGGCAAGGTGCTGCCTCCAGTATACTGCGTCGGGCCGTTGGTCAGCGGCGGCGCACGGAATGGCGAGAAAACAGAGAGGCACGAGTGCCTCGCGTGGCTCGATGCTCAGCCGGAGCGCAGCGTCGTGTTCCTCTGCTTCGGGAGCATGGGCACATTCTCCGTCGAGCAGCTCAAGGAGATCGCCGTTGGCCTGGAGAAGTCCGGGCAACGGTTCCTATGGGTCGTGCGCGTTCCGGCCAACATCAATGATCCGAAGAGGTTATTGGACAAACCATGTGAGCCGGACCTCGATGCCCTCCTACCGGAGGGTTTCTTGGAGCGAACCAAGGATCGAGGCCTTGTTATCAAGTCATGGGCACCGCAGGTGGATGTACTGAACCACCCAGCTGCAGGAGCATTCGTGACCCACTGCGGATGGAACTCGACGATGGAGGGCATCATGGCGGGGGTCACAATGTTGTGCTGGCCCTTGTATGCGGAGCAGAAGATGAACAAGATATTCATGACTGAGGATATGGGTGTTGGAGTAGAGATAGAGGGGTATAGGACAGGTTTTATCAAGGCCGAGGAGGTGGAGGCAAAAGTAAGGTTGGTGATGGAGTCTGAGGGGAGGGAGTTCCAGGCACGAGTGGTGGCACGAAGGAAAGAAGCAGAGGCGGCATTAGAGGTAGGAGGCTCGTCACACGCAGCGTTTGTTCAGTTCTTGTTGGACGTGGAGAACCTTGGAGAGGAGCTCGCCCACTAATGGATTTGTAGCTTGTGTTACCTTTTATCTTATAATATTCTATCATTCTACGCTAGCCTTTCATTGTTTGATCAACCATATTTTGTACCTTCTACAAATAGAATATCAGCTATAATAAAAAAAAGTGGGTAAAGAAGATTTTGCTTATTGCTTGGTTGGGAACCGTAGAAGGCTAGAAGTTTGTTATCCTAGAAACAATTGTCCAAAAATCGGATGTGCTCAATCCTACTTGGTTCGAAGATCGCCATTTTTTTTCTTTTTTAAAAGTGAGAATCGTGAATTTTTATTCATAAGGCCTGTTTGGATCCACCCAGCTAGTGGCTATAAATTATTTAGGTTGGACCAGCTAATTAGATAGCTGATATTTAGGTATATAGAAGGACTTTACCTGACAATTAGTTTGTCCTATTCGGATCCACCCTAGCTAAAATTAGCTACCTACCAATTAACTAGTAGATTAGATAAACCTATAATTTAGATACAACTCGCGAGAGCAATCTAAGTAAGAAAAGCCTGACATTTACACTAAGTCCACCGCACGCCTAGCTGTGGCCCAACTCGCTCTATGGGCTGGATCTGACTACCGGCGCTTCTTTTCCGGTCAGATAGTCACCACAAACACTAAAAAAAATAAATAGTCACAACAACTCCAATCTTTGTTGATCGGAAATCTTTAGATGTTGAGGATTTTTAGATGTGTTCTTGACTAGAAATGCTTTCATTTTAAATGTTAGAAGCAAAAGGTGAACCCGTGCTGCGTTGCCAAGGTCAAGATGATGAAAGAGCTCGCCGTTTGTCTGCGCACATTTCGAAGCGGTTACTTCAAACAAGCGGAGCGCCGGCGCCGCCCATTGATCCCGGGCACGCAGCCGGGCAGCTTTAACACGTTGCCGATTTGGCTCTCTCCAGCTCAACGTGAGACTTGAATTGGAAGTGAACACATGGAAACAACGGCAGCCATTCAAAGACAAACAACTGGACAGGCCAAAGGCCCTGCCGCTCCACGTTATATATAGAACAGGTGGCCCCGTATCTCAATCTCGCGTTCCGTTCCCACGTAAAGAACGAGAACTGTGACCCATGGCCGTCGCGGCGCCGAAGACGGTGGTCCTGTACCCCTCGCTGGGCGTCGGCCACCTGAACCCCATGGTGGAGCTGGCCAAGCTCTTCCTCCGCCGCGGCCTGGCCGTCGCCATCGCCGTCGTCGACTCGCCCGACAAGGACTCCGTGTCCGCCGACGCGGTGGCGCGCCTCGCCGCCGCGAACCCGGACGTCGCGTTCCGCCTCCTCCCCGTCCTGCCCTGCGGCAGGGAGGACCATCCCCACCTCGTCATGCGCATCATCGACGTGATGCGCACCGCCAACCCGGCGCTCCGGGAGTTCCTCCGCGCGCAGGTCCCCGCCGTGGACGCCGTCGTGCTCGACATATTCTGCACGGACGCGCTCGACGTCGCCGCCGAGCTCGGCGTTCCCGCGTACGTCTTCTCCCCCTCCGCGCTCGGCGTCCTCGCCGTCATGCTCCACCTGCCGGACTACTACCCCGCCTCCCCGTCCTCGTTCAAGGACATGCCCGAGGCCGTCCTCCACTTCCCCGGCGTGCCGCCGATCCGCGCGCTCGACATGCCGACCACGGTACAGGACCGGGGCAGCGACGTCTCCAAGGCGCGGCTTGCCCAGTACGCGCGCATGCTCGACGCGAGAGGCATTCTCGTGAACAGCTTCGACTGGTTGGAGTCGCGGGCCCTGAAAGCGCTCAGGTCTGGCCTCTGCACGCCCGGGCGTTCGACTCCGCCAGTCCACTGCATTGGGCCGTTGGTCCTCCCTGGAAACGCGGAAGGGATCAGCGAGAGCCACGCGTGCCTCGAATGGCTGGACTCCCAACCGGACCGGAGCGTTGTTTTCCTCAGCTTCGGCAGCTTGGGCAGGTTCTCCACATCGCAGTTGAGAGAGATGGCGCGTGGGCTGGAGAACTCCGGGCAGAGGTTCCTGTGGGTGGTGCGGAACCCACCTGAGCACCAGAGCAACTCCGTCGAGCCAGACTTGGAATCGTTGCTTCCGCACTGTTTCTTGTTGGATTGATCTCTCACCCCTAAGGCCCAAGGTCTTAGGCCCTTGATCCGCGCCTTGATCGGGGACGCCCAACCCAACTACTGTTGGTGGGCCTCCGTCGCCAACGCCACAATAAATAGAGAGGTAGGGACCGGAGGCACGCACGACGAGGTTCACCGTGACCCCAATCCCCACCTACACTTAAACCCTAGACCGATCGAGAGGGGGTGCTCCGGCGGCGGGAAGCGCCCCCGGCACTGCACTGCCTCGACCTACGCTGCCCTGGCGCTGACCTGCACCGACCTCGGCACAGCGCGTCGCTGCCTAGCGCAGATTACACCGACGAACGCGCAATGGCGTCCTCGGCCGATCAAGGTATACTTTCTGTTCTCTCTCTGTCGATCTCATCTAGCGCGCGCACACACGCACACCAGTGAATGCATCTAGAACTAGATCAAGAAGACAATCCCGAGTTAATGCTACTACTAGTGATCCTAGATTAACACCTAACAATGGTACCAAAGCCTTCCTAGTCTAGTAGATTAACTCGGAAGCAGAGAGAAAAGGATTTCAGATCGAGCAAATAGAAGAAACAGAAGAGAAATTCAAAGAAAATCGAAGAACAAAAGCTCGAAACCCTAACCCTAACCCTAGATCTACCCGAAACCCCACTTACCTGGCCCTTCTTGCTTTCTTCTTCTTCTTCTCTTCTCTTTCTCTTCCCTCCGCCGCTTCCTCTTCTTTCCCGTACCCCACAGATCCCCTCGACAGAGCCGCGCGCGAACGCACGTGAATCCGGCGAGGAGGCCCATAGGGCACACATCCGCTTTGTGTGGACGCACACCGAGCCGAAATCGAGAGAAGGAACAAGGAGTAAGGGGTACTTGTCAGGGGGAAAAGTAAACGGTCATCTAATGACTACCATGGCAACGATTATGAAGGCCCGGACCGACCCGCAGCAACGGCGACCATCGTCAGCCCAACACAAGAGGGAAGCGCTCCGCTTCGCCTGACCCCGTCCCTCGTAGTCGGACGCTCCCGATCCCCCGGCGGGCGGGCTCCGCCTCGCCCGACCCCTCACCATGAAGATATGCCTCGCCCGACCCAAAGGCTTAGGGTCGGACTCGCGTGGGCCCGCCGGACGGGAATCAGCCTCGGGCGCAGCTTTGCCTTAAATGCTCCACGGCTCGGGCGCGCAGAAAGGCGTCCACGCCGCTGACGTGACCCGTCACACCTACCCGCCCATGACCGCGCCGTGCACGGTACAGCGGCTCGGTCTTCTCCGGTTCGATGTCAGGTCATCATGACCCACGTCGCCTGGCTCAGGAGCACGCCTGACCGTCCTTGCTCCACCTACCAGTCCTCGCGCCCCGCGAATCCGGCGACAGGGACGGGACGCCCTCGCCGTTCAGGCCGCCTGCAGCGTAACAGGGACAGTCGTGGCAGCCGTCAGCCCCGACGGGATGGAGGCCACAGCCATCATCACGCACGCCCGCCGTCACCGGTTCCTGAGGAGGACGGCAGCGAGATCGGAGGAAGCTGCCCGACGAAGCCGGCCGTGGCGCCCGGGGAAACCGAATCTTTCCCTCGGACTCCGCGCTCTCTCTCTCTCTTTTTTCTCTCTTTGTCCCCTCGCACGTCTCACATGTACCTGATCACCTCCCTGGGACTATAAAGGGTAGGCCAGGACCCAAGAGACGGGGAGAGGATTTTTGAGACTCTCACACGCTCACACTCGCACTTCACACACGGGCTTCTTCTTCCCCGGGAAGGAGAACTCGCCCCCACCATTAGAGCTTCTGTGCACTCTTTAGAGACTTGGGACTGGTTCCCTCTCTCGCCCTTCTGTAACCCCTACTACAGAACCCGCGTGGGTAACACGAGCAGCTCCCCATACTGGACGTAGGGCTTCTTCACGCCCGAACCAGTCTAAATCCCGTGTCACCCGCGCAACCATCTGAAGCCGTACGCGCATAAAAGAAATTTACTAGTCTAAGTCTTGATCACCAATCTTGACAACGACAGTACTGGAAGCAGATCCGTCGGCGTCGCGGCTTTTATACGAGCCAAAACGCGTGCTCGGCCGTCAGATCGCGACGAGCGGCCGAGATCGAGGCGGGGCGCGCGACCGGCGCGGTTGGGTTGAATTGGCGGCCCAGGCCCAGGTTGCGGCCTGCTGAGCCGAGCCGAGCCGTCGCCGGGCCGTTTTCGCGAATAGGCCGAGCCGCGGAGGCAGTTGTGGGCTGCACAGTACTGGGCTGCACAAATCTGGGCTGTACAGTACTGGACTGCACAGTGCTGGGTTTTGGCTCGTTTCGCAGATGAACAGTGCAATTTTTTTTCTGTTTTGAAGCAAATTTGAATGATTTTGCATAGAATTTGATCTCTTTTCATTTTGAACCAAAGGGATAAATGTTTAGAGAATAGAAATAAAGATTTACACAGACCTTGTTTCAAAATAGAATTTATTTTATTCATGTTTCCGCTGCACAGATAATTATTTTAACTTGAATTTAAATTTGAACCAAAGGGATAATATAAATTTCGAGTCACACATTAATTTTCAGATTAAATTGTAATATTATTATTTTCTGACCAAAGTTGATAATAACAATATTATGATTTTACAGATTAATTCCAGATTAAATTGTAATATTATTATTTTCTGACCAAAGTTGATAATAACGATATTATGATTTCATGCAGTTATCATTATTGTTATAATGTTCTCACTTGAGTTAACCCATTTCAGCTGGTTTTCCTATGATGGTTTCCATCAAGGATATTCCAATCTTGAGAGAAGATAACTACAATGAGTGGTATAAGAAGTTGGATCTCTTCTTTACCATGGCTGAGCTAGACTGGGTTCTTTTTGTACCGGTTCCAGTAGAGCCTGAGAGGCCGGTCAGAGAGGATAATGTCACAGATGCTGCTTGGAAACAAACAGAGCTCTCCTATAAGGCGAGCAAACAGAGGTATGATGCTGATCATGTCAAATGGCACCCTGCCAACAAGAAATGCTTGGCTGTGGTGAAAAATACGATAGAGCCTGCCATTCTGGGGGCAATTACAGATTTTTCCACTATTGTTGAGTACCTTGAGAAGATAAGGAGTCAGTACACTGGCTCCTCAAAGACTTATGCTACCCAGTTGATCAAACAACTGGTTACAGAAAGGTACTTGGGAGGTGGGATAAGAGAACACATTCATCGCTTGGTTAACATAAACAACAAGCTTAAACCGATGGACATGGAGTTCAAAAAAGAACACATAGTTCATTTGGTCTTTGCTTCGTTGCCGAAGGAGTTTAACAACTTTGTTGTCAATTACAACATGAATCCCGAGAAATGGGATATAGAGAAGACCATAGCGATGTGTGTTCAAGAGGAAGAAAGAATAAAGACAGCACATGGTGGTTCTTTCAACTATGTGAACAAGAAAAGAAATTATAAAGATATTCCCTCCTCCTCCAAGGGAAAAGGACCCCAGATGCCCCAGCAGCACAGCCAGCACAGGCCCAAGTTTGGGCAAGTTATAGTAGAGAAGGATCAGTGTCTCTACTGCAAATAGAAGGTACATTACAAGTCAGATTGTCCCGACTACTTAAAGATGATCATGAAGAAACGAGGTGAGAACATTATCTCATTTGTAAATGAATCCCTGTATACAGATTATTCGACTCAGGAGCAACAATTCATGTTGCAAACTCCTTACAGGGATTCCGTTCAACGAGAACTACGGGGAGAAACGAAAGAAGAATTAAAGTCGCGAACGGAGTCGAGGAAAATGTTGAGGCGGTGGGAGACCTCCTCTTAGAGCTCGACACTGGCTTTATTTTATTACTTAGAGATGTGTTTTATGTCCCCGTGATACAGAGAAACTTAATAAGTGTGTCTCGTCTAGATGATGATAGATTTGAATTCGTTTTGAAAACGGCATGTGTGTAATAGAGTTTAATGATACAGTTGCTACTATTGCTATCAGAAGAAATGATCTTTATTTGTTATCGCTACGTGAAAGTGTGAATTCCGTATGTGATGTGAATGCGACTGGATCTCCAACCACAGATAATAACAGAAAACGAAAGAGAACTCAAGACACGTCGTCGAAATTATGGCACTGTCGTTTAGGCCATATTTCGAGGGGGGGAATAGAAAGGTTGGTTAAGAATGAGATTCTACCTCCTCTTTGTGGCAGAACCACCTGAATTAATCCGGCTCAAGTGTATTAACCATCACCATTAGGGCAATTTCGGTTAACCTTACACTTCAAACGGAGTAATCCACTGGTCTGTCGGGTACAACCTCCCGATACAACCACGGTAATCGGATCGAGCGCCATACATACAAATGCTCACGCGACGATGAGCCCAGAGAATACCACATTCCAGCAAATATTACAACATTATCATAAGTAAATATTACAGACCAAGTTTTAAATTTAGAAACCAAGTACTTCAATGATCATAAATAAGTTCTTCAGAGTTTAAGTTGCAGCGGAAAATAAAACAGCGAAACTACTTCGTCGATAAGGATGTCTCGATGAAGCCCGTACGAGACATCATTCGGCATTATCTCCGTTGGACGGGGGCGTATCCCATTCCACCGACCAACCAGGGGGAAGAGTGCAGGGCCAAGTCAAGCTAGCAATCATATCTTCGAAGGTCTCACCTGAAAACGAGTCACAAGCAAGGCTGAGTATACTAATACTCAACAAGACTTACCCGTGTGGTGGAATCTACTCCACCGACTCTAGACATGCAAGGCTTTTTGGCTCAGGGGTTTGTTTTGCCGAAAAGCATCTACAAGTGGGTCCTTACTTTCAACTTTTAGCTCAAGATTCTAGTTTCGTTAACCATTCTAGATAAGCAACTATCCAAAAGCATACATGGTGGAACATTAAGTTTTCATCCAACCAGTTCATTCATCCTCATTGTTCCTCTTCTTACTCTGTGGGTAAAAATGGTTAAGTAGTCTCAATAGCCGTGAGAAATGGACGATTCGAATCGAATTTCTTAACCTTGCAAGGGAAACCCAAACACACGTCACGTGGTTACTCCCTAGAGTCACACGTGCAACTTTTCCCCTTTCTTTCCGGGTTGTGGATCGAGGCTACCCTCCAAGAATACAAGACCCCCACGCCACGGTTCGGCGCCGGGTCGTGACCACTCTCTGCACTCGCCATATGCACATGGGACCGAAGTTCAAAGGGTAGGTTGCTGTCCACTTGCCGGGCCAATCAGGTACTTAAGCTTACCGATTCCCATAATCTCGGCATGTGTTTAGTACGTTCAAAGACTTAACCATCACTACCATACCCTGCGGCCTTAGCATTTTTCACTAGACAGACGGGCCTCAATCGTAACCATATTTCCATAGCCCGTCCGTGTCCTTATGATTGCAGCGTGTAGTAGACATTCAACTCCTATTTTCTCGCGAGTGACAGGAAATCACTCGACTTTTACCGGAGTCCTATTAGCACCGCATTCTATCGAACCTTACGTCTAGTTTTCAAGCAAGGGTTTCTGATATCATGCAACTAAGTTTTCATTCAACTCCTATAAACTTAATGCACAAGCAAAGAGTAATGAGTTGCATAATTTCGGAAAGAATGGGTTATGCTCCGGGGCTTGCCTTCGCAGTTCGCTTGGGGCTCTTCCGAACTTGGTCTCGGGTCTTTAAGAGCTTCAGTTAGATTTGCTTGAGCTTCACGCTGCTCACTCTCGGACGCGGGCACCAGCTCGTAAGTTCCGTCTGCGAGAGTCGTCGATTCTACATGAATGCACAAGTTTATGTCGTGGTAATGGTACTTGATACGATTCAAGAGTAATTACTACAATGGATAGTTTCTGGTGATGAAATTTTGGATTTAGGCACATCAAGGAAAGATGTGCTTACTGTAAATTTTTCAGCCAGTTTTATGTAAAGATTAATTATAAAAAATATATTACATAGTCGCTGTTAGATCCTTGTTCTTTTTGTACAGAACAATTGGTGCAACAACTAAGTATAAGATTTTTATAGAGCTTTCACTTAAGCATGCAGAAGCTACTGAAATTTTTGTAGGATTTACCATGCAGTATTCAGAGCATAGAAAATATGACATTCCACACCTAGGCTATTCAAGGATTCATTTTTACAGGACCCTACACAGGGTTTTTGTCCCTAGAACTTTTTACACAGTAACCTCTACCACATTGAGTCTCCTAGTAAAAATTTGAGAAGTTTCCAAGCTAAGATACTATTTTCTTGATTTGACGTATGTTATTAGCACATAATTCAAATAAATAGGTTACTGTGGGATAAAAAGTCTCCTAATTTTTCTCTGGCTTCTAGGTACCAATACACTAGCAGAGAAAAAGTTTCATTAGGTGATTCATCACCTAACTGCAGGGATAAAACATTCTACTTAAACATGGTATGAAACTAAGTTTAATAAACAGTAGAGCTAGAGATGGAATTTGGGCCTTATCTTTCTATACAATCCTAAACATCAAGCAACTAACTCACTGCCCAAAATTTAGGATCAGCATTGTTCTACAACAGTGGGTACAAAATAAGTCCATTAAAGCTTCCATTTAATGTAGAGCAAAATATGTTGGGATTCTGAGAAACTTTTTGTAACAGAAGTGGTAGAGTTTGTTGTAAGGATTCCAGAACAGTTGAGGTTGCATTTTTCCGAATTTTCTACGATTTTATTCGAATTTTACAAGTTCACTGAATTTGAATCTAGATTTGAAACTTTCTTTTACAACTGGGTCCTTGAATCTTACGCGCAGACCCTTCTAAAGATTTAAATTCTTGCAATTGGGTCCTCGGGCGGCTCGGGTACGGCGGCCGGCCGAAATTCCGGCGAGGGGCTCGCCGGCGGCGAGGGGTGAGGGTCGGGGAAGGTTCAGGGGTGCGAGGGCTACCTCGTGGGGGTGTTGTTCAGGTGGGGGACGGCCGAGAAGGGCTCGCCGACGTTGGAGCAGAGACGGCGGCGGCGCGGCACGCGTCGACGGCGGTGCTCCGGCGGGCTTGGGGCGGCCTGGTCCGGTCAGCAAGCCTCAGCGGCGCGTGGGGAAGCTGCTCAGGGGCTTGGCTTGGACGGAGGAGGTCGGGGTCGAGCTATCCACGGCGAGCAGGGGCGGCAGCGGCAGCGCGGGCGGCGGCGGTCCGGCGGTTCTGGGCGGCGTTGGGTGGGTCGGCGAGCTTCAGGGGGATGATGTAGTGGTGGATGAAGCTTCAGTTTGGGCGGTGGGCGGCGGTGGAGGGCTGTCCACGGCGGGCGGCGCTCGGCGGCGGCAATGGCGGCGGCGAGTGCGTTCTGGGTGCGGGGCTCGCGCGGGCGGTCGGAGCTCGGCCTTTATAGGGGCAGGAGGGAGTGTGGAGGGGCCTGGGCAACGCGCGGGGCGGGGGCACGGCACGGCGCGCACTAGCCACGGCGGGCGGCAGCGGAACGCCGGCGCGGCGTGCGGCAGCGCGGGCGCGGTGACTGGGCGACCGGGATATGGCGTGGGCGCGAGGGGATAGCGTTGGGTGTGTTGTGGTGGAGCAGCAGCTGCAGCGGCTCGGGCGGAGGGCGGACGCGGTGACGGGCGGGGCGCGGGAGCCGGGGCGGCACGGCGGGGCGCGGTGACTGGGCGCGGCGGGCGGCGGGGCTGGGCGCGGCTGCGGCGTGCGCACGCGCGGGCGCTCACTGGGCCGCGCGGCGTGGGGAGGGGGCAAAGCCGGCCGTGGCGGGGTGGTGCGGCGGCCACTGGCCTGGCGCGTCGCGCCGGTCAGGCGTCGCCGGCCACCTGGCGCGCGGCGGTCGGGCGGGGAGGAGAGAGAGGGGGGGTGCGAGGGCCTGAATGCGAGAATTTGGAAAACTTCAGGGGGGCTGGGTGCAAACAGGGGCGTTTTCTCCTCTTTCTGATTTGAATTTCAAAAACTTTTGAACACGAAAGTTGTTCAGAATAAAAAGTTCTACAACTTTGGTTTCAGGCAAAATCTCATTTGGCTTATGGTCTGAAAGTTAAATTTAAAAGTTCAAAAGTAACCAAATGTGCTCAAATTAAATTTGGATTCCAACTGAATTCGTTCTAATTCTTTCCACCCTTTTATTAGTTGGTTTAAGCATAGGGTTAGGCTAATGATACTGATTTTAGAAATAAAATTTTTACCAGGGTTGTCACACTCTTGAGTTCTCAGATTCAGACAAATGCATTGATTGCATAAAAGGAAAATATGTAAAGATAACAAAGAAAAATGTTAAGCATAGCGTAGGTGTTTTAGAATTAATTCACACAGATATCTGCGGTCCATTCTCAGTTAAAAGCATAGATGGTTATGACTCATTCATAACGTTCACAGATGATTATTCCCGCTTTGGATATATTTATCCAATAAAAGAGAAATCAGAAGCGTTGGATAAATTTAAAGAATTCAAGGCTGAAGTTGAGAATCATCATAATTTAAAGATAAAAGTTATCCTATCCGACCGTGGAGGGGAATACTACGGTCGGCATACCCCATACAGACAGGCTCGAGGACCTTTTGCGAGGTTCCTCACAGAACAAGGAATAGTTGCCCAGTACTCTCTGCCGGGCGATCCTCAGCAGAACGGAGTAGCTGAAAGACGGAACCATACCCTGATGGATATGGTACGAAGCATGATCAGCCATTCTACGCTACCAGTGAGTTTATGGATGGAGGTGTTGAAAACCGCTGTCTATATTCTCAACAGAGTACCCAGTAAAGCGGTGCCTAAAACACCGTATGAACTGTGGACAGGAAGGATACCCTCACTGAATCACCTACGGGTGTGGGGGAGTCCTGCTGAGGCAAAGATATTTAACCCGACCATTGGGAAATTAGATCCCAAGAAAGTGAGCTGTCATTTTATTGGTTATTCAGAGAAATCAAAGGGATATCATTTCTACTGTTCAGACAGATTTACAAGGTTCGTAGAAACGAGACATGCTACCTTCCTTGAAGAAGAGATGATTCGGGGAAGTACAGCAGTTCGAAAGATTGATCTTGAGGAGAAGCGGGTGTGCGCACCTACTCCGATGATTCAGGAACCGTTTTTCTCACTGCCTACTGAGACTGCACCAGCAGTACGAGTTACTGCGATGCCAGTTCCTGAGGTGATCCCTTCTGTGGCAACACAGAATGAAGATGTGGAACCTGTCCTTCAGGATCCTATAGATAACAACATTGCCGCAGATCAGGGGGAGCCACCACGGCTTCCAGCAGAGAATGTTCAAATAGAAGAGGCTCCTAGGAGATCTCAAAGAGAAAGAAAATCGGCTATTTCTGATGATTATGAAGTGTATAACACAGAAGAGTTTCGAATGGAAGATGATCCCATCTCATTCGAAGAAGCCATGAGAAGATGACATTCATACAAGTGGTTTGAAGCCATGGAAGATGAAATGAAATCGATGAGTACCAGCCGTGTTTGGGACCTAGAAGAAATTTCTAAAGGAGCCAAAACAGTAGGCTGCAAATGGGTCTACAAGACAAAATGTAACTCCAAAGGGAATATAGAGAGATACAAGGCTCGTCTTGTGGCAAAAGGATTTACACAGAAGGAAGGAATAGATTACAATGAGATCTTTTCTCCAGTCTCATGTAAAGATTCTTTTAGAATTATTATGGCTTTGGTCGCACATTTCGATCTGGAATTGCACCAAATGGATGTAAAGACGGCATTCCTAAATGGGGATCTCGAAGAAAGAGTTTACATGGCACAACCCAAAGGTTTTGTCGTGAAAGGAAAAGAAAATATGAGATGTCACTTAAAGAAATCCATTTATGGATTAAAGCAAGCTTTAAGACAATGGTATTTGAAGTTTAATAAGACGATAAAGAGGTTTGGGTTTACAGAGAATGTTGAGGATAATTGCATTTATGCAAAGTTCAAAAGAGGGAAATATATTTTCCCGATACTGTATGTGGATGACATTCTGCTAACAAGTAGCGATGTCAGTATGCTATTAGAAACAAAAGAATTCTTGTCATCGAATTTTGACATGAAAGATCTTGGTGAAGCCTTATTTGTGCTAGGTATTAAGATTCATCGAGATAGAAGAAATGGGGTACTAGGTTTGTTATAAAAGACATACCTACAAAAGATTCTAGAAAAGTATAGTATGCATGCGAGTAAACCTACTCCTGCTCCGATAGTCAAGGGTGACAGATATGGAGACTTTCAGAGTCCCAAAAACAAATATGAAAAAGAACAAATGAAAATTGGTCCGTATGATTCGGCAGTCGGAAAATTACAGTATGCTCAAGTGTGCACACGCACTGACTTAGCTTTTGTCACTAATGTGCTTGGCAGATTTCAGAAAGATCCAGGTCTAGAACACTGGAAACTTGTAAAGAAAGCCTTGCGATATGTGAAAGGCACAAAAGGCCTCATGCTAATATACAGAAGAACCGACTCATTAGAGATTAAAGGATACGCAGATTCAGACTTTGCGGGAGATGAAGATGACAGAAAATCCACGACAAGTTACATCTTCATTCTCGCAAGGGGAGCTATATCGTGGAAAAGCTCAAAACAATCGGTCACAACAACATCGATGATGTATGCTGAGTTCATAGCATGCTATGAGGCCTCCGGGCAAATAGAATGGTTAAAGAAATTAATACCTGACTTAAGAGTGGTGGGCAGTATAGAAAGACCACTAAAGATGTACTGCGATAACCAGCCAGCAGTGTTTTATGTTCATAACAACAAGAAAAGCACGGCTACCAAGTCGATACAGATAAGATTTTATTCAATAAAAGACAGAATCCAGGATCACACCATAAGTCTCGAGCATACAAGAACAAAAGATATGCTCGCGGATCCGCTAACGAAAGGCCTACCACCCAGCGTGTTCATGGAACACGTAGCCGGCATGGGAATGAGGTACAGCCTATGATCTCTGGATAATAGAGGCCCAAAAGGATTATAGAATCTATTTCTGAACAGAGGCGTGTATTGTGGCTATTGATTCTATCGGCAATTGCGCGTGATGATGAGATATGCCCTATACATAAATCTGTGATGAGATAAGAAAAATAGAAAAGTAAAAGGAAAAGGTAATGTGAGATCAAGTGGGAGATTGTTGGATTGATCTCTGACCCCTAAGGCCCAAAGGCCTTGAGCCCTTGATCCGCGCCCTGATCGGGGGCGCCCAACCCAACTACTGTTGGTGGGCCCCCGTCGCTAGCGCCACAATAAATAGAGAGGTGGGGGCCGGAGGCACGCACAACGAGGTTCACCATGACCCCAATCCCCACCTACACTTAAACCCTAGACCGATCGAGAGGGGGCGCTCCGGCGGCGGGAAGCGCCACCGGCACTGCACGGCCTCGACCTACGTTGCCCTGGCGCAGACCTGCACCGACCTCGGCACAGCGCGTCGCTGCCTAGTGCAGACTACACCGACGAACGCGCAATGGCGTCCTCGGCTGATCAAGGTATACTTTCTGTTCTCTCTCTGTCGATCTCATCTAGCACACACACGCACGTACACCAGTGAATGCATCTAGAACTAGATTAAGAAGACAATCCTGCTACTGCTAGTGATCCTAGATTATCACCCAACATTTCTTGGACCGGACTAGGGTGAGGGGGTTTGTGGTGAAGAATTGGGTGCCGCAGAGCGAGGCGCTGCGGCACCAATCCGTCGGAGCATTCGTGACGCATTGTGGATGGAACTCGGTGCTAGAGGGCATCGTGTCAGGAGTGCCGATGGTCTGCTGGCCATTGTATGCAGAGCAAAGAATGAGCAAGACGCATATGGTGGAGGAGATGAAAGTGGGCGTGGTGGTGGAGGGGTACGAGGAGGAGCTAGTGAAGGCAGAGGAGTTGGAAACAAAGGTGAGATTGGTGATGGCGCTTGATAACGGGAAGGATCTTAGGCAAAGGATCACGACGGCTAGGGAGATGGCTATAGATGCTATCAAGAAAGGCGGGTCATCTGACGTGGTATTTGACGAGTTCCTGACAGACTTGCAAAAGAACAGGATTTGTACGAAAGAAAGCGAATTGTGATGGACCCACAATTGTTCTTTGTTTTGTATGGAACTTTGACTAGCCCTTCTCCCCATATTGTCTGAAAAAAAATCAGAAGCCGTAAGGTGAAACTATTTTCACCGTGTGTCTATTGGCTCCAAGGTCTGCTAGGTGTGTAACATACCTCCTTAGATTTGCCATTGTGATGATAAGATTTTGAACAATTTTCATAGGCGGCTGTTGGACTTGAATTGCTAGCTGGCAATTTACAAATTGAGCTATGCATTTGTATATACAAGAGTAATATTGCAAAATATACGACTATAAAGTCGAACTTAACCTTTGCACAGTGGAAGGTAATATGTTAATCTGATTACAATATTGTATGTATATGTATGTTGTTTAACAAAGAAAAAAATACATTGATGTCAAAACGTTACTACATCCAGTGTGGCGTATATGTATATAGATCTTGTCGTTGACGTGTTATGGCTACCATATAAATGAGAAAAAACGATTTTTTTTTCTTCCGGATTGGAGATAGGTAGCATGAAGGGCTGGCACAAATTCACACTGTAATAAAAAACAAGCTAGAGATGTTTTTTCTGAAAAAAAAAGCAGGTGAATCTTGCTTTAGCCAAAAACAGGTGGCCCGACGCTTCAGATATGGCGAGCCCGTCAGTTAGCTACATCGTGTCGTGGATCGCGCCCAGCGGCCCAGTTCAGCAGGACGCCGAGGTGGCGAGGTGGTCCTGAATATGCTGACGCGAGTTCTGCCATAATCCTCGCAGACGGGACGGCGACCACATGTTCCCCCTCCTCCTCTAGAACTAGAAGGCAACCTGCTTTCGAGTGTGGTTTAGCCTTCAATTCACGCCGCAAAAAAAAAAAACGGCAACAAAGAAGTAACCAAAAAGAAAGTACCATCTATCAGTTTCCCTTTCTCCTCTGCTAGACCTGTTGTTGTTGCGAAACATGTTCTGGCTGCCCGTCTGATGCACCAGGACAATGGACCAGGCACCACAACCACAAGTACATCATGTTTAGCTGCAAATGGGGGACGTAAAGCGAGGGAGTTGGCCCGTGGAAGGAGATCAATAGCACCACGGCTCCTTTTGTGCCTGTACATGTGCCTGTGCCTGTACCCCTCCTTGATCTTGTTGGACTCTCTTGTGAGCTCGGCGAGGAACACAAGGCCATGGCGGAGAAGACGGTGGTGCTGTACCCCTCCTTGGGCGTGGGGCACCTGAACCCCATGGCGCAGCTGGCCAAGGCCCTGCTCCGCCGCGGCGGCGTCGCCGTCACCATCGCCGTCGTCGACCCGCCCGAGAAGGACGCCGTGCTGGCGGCCGCGCTGGCGCGCCTGGCCGCGGCCAGTCCCTCCATCACGGTCCGCCTGCTCCCCATCCCGCCGTCGTCGCGCGCCAGCAACAAGGGGTACTCCCACCCCATCATGCCCATCCTGGACGCGCTCCGCGCCGCGAGCCCCGCGCTCTGGGAGTTCCTCCGCTCGCAGGCCACCGCCGTCGACGCCATCGTGGTCGACATGTTCTGCACCGACGCGCTCGACGTCGCCGCGGAGCTCGCCATCCCCGCGTACATCTTCTACCCGTCCGCGGCCGGCGACCTCGCGGTCTACCTCCAGCTTCCGGATTTTCGCCGCGCGGTACCGTCCTCGCCGAAGGACATGGGCAAGGCGCCGCTGGGATTCGCCGGCGTGCCGCCAGTCCGCGCCCTCGACATGCCCGACAGCATGCAGGACTGGGAGAGCGACGTGGGCAGGGTGCGGCTGCAGCAGATCGCCCGGATGCCGGAAGCGACAGGCATCCTGGTGAACAGCTTCGAGTGGCTGGAGTCGAGGGCGCTGAAAGCGCTACGTGATGGACACTGCCTGCCCGGCCGCTCGACACCGAAAATCTACTGCGTCGGGCCACTGGTCGACGGTGGCGACACCAACAAAAACGGCGAGAGGCACGCGTGTCTCGAGTGGATGGACGAGCAGCCGAAACGAAGCGTGGTGTTCCTCTGCTTCGGAAGCATGGGCACCTTCTCGGCGGCGCAGCTGAAAGAGACGGCGCGCGGGCTAGAGCGTTCAGGGCACAGGTTCTTGTGGGCCGTGCGAAGCGAGCAGAGCAACTCTCCCGAGCCTGACCTGGAGGCGTTGCTTCCGGATGGGTTCTTGGAGAGAACCAAAGACAGAGGAATGGTTCTGAAGAACTGGGCGCCGCAGACAGAGGTGCTGCGGCACGAGGCGGTGGGAGCATTCGTGACCCACTGTGGGTGGAACTCGGCACTGGAGGCGATCATGTCCGGTGTGCCGATGATCTGCTGGCCATTATACGCGGAGCAAAGGTTGAACAAGGTGCACATGGTGGAGGAGATGAAGGTTGGGGTGGCAGTGGAGGGCTATGACGAGGAGTTGGTGACGGCAGACGAGGTGGAGGCTAAGGTGCGACTGGTGATGGAGTCCGAGGAAGGGAAGAAGCTCAGGGAGAGGACGACCATGGCGAAGGAAATGGCTGCAGATGCCATCAAAGAAGGCGGGTCGTCTTATGTCGAACTTGGCGAGTTTTTGTGGGGTTTATGTAAGATCGACATATATATAGAATGAAGAATGCAAGTGATGGATGCTATGTAATAGATAGTTAGGCTTTGCTTTCAATCTGTTTGGTTTTTGTATTGAAGGGTGCTGCCTTTTTTTTAATAATGGTCGGGTATTCTTGTAGAGGTCAAAATATTTACCATTCATTTATCTAAAATGTAATAGATAAACGGATGATGGCCTCTGAAATGGATGCTAATATCTAGGACATTGTTGAGGGGGTTTAGCTCTTTCCTTTTATCTTTTTTTACAAAAATATTCTAACTTTTTTTTCTCACTAAGTCCTTGCTTGGCACCTCAAGAAACCAGTCTCTAGTCCCCTCAAGAAACTAAGAGAAGTGTTTCTTTTTTCTTACTACTACTAGTAAAATCACCCAATACGTGTTTATCGAATCAATTACCTCAACTTGTCTCACGAGCATTCTTTCAATAATCAAAATATACCAAATTAGCCAAACAATTTCATGAAGTGTTTATGATTCACAAGAATATGCATTGCACGGAGAAGCAAGACCATGAACCAAATGTGAGATTCCTTATGGTGGAATTCTTTCGTTTTGACTCTCCAATTCAGCATGTGTGCTTGTATTTTCACTTCTTCAGCTATAGACGATATGTCGGTTGACAAAAAGACATTTGTGGCTACTTCATCAATTTAAATATTTGCCATACCACTCTTGGAGGTGCTTATAAAGGTAAGGATATATGTGTTAAGTTCATAGGTGTGAGTTTGTGTAAGTGTACAACGGCGGAACCAGGAAAAAATCACGAGAGGCCAGACAAACTTGATAGGCATCTCATTATATATACTATTAAAAATACACATTTAATTGAATGCAAGCTAAATTTGATGTTATTTATGCATTCACCTTGAATACTTCAATCAGATGCTAATCATGGTTTTCAGTTACGTGTACCAAGTAGCCTCCGTATGTAGTACCAGAAAGCAAAGGCATGTGCAGGGACAGTAATTGAGAGCTCAGGTGCAGAAGTGTTCAGCAGAATTTCCTCAGACAATGAGTGCTCAAGCAGACCAGATGATGCAAAAGTATATCTTCCTGATGATGGCTTCTTCAGTTCCAAAAGTCAAAAGATAATTTTGTTCTGACTATGTTCATGTCACTCAGCGATAAAATTACAGCAAGGAAGAATTACCTTTTTTTAAGAAGAAATAATTTGATTTGTGGGGCAAGATTACATTGGAGTCAGTTCAGTTACATTTGAGCATTGGATGGGTTCAGTTCATCTTCCAATCCTTCAATCTTGCGGTTGCTTGGTAAGCATCCATTCTTCGAATGAACCCTCCACTTACTTTTTGCTTGAGTTTTAGGCAATTACAAAATGCAGAGTGATGTAGGGATCAAGTGCAAGGATTGATGTAATATTTTCCTAATCGCAATGCCTTCTTTTGTCTTGCAGACTAATTAATTATGATGTGAGGAAACGCTAAACCAACTCTAACTGAGGAGGTGAAACCAGAAAAATCATTACCTCAAGTATCATGTAACACCTGGCATCCAAACTCCAAAGTCTACAGGCAGCCTATCTCCCACGTAGGACAGACATAGCACCTCGAGTCACCGTGTCCCTGCCCCGAGGCCCAGGCGGTCGTTCCACTGTCAGAGCTGTTGCAGTGGCAGCGATTACAATTTGTCCATGATCTCTCCATCCATTTTCCCTGTCGGCTGATAAAGGTGGCAAATCTTCAGTCTTAGCCGCCTCTCATTGTCAACGAGGTTGCGTAAGTCCCTGCAGCACCTGCTGGCTGCTGCCGTTCTGCACGTCTGCTAGCAGAGCAACGACCACACCACGAAACATCACGGCAACAATCCACTCAGCCACCATATATACTCCCCCATTGATCTGAGCGCACGTAGATCAGTGCCACATACAGCAAATGGGCAGCGCCGTGGTGCTGTACACATGGATGGTTCGGGGCCACCTCCACCCCATGGTTCAGCTCGCCGGCCGCTTGGCCGGCCACGGCGTCCCCGTCACCGTCGCCATAGCCGACGTCCCGTCGTCCGGCGACTCCCGTAAGACCGTCGAGCGCCTCTCCGCCTCCTACCCGTCCGTCTCCTTCCACCTGCTCCCGCCGGCGACCGCACGCTCCGGCGACGAGGCCGACCCCGACGCCGACCCCTTCATCACGCTCATCGCCGACCTCCGCGCCACCAACCCCGCGCTCCTCGCGTTCGTGCGGTCCCTCCCGTCCGTCAAGGCGCTCGTCATCGACTTCTTCTGCGGGTGCGCGCTCGACGCCGCTGAGGAGCTCCGACTCCCGGCCTACCTGTTCTTCACGTCGGGCGCCTCGCCGCTCGCTGCCTACCTGCACATCCCCGTCATGCGGCCCGACGTCTCGTTCGGGGACATGGGGCGCTCCTTGCTGCACTTCCCAGGCGTCCACCCGGTCCCGGCCTCCGACTTGCCGGAGGTCCTGCTTGGTCCTCGCAACGAGCAGTACGAGGCCACCATTGGTCTCTTTGAGCAGCTGCCCAGAGCGAAGGGCATACTGGCGAACACGTTCGAGTGGTTGGAGCCCCGCGCCGTGAAGGCGATCCAAGAGGGGAGCCCCCGCCCCGGCGAGCCCGTGCCGAGGCTGTTCTGCGTCGGGCCGTTGGTCGGTGAGGAGAGGGGAGGCGAGGGGAAGCACGAGTGCCTGACGTGGCTGGACGCGCAGCCGCCGCGGAGCGTGGTCTTCCTCTGCTTCGGCAGCGCGAGCTCGGTGCCGGCGGAGCAGCTGAGGGAGATCGCGGCGGGGCTCGAGAGGTGCGGGCACGCGTTCCTCTTGGTCGTGCGCGCGCCCGACGCGCCCGACGCCGACTCGACGAAGCGGTTCGAGGGCCGGGGCGAGGCGGCGCTGGAGGCGCTGCTCCCGGAGGGGTTCCTGGACAGGACGCGCGGGCGCGGGCTGGTGGTGCCGGCGTGGGCGCCGCAGGTGGAGGTGCTGCGGCACCGCGCGACGGGCGCGTTCGTGACGCACTGCGGGTGGAACTCGACGCTGGAGGTGGTCACGGCGGGGGTGCCGATGGTGCGCTGGCCGATGTACGCGGAGCAGCGGCTGAACAAGGTGTTCGTCACGGAGGGGATGGAGCTGGGGGTGGTGATGGAGGGCTACGACGAGCAGGGCCGACTCTACTATTTTGAGTGCCCCCGAGCGAACCATTCCGTATGGCCCTTTAGGCTAAATATTTTTTCCATTTTGTAACATGATAAAGGGGATAATAATACTAATGATATATATATATATAATTCTTATAAAACAATATCCGTAACAAACTCAAGAGTGGAAAATAAAACGAGTATAATTACCTCAAATAATAACTAAGCCTTATGATTCCATCAATAATAAGATTCAGTCCTTCAAAAAAAAGCTGCTTCGAGCATTTCTTGATGCAAAATCATTTAGAACCATATCTAGATTAATTTTGTCTAAGATATCTTTCTCAATGCTGCACGTACCCAAGCCATTCAAACTCTGTTGTGATATAGTTGTCCTCAAATAATTTTTTAGTAGCTTCAATTTTGACAAACTTCTTTCGGCTGAGGCTACAGGCACAGGTACAGTCAAGAGGATCCGATATACAATAGAAACATTTGGATAGCAATCTACAGCTGTAACAAATTGAAGAATTTCTAGGGCTGACATAAATTCATATGGCAGAGTTACTTGCAACACTTTTAATTCAGAGAAAAAATCATCGATGAGTTATTATAAGAAAAAACTTCTGCAAAAGTAGTGCAATATTTCCGTAGATTATTATCATCCAAGGACTTCAAATTATCTAAGTTGAATAGAAAACTAAAGACCTTTTCAAATGTCTTCAGCTGCTCAAATCGACTAGTCAATGAAGCAATTGCCGTATCAACGATGACAATAAAATAATTGAATCTAAATGATTCCATAGCTGACAGTTGTATCTCTTCATCATTTGTTTCATCAAATGCTTCTTTCTTGTACTTTGGTGCTTTGTTGGAAATTTTGGCTCTATATCCATATCAGATGCAATGGCTTTTGCAACCTCAATACTAGAGTCGAAACCTTCGGCTCTGTACTTTTGAAAATATGAGATGACCCCTTCAATTTGTTTGAGAGTAGCATCCATGCACACAATCTTTGATTGCAACCTTTTACTCACCATATTTATAGAAAATAAAACATCATGCCAAATAATCATACCAACTATAAATTCAAAATTCTCAAGTGTACCAATCAAAGCTTGAGCATCACTTACTGCTGATGGGTCATCAGTACAAACTTCCTCCACTTGCTGCAATGATGTTCTTATTTGGGGAGTTTGGTACCGGATAGGTTGCACGCTTTTTATTCGATTCTCCCAGCGAGTATTAGATAAAGGTTTAACGGTCAATTTTGGAACATTATCAAGTAAAATCTTCCACCTTTTAGTAGAACGTGCAAATAATGCATATATCCGTTGTATAACACCAAAGAATGAAATAGCTTGTCTGCAAGATTTCGCCATATCACAGATTCAGACTGTGACATGCACAAGGCATGTATAATGCTTTCGGGTTAATTTGAAGCAAACGATTCTGTACACCTTTCGTGTGTCCCTTCATATTGGAACCATTGTTATAACCTTGACCTCTCACATCAGCAATATTCAATCCCAAGTCCTCCAATGTATCTATCAATACCTTAAAAAGACCCAACCCTGATGTGTCATCAACCTTTAAGAACCTCAGGAAAAACTCCTCCACTCTTGGAATGCGACTTGACATATTGACATAGCGAACAATTAGGGTCATCTGTTATTCATGGCTCGCATCTGGGGTACAATCCAAGATAACAGAGAAATACTTAGCATCCTTGACGATCTTCAAGATATACTCCTTTATGGCACCAGCAACAAGAGAAATTAACTCATTTTGAATATTGTGGCCAAGATAATGATGATGAATTTCATTGCTTTTAATGCGCCTAATATGTTCTTGCATCACAGGATTAAACTCAGCAATCATTTCAACCGTGCCCAGAAAATTACCATTATTATCTTGATAAAGCTTCTCATCTAATCCTCGAAAGACCAAATTATGTTTAGCAAGAAACTTCACAGCAGAAACTATTCTTACCAAAACTTGTCTCCAACGCTCCTTTTCTTTTGAGATTTCCCGTTGCATATCATCATCGATTGTTTGATTTTTGCTTAACCTCAATCTAACTTCATTCCATGTATTCATGTTTGTCGAATGCTCAACACTGCTCTCATGTTCTTTGAGTTTCCTGCTGAGACGCTGCCAGTCCCTCACTCCATCAAATGCTAGCAAAGATTTGCTTTTATTTGACTTGAATAATTTGCAGCAAAAACAATAGACTTTGTCCACATGTTTGGAGTAAACCAACCACTTTCTGTCAACAGACTCACCATTAGATAAATTTCTAGAGTAGTAAGCATATGAAAAATGTCCACCAATGGCATCCTTAGGGAGATTCAATTCTCTCACAGGCCCCTTTTCAATTAAGATGACCCTTTTGCTACTGTCAAGATTATCCCATATTGTGGGATCATAAATAGATAAACCAAAACCATCTTGCTCATCACCAGTTGAATTTTCATGATCAAATGAGGGATGCAAATTTTCCTGCCTCATACTATCCTCAATGGCATCAATACTATCCTCAATGGCATCAATTTCTGCAAGTAAATCTTCTTCCATTGGACCATCTTCATTGACCTCATTTTCTGCACTTAAATTATGATCATGTTCCTGCTGCCCATGATCAGATTCTAGTCGAACTTCGTTGACATCAACATTACTTGAATCAACAAATAACTTATGCAAAGAACCCCTTTGCAATTCAGTCAATTGCTCATCGTGCTTTCTCTTTTTTCTTTTCTGATAACCGGATAATTGTTTCTTGGGCAACATCTAAGACCTAATCAAAAAATCAAGTAATGGTCACTACCTCATTAGAATTAAATAAAAATTATATATGAAAGATTGAAAGAATTACCAATCCAATCCTCTGATCTTGCCTCTTTGCCGGCCTGATTGCATGATTGGATTGGAGTCTGGATATAGATAGGTTTGTCGATCAGGCAACAGGCAACAACAGTTACTGGCAGTAGAAACAAAGATGCAGAATTGGAGTATTGGCGACGAGCAACAGCAGTCACGGCCATACCTGCCAGCACGAGCGACGGGCGACGGCGGCGGGGGCGACGGCTCATGGGCAGCAGCGCAGCGCACAGACCGAGACTCCGAGAGAGATCAGAAGGAGGCGTACGTCGGGGGCTCGGGAGGCAGGCGAGAGGCGACACCTTGTGTGTGCCCTCATCTGTTCATCTGATCATCTGACCTGTCCGGCGTCCCCTGCTAGATGGATTTGATGTTGGGCCCCCCTCCTTCCTGGGCCTCCGGCGGTCAGCTCCGCTGCATGGCCTTAGAGCCGGCCCTGACGACGAGGCCGTGGTGAAGGCGGAGGAGGTGGAGGCCAAGGTCAAGCTGGTCATGGAGTCCCGGCAAGGGAAGGAGCTCAGGGAGAGGACGGCGGTGGCGAAGGTTATGGCCGCCGCCGCGCTGGAGATCGGCGGGTCGTCGACGGCGGCGCTCGTTGACTTCATGAACAGCCTGGAGATTTCGGCGCACGATTGAAAGGATCAGACGAGGCCACGGCACAGGAGCAGAGTTCCAGTCCGACACGAACGCTGCGTTTCTCTTTCTCGTGTCCCCCGTGCAGTCGGAATGTGCATTTTCTGGCTACAGTGTTGCAGCTTTCTTATTCATGTTTCGTGACACAAGATCGTTCGGATGCTGAGCAGGAGAAGGATGGCAAAGTCCAAGTTCCCGTTCACCTGAATTTTGATTTTTGAGATCCGTGGCTCTTATTCATGTTTTTTATTGTATCTGAATTTTGACTCGACTCGCCGTCCATGCCCATTTGGCAAGCAGTAACTTTCACCTTTTCCACTGGCTTGCGAGCTCCAGCAGCGCTGTTCTCGACTCCCCGCCGTCGCTCAGCGCCGCCTTCGCCTGCCGCATGGCCGCCCGTGTCCGCTCCCGGAGCTCCCTGCCGCCGTCCGACTCCATCAGCCACCTCACCTTGGCAGCCACCTCCTCGTCCCTGACCGCCTCCTTGTCGTACCCTTCCAGAGCCACGGCCAGGTGCAGCTCCTCGACCAGGAACACCTTGTTCATCCGCTGCTCGGCGTACATGGGCCACGCCAGCATCGGCACGCCGCCCACGATCGCCTCCAGCACCGAGTTCCACCCGCAGTGCGTCACGAACCCGCCAACCGCGGCGTGGGCCAGCACCTCCCGCTGCGGCGCCCACGACGGCACCACCAGCCCCTTGCCCTTGGTGCGGGCCAGGAAGCCGTCGGGGAGGAGCGCGTCCAGGTCGGGATCCGCCGGCTTCCCCGCGCCGTCCTCGCCGGGCGGGCGGCGCACGACCCACAGGAACCGCTGCCCGCTCGTCTCCAGCCCGCGCGCCACGTGCCTCGTCTGCTCCGCGCTGAACCGGCCCATGGTGCCGAAGCAGAGGAACACGACGCTGGCGTCCGGTTGGGTGTCGAGCCACGCCAGGCACTCGTGCCGGTTCGCGCCGGCCCTGTCCAGCTTCGTCAGTGGGCCGACGCAGTGCAGCGGTGGCGTCCGACGCCCCGGCGGCGCGCAGAGGCCGTTCACGATGGCGTCGGTGGCGCGCGGTTCCAGCGCGCGGAAGCTGTTCACGATAAGGCCGTGGGATTCGCACATCTGTTCGGACAGGGTGAGGAAGAGTCTGTTGGTGAGGCTGTCGCGGTCGAGGTATGCCGCGGGGAGGTCTTCCACGGGTATCTCGGGGATGCCCGGAAAGTGCAGACGCTCGCCACCGAGGTCTCGGAGGCTCACAGTTGTCCGCTCATGGATCACGGGATGGTACAGCAACTCCGCCAGGCTGCAGATGGACGAGGTGAAGAAGAAGTAGGTCGGGATGCCGAGCTCGGCGCCGACGTGCACGGCGCTGCCGCAGAAGAAGTTGAGGACGAGGGCGGCCGGGGGCGGGGAGGCGGCGCGGAGGAACTCGCGGAGGTCGGGGTTGGAGGCGCGGGCGAGCTCGAAGACCAGCGCCACGTGGTCGTGGGCGGGCAGGTCGCGCGGGCGCGTCACGGGCGGGAGGCGGCGGAAGGAGAGCGCGGGGTGCGCGGCGGCGGCGCCGTCGGCGAATGAATCGGCGGCCTCGTCGTCGGTCCGCCCGCCGAGCGCGACGGTGACCTCGAGGCCGCGCGCCGCGAGCAGCTCGCCGAGTTCCGCCATGGAGACCAGGTGGCTGTTGACCATCGGCGCCGGGGCGTAGATCACCACGTGCTTCTTTGCCTCCTCGCCGTGGCTCGCCATTTCTGCCCGGTGGCCGCGCGCTGCTGCCCGGGGGCTTGCTTGAGCGAGAAGATGGCGCGAATGCTGTTGTGACTTGTTGTATTGTACGGCGCCGTGACCTTTGCTTCCGTTTATACCTGTACGGGCTTCATTTTGGACCACGAGTCCTACCTACCCCATCGTCTTGCACGGCAAATCAATGAAGAAAACCTTCGCCATGTTCACCGTCAGTACGTCAATCAATCAAGCCCCGACAAGGGGGTTAACACGTTTAATGATCTCTTCAGGACCACCCATTGGGCCATGATCCGTACACGCACGCATGTTCAGGTGTCATAGCTTGAAGAAGGCAAAACAAGCACAACTGCCTCATGCTACGCATACTCGGAGAGCGGTACTGAACGAATGAAGTTGCTGTCATTCTGTCAGCTGTCAAGTGTCTCGAGGGGAATAGGGCTGATGCTACGCGTCGCCCTATGCAACCAGGTGAAGACCCATAACACACACGAGTCAAAAAAAATCATTACGGAAGAATTTTTTTGCGCGGGCAAAACAAATCTCACTTGAGCATTGCTAATCACCGCTAGAGCGGAACAAAATTGACGGCTGTTACAACTATTTATTCTAGCAGAAGTAAAATGCGGTAGGCCGGGGGAAGGCCGGCGCTGAGAATGGCATGTCCGGCGCCGATCGGCGGAGGGCCGGGGGAAGTGAAGGAGCGCCTCGTGGGGTGGGGCGGAGTACAAGTACGGTAGGCAGAGGAAGGAAGCCAAGGCGCTGGCGGGTGTAGTAGAAGTACGCGGGGGCGTGCGGAGCTCAACGAGCGGAGGAGCGCGCGAGGCGATGGCTCGCACAGCCGGAGCGCGTCGACCATGCTTTGGAGAGGGGCGGGGCGGGCGGCGGCGGATGTGGGCGCGGTGGGTAAAGACGTCAACAGGTACGAAATATCCGTATATCTATGAACGGAGGTTCTATGTACGGTGTCTAGAATATTGGCGTTAGTAAAAAGCTATGTTATACATAGTTTTAGTATAATACGTAGCTTATCTATAGAAAAAATTGCATGTGTGGTAAATAGGATAGTAGAACATGATATTTATATCTAATTTAACAATGCTTGATTCTAATGATTAGAAGTTCTAATTATTAAAAAAGAGACCAAAATGATTCATGATTAATCTAAATTAGTAACCTAAGCTTGTTTATCTGGATCATTAGGGGGCTATGGCCCCTGCCGCCCCCTGCCTCCGCCACTGTTTATGGATAATAAACTCGGTAGGCATGGATACGGGTCTAATTTTGTGTCCGTGGATACGGACGCGGGTATAGCACTAAACCTAACATATATCTACTAGCGGGTATATAAAATTGATATCTGAACCCGCCAAATCCGCTAACATGTGCACCCAAATATCCGTATATATAAAAAATCTTTAGGATTTTCTCCTCATTTCTCCAACCAGCCCCCAAATCCCACTCCCAGCCGCCGCCGCCCAGCCTCCCACCCGACTGCCCCCTTCCTCCCCCGATTTCGCCCCTTCTGTGGCATCGCTCCCGTCCTCCTCCCTGAGCGCCGCCCCTCCTCCTCGGCTTCTCCCTATGCACCGACTGGTCGGTACGCCCAGGGTCCAGGGCCTCGCCCTCGCACGCGCCCACGGCGACGTCGGTGCCCACTGCAGCTCGCGCGCCGCTCCCGCTCCCGCCCGGCCCCTTCCTCCGGTCCTATTGCGCCCTGCCTCTCTACAGTCCTCCACCGGCCATCCACTCCCTCTCCCTCCAGATCTCGCTGCGCCCACGCTCGCGCCCTAGCCGCCTGGCACCCCGGGCACCTGGCGTGTGGGTAAACAGGCGTGCCCGCGGGCATGGGGTATCCACGGATAGCGGGTACGGGCACGATTTTCTACCCGTAGCGGGTAGCAGGCGTGGATGCGAATTTGATTTTTCTCGCGGATACGTGTATACGAAGCGTATATCCACGTGAATTTTACATGTCGCCATCTTTAATGATGGGGACGGCGGGGCGAAGCCTCGGTCGGCCGAGGAAGGGCCCGGCAAGGCGGAGATCTCACCACAGGGATCAGGCGGCCCAACTGCAGGGGTGCAAAACGATGCGGCTGCCGGTTTCCATCCGGATCTCGATCGCGTTCTTGACACGGGGTCGTTGTTCTCTCTGTGATGGAGTCGTTGCGTTCTGGCAGGCCGCAGCCCGGGACCTCGGACTCGTGGGATTTCATGCCTTCCGTTTCTTTGCACACGCATCCACATGGCAAATCTGCTGCAGAGAGGAGACATGCCTATGATTCGCGAAATAATGTACTTAGCTGATCACGATATACCAGGTCAAGTGCGCAAGGTCGTCAAATTCGATCGCTCACTTAAACTGATTAAAGGCCTCGCGACAGCAGTTCTGTTGACGAAAGCCTCATGCCTTCCACGACCAAATCGTCCCGGTCTACCTTCATGAAGCATGCCAATTTGCAGCCCTTTCTATCGCAGTATCGCGAGAGAGGGAAAAAAAATACCTGGTGCTTTTTTCGAAAAAGGATTACCCCTGCTTATAAGAAAGCATATAATTCGATACAAGCCCCAAAAGGGACTCAAGCACGACACACGCTGGGGTTACCAGCAAACATTGTCGACCAGAACAGAACTACCAGGGAAAAACCCCACTACTGTGCGCAACAAACACAGAGACAGATAAAAGGAAAAAGACTGATTTCTAAAGCAGTTCTTCCATGCTGTCACCCTCTCTCGGCCTCCCATCAAACTCCTCCAGCCAGAACTTGAGCTTCTGAGTCTTCTCATCCAGTAGCGATTGCTCAGCAGGCTTCAGCAGGATACGCCACTTCTGTAGAGCAGAGAATCATTTAAACAAAATGGCATTAGAAGACCCAGGAAACACCCCCTCCATGGGAGGCCTAGAAACAAGTAAACGCAAACAAGCAGCGAGTTTTTTTTTTGTTTTACAAGCAGCGAGGTTGACTACTTGACTCTCGTGTTCTATCATATCTCGAGAGGGAAAAAAACACGCAGGTGGCAACGGCAAATGCCCGGGAGTCAATTTGTGTCAGCGGAAACCTGCACGGCCCATTTATTGGTGGTGCAGTCCACACACATAGTTCAAGCGACGGCGAACTGGCGGAAGTCAAGCCGACGTGTTTGTCCGGCTCCGTCGCGAAGAACACGTACGCGATGCACGGCGGCCCGCCACAGCGAGAACTTTTGTGCCTTCCGTGCGAGAATCCACCGTATAAGAGCTTCGCGACCCAGCATCGCTTGATCGCCAGCGCCTCCTCTGCTCTCCCCTCCCAGTCCCTACCCCATGGCGACCGCGACCGCCACCGCAGGGCCGTACAACAACGCCGCCACCGAGGCGGGGAAAGAGGAGCCGCCGACGAGGCCGCTCGCCACCGCGTCCCCGACCGTCCACCCTGCCGCGGCCGATGGCGCCGCCGGGGACGAGGAGGTCGCGACCTCCTCCAAGCGCTGGCGCTCGGCGCAGTACCTCCGGAAGCGCCGGTGCGCGCTCTGGTGCTGCGGCTGCTGCGGCGCCGCCGTGGTCCTCCTGGGCATCGCCGCCCTCGTGCTCGCGCTCACCGTGTTCAAGGTCCGGGACCCCGTCCTCACCATGAACGGCGTCACGCTGGAGGGCGTGGACGGCGACCTGGGCACCGCGGCGGGGCACCCGGTGTCCGTGAACGCCACGCTCAGCGCCGACGTCTCCATCGAGAACCCCAACGCGGCCTCCTTCCGGTTCGGCCGCAGCGAGACGGACTTCTACTACGCCGGGGAGACGGTGGGCGTGGCGTACGCGCCGGCGGGCGAGGTCGGCGCCGGCCGCACCGTGCGCATGAACGTCACGCTCGACGTGCTCGCCGACCGCATCTCGCCCAACGTCAACGCCACCGACCTCATCTTCGGCCAGGACTACAACCTCACGAGCTACACGGAGATCGCCGGCAGGGTCAGCGTGCTGGGCATCTACAAGAGGGACCTCGACATCAAGATGAACTGCTCCATCACGCTGGAGGTGGGGGCCTTCACCACCGTGCAGAGCAAATCCACCACCTGCGTTGCAAACGTCAGCTGATCATTTCAGTTAGAAGGTCGTTAGCCACCTCCATGGATTCATATATTTTTGTTGCTACTAGCTGTCTAGCTCTGTGCTTCTTTTGCCTTTCTCCCCTCTCCTTCTGTATACAAGTAACAAGTACATTTTTTTGGTTACAGAAGAGTGACTATCATAAGCGTCTGTCTTGATGCTCAACGGCTTGTGTATTTATGTGCTTTTCTGAATTCTGATGAGAGGATACCTACAAGTTCAGGCCGTATTCAATCAGCTTCGATTCAGAGTAGTTTCTGTCTGCTGCGTGTCTGTGACACTGACACAGTGGCATGACGAGAGCAAACCAACTAATCCGTGTCCTTGATATCGACTGTGGTACTTAGTACATGGTAGGCTACCCACCGTGTTTTGTCAGAGTTCCTTTTTCTAACGTCGCATTTTTTTCCATGGGTTTATTGATCCCTCACAGAAACAATTACCTTGCTAACCATTTCTTCATTCAGAAAGGACAGATGTAAAAAACAGTGGTGCCATAACAACCAGTCCTAGGAGCATCCTCAAATCAACCAACTCTGAATGTCTGAATGTGACGTCACCGGATCAGTCTAGTCACCTCCGTTGCTTGCCGCCACCGGTGCCAACTGCCAACACCATCTCGCTGCACACCCTCTACCACGGACTGACGGACCATGGCCGTGTTTGTTTCCATTCTAGATTGATTCTCAGGGAAAATAATCAACAACACTTGCTAAATGCTGCGATTTCGCGCCGATTCTACTGGAAGCGATTCTCCAAGCAGCAGGCGAAACAACGGACGCAAGGAATGGGTCCTCCCACCGCTTGTGGGAAAATCCCGCCGATTCCGTGGAGTTCGTTACGAAAAAGTTCTTAAACTTCATCAAAATTACAACAGAAACGCCATCGAATAAAAAGACGGTCTAGGGTTTCAGCCCCCGCCTCTCCCCTGCCCACCGCCCTCTCCTCTCCTCTCCCTTGCCCACCGCCCGCCGCACCGCCCTCCTCCCTACGCCGGCCCGAGCCGTCGGCTGCGCGCTGCGCCAGCCGGATCTCGGCCGCGCCACCACCGGCTGGAGCTCGGCTATGCGGCTCCCAGCCGCGCCGCCGCCGCCGCCCCGAGCTCGGCTGCGTGGCTCCCAGCCACTGCGCGACGCCCGGAGCTCGGCTGGGCGTGGCCCGGCAGTGCCGCTACCCCGAGGAGCTTGGTAGCGCGTCTCCCGTCCGCGCCGCTACCCTAATCTTGCCCGCACGCGCCGCTCGGGCTCGCCGCTGCCGGACCTCGGCCCGCCGCCTCCGAAACTCGGTCGCATGCCCCGATCTGCTTCGCCCCAATCTCCGCCGGCCCGATCTGCTCCAACATAATTTTCTCGTGAATTCTGTGTGCTATTGGATTATTGCATTCTAATTATTCTGCCACAAGCAGTTAATTTACACATGTAGTTGCTTTCATTGTTTTGGAGAGAAAAATAGAGTTTTAATAGGCTAGCAATGACAAATTATGTCTTGATTCAAATTTAGCGACTCTTGTAATATAAAAAATTAGTGTGATTATTGGATTACTGCATTCTATGCTTATTCTGCCACCAAATAAGGTATTGTTTGTGTCAGGGGTATATGTGTCATTACACACACAGTGCAAACAATTAATTACCAGAAAATTAGGTTGCCAAACTCGCAGCTTCTTATGCCAGCAGATTATGTAGGCAGCGGATTCTCAGGATAACAGGATTTTTAGAGATCGCTTCTCAGAAAAGCTATAACAAAGAGGGCCCATGACCCACTCCCAAGCGCCCGTCCACTGTCGCCCTGGTGGCCGCGTACCACGCACGCACCGTCTTTCTTGGCTATCTGTCGCCTGCCGCTCCTGCTAAACTGACCTCAATTTCGTGTAGCTTCTATGATTCGAGGGAGAGGACAACCCTTCCGCACTCGACCTCTCAACCCTAAACTCTAAATCAAATGCAACCGCTGATGGGAGCTCTAGCTCAGCGGTGTGAAGCAATAGAGAGAAACTGAATCGTCGCCGTCCACATGTGCCTGCCGCCAATTTTAAAGCTAACCGTTGTTACACATAAGGGCAACCACAATATAGGCAAAAGGTTAACATTGAGCGACACATTTTACAATTTGTGGAACTGAAACCACAAGTTCTGACACCTTTGAAACGAGCTGCAAACTGAGATCTTCTCAAGGAAGCTCCATGGGGTAATCCCACAGGATTTCTATGTCGCTGGAGCTTGATCGTTCTGGTCTGTTTCTATTTACTGCCGGCTCTACATCCCGAGCTTTGTTTCAGTTAAGTTCACAGGTGGTGTAGCGCCGTGGCTATACACCGCTCGCGCGACAAACGCGTAGCCATCACCTGAAGCGAGTTGAATCCGGCCCAATTCAATTTCCGCAGCCCACGACAGCATTCATCTTCCTCATCCCCTCACCTTCCTCCGTTCGCCGCTGTATTAGGGTTAGGGTTCGGAAGTTCAGATTGCTGGGGCCGGGTTGTCTTCGGCGTGCCTGGTCATAAAGGGATGTCGGCGGCGGCATGGTAGCGGGCGGCGGTGACAGATTGTGGACGGGGCGGCGGACGCCGCGGGCAGCGGGCCATGGAGGATATCCGGTGGCCTGCGGAGGCAACAGGGGAGTCACGGCGAGCTCCCTCGGCGCTCAACGGAGGTAGGTTTGGGCGGCGGGGGTTGGTGGCGGCGCGTTCGACGGCAGGAGCCATCGGATGGCAATGGTGGAGGGCGGTGTGGGCGTGAGCAACCCCGACGGCGGCGCTCGAGCTCCAACTCCAATGGCGGCGGTCGGCGAATCCGGCGGCTCCTGCCACTGGAGACGACGGTGGAGGGCGGGGCTGGGGCGAGCCGGGCGACGAACGGCGCAAGGAGGAAGAAGATGGTTCTGGGCTGTTTGTGGGCTGCTTCAAGTGATGGGTGCTGATTTCATCACCACAAGTGATGTATAATTACGCTCGGTGGTGTAGTGCCGTTCAAAATGTGTTGGGATAATTGGACCAATGGTTATCTAATTTTTTTTATGAGAAACCGTGAGTCTTTTCACGGCCCTTTACAGGCTCAAAATACTTAAAAGACGTCTTTTTTACCATCTCCCATCACTTTTCTTTTCTTTTTATCCATAACTAGCTGACTAACTCTTAAGGCTCAGTATTAACAGGACACAAAGAATTTGATGTGTTTGGGTGTCAAAATTTTTCTTTCGAGCTGTCATTGTTCATCTGCAAGAAACAGAAATAGCTGGGGCAGGACATGAAAGTCAGAGTCAGCTTCGGCATTTTCTTTTTTTTTTTTGAAAAGTTCAGCTTTGGCATTCAGGAAGCCCAATTGCTGGTATCAAGTTTGCATTCTCTTTAATGGAACTTTTCCCAAATCTTTACTTACTAGAGCTAGATATAATCACAGGTCGAACAATGATAAGAATGGCATGTTATCTAATGTAGCTTAGAGAGCCAAAGATTTTTTGTTCAATCCAAATCCAGCATAGCTCTACTGAAACTGTAATTGATCTCTGATTTTTTATACTGAGTATTAATTTACAAAATTGGAAAAACTTACATGGATTAAGACTTCAAATATGTTTCAAGTACACCAATCTCGGTGTTCTAATTTCAGATAAGAAGGTTACAGTTTACAGAATGTTCAACAGACTGTTATTGGACATACCACTAATATCTCTCATTGCCCATGTTACCTGGTAAAAGTAATTCCCTTTGTACCGCCGATTCCAGTTACTGCTGAACATTGCAGAGGAGATGAGAAATGCTAGGATAAATTCCTATATTTTTTCTGTTCACATGCTGCTCAAAAGATTCAAGCTGGTTTGCAAGCACCTGAAAAATGCTGAAAAGCTCCTGCTGATAAAGGCAAATGAAAGAGTGAGCATATAGCTCCTGCTGATAAAGGCAAATGAACCTCAGCCTCATCGAAACCTGCTGACAAAACCAAGCCATGAAGTTTGTAACTTTGTATGTGTAATTGTGTATTCTCAGCCTTCATAAGCTAATACATTCAGTTTCAGTACATCATTAGCCCTCTTGCAAGTTGTACCTCCGGATATCTCCAGCGCATCCTTCACGCGATTGCAAAATGCGAGGAGATGGAAGCTTCAAGCTTGCAACAAAGCACTGTCTCCTAAACCAACAACGAGCTGGAGCTGGAGGACGCGAGCACGGGCGGCACCGACGAGGCGAGGGTGCCAGAGCAAGCGCAAGTCGGAAACACGGCCATCCGCTCGTAGCAGGATCCTTCGCCGTCTCCGGCCACATCGCTCCCGTCGCGCCGCCACGACGGCAACTGTGGAGGATCTGGGAATGCGAGCGGTGCGGCGCGGGGTACCTGGCTCCTTATGAGCGGTGAGTATGATAGATCTCCGCGATGCGGGGCTAGGGAAGGTCCGCAGCGGTAGCACGGGCTCGTCGGCGGCTCCGGCGCCGCGCCGCCGCCCTGAAGTATCGGGGAACCAACCCCGATCGAAACAGGGGTCCTTTTGTAAAGTTTCGATCGGACATTTTCTTAAAGCCCCCTGGTTTGGATCGCGACTAGTAATCGCGATCCAATTCAGGGGGTTACTTGTAAATTTGTTCTTGTATTCTTTTTATAAAACCCCCTGATTTGGATCGCGATTATTAATCGCGAACCGGATTAGAGGTCCATATGTAAAATGATAGATCAGATATTTTCAATAAACACCTTCTGACTGCTCCACCTCCGGCCTGCCCAACGACGGGCGCCGCCGCCGCCGCCGTCCTTCCCCATGTTTCCGTTCCAGCGGAAGCGCAAAGGCATATCCCTCCCTCAGCATCTTCCGTCTTCCCACTCACGAGGTTTCCACGCCGCTGCTCCCGCAACAAGCCGCGCGTCCGAGCCGAGCGAGATGCCGTGCGCTTGAGCGGAAACTCCCCTGGACCAGGCTGCGATGCTGGTCGTTAACTCCGCCATGAGAGGCGCGGGAGAGCTTTCCCCATGAAATGCCTTCTGTTTGTCTCTCCGGACGGCGACGGGCCGTAGATTGCATCCATTTCCGCGCCAAGGCTTTTGAGGCCCAAAGTTGATCATGCACCTTCTTCTCTCCGGAGCCAGGTGTGCTGTCGGTTGCGGCGGCGTGCGACGTACAGACTCGGCAATCGCCGTCGTTGTGGAAGCCGCTGCGCGAATTCGAGGTGAAACCGACTGTGGCTAAGCCTTTGTATTAGTACAGCAACTTGAGAATGTCACGCCACGCTACCAGAAAGACCACCATCTTGGCTGTGCTTGGTAAACGACCATTTCTGTATCGAATAACCTGTGAAGATTCTTTAGCAAGAGGGCGTCATTCTGAACTGAATTCCTGCAAGCCAGGCTTGTTCGGCGTCGCCAGAGCATCGTCTAAACAGTCCTCGCAAAGAAACGAAAGGCCTCGTCCGCAGCGAGTAAAACAATCTCCCTTCCGCAAAAGAAATCGGCACGCATCCGTCGTCTTCCCCCCATTTGGTTCGTCCTCTCCAAATCCGTCCAGATCGTGCAGCTGGAGATCTGTTCCATATGCTACAAGAGTACAAGCATCATGGATGCAGCCATTGCAGCGTACAGCCGGTCACCCACACTAGAAAACAGCCCTGACCTGCTTGCCCCGCTGGGCGACGGCCGTTCCAGCCCCGGTTCAATGTCGTGCCCTGCCCTGCCCTCCTCCAGTGTCCGCCCATGTGCGCGTGCCCGTGCACGCCCAGTCGCTAGCACCGTCCTCCCTGCTGCTCCTGCTCACCTGCTCTCATTGTGCATGATGGAGACGCGTATTCCGGAGGTAGCCAGTTCGTCATGTATGTCGTACACCGTACGCCTGTACGCTCGGTCGCCTGCATCCTCATACTGCTCGCCATTTCTCCGGCGTGATAATGCCAGCTTCCTGCTCTCCATCATCCACTATTCCACCTTTTGCTCTTCGCTCCAATGACTGCGACTGCGAGGGTCTTCAGCCAAGTCGTGCCAGCCACGGCGAGAGCAGCTCCTTGCTGTACAAGTGGCTGTTCACTCAGCAGGTCATTAGCAAATACTACTTCAGCATGGACTTACCATTATTTCCTCAATTTCTGGTCTGCTCCTGCAACCCTGCTTATCCAGTTATTATGGTAGCACACCATTTATTTTGACATTTAATGTTAAGAGATCAATTTGATTTTCAGTACAAGCACAGGAATCGCTGAATCATTAGACTCTAAAACGTACTGAAAACAATATTTTTCCTAGCTCCAACAGGAATTGTAATATATACTGTTTCTACGTTATAAACATGTCTTTGAACATTTGTAAGAAACGTTTTGCGCTCACAATGGGATCAAAAGGGTATGCAAAACTCACGGATGAACGTAAACAATCTTACTGGTCAAGTTCAACCATGAGTGCAAGTTGAAGCATGTAGGTAAAAGAAAAGAAACAGTACATGGATTGAAAATTCAGGACTTTAGTCAGAACAGATATGCAAATACGAAAGCGTGTCGAAGCTGCTAGTCTTGTTGCAAAAGTAAAACAGAAGCAGACAATCAGTCAACAAGTGCATTAACCATACACCCACAAGAATTAGAAGCTAAGACAAGTGCATCAGAGAATTCATTTCCAAATTATCATAAAAGTTGAATTCAAAACTTCCCAGGCATCAATATCAACAGGTACCATCTTCAACAGAATTCCAATTTCTTGCTGTCAAGCTTCTAAGGCCTTACAAGCATTGTGGAACAGGAGTAACTAAAGACAAATTCATTATGAGGGCATAAGACAAAAGGGAGCAAGCGCCGCCTCGTTAAAAACTTTAGCAGGTGGGTAGACTAGGGAAATGTATTAAACTTTCTGATAGTGCAAGTAATAAGTAATGCTTTGCTTGCCCTTGCGGTTCTAGTTTCTAGGCCCTTACATTAACACATCAGCCTTTTGAAATTCCTAAGTACCACTCTTATGTGGACCCAGTTAGAGTACTACCCCAAGCCCACAAGCAACTTCAAATGGTACCACGATACACTGACTTGCCAACAGACGTACAACATGCGACAGGGAAATTGTGCGGGGCAATTGAATGTGTACCCAAAAAGATTATTTTCAGTCATTATAATGTGTACCCAAAAAGATTATTTTCAGTCATTATGGCACGAGAAGAAAAATCAAACACAGTTCGAGTACTCCGATAGGTAAATATCTACAACAATATGAGTTTGGTTTTGATATGTATGATGTGCTTTAAGAAGCATCACCATGTATGTCATGCCAACAAAATGAGTGGAATTCTCAAACATGAGCAAAACAGTAGGTTGGATCCAATTTTCTGCATCACTATATTAACCTTGAATTCGCCGCCTCCAAGGTCCAGTATCATGTATATTTAGCAACATGTACAGAGATCAATTTCTAATTGTGATGATTATTACCCAGAGGTGCACAGAGCCACAGAGTAACCCTGACATTAGAGCTAAAATTACAACCGTAAAATTAGCTTACCTTAAAGTAAATCAGTCAACCTAAACAAATACTCAGCATGGCCCCATGCCAACGAAGATAAAAGACAAATTAACATTCGTTTAGCGCATGGGAATTAATGGTCCTGCTCACCAACCAACCATGCGGAGCTAAAAGTCTCCTGGGCCCAGGAAATTCCTATACTGATAAAGGTTCATATAAGATCTGTCGCTTAGCTTGGATACTTGACATACAAAAATCCAATACGAAATGCAAGTGTGATGGGATCAGGTAAATGCAAAGGTTCTTCCAAGTCCCCAATGCAGCAAGGGATGAAAAATAAAAAAGTAATAGTTATGCGTTCCATTCGGTGACATAAGTAGCCATCATACACCAATTCTCTACATTCCATCTGGCCATAGTTTCAGTAGTAAGTATAAGTAACACAAAGTATAAATTACCAGAAGGTTACTCACAGAAACCAGCAATCTGTATTGTTATTTACACTATCCCCTGCTCCAATCATCTACTTCTACATTACAAAATCTAATCAAGATAATTGTGACTTCCAAATTAAACAATTCTCTAGATATCCTAAAACAACCCCACAGTAAAGCAACCCACAACTTCACATCCTCGAACGTAAAGAAATGAAAAAAAAATAAGAGTAATGCAGTGACAAGCACCGTGTTGCACCGGTGTGGCAACGTCCATCACCTGCGCCTCCGGTCGGCGGCGTAGTGCGAGAGAGGGACGAGCTCCGAGAGCGGCGTCGCGAGCGGCGTGGCGGTGGGCGTCGGAATGGGCGAGGACCTGCAGACGGGGCACGAGCCGCTCCGCCGCAGCCAGGCGTCGAGGCACGCGACGTGGAACCCGTGCCTGCACTCGGGCATCACGCGCAGCATCTCGCCGTCCCTGTACTCGCTGAGGCAGATGGAGCACATGGCGTCGGGCTCGGCGGCCCTGCTGGAGAACGGGACCTTGGGGTAGGACGCGATGGCGGCCCGGTCGAGCCCGACGGGGGAGCAGGACGCGGCGGCGGCGGAGGAGTAGGCGGCGTCGGGGGACTCGGAGCCCTCCGCGACGAAGAGCACGCGCGGGACGGTGATGGAGAGGTGGCCGGAGCTGGACGCCGTGGTGGCGGCCTCCCCGGCCCAGTAGTCGCCGCCGCCGCGGCGAAAGCACAGGTAGGAGGCGAGCAGGAGCGAGGCGAACAGGACGAGGAAGCCGAGCGCGATGGCGATGGAGTAGCCGAGGCCAAGGCTGGACAGCGAGGAAAGGAGGGACATTGCGGTTGTGCCGGCGGCGGCGAGTCCCTCGTGGCGATGGAGCGGCGGAATGGCATTGGCGTAGCGTGCGCACGGCACGGTGGTGGTGGTGGATGCCCGGGTGGAATCGCTGCCGCGTGGGGTGGGGGCGTAGGGGAGTAAATGTGGGAAGGTGGCGTGGTGAAGTGGCGAGATTTTTCCCCTCCTCTCTTCCTTCGCCTGCCTTGTCGCGGGGTTCAGATCTGGCGGGGGTGGGTGCGCGGCTCGAGCGGCTGCATTTATTGCCGGGGAAGAGGGACGGCGGGGAGTAATGGCGGGGATGGGGATGCTCTGCTCGTGCTCCGCGGCTGCTCAAGCTCGGCTGCGCTGGGAACGATTTGGCACTTGTGCGGTGCCAGGGAAGCTTCTGTTGGGATCACCCGTTTGACCTTTTGGGCAGCTGAGCTGAGTGGCGAACGGTGTCAATTTTGGGAGGATGTCCTGCCGTGGTGTCGTCCATCGACTGACGGTGCTGCATGACCTTTTGTTGGCTGAGGTTTTTCGTGGTTATCTAAAACGCGGGAAAATTCCGTTTCAAGCTTGAAGAGCGAAGAGTAAGTACTCCCGTCCTGGCACCGGACGGCATGATTGCTGTTGGTTTGGACCCTTGGAAAAACGAAGATTTGAAAGCCACGGCAAAGTTTTCTCCCGTGCGAGTTGCTATCGCGTCAGTACAGCGCAAAACCGCGATGGTTCACCCCATGGCATGCTTAGGTATTGAAGACATCAAGCTTCCCAGGGAGGAAAAAAAAGGAACGGACGCTGTGTAAATAAAAAAACAAAAATATCGCCGTTGCCGGGGATCGAACCCGGGTCACCCGCGTGACAGGCGGGAATACTCACCACTATACTACAACGACTTCGATGCAAGTTTGTATCATCGATTGATAATGTAGAGTTTAGCGGACATCAACATCGCCACCCCCGAATCGCCCGTTGGGCATCCGCACATCCCAGCAGCATATTCCCAGCTTCCGCCTTCCGCTGATCCCTTTACAGGTGGATCGTCATCCTGCTCCGCCGTCATCGCTTGCGCTGCTCTTATCGACCCGGACAGGTAATCCTCCCCGCTCCAGGCCTCCAGCTGCGCATCTGCGCTCCGCCCCATGGGCCATGGCGACTGGCGTTTCCGCCACCGCGGTGTCATCACGAACGAAGCTTGAGTAGGCAAATCTTCACCGCTGCCCGTGAGGCCGCGACTGTGACTCTGTGAGTAGTATCTCGTTGTTCTCAGTTCTCACTAGGTCCAACTCGTTCTTTTCTTGGGTTTTGGTGATGCCACGTTTTGCTTCGCCGAATTGGGTTAGTGGTGCTTTAGTTTGAGATTCTCATTTGCTGATGCTAGCCAAGCTACGGTTCATAGTTTCAGAGTTCGAGCGCTAGACCGTTCAGACTTCAGTTCAACAACCTTAGACCTTAAGACTGCCTTCATACCATGTCGTGAAGCAGCAGTTTTGGGGATTTTTTTTTTAGGGAAAGCAGTTTTGGTTGTGCTCGATGGATCGCAAAACATGGGGTTAGCAAGTTAATTTGAGCTGATCAAGCATCGGGATATACTTGACAGCCTGAAACCTGAACTTTTCAGGTATCCCAGGAGGGCAGGACTTCTTTTTTGTTAGGAGAGAAGCTTTCTTGGGCTCTTCTTAGCCAAACATTTTGTCCGCTGGGCTTCGGCCCACTTGGGAAATTGGGCTTCAAGGATACCACGAGCTAGTTTAGGACTAGGTCCACATATTGCAACAAGCAAGTATCTAGTCAAGGACAGATAACTTCCAGTGTTATTAATTCTAAGCACAGCTGCAAAAAGTCCAGTGCTATCAATTCTAAGCACAGCTGCAAAAAGTGGCAATGTGATTTTTTCCGACTTCAAAGTGTCCCCGTCAGGTTCTGAATTTTAAGAACACAAGGTCCACGGTTGTGGATGGAATTCTAAAATAAATATAATTTACATGGTTCAAATGGAGTTTTTCCTGTTTCCAGATTCCAACAGCTCCTCTCCCAGCGATTTGTGCCATGGATTAGAGTACTAAATTTGCTTAAAATATGTGCTATCTCATAACGAATTGTAGTCTTAATTGTGGCACGAAAAGGGTATAACCTTTATATTGGCGAGGTGGTGTTTGGATATGCGGTTGAAACTGAGTTATGGAGGCATGATATGGGGACGGGTTCCAAATTTATTTGCCATTCTAATGTATGGTACATGATTTGGGTTGTCATTTTAATCTGGTAACATGGTTTGAGGAGAATAATGTCTAGTTGTCTGCTATCACCGCAACCTACGCGCCCTATCACAAAACTTGATGCTCTATAGAACCAAAGCCATATCTACAAATCCCCACTCTTGCTTCACAGGACATATCTGATGAAGACACCTTACTGTATAATTCCATTTCCACTTGAGGGTAATAAAGTTGATTCTAGTTGTAGCACGTACTCTTCATAAAACGTGTAAAAGGTATACACAAGTACACAACGTTTGTGCTCATATTTACACCTTACTGTATATATCAACATTTGCTACACATGATACAAACAAAACGTCTACAGGCTGGCAAATTTTGACACCAGAGAGATCAATCGATGTCATGCATCATATTGTTAACTTTTATTTTATGCATAAGTCAATCTGATTACCATTGTCGTTAATATTTAAATTCACGAGACCCTTTGCACTTCAGCATGTATTCACTATATATTTTTTCCCTAGTTAAATTTCTCTGACTTTCCAAATTTATTTAAAACTACACTAACATAGCAAATAAATATATTATCAAGATATACTTCATGGCGAAATTAGATCATTTTGGCCTTAAAACCTCTTACATATTGGAGGGTGTGGAAAAGACCATCACCATGGAAGAATTGGACTTGCACATAATTATGACATATTTGCCTTTTATTTTGGAATTTATACATCTTTTTCTAGGTTTCTTAAAAATGCGTCACGTAGAAGGACCCTTAGCTAATCTCAAAAAAAAAAGAAGGACCCTTAGCCAAGAAGCACGAGCCTTGGTCATGTCGAATTCAAACCGTGTAGTTTTAAAAGAAAAGAATTCAAACCGCGTAACCGCTTTCCAGAACCTTCTCCCCGACCATCATCTTTTCCCAGGTCCCACCTACAGCCCACCAGCCGCCCTACGCCGATGGATGCCGGCCAAGGGCCCCAGTGTGCCACGTGTCGAACGGACCCTGACGCTTTCCTCGCGATCTCCACCGTCCTCAGACTTCCTCGTTGGCCCCCTGTGACGTGCCCGCGATGAAGCCGGCGCCTCCCTGTCCACGAATTTAAACTTAACCCTTAAGTACCAAAATCCCGCGGCTACCATTTCTACACCCTCAGCCACTGCTGCTGGGCCCGAATCTGTACTTGGGAGCCTTGATTCACCGTTAAGAGAAGGGGGTAGGCCAACCCCCTTTCCGTGGGGACTGGGGACACCTACTGCGCGGACAAAACGAGCCAGTGCCCAGTATTCAAACGGCATTGGCTCGTATCCACGGCCGCTGCGCGTTCAAACGGACGGCCAGGATCCCGTCACGTGCCGGATATAAGGAGACCCGGCCTTGCTACGTGCACACACGGCGTCTTTGTGTGAGCACACCGCGCAGCGAAGAAAGGGGAAGAAGAACCAGCCAACAAGCTTGCTTTCGGGTTTCTCATCCGAGCAGCGGCGGCGGCAGCGGCGAAGAGAGAAGAGGGGGCGGCATGGCTGAGCACAAGGAGGAGCCGTTGCTGGAGTCGGTGATGGATAAGATCTCCGACAAGTTCCACGGCGGGGACTCCTCGTCGTCGTCTGACTCGGACGACGAGAAGAAGAAGGGGTCCTCGTCGGCGTCGGCGGCGGAGGCCATGAAGGCCAAGATCTACCGCCTCTTCGGCCGCGAGAGACCCGTCCACTCCGTCCTCGGCGGCGGCAAGCGTAAGTCCCGCGATTTGTAGTCCCGATTCGCTCCTGGTCTGGCCTAGATCCAACTCGATCTGGTTCCATTCGTGATCGCTTGTGCTTCCTGGACTGTTACTTTTGCTGCCGCGTAGTTCGTCACCTCATTATAAGCTGCTTTATGATTTGGAACTGAAGAGAGTTTGGATGGTGGTTTTGGGATCTGTAGCGTAGTGGTTAAGCATCCGAGGGTTTAGTGTTTGTTCCTGCGCTGTAGCGTTAAGATTTCGCTAATTGATATGATTAGTTCCAGCGGTTAAGCGGCGGCGCAGCTTGTCCTTACCCTTAAACCCTTAGATGCTCTGTTCGATCTGGATTTGGAAACGGATCTGGAATGTTTAACCGTCCAATTTTTTGTTGGGGTTGCTTGGACTGATGCGATTATTTATATACAAATGCGGTTGCAGCTGCTGATCTTGTCCTATGGAGGAACAAGAAGATCTCCGGCGGTGTCCTTGCTGGTGCCACTGCCATCTGGCTCCTGTTCGAGGTCATGGAGTACCATCTCCTCACCTTGGTGTGCCACTGCCTCATCCTCTCACTGGCCGTCCTTTTCCTGTGGTCTAATGCCTCCACTTTCATCAACAAGTGAGTTTCTGTGATTCTTAATGTTCAAATGAAAGCTGAAACTCATTGAAGTCATTCTGGACCTGGAGCTGTTGATTGTCATGCCTGGAGCTAATTTTCACATGACTTTAATTAGTGGTATTGCTGGCTGTCAGGTCTCCACCAAACATTCCTGAGGTGAAAATCCCAGAGGATGCGGCCGTTAATGTTGCTCTCACACTGAGATATGAGATCAACAGGGGCTTTGCTACCTTGAGGGAGATTGGACATGGCCGTGATCTTAAGAAATTCCTAATTGTATGTTTGTTGTTCCCTTGGACTTTTTTGTTCCCAGTGTCTTGGTATTGTGCTGATACCCTGCACTTGTTCTTCTGTTTATCACAGGTTATAGCAGGTCTCTGGCTTCTTTCGGTTCTTGGGAGCTGCTGCAATTTCCTGACATTATCTTATATTGGTAATGATCGGGTGTCTTATATTCCTCAAATATCTCCTTTTATTGTTGATGCAAGTTATGAATGGAAACTATTCTGTTCCCTTTGCAGTCTTCATGGTGCTGTACACTGTCCCAGTACTGTATGAGAAGTATGAGGACAAGGTTGATGCTTTTGGTGAGAAGGCTATGATTGAACTTAAGAAGTACTATGCCATCTTCGACGAGAAGTGCCTATCGAAGATTCCAAAGGGTCCTCTGAAAGATAAGAAGCACTAGATTTGTAGTAAGGTTCTTGCTATGAATATGATAAATGACTACCTATCACCTTCGGTTTTGGAAGGATGGCTGTTGGTCCAAGTCACTAGTTGATAGTATATATCTGTATGGGCAACTCTAGCGTGACTGATTGTTGTGATCTGCTGATATTTGAAGTCATGTCGGCTGAAAATTGTTGATCTTGTTTTTGGTTTCAACTTTCAGCATAGTTGCTCTATCTGGAAGCTTGAAATATATCATGCTATCTATCAATGTCATGGGAATTTTGTGGTACTATTTTTCATTGACTAGTGCGTTTTGCTTGTGCTAGGCTAGTGAGGTATGCATATTTCTGTGGTTACAGTATGATAGTATTTAATCTTTATGTCATTGTAGTCCATTGTCATGACTCATGAGTATGCATCCAATATGGCAATATGCATCATTGTGTATAGGTAAAGTCATTTGAGACTGAAGGTCCCAGCAGAGGCTTGATCTGACATGATGAGAGCTCTTTAACATTGTAACCTTCACAAATAAATTAAGCCATGTCGTACGATGCTTGAGTTTTGCTTGATATTTCATAGCATCTCAAACCATGGCTACAGGGGGATGGAATGATATTTGTACAATGTTCCGATGTCCAGAGCTTCTGTGTTTCTAATCATAGCTGCAATATAAATCTTTGATGAGAATAAAAGTAGCAGCAATACTTGCAGTTATGTTTGTGTTTTGTCTACTTCCAGCAGTTTTTGCAATTTATTGTTGTTTGCTTTGCTTGAGCAGCTGGGGGTTTGAGCTGAAATGATCCGTTCCATTATTATGTGCGCTTTTTAGATGGATCAGTGTCTTTTGGAATTTGGTTTGGTACTCCATGATGGGATTGAACTAATGTATTTGCATGGTTCAGTGTCTTCTGGGATTTGCTTGGGGGGTTTCAAGTTCAACACCTTTGAAAGTACCATATCCAGTATGGTCCCATGACTTTCCATTTCTGAAATGAGATTTCGTGCCTGGTTGGCCTTGGAGCTAAATTTGTTGATAACTGGCTGTGTATGGTACTTCGCTGTTGGCGTTTAATGTTTTTGCAAGTCATTTCATTATGGCACCAGTTTTAACGTGAAATATGGATTGAGCTGAAAGACTTATCATGTCATGCGAATAACATTTCGCTCCCGCACGGCTGCCTTCCTTTCTCAGCGCTGGCAAAATTCCAGTACTGCAAAAACAAGGTTTAATTGAAGAAGAGAAAAGTCTAGAGCTCAACAACTCCTGCAAATGTTTCGATGCTCGTGACTACAGCCTGCCTACAGGGATCTCTTGCAGTGAAGAATAGCGTCCCTGATGGCATTCTCTTGGCCTGAATCACACAGCTTAACATTGTCGCCGCCGTACTCGGCACGATGCGAAACATCCGTTGCCTTCCTCCTCCAGACGCATCTCGCTATCTTCCGGCACAAGGGCGCCAAGAACCTGAACGACATCCACTTGCGCCGCTTCCCGCATCTCCCGAAAGACGGCAACCTGAGCTTGCTCGCCCTGAACACGGCGCTCGTCGCGGGGGTCACCGCACCGCGGCCGCAAGGCGAAGAGTTCTGCGACGCTGGCCGGGGTAGCCGGTGCCGCCTGCTGCTCGCGGCCGCGGAGGCTACCATCCTCTGCGACGAGTCCAGCGACAGCGACCGCGCCAGCGCCGGCCCCTTGCGGCCGGAATCGCCGCCTTCCTGGCCGTGACGGCTCACGAACTGCAGCGGGAGGAGCAGGCCGTCGAGGAACATCTGGCCGGCGTCGGCCGTCTGCTGGGGAGGCGATAGCCGGAAGTCGAAGCTGCACTGCGACGCCGACGCTGGGTCCGTTGCGATGGATCCGTCGACGCCGGCGTGGTCGAGGCGCTCCTCGGGCTGCCGCTCTGGTTTGCTGGTCGGCCAGCTGTAGGAGAAGCTGCCGACGTCGGGGACGGGATGCGAGGCGGCGTGATCCATTGGTGGCTAATTTGATGGATGCAGCTCTGCGCCCCGGCCATGCGTAGGAGAGGAGGAGCTCTGCTGGAGTGCTGGGGATGTTAAGAAAGGGTGGCAGCACACCATCAATTGGCGATACAGGCAAGCAACCCTGCTGAGTGCTGACATTGCTCGGCTGGGTCGCTCTCGCGTGACACGATCCACACACACAGCCCCTGAGAATGTACCTGGGTCCCCTTCCTCGAGACCGGCGAAGAGAACGTCGGGGCATCGCGCCCCGGACTGCAAGACGCCACCGGCCGAGCCGTTGGCTTGTCCTGCGAGTGCGCGCTCGAGATGCGATCATCGACTTGTTTAGCACTGAGAATCCAGACACGTCGGTGTTAGGCTGACGAGTGAAGCTGGGCGGTTAGAAGAAGCATGATAAAGCAGCGGTTTGACCGACATTGACGTGCTACCTTCTAGAGTAGGGCATGCGCCGATGCGCGTGTGTTGACCGACGCTGAGGCTCAAATGGCCACTGTTATGCCCGGGAGGCGAGCGACTGGCAAGTGGAAAGCGAAGGCTCTCCCTTTCGGCGTGGAGCCGATTTGGCTTTCTTCCAGATGGCTTCGGCAAGCAGGAGATGCGCTGCAGTAGCCACGGAAATGGCGGTGTCTGAATTTCCAGGCCCAGATCCGCTATCACCAGGCCGAATGGCTGATCTTGTAAAAGGAGCCCATATTCAAACAGTGAAACCCATGATGGCCTGTCACGACTTTTCTACGGCAGGCCCGTTCCGTTACGACCTCCATCCAAAAAATGGAGTAGAACAACTCGACGAGGACGGCCCCCAGAGACAGACAGAAGAAGTACCCTGGCGCCTGCCGCCTGCCGCCTGCCGCCTGGCGCCACCGGCACGGCAGTCCGCGACACCGCCACCGGGCTCGCTGCCCAAACCCCTCTTTCTTCCCGCCGGAAATCAATCTCTCTCCACCGGCCACCACCGCGATCCCCGCGCCGACCGTCCGCATCCAATGCACGAAACCCTAGCCGCCGCCCCACGCCCTCACCGGCCACCGCCACCATAAGTCCCCCGCTCCCCACCTCGCATGCTCGTCGCTCCCCTCTCCTCCCTATCCCTCGCGCGAAGCCCCGGCCGCCTCCGCTTTCTCCTCCCCGCTTCCGCTGCTCGCGTCGCCCGCCTCGCCATGTCGACGGCGGCGGCGGCTGTCTCCGTCGAGTACGCCAAGTCGGGCCGCTCCACCTGCAAGGGGTGCAGCGGGGCCATCGCCTCCGGAGCGCTCCGCCTCGGCGCCTCCACGCCCGACCCCCGCGGCTTCGACGCCACCAAGTGGTACCACGTCGCTTGCTTCCCCTCCGACGCGTCCCATCCGCTCGGCCCCGTCGAGAGCATCAATGGGTTCGACTCCATTAAGGTTCGCGCATTGGGTGGTCGGTTCTGTCATTCTGTGCCGTTCGTAATCTCGTTCTGTATATTTTTGGGCTAATGCGTGGCGTTTGCGGGCTGCAGGAAGCCGATCGTGACGAATTGCATGAGCTAGTGAAGGTAATGCGTCCTTAAATTGCTGAAATGACTTTCACGTTTCTGCTATAGACCCCAACTTTGTGCCTTCGTCATGCTCAATTTTGGGTAATGTAGAACAGTTTCAACAAAAATTACGGTTAATAAATGAATTTTATGGCGAGTAAGTATAATTATTTTTTCCTAAAGGAATGCTGTAAGTAGAATTGATTTTTCTTTTCTAAAGGAACACCATAAGTAGAATTGATTTTTTTAGTGGTATTGCCCTGCATTATTTTTCCTCCCCGTGCCAGCGTGCTTGTACGATGATGTGATATGATTGGATAGGCATATGTAAAGTGTAGCGCATAATTCAAAATGCAAAAGATAACACACCGATCTCTTGTCTGAGTGGAAGTAGGGAGTTAATCACTTTTGTTTGTTTGTCCTGGTTCGTGATTACTGATTAATGAATCACCATATATATGAAATGTGGATAGAAGAGATTAAAGAATTCGTAATAGATTTTAGTAAGTGCTCTATAGTTGTTGGGATATTTTTTTAACAAACTCCCACAATCCACTCAATGATCAGCACGGCTCCTGCCTTTGCTTTTCCTATGTTCTTTTCTCAAATATAAAAGCTCCAATGATATTGAGAATCACTCATTTTCAGAATCGCAAGAGAGACCAGACTGCAGAACCAAGTCCAAAGAAAGCAAAGACTCAGATGTCGTCCCCTGCAGAGGGGGTGTCAGATAAGGCAAGTGTCTCTGTTGAGTATGCGAAGTCTGGCCGCTCTGCATGTAAAGGATGCAGTGAGAATATTGCCAAAGGCGCCCTCCGCCTTGGTGCCTCTTTTCATGATCCCCGTGGCTTTGAAAATACCAAGTGGTACCATATTGCATGCTTCCCTACATCATCATACCCTGTATTTCCTGTGGATAATCTGAAGGGGTTTGATTCAATTGAGGTTTGTGCTTTTATGTCGCAAGCTTTTGCATTTTGTTCTCTCTATGGATACTAACTTTTGGATTTGGTGTGTATGTAGGATCATGATTGTGAGAAACTGCAGGAGTTAGTGGAGGTAACAATTAGTCAATCATACAGCTTATTTAAATCAAGTGTCATTCTTACTTAGAAGTATTGTACTCAGTAGTTATTAGTTTCTGTAAATATTGAATAGATGTGAGTCCATTTTTTGCTACACATAAAAAGATGAAGGAAACTTTACATCGTTTCCTCGTTGGATTTGTAAAATGCTGCAACTATTTCACAGTTCATTACAGATATCCCGTGCATTCAGTTACTATTTTCTGTGCCTTGCGATACGGAACCGCTCAATATATGCTTTTAGGAAGATTCACTGTGTTCATTTGCAGAATTACAAGAGCGATTCTGCAGCTGACTCTATCCCCCTATAGTACCTGTAACCTTCCGCATTACTTGATTTCTTCTAGGCTAGAGCGTAGGGGACTCTAATGAAGTTACTGAAAAGAATCCGGAAGAAGTAAAGGTGAGTCGCTGAATCACATGCACTTAAACCTAGCTAACCTTTGATAGTACCTATAAAGAAGGCACACAGAAAAGACTGATAAATGCGAACATAAAGGTCATATCTACTTTCAAATCACTCTGCTTGTCCATCACAATATGTGCTAGGTGAGGACAAAACCAGTAAAGAAAATCACTTGTTAGTGTTGTATAAGATATTTAAATTTCTATTGAAAATCTTGTCCTGATTTTCAGTTCAATAATCAGAACTATTCCTTTACAGAATCGTGATAATAAAGTAGACAAGACAGTCGATCCATTGGATGAGCCTAGTCCAAAGAAAGTAAAGGCTCACATGTCTTCATCCATGAAGGGGGTGTCTGAAAAGGCAAGTGTCTTGGTTGAGTATGCAAAGTCTGGCCGCTCCACCTGCAAGGGATGCAGTAAGAATATTGCCAAAGGCGCCCTCCGCCTCGGTGCCTCTGCTCATGACCCACGCGGTTATGACAGCACCAAATGGTACCATGTTGCATGCTTCCCTGCCTCATCATACCCAATATTTCCTGTGGAGAACCTTAAGGGGTTTGATTCTATCAAGGTTGGTCCTTTGATATGTTTCAATACTTTTGAATTTTATTCTGCTTATGGAGACTAATATATAGATTTTGGGTGCATGCAGAATAATGACCGTGAGAAGTTGCTGGAGTTGGGTGAGGTAAATAAATCGGTCACTCATAACTTTTATAAACTGGGTGGTATCCTTGCTATCAATTGCTGGGTATGTCTACTTTTAGGTGGTTTTGTACTCTGTAGATATGGAAAAGGTTGGTGCTTTTGGTGAACAAAGGGAGAGGAAAAGAAAAGAACTTTATGCTGTTTGTTTAAACAGAATGATTGGAGTAATAAAATGATGCTTGCACTTAGCTGTTTTTTTTATTTATCCTAAATATATGGTTTTTAGTTTGGGTGACTTCTGACTTGTTATCTTACATTAGAGTTTTGTTTTGTTGTTTGCTAGTAAATTCTCAGATTTGTTCTCTGATCATTTTGCAGAATTACAAGAGAGATGGCAATGCAGCTGATCAGTCGAGTGAGCCAAGCCTGAAGGAAGAAATGGTTGTCCTTTGAATCAACATGTGCATCTTGTAGTTGATTCCAGCACCAGCACATTTTTGCGTGTGTTAGTTTTAACTTGTCTATAACCATTCATTACTTGATTTCATTTAGGTTGACAGCACGAGGATCTCTAAAGAAGGTGCTGAAAATAATCTGGAAGAAGTAAAGGTGACTTTCTATGCTTTTGAACTCTACCTAAACCATCGATGACACCTATAGAGGTAGCAAACACAAAAATAAATAAATAAGTGAAATTGTCGAGGGGGACTCTACTTTCATATGCCTCCACTTGGCCATCACAACATTTATATCAGCTAAAGCTTTTAGTTCTATGTTTTTCAGAAGTTGTCAAAGTGTAGTAACTCCAAATGTTGTCATAATAGTTTGCTCCTGGCCTGGACTTAGTGTCACACCAGAAAATTCACATTCACTAGACTGATCATTTTCAATTGTAGCATTTGCATGTTTGTCAAGTTTGATCCTTCAATTCAAATTTAAATCGTCTTAATGTCTTTTGCTTGTTCGATGTGAATTTTTGTGAAGAACTTGAACTTACATAGTATAGCCTACAGTCATCATGTTTAGGCAAGTTAAGTATGATCATTTAATGAACCTAGGTCGGAATCTTTGTATTTCTAGAAGATTAAATTAGGCTACAAATTTATATCCATGTTAGTAGCACCCATCTTTCTTTGCTTAGTTGTAATTAGAATCCCAATAAAGTTCCTGGAGTTCGTGTCATACCTTAGAAAGCACAAACATCGTTTAGGCTGTTCGCCAAATTTGAGCTAAATTGGATGTCATTTTATATTTTTTTGAGGCTACCCCAATTGTTAACTGGCCACGGCTAGGATGTCGAAATAATGATTAGCTCTTTTAGAAATTGAAACATTAAAATTGTAGATCACCTATCTTTGTGCATGCCCACTAATGGGATTTGTACATGTTACACAGCACACACGTCTGAGTTTGGAAAAAAAAAAGTAGAGATTATTTACTAATTTAACTAGAGGGGTGAATATGGGTAGATGGTTTAGATTTTTCCATCACTTGGCAGCTGAAAGCCAGCTCAGCTCTCTGTATCTCTCTGCCTCTCTGCTGCATGCCAACTGATCAGAGGCATATTGACACGCGTCTGGCGATGTGAAGACCGAGCTCGGTACCCTCTCTCTCCCTCATCTACCCTGGCCGAGTGTGAGCAGCAGCTGCACGCCTGCACCTCGCCCCCTCCGCTCAATAACCTCTGAAATTTGCCACCCTTCTACCCACGCCATTGACTTATGAATGATGACCCCACATGTCATTATGATATGAGTGGCAAATTATGAAGCACCAGTTTTAAGAATTGCAAATCTAAACCTTGTTAAAAAAAATTCACTCCTGTAATGAATAGGAAAACGACTATCATCTTTTCCTTAAAAATATCATTGCAATGCTCAACACCTGATTACTGTTTTTTTATTTTGTCTCCTGACAGTTGTCTGCAGGGAACAATAGAATACGTCCAGTGATATCCTTTTCAGTTTCCGATACCAATAAAGATTACAAGGTAGTTATATTATTCTTAGCTAGTCCCATTTTTGGCTGCTTCTGCTAAGTGATTGGGCTCCCTATCACACCATTTTTGGCAGCTTCTGCTAAGCTCATGGTTATACTGAATTGCTACATGTGTGCCTTCCTGCTGTTTGTGGACGTAGGGTGCTACACTTCCCACTCATTGGAAGGCTTTTGAGACAGTTATCTTCCGTGAACAGGTTTTTTGATATTTATGTCATACAATATTTCTGGTTATAAGGTCTAACAGACTTTTCAAGGAATAACTTTCTTCCAATTGTATGTCCAGGAAGATGGCCTTCATGCTTCAGCTAAGATTGCTGCATTTGATTTTGATGGGTGCCTTGCTAAAACTTCAGTGAGGATGTAAGATATACAAGATTGTTTCATTCTAAATGATATTCTAGATGCTTGTGCAGTGGACATTATTACCATTAATCAGTCTTCTACAGTGGAGATGCGTTTTAATTGCCTTGCTAAATACAGTTTTAAATTATGATTGCAGTTATACAAGTAGTGGTTAGAAGTTTTTCTAGGAGTTGGATATAATGGCATTCTGTTATTTTGAATGAACTAAAGTAGCATTCTTATCCTGTCATTTGTCTATAAGTTAGGACTACTGAGAGCCGAGCAATAGCCTAATTTCTAGAGCCTCCAGTTGAGAGGCCACCCAACCGGGGGCGAACCCCAGTGCTTGCAGTCACAGATCGTGTAACTACCTCTCTTAAGGAAGTGATGATAGGTAGATTCTTACGTTTTTGGAGTTGGTCGAGTTTTCTTTTTTATCACTTGTGTAAGATAAACTATCATATAAATCTTGCTATAAACCAAACACGTAGCACTATGCCTTAAAAAATTATGCAAACACCATTATAGCGGAAACTTTCATGAGCTTGAATTAAATGCAAACCATAAATTATGTATGAACTTTCACTGCTGTGAGTTGCTAGGGAAATCCATAGGCATCCATGTATTGAGTTTGGAGAGTCTTGGTCAGTAGGAGATTTCAATTTTTCTTCATCTGTCAGCCTTTTGCCTTGGTGTTGTATGGTTTACAAACGAAGGTATCAGCTATTATGATGATGTTTTGATGGCCTTGAGCATAATGATAAGAACCCACTTTTGGCGTATTGTTCTCCGAAGTTGACAAATTTATACAAGTGGAATTTATGACTCACAATACATTCTATTCTGCATGGTGTTTCTTAATAATTACTTGGTTAGTAATTTTCGACCTTCTGCACGTGCAGCATTGGTGCAGACAAGTGGTCTTTACAGCATAAATCAATTCCAAAAAAATTGCAAAGTCTGTACAATGATGGTTACAAACTGGTTAGTTGCTTTCTTTTCACTACTTAGTTTAGTATTTCACTTCTTTTCTTATTCATTTTTTATTTGTGTACTATGTCGTATCATGTACCATGCTCATACATGCATAACATCCGTCCATTAAAGTAAGGCGAATTTCGGTTAATGAAAGTCTTCCAAAATAGATTTTGACAATTAGTTTCTCCTATAATTTACTGTAAATTGTTACAAAATCAATGATGTGATGCATCTTCTATGCACTAAACATGCATATGATTTTACTAATTGTTTGTCAACCTTTTCCTAGTCAAAATATGCCTTGCATTGATGGATGGAGGTATAGCTTTGCTTTCAGTGCCATATCATCTCTTGGGGAATAATGTCAACTCTTTTTTGTCTACTGTTAGGTCATATTCACCAATGAGTCAAACATTGATCGCTGGAAGAATAAGCGGCAGGAAGCTGTTGACTCCAAAGTTGGACGCCTCGATAACTTTATCGAGTGTGTTAAAGTCCCTATTCAGGTATGTTGTAAATTTATCTTCTTTATCTGAAACCTGTCTCAAATGTATCAAGAAGCTTCTGAACAGCCCTTTAAAGAAAAAGGTAACAGAGGAATGCATCAGTTATTTTGATACTCTGATAACTGAAATTGGCATTGTGCTATAACTTAAATCACATAGATCTTATAAGTCTGCAACTTCTGTGCTGTGAAGTACTGCAATTGTCTTTAATGTGCTATGGAAAAAAGGTTGTAAAATAAACTTTCGTTTTGTTGGAAAGCCTGTTAGTTTACATATGTTCTGTTATACAGCTGTTGTTTTTCTCACAGTTGTGTGATTTTGAACTAATTAATATCTATATTTGCAGTATAGATTTAAAAAAGTGAGTTAGACAGTCATTTAGGTCCCGAAAGGTTACATCAAACGACATTACAGAATTGACCTCAATGTCAAAGTGAGCCTTAGATCTTAGTCTGCTATTGTTTATGAGACCAAAAACACAGAACCTGGATCCCTATTCTTTCCATGATATCTGATCAGTGATTATAATCACGACTTTTGTGCTCTGGACGTTGGATTATTTAAAATATTTATAAGTTTGCCAGATTAAATTGCTAGCATACAATTCTTTATCACTGGATACAAACCACTCCAATTTGTGGCAAAACATAGGTCCAGTATAATTTATTGGAATTTTGCTATAAACAGCAGTGGACGTAGCACAAATCCTTGAGACACCAAAAGCACCAATGTTCCGTATCATCTGGGAGTTCTTGTTATGCTTTTTCTTTGGATTGGTCCAGCACCACCAACAAAAAAACACTGGTCTGGGGTCCCCAGTCTGAATTTGCTCAAATAGGGCTTGTCACTTGAAGTGTGTTTGCATTCCAGGTAGTTCTAGGATTGATTAATTTGATTTGCACCTGCAGGTTTTCATTGCTTGTGGTTTAGGGCAAGGAAAAGGTACTCCAGATGATCCATACCGCAAACCAAATCCTGGAATGTGGTGGTTGATGGCTCAGCATTTCAATTCCGGAATTGAAATCGACATGGACAAGTAATCACTCTTTTCTCAGACAATATTTCAGTTTTACATAACCATACTACCTTTAGCAAACTGTCACAAAATCACTCTTAATCATCAACTTTAAAGAACTGGGCTTCAATTTGAATGAGACTTTTAAGCATGGGCTGCATAATTTTTGGGCTGGAACCACACATGTCTCACAAGCTTTACCTGTTTCTATTTGGTAATATGGAGGTAGTTACCATGTAGGATAAGGGCTCACATGTTAGTGGGATTGCAGTTGCATGCGCATAAACGAATGCACACGCAGACATCTCTAGAAGCCTTCTACCTCTTCCTAATCACTTGGAGAGTTGGTTTACCATAATTGGGGGGGTCCAAGCCTTGGTTATTTATTTGGATTTTCCCCTATTATTAAAAAATAACTAATTTAGATGATGATGGAAAGAACCTTTGTTGGATGTCAGATATTGCAATATGTTTGAGCTTGAAATAACTACAATTACAATTTCGCAGTGCCTCTCATTGAGGACCGTTGCTGCTATGCTCCTGTAGTTCTCTAGTTGATTATACAATAGTAAAATGTCAATTTCCATGATGTTGTAAGATATGCAGGATTGTCTGAGCTGGTCTGACATGGAAATCTGTAAGACTGTTAAACTCACACGGAGTAAAGGCTCCAAGCCGTTTTAGATTGTACTATCCACATGTTTTCTGGGTTAGGCTTGGTCAAGTCTAGATATGGCAACCATTCTTCTTTAAAGGGACAGGAGATTTTGGGTCGCTTGAGTTGGGCATTGCAAGAAACTCAGGATGCTTTAAAAAAAACTTGACCAGGGGGAGAGACGTCCCCCTGATTTTCATCTTAAGAAGCTTGTGCCATGACTCGAACTGGGCTGGATCAGTGAACCGCTTCTCTGGCGTGTTCGGCTGACCAGTTGCACCGTGAGAGTGTTGGCAACTCAGGATGCATTATTCTGTATTGATGCAAAGCTATCCACAAACTCTTCAGAGATTTGCCATATTATTTCAGATCTTTTTATGTTGGTGATGCTGCTGGGAGAGAAAACGATCATAGCGATGCCGATATAAAATTTGCTGAGGTATGACAACCTGTCTGAATGAGCATTCAACAGAGCATTTTTTTTCCTAATTCGATTTAAATAATTTGAAAGGCCCCTCATTTGTCATCCGGAGAGAATATAGCAACCTTGAGGCATTGACAAAATAGATTAAAGGAACTGAGATTTCTTTGTACCATGCAGAACAGGAACTTTTAGATATCCATTTCCAGTTGAAATTACTTGGATGCTAGGCTGCTTTTAGTTAGTCTTATTCATTTATTACCTTTTTTTCATTACGGTATCATGTTTGGGATAATTAGAAGCCTTCATTAGCTGACGTGTGATATGTCCTATTATAGGCCGTCGGTTTAAAGTTTCACGTTCCTGAGGAATACTTCGGTCCCTAGGAGTTCTGAGGTGAGGTCTATTTGGGCAAGATGGTTATGCTACCATGGTATGTAGTTTTTAGTTGTTGAGAATACCACAGCTATCCTGATGTGGAAATCTGTATTTGGCTGTTTAAACAGTCTAATAATATCGTAGCTATTTTGATGTGGAAATGTAGTGCTAAATTGGTGAGGCAATGGCATAATGCAGCACTCGAGCATTTAGAACTATAGGTGCTGAGGCAATCAGGTCCTGGACTCCTGGTCTCATTCTGTAACGATCGACGATCAGTAATTCTGATGGCAGTTCGATCACGCTCAGATCGATCAGTGGATCTATCATCTATCCATATTTTTTCCGCGAAAGTAGGCCGTACCCTTGCAGAATCAGCAACCATCCGCCTGCTTGTTGCCGAGGATGGATCGCGTCGTCGCGGTTGGGATCGCTTGGTGTAGCCTATTACTATTCCCGTGTCCCTGTCGCCGAGTGCCCACGGCGGCACGGTGCGAGCAGAGTAGGATGATGGATAAATAGGTAATGAGTCACTGAGCAGATGAACATTTGAGTTAAGAGTTTCGAAAAAAAAAAAACCATTCGAGTTAAGAGGCCTACTTGCTACCTAAGACATGCATAGCACGTCCAGTTGCCTTTTGCAGATGAACATTAGATAGGTAACTCAAAGCTGTGCCTTTTGCAAGATTCCAAGACAAGCAAATAAAATGACTCATAGATTAGCAAAACATGTAAGACAGTCTGTTCCGATCATCTTCTTTTGTGTGCCAAAATCAAATAATCAATCTCACGCTGTAACTTGTAAATGTGAGGCAAGTACTTCAGACCCAACGGGAAATTCTCCCACATCTGTCCAGCGGATCGTGCTTCCGGTCAGCAAGATTCTTTTGACATCACCCGTCCATAAACCCAACGCAGGGAGCCAGGGGAGCGAGCGAGCGAGAGAGAGATCAGCGGAGGGACATGGCGACCGAGATCGAGGGCTACTACAGCCGACGACGCAACGCTCACCAAGTCCGGCGACGTGGTGGAGTCGTGGGTGGACAAGGCCTACCGCATCCACCGCCGCAGCCGCCACCCCCTCGTCGCCGGCCTCGACGTGGAGTGGCGGCCCGCCCGCGAGCCGGGCCCCGTCGCCGTGCTGCAGGTCTGCGTCGGCCGCCGCTGCCTCGTCTTCCAGATCCTCCGCGCCGACTACGTCCCCGACGTCCTGTCCGACTTCCTCGCTGACCGCCGGTTCGCCTTCGTCGGGGTCGGGATCCGCGACGACGCGGCCAGGCTGCGGGACGGGTACGGGTTGGAGGTGTCGCGCGCGGTGGACCTGCGCCGCCGCGCGCACGCTGGGGAGGCCCGAGCTGCGCGGCGCGGGGCTGCGGGCGCTGGTGCGGGAGGTGATGGGCGTGCGGATGGAGAAGCCGCACCATGTGCGCGTCAGCGCCTGGGACAAGCGCAAGCTGACGGAGGAGCAGTTCAGGTACGCCTGCGCCGACGCGTTCGCGTCCATGGAGGTCGGCTGGAGGCTCTACAACGATGCATGACGAGCTCAGAGCTCCGGGTCGCCTGGTGTGGTATTTTGCGGCGTGGCATGTGGAGTTTCTGCTATAGCTACCTCGACGGATCTTTTGTTGATGTAGTGATCTTTTGTTGCGTGGATTCCATTGATGGCATCTGAACAAGAACGTTGGCATGCGATTTTTTTGCGTTTCTTTTTTTTGCGAGGAAAATGCATGCGTTTTTGTACCCGTCAATTGACCATTCCATGATTCTGCAGTCTGATGAATCTTGTTGTTTCTTTCAGTTATTAATAGCACGGTTTTGACGGGTAGGTACCTTACCTTCCTTGATTGGTGAGTATAGGGTAAAATACCAAAACTATGGAAAGCATTCCAGATTGGTCCAAAATGTATCTGAATCTTTTTCAGAAATGTTGAAAAAATCACAGCTGTAGGTGACAGTAGGGTCCGCGTATATGCTTCACTGAAGTGCAAATTCAATCTCTTTGGTGAGGTGTGCAAACTAACAAATTCATGTGCAGATTCTATCTGATTTAATTCTGCACCTGAAATTTTATCTAAAACCCAATTTTTGCATTTAGTTTGTGCATGAATCGACAACAGGTCATCACGTATAGCTAAGAATTTTTCTAAATATGAGAACTTGTCCATGCACTTGGAGGTGTGGGGAGCTTCCATTCTTACGGGTGGGGCGGCAAATGCCGGAACAGACGCTCGCTCTGCGGTTCCGGTTCTTCCGGGCCACTAGTCGCTGGGTTCCTTCCTGTCGAATCTTGGGTTTTACCTTGACTTGACTTTGTTGAAAAGCGTACCTCGACTTGACTGAGAAGACTCATCGACGGTCGACGCGCTCCGCTGCACTGGTGCACTGTGCGTCGCGTGCCTCCAGTCCAGGCTCCGGTTGACGGTTGTCCAGCACCGTAGCGGAGGAGCGGGGGACGAAGATCTTGCAGTCAGAGCCCCGGAAGCCTGCGACTCCATCATACTCCAGGAGTGGCGCTGTGCTGTGCTCTCGCATGCTCTGTCCTTCGCTTTGACAGCGCCGCGGAGAGAGAGATCGATCGCCGGAACAGGAGGAGGAGAGGAGATGGCTACCTCGATCTGCTCCGCCAACGACGACGGCCACTACGTGGTGTCCTTCGACGAGGACGCCATCCGCACGACGCTCGCGGACAGCGGCGACACCGTGGACTCGTGGCTGGACGAGATCTACCGCGTCCACCGGCGCCGCCTCCACCGCCTCGTCGTCGGCCTGGACGTCGAGTGGCGCCCGTCCCACTACGGCCGCTACTACACGCCCCCCGTGTCGCGCTGCTGCAGCTCTGCGTCGGCCGCCGCTGCCTCGTGTTCCAGATCCTCTACGCCGACTACATTCCGGGCTCGCTCTTCGACTTCCTCGCCGACGAGCGCTTCACCTTCGTCGGCGTCGGGATCGGCGACGCCGCCGCCAAGCTGCGTGCCGGGTACGGGCTCAAGGTGGGGTGCGCCGAGGACCTGCGCGGCCTCGCCGCCGACACGCTCGGGAACCCCGCGCTGCGCTCGGCCGGGCTGCAGGCGCTGGTGTGGGAGGTGATGGGCGTGCAGATGCAGAAGCCGCACCACGTCCGCGTGAGCGCGTGGGACGCGCGCAGCCTGTCCTACAGCCAGCTCATGTACGCCAGCGTCGACGCGTTCGCCTCCTTCGAGGTCGGCCGGAGGCTCTACGACGGCGACTACTAGACTAGCTAGGGTATTACTACTTAAGCCGTTAGGCGTCGCAAACTCTTGTGGGAGCCATACTAGTCAAGTTGGTTTGGTTGCTTCGATGGCTTGTCGCATTTGAACTGCGTGTGATTAGCGTTCGTCATATTAGGTTGCATTTGGTAACTGTTTGCTAATTGACGTTAGATATATCTTTTACCGTATATCTGGACATAACATAACGTACATCTAAATGCATAGTAATTTAAAAAGTTAAAATAAATTATAATTTCGAACGGAGCTAGTAGTTATAATCTTTTGAAGAAAACTTTAACGCGCACAAATTTACACTATTCAAACGCCATCTTTTGCCCACATATCTATGTTAATAATTCTGTTGTAAATCGTGTACTGCTACAAAGGGAAAAACAAATTACTGCAACAGTTTTGCCATGGTTCTTGAGACTTGAGGTCGTTATTGCTGTTCATGGTTATTTTTCTAGAATATAAAATGTTTTAATTGTATTTTAATAACACCAACAATATCAAATAAATACATTGTACATCATGGTAAATTAATATAATCTAATTTAATGTTAAGGATTTCGATCTAATTCCTCTATTAATTTGGTCAGTTATTGTTGTATGACTTAAAATAAAATTTAAAATCTCTCACAATTTCAAAAGGTAGGAACATATTTCTGCGATTGTCATCCATGCTACCAGTCATGATCTACTCCATGCTATCAAGGTGCTCAGTAGCAAGTCTGACTAAAAGGAACCACCAAACGGATGAGAGAACCACCAAACGGATGAGAGAAGTGTGCAAACTAGTAGGGCACGCTTCCAGTCGCAGCGCAGGCTTGCACAGCAAGATTCTTGCTCATGACCTGTCTGTCGCTCCGCTTCAGAGTCAGTACTCAGCACTGTACTCGCGGGCTGCATACCTTGACACCTGGCGGTAGTCAGATCTGACGAGTCTTGCGAACAAAGAAGGAACCGAGGCCGCGAGAGGAACAGGATGAGGATGGAGCCTGGAAAATTTTTGCTCCACTGCCAGAGTGGGCCCGAAGGAACCACACCACGGCCCGCCTTGTCAGCCCGGCGTCGTATATGCTCGAGCAAATATCTCCACTCGGCCACGACCACGATCCAGGAGCACGGTGAACAACCCATTCATGAACTGTCGCTTACGAGCGGGCCCGGTCAGGGAAACCGCAACGCCTTTGTTCCCGGCCCGGCCTATATAAGCGCCTCCCCCCCCCCCCCCCCCCCCCCCCCCCCCCCACATCGTACCCCATATCCTCCCCGTTTTTAGTAACGCCCAGAGAGAGAGAGAGAGAGAGAGAGAGAGAGAGAGGGAGGGCGAGGGAAGGGAGGGAGAGCACCGGAGGGGGTTATGGCGCCTGAGATCCAGGGCTACTACGAGGACGGCACCACGGTTGTGTCGTTCGACGAGGACTACATCGACACGACGCTCACGGACTCCGGCGACATGGTGGACTGGTGGGTGGCCGAGACCTACCGCATGCACCACCGCGGCCACGTCGCCGGCCTCGACGTGGAGTGGCGCGCCGCCCGGCCCCGTCGCCGTGCTGCAGGTCTGCGTCGACCACCGCTGCCTCGTCTTCCAGATCCTCCGCGCCGACTACGTCCCGGGCAAGCTGTCCGCCTTCCTCGCCGACCGCCGGTTCACCTTCGTCGGCGTCGGGATCCGCGACGACGCCGCAAAGCTGCGGGCCGGGTACGGGCTGCGGGTCGCGAGCGCGGTGGACCTGCGCCGCCTCGCCGCCGACGCGCTCGGGAGGCCCGACCTGCTCCGCGCGGGGCTGCAGGCGCTGGTGCTGGAGGTGATGGGCGTGCAGATGGAGAAGCCGCACCACGTGCGCGTGAGCGCCTGGGACGCGGCGGCGCTCTCGGACGACCAGCTCAAGTACGCCTGCGCCGACGCGTTCGCCTCTTTCGAGGTCGGCCGGAGGCTCTACGACGGCGACTACTAGGGACTCTAGGCTCAAGTGCTGTGCCGTGTCTGTGTGTGTCCGGTTTCGTAGCTTTGTTCGTGTTGCCAAGCGTCCCTCCTCTGTTCCGCTTCCGCGTCGTTAGAGCCTTTTAATCTGCAACTCTTGGCATGTAATTGTTCTGCTTTTGTTATCCTTAAATCGCTCGCTCGTGTTGGCCGTACTAGTTATTGTCGGTTGCCTGGATTGTGTGGATCATGGAGCGAGTTGTTTCCGGTGAGAGCACGGTGAATGGCGCTGTCTCTGGTCACGTTCGCGTCGCTGCTAATCGTGCCCGTGGCTCTCGGCGTGACCACCTCGTGGACGCCGTCGACGAAATCTACAGTTTCCATTCCATCACCAGGTTCTGGGAAGAAGGCAAGGCGGGTTAACTGACCACTGCAACCATGATGAGTGAAAACTGTTTTAAGCATCCGCGCGACGAGGATTTCAGGATCTGTGCAGCGCATCACCACCCTTGGACGCTATAATCTTCAGCCGTTTGGTACTCTAATTCACATTTCACGACGGTGTGCAGTGTAATTCAGCAAACTGCTAGTCGGCGATTAAAGAAAAAAGGGAGAGTGGAAGCGGCAATGGCAGGCTGGCAGCTTGGTGCTTAACTGCTTATCCTACAGGCAGGAAAAAGTCGAGAAGGCAGGCACGTCGCCTCGTTGCTACACTGCCACTGATGCCTGCCCCCTGCAGCCGTGGCAGTAACATTTGTTCTAAAAGTCACGCCATCGGTCTCTGTCTCTCTGACCGCAAAGACTTTCTTGACAAGTTGACCTGCCTGTTCGCCGCAGTGCTGTGTACAACTCGAGGCAGCCAACGCCGACGAGTCGTCTTCTGATCTTCTCAGGCGTCAAGATCCTTTGGTAATTTTTTACATATATAAATGATCCTTAGGTAATTGGCACTCAGTATAAGGAGGTATTTGGGGTGGTTAAACTTTAGTCCTATCACATCATTCAAAAATTTTATTATTACGTATTAAATAAAATTTAATTACAAAATTAATAGTAAAGTCCTCATGCTAATTCGCGAGACGAATCTAATAGGGTATATCAATCCATGATTAGCGGATAATTGCTGTAACAGTAGATGCATTAAATTCGCCTCGCGAATTAGCATCTATCTATAAAAAAGTTTTGTAAACAAATTTTATTTAATACTTCTAAATGATAAAAATTTCTTTGACGTGACAGACTAAACTTTAACCCTCCAGAACCAAACGGTACCTAAAACAGAAGAAAAGGATTTACTGAAAAGGATTTACTGAAAAGGAGCCGCTGGGAACTTCACTGCCAATGTACCGATGGAGTTCCCAAGCTTGTCTGTGCGAGACGGAGATCACAAGATGCTGCTAGTAGTTTGATGGGTTTAAACATTTGTACAATTGTACCACACCAAGGGTATATGCAAGTCTATTGTATGTAAAATATACACGGCTTGATTCTAACTCCAAATCACAATGGCGTATCTACGTCCCATTTCGATGATAGATTTTTTTCAATACTCAAAAAACACCATTAGCATATTGAAATGAGATCATCAAAACCAGGCAATGCACCAATACTCAAATACGCCAGTAACAGAAATTGAGATGAGGCAATCAAAAGTCAAAACCAGGCAATACACCAATACTAAAAAAAAACTAGTAACTAAAATTGAGATGAGATCATCAAAACCAGGCAATGCAACTGACCATGCATACAATAGCCTGATGGAACATGACTAAGGTATGCATACCAAAAATATAATGTCACAATACTTGGGGCCAATACTATCCGTGCAAACAATACAATCACACATTTGCCCTAGCCAACTTTGCTCTAAAATTTCAGACCATCACTCTTGTGAAAAGAACTCATAGGCTGTATGGTATTTATCCAGTACAACATTGTAGAGTGGATGGATGGGCTCCAGCAAATTGGAGTATGGGCCAAGCACATGCTGCGGTAAGGGGCATGAATCAGAATCAGTCGTGGCACTGTACTGGCTAACTGAGAGGCCACTGAGGCAGTAGCATGAGTGGTAGTGATCTCTGTTCTTTCCAGGCTTATCCCTCAATCCTCCCTCTAGAACCTGATTTACAGAAGTGGTTGCAATCAGAAGTTACTTGAGGAAACTTTAAATGATAACACGGCATTACAAATTTCATGTTCTGGTGAGAACTCTGCATATCAGAAAAAGGGCATTGCATTAGTTTATCTCACCTGAGCACAAAGCAGGATGTATTGTTGCAGGGCAATGTTGTGGAAAAGTGGGCCAACTTGGTTGCTCCGTTGAATAAAATCAAATCCAAACTTTGCATAATCCACAGCTTCGGGGAAGAAAAGGCAAAATACATGAGAACGGTGACATAAAATGGAGCATATAAAGTTGTAAAATGTACAAAATTGTATAAACAGTATGAGACATTGACATTAATCTGTAGTAAGTAGATCAAGGTTCTAAAAATAGATTACTGGTACCATTTGATCACCAACCTAATAGCAATCATACAGCCTAAATTGCCTGATTAAGTTGTAAGTGCATTGCTGCATGGTATGCCCTCCCTCTCTCTTGTTGGCAAGGAACAATAAACTAGTTTTGAACTTACCATAAACAAAAAATAAACTAAAATGAAAAAAATATGGACAATCATGAGTCTTACCAGAGGAAGATTTTTCTGAAGTGCACCCAGATGAACTAGTGCCACATGCATCCTCTCCTGATGGCTTTTTGCAGGAGTATGATAATTTCAATTGCTCGTCAATAATCATAACTAGCTTTTGTGTTAAAGCAATGGCAGCACCCTGGTGACACAGTATATTTCTGTCATATGGAATGCAACATGTGGAAAAGATAAATGACTACCCATAGAAAGCCATTACCTGCCAAAAGGAGTAGCAACCATCAACCAATTTATTAGTTCGTCCTTGAAATCCACATTCCACTCCTTGACGAAAGGCCACCCAGTCCTAAGTGGTGAAGTCGTCAGCAACAATGCCAATCGGTATTGTAATAGAAAAAAAATGTTTTATCACCCAAACACATACATATCAACTACATTTCGTGCATTTAGTAACCAAAGGACCTAGATGAACGACTTCATGGTCTAAACACAATAAAGTCAGTCACATAACTACACACATCATGGTAGAAGTAAAACTAAATAAAGACGGAGGAAGAGGTTGTCTTACGATCAAGCAAGGCAAGTCAAGTTTCTCTGCCTCATTAAGCAGGATCAAAGCAGCCAACCCACAGAACGTGTACCTTTATAGAAAGCTGCTTTCACTTAATGTTCTAAACAGATAAATTCAGAAAATTAACAGAAATAGTCAGAAACGTACCCACCATGAGCTTCAGCATGAGGTTCCCCAGCAATACCACCTTCATAAGTTTGACATCTGGAGTCATATGGTACATGGATTGAGCAATCATTCAATAAAAAGGGACTGCAACTAAGCAACAACAATTTTTGCAATTGAAAAATTGACGGTCATATTAAACAAACAGAACCTTGCTATGTAATCACCAACACCTTTTGCCAGTTCTACATCGAGAATGTTTACAAGGCTGGCCACCTAGTGTCAACATGAGGATATCTCAGATAATTGCAAAGAAATCGTGAAGGACTACAGAAAACTCACCGATATAGCAGTATAGGAAGCCCGAACATCAATTTCACCACCATCATGCATTCTATGGTGAAGAAAAAATGAGTGGCCGGCATCAGCTCAGAAGGAGCTATATATGGGAAACAAGTGATTTTCATCCATTTTTTAGGCTGATAGGATGTGTACCTGAAAGCACCCGATTCATCTTTCATCCGAAGCATAAACTTGTACAGGTTATCCCTGAACAACAAGGTAGATGTCACTAACCAAATGACTCGTATAGTTATATGTAAAGCAGATCTTGTTGTAGAGCAACCATAAGAGTTACCTATTTATTGATGACAGTGCCCTTTCGCTCCCTATAGTCACAAGTGTATTTACAGCAGCATAAGTCGTAGCTAGATGAGGCAACTGTAAAAGAGGTGGGCAAAAGAATGCATAAAGAAAACCTTTATAATTAATCCTCTTCAATAAGTCAACAGCAATGAACTCAAATTTGATAAATCCAGTAGCAAAAAGGTTTAATAAATAAAAATATGAAGAGGAGGACAAATGAAAGCGTGCCAAAAATGTACTCCCTCTGCCCCAAAACGAATGCCATTCTAGTTTTGTCCAAAGTTAAACTATTTTAAGTTTGACCAAGTTTACACAAAAAGGTGCCAATATTTTTTATACCAAATAAGTATGATTAGATTCATCATAAAAAATATTTTCATATTATACCCATTTGGTGTCATAGATGTTGATATTCTTCTCTATAAACTTGGTCAAACTTAAGATAATTTGATTTACGACAAAACTAGTATGACATTCTTTTTGGGACAGAGGGAGTAATTGCTATCGAAAAGATATCCTTAGAGTATACAAAACCAAAGCATAGATGGATATTTCATACAAACATAGATTTCCGTTATTCTGAGATTTCTAATCATTTGACAGCGGCAGTTTTTTTTTTAAATTTGCATGGACATGTAAAGGTCGGTTTAACTTGTTCCAAGAAGGCAAACTAAAGAGGTATTTAATGTGAATGCCTGAACAAATATCTGTCCTCAGCATTTCACTGGACATGTTCAAATTTAATACATGCACTGCGTAAATCTAAATCTTATTTTAAAAAAATCAATGGAAATAGCAAATTCGAAGAAATTATCCAGTCAAAAAGTGTGGGGCTCAAAAAGTTTTAGGGTTGAAGCTAACCTGCCCAGGTCCACCGCCATATCCACCATCTTTATCCTGACATCGAGCTAAGAAGTCCACGATATCATCCTCGAGATCATCATCAAGTACTTCATCCAACAAAGCAAGTGGATGAACCATCCAGTAGCACAGCCATGGACGACTGTATCAATTAAAAAAAATACGAGAACAATTATGCATCAGTGGTACAAATTCCCCAGAGCAAGTGGATGAACCATCCAGTAGCACAGCCATGGACAACTGTCTCAATTAAAAAAAATACAAGAACAATTATGCATCAGTGGTACAAATTCCCCAGAATGTCCTGAAATAGAACTAAACGATGTAGAAGCATTACTTGGCATCGAGAACATGAAAGGCTGGCCCGAGATGCCTCAGCCCATGTGTCAGGTACTCGATATGCTGATCACGCCACAGCTCTAGCCTGCACAGAAAACAACTCAGTAACCAAAGCTCAGGACGAGGAGGCAGCAAACATGGTAATCTCAAAGCTCAGGCGAGTGTTTGTGTATTCTCATTCCTCAAAGACGCTAGCACACAACACATAAACTGGCAGCATCATGCTTATGTAAGCAATAATTTTAGCAAAGCAACCAAATCAGGAACGCTGCCCCCCTCAAGTATGCCGGTGCAATAGGTAAAGCTGTCGGCGAACTAGCGATTTGAAGCTAGAGTCTATCAAATTATCCAATCCCCAGACCAAATCCATGCCTAGAGATCCGCCACTCAACTATCGGTGCAAACAGAAGTATGAAAACGAGCCGTGCTCTAAGGGATGCTCACATGGATTTCGTGTTGGACGCAGCCCCGAAGAGGACGCGGTAGATGTCGGCAACCCTGGCCTCCACCTTCATCTGCTCCACCTGCGTCACCGTGAGCCTGGGGAGCTCGGGATCCGCCGGCGCCGCCGGGTCGCCTCCGGTGGGAGGCGCCGGCTGCGGCGAGGAGGCCATGGGCGCGGCGGCCGGGGCCGGAGTCGGAGGCGGGTCGCCGCCGCTTGGCTGGGCTCTCGCTTGCTGCGGCCTGCGGTTTTGGCTGCGAGCAGTGTGCTGCGGCCGCCGCGCGGATCCTCCTCCTAGCAGGCGAACCATGTGGCATGTGCCGTCGTGGTGGACCCGGACGCTTCCTCCTCCTCCTAACCAACTAACGCGTTGGGTTGGACCGGCCCAGATAATGTTACTCGGCCCGGTTGAATTCCGCCAGCACCCACCCGGCACGCACGGCACCACCCCATTCCCCAGCCACGCCAGCAACGCACGGCCGAGTACCTCACAGGGCAGCGCTTCTGCTTGGCGGCTGGGGGGAGCTCAGCCGCCGCCTTTGCCTTTGCGAGGGTTTTAGCGAGCAAGACACACGGGAGCAGGAGGGAGCGCGCCGAGAGAGGGACGCAAGGAGATGGCCGCCATGGTCGGAGCGCGCAGGGCGCTCCTCGCCGCCCGCTACTCTCCTCGCGGCGCGATCGCGGCATCGGCAACGCCCGTCTCCCCGTACCGGCTCGCGGATTCGCCGCCCAGGTACTCCACGGTTCCTCGGTGTCTCGTTGAACCCGCCTTGCTATTCCTTTTGCCAACCTTATTTGTATCTTCTCTTACCTAGAGTTGTGAGATCTGCTCATTATTTGGTTCTCTGCGAACTTTTGCTCGTTTGCTAAGAACAGAGTCGTTAAGTTCTTTTATATATATAAAAGAAAACAAATCGCAGATATTTCCATTTTTCCTAATAGCCAATAGTCTTGCTGCAATTCATTGAGGTCCAATTAGAACATGAAATGCAAAATATGAAGCTCATCCCCCCCCCCCCCCCCCCACCCCAACACCCACACACACAAAAAAAATGCTTGTTACTAATCTATAGCTTCAGTACTTACCTGATCCGAGCAATGATGCTCCTAAAATATTCCAATTGCTTGTCATCCTGAAAACACGTTTCTTACATCGTGCAGGCTTCCAGCTGAAATAAGTTGTGTGCAGTCTTGGATTCCACATCGAGCAGCTGGCAACCTTGCATCTGAACGTACTGATGAAGACTATCACCGCGAGTGGGGACAAAACAACGCAAGGACCTATGGGAACTCCCGTTCAAATCACTTCGACCACCAGCTTAAGAGAGATGCCCATTCAGCTGGTTCTACAAGTGGTGTGAATATTGGTGGTAGTTCCGAGCAACCATACAGAAGTGGTGCATCGTATGGCTTTCCAAACAGTAATCAGAATCAGACACATACTGGTGCAAGAGCAAATAATGAGCAACCTGGATATAATGCAACACAACCTTATTATAGAACTAGTAGTGCATACAGCCAGCAAAGCCTTGGTGGACATCTTCCAAATGCCCATCAGCAGTACAATGGTGCAGAAGCTAAAAGTACCCCAGCTGGGTATGGTAAAGGGCAAACTTATCATCATCCTAATGGATATGGTACATATGACTCTGGATATAGCACCCAAAGTAACCGGAAGACCTATAAAGGAGAGGGAGCTACTACTGCGCAGTATGGATATGGTCCTTCAGGACAAGGTCCAAACTCAGTTGGAAATGGTCAGCAAGTCTTTCAGCAACAGCAATATGTTGATCATAGATCTAGGGGCGGTTATCCAGATAGACCTGGTAATCCGACCTCCCAGTATGCAAATCCAACTCATTTCCGTAAGGAGCATGTTACAGGGTTTCAGCAAGGCAGCAGTAGCAATTATGGATATAATGCTCCACAATCAAATCAGAGCCCTTATGTCACTAGCCAAGTTGACACAAGGAGCACTCAAGTATATTCCATGTACCTAAATACAGATGTGCAACGCCTCCCTAATGGAATTCGTCAAGAAAAACATTCACATGTTCAACCTACTACATCATTTGGGAATCACTTGAACAGTGCCCCTCATCAAGGTGGTGTATATTATCAACCACTGCCTGGCAACCCTTCAAATGATAGCTCACCTTCTGAAGTATCTAACGAAGTCAGCAGCAAACACAAAGGTACTGTTGAAGAACTGGAGAAGTTATGTGAAGATGGCAATGTAAAAGAAGCGATGGAGGTTCTGGCTTTGCTACAGGAAAATGGAACTGTGCTACATGCTTATCAGTACTTTAGATTGATGCAAGCATGCGGTGATGCAACTGCTCTTGAAGAAGCAAGAGTAATACATAGTCAGATATCTGAATCATCAATTACTGTGGACACAGATGTTCAAAACAAAATTTTGGAGATGTATGCTAAGTGTGGTTCAATGGAAGATGCTAAGAAGCTTTTCAGTACTATGGATCATCATAACTTGGCTTCGTGGAACACTATGATATCAGGTTTTGTGCAAAATGGTCATGGTGAAGAAGCAACTGATTTTTTCGATCAGTTTAAGCAGACAGGGGATAAGCCAGATCCTGTCATGTTCACGCATATTTTCCTGGCCTGTGGAATTATGGGATCTGTTGATGAGGGAATGTTGCATTTTGAAGCAATGCAGAAGGATTTTGGTATAATTCCTACCATGGAACATTATGCCAGCATTGTTAGTATGCTTGGGCAGTCGGGCTACATTGCTGAAGCTCATGAATTTGTGGAATGGATGCCTGTGGAACCAAGCATTGAGGTCTGGGAAAATTTGATGAACATGAGTCGACTTAATGGCTTCTTAGAGCTTGGAGATCGTTGCGCTCAAATAATAGAACATTTGGATTCTTCTAGGCTGAATGAACAGTCCAAAATGGGTCTTTTCCCTATCGACGCTTCAGACCTTGCAAAGGAAAAGGAAAGGAAAAAGGCTAGTGTGGCTGAAGCTAGGAGCAAGGTCCACGAATATAGAGCTGGAGATCGATCCCACCCTGACACCCATAAGATCTATGAAGAGCTGAGGTACTTGTCAGCTCATATGAAGGAAGCTGGGTATATTGCTGACACCCGGTTCGTGCTTCATGACGTTGATCAAGAAACAAAAGAGGATGCTTTGCTAGCTCACAGCGAGAGGCTGGCTATCAGTTACGGTCTTATAACAAGCGCTGCTCGTTCTCCCATTCGGGTTATAAAGAATCTTCGTTCCTGTGGAGATTGTCACACGGCTTTCAAGATAATCTCAAAACTTGTTGGCCGTCTGATCATTGCGAGGGATGCAAAGAGGTTCCACCATTTTGAAAATGGTGTCTGCTCTTGCAAAGACTATTGGTAAACAAGATATTAGAAGTCGACATTGTTAATTTTGATGGGAGCAAGAGTACTGTGGGCTGTTGCCTATCTAACATTTAGGTAACCACTAGTTTTATATCAGGGACATGTATGCTGTCATTGGTGTAATTTAGGCCCTTATTAGTATTCTGCTTTTCTGTTCATGCGTTTACAAGCCTGAAACGTTCTTTAACTGCTGTTATCCCTAATTTGTTACTTGTCACAGCAAAATAAACAGTTTGAGTGTACATGGTTACGAATCCCTGGTGGTAAGTGGACTCTGATTCAGATGACTAATTGACTACAGAGTTTTCTAACTTCTTTCTGTACCCATTGCCTGGCTACCATGGGTGTGATTCATATGCCTGCTTGGCTTTAGCTCTGGCTTAGGTTATGCCTTTGGCCCTCCCTCTGTTTCAAAATAAAAATTGTTTTACCTTTTCTAATACATAGTTTTTACTATATAGCGTATATCTAGGTGACTAGCAAAATCTATATATATCTAAAAAATTCAAAATGGCCTATGATTTGGAATGGATTTGAGTATTTTGCAGTTAGAGAAGCAGATAAGAAAAGGTTATGTATTTGCCTTCAAATGCTTCCTATTCTGTTTGATGAAAAATATCGAAACCTAAGAAACAAAGTTGCGTGACTGCTTCCCCGGGGAACTCCCCCCTTGCGGTTTTGAAAACCTAGCCACTTCCGAACGAATGGTTTTCACATCATTTTTTCTTTGATTTTACAGAGGTTAAGAAATCTTATGTTCTAAACGTGGAATTAGAATGTGCACCTTCAAATAGAAACTGTAAAACCCTACAAAATACGAGTAAGCTATGCTACCGTGCAAGGCCAAATTTTTGAAGCCACATGTAGTATCTCTGATTTACTCAAATCTTCGCATGGAGTAGCACTAGTAGATTTGAACTAATCGTCGGCAGTTCGCACGGCTATCAGTTGCTAGTTGCTACTCCTACCTGCAGACGGCAAGGCGTCCACGGGTTGTGTTATAGACCAGGTCCACCAAGCCCCTCGGCGGCATCCTCTCGCATCTGCTAGCAGCCCGAGAAAGGTTTTAGCGGAGACCGCAACATCGATGGCGGCGGCGGCTGGTGGCGGCGCGCGGCGGGCCCTCGCGGCACTGCGCTCCGGCTCCCCGTCGACCCTCTCCGCGACGCTCTCCCGCCAGGCGGCGTCTCGGTCTCCGGAGCTGGCCGCCGCGTCTCTCCCCCGCGCCTCTCGCCGGCGCCTCGTGATCTCGAGGTAGCCTGGCGGCGCTTCTGAATCTCCCGTGGTCTATTTTTGTTCTGATCCTTGGCTCAGATTCGGTGTGCTGGACGTGTGCAGGGTGCCGGTTGCGGCGCTCGGCTGCGTGCAGGGTTCGCTGATGCCGATGCACAGCGCCACGGCGTCGGCGCTGCTCACCTCCATGCTCGGGCTTAAGCCTGGCTCTTGGGGCTGGCTCTCCGAAGGTAAATTTACCTCACTCTGTTTGCTCCATTTCTGTCCCGTAAATGATGCATGCCATCGAGACAGGGTAGAGAGGTAGAAAGAGTTCGAATGAATGAACCGTGATGAATCAGATTGGAATCTGAAATGTTCTTCCCTTCAGTTTGGATACTCCGCCCCTGTATTCGAGGATAGGCTAGAAATCGAGGGAACTTCAGATATGAATGGAAGTATGCCTGAAGTACAGGTAAATAGTAATGAAGTATTGTGTTAAAATAGGCTACTGGCTAGTGCTATGTGTGTGACAGTGTCTAAAATTATATCAAAATGCTTGATTTGCTGCCTCTTTAGTAGTAATCTTTGGTGGATGGGATCGAAGAACTTTGTTATAATCTGCATCTTTTTTCTTAGTTCTTTGTATGTCATTTCCTAACAAAAAATTATTGCCACAACGGTTAGGATGCACTTTGTCTGACTGGCCACATGTTACTGTTTGTGGTGTAACTCATTTAGTGTCCTGACAATATCATTTGGCTAAGTTCAGATCATTGCTATGTCCTTTATTAAAATAGTGTTTTTACCAAAATAAATGTTTCTTGACTATTGTTATCATCTTTATCCTTTCATACAATTGCTATTCATGCATTGGCACATTTCCCCACCTGAGCGTTTTCACTTATAAAGATTGGCTATTTTATTTGCTGAGATCCTGAAACAATTATATATCTATAAATTATACTCAAAGGTCATTTAAGGTGTCTGCAAGACCAAATTATTGTTACAGGCAGTTTGTAGTTTGGGCACAATGTTGTTTGGATTGCTTAGATGAAATTATATTTTCTTACTGAATGATTCCATTCTACTCCAAATAAGCCTATGTTTTAAAGATGCAAGTCGTGTTTAGTACCTCAGTAAATTATATTCAGCGAGCACTACCCTTGAACTGCTTAGAAGCAGCAGTTTTAGTTCAACATTAGACCACTGTTTTCTGTGTATTTCTAACAAGTTTCCATTCATCCCATTTGTCTGCTTTGTTGTTCTAATCCTTTGTTTTTGTCTGGTTTGCTTCCATAGGATTTGCTACGCCTCTATAACAGGAAGGTGCTTCAATCCCAAGAGACTGTTTTTTCGCTTTTCTGCTACAGGATTCCAATAACAGTAGCTGCATGCCTTTTGGAATTCACCATTTGGACTTTTGCTGATGCGATCTGAACTAAAATTCGCAGCCTAAAACTTATGGTCTCATGTGCTAGCTATCTCATTTTCCATTATATCAAGTTATCAACCGAATTATCTATTTTTCTTGTTTTGGGTGTGGCATGGGATTATAGTGTGGCATCCTGACATCAATCAGAAGTGCAAAGTTATGTCTCGCAGCATGACCATACAAGTTCTAGCTTAGTGCTAACCCTTTGTCCTCCAGAGTTCTCTGCTTCTCTCGATTGAATCTGTAGGCTTCCTTACTGCTTGAGAATGATATTTACCTGTTCGTTCGCAAATGCAGTTTGGACGCTTCATTGCAATCTAAGATATAATGTTTATTCTGATCTATGCGCTCTTTACATGATAACAGGCTATTGGAACAGCAGTCAACTGAAATTCTTGCCCACAGATTACCAGGTGTTTCATATAAAGTATGCAGAGTTATATTTCGGAACGAACGATTCCATTTGCAATTTGCATGCCTAAGCATAATTTTTACACTGTACATTTCCAGTTTTCCACCGCCCAAGTTCACTTTGAATGAACGAGGGTTAAACGAGAGGGAAACCAACTTGGTGCCCTCTTTTCCAACGCTCCATATCCAAAGGACCAAAACAGCATAATTATGGAGCAGCGCACTCGCGCCCTCAGCGGCAGCATAGCATCTCTGATCCAACGCGAAGCTCTCGAAGCTGTTCAGAGCTGGTGTTTGCTGAAAATCTCAAGATCAGAGTTCACCGATCACGTCGCTGGAAAGAGGAGGCAACGTGCCGTTCATTTATCACTCAGATTCAAGTGTTATAGTCATGACTGTGTCCGCATCCTTGTCTTCTCCTTCAGAATGATCGCCTGGATGCCACTCTGGCTCTGATGGTCCATCATCCTCTTCCGCACTCTGAAATAAATCGAACAGGCGTGCCCGTACCCCCTCTCGTAGCCATGAAGCTTCTTCATGGCAGAACCATTTGCGTCCAAACTAAGCCAGATAGTGCATTAGTATCAGGAATCAGCATTTTAAGTAAACAAAAATAATGGAGCAATCTAACTTGTACCATGCCAAGACTCTCTTTTGTAAACCTCTCTGGCGCCTCTTGAATAAACTTGTCAATGTAATGAAGCATAAAGAGTCAACAGTAATACTCGTTACGCTGATGTGGCACCTGCAGATGAAAAATAGAGAGTGGCAAGGTACATCAAAGAAAAACTAAATGCAATCAAGAGTTGTTGCAGTCATAACAAGTACTTGGAGAACTATAACTAGAATTCCAGGCTTCTTACCTCAACCTTTTCCCCCTTTATATTTCTTGAAAGACGCTTCCATATCATCCCTGAAAATGGAATATCATAAGAAGAATCCTTCTGTAGATGCCGCCATTCTGCTTCAAGATATCTGTAATAATATGAAACTCATGAAAGTTGCAGCGAGACTGAGAGTAGGTTAGCAGTTGGAAAAGTGGAGTTATAAGCTTTGTAACACGGACTACTACCTCCATTCTTAAAGTCTACAGAACTGGGATCAAAACCAAACTCTTAGCATTGTATCAGTGATGATTAAATACCTCGCAACTGTGTCAAAAAGCTTTTGACTGTTATGAAGCCCAAGAGAGTCCAAGTGAAGCATAATTGGCCCTGAATCTCCCTCTTATGTAGGCATGCAAACAATGATCAAGCTCCAGTGCATCCTAATTTGCATGACCATAATGTAATATCCATTAAATATGATGACATGGTATACCAAAACTTTCTTTCTTAACTGTTGACCACAATCCGTCAACTATATACAAAGGTAATCCTTCTTGCTGAGAAGCAAATGAAAAGCTTGCCCTTTCATACTTAAGTATTATCCCGAGAAGCAACTTACATTTCATTAATCGGCAAAATTATGTATGCTTTCTTAAAAATATCTACATTTCTCCACCATCTCCGTAACTTGCTGAATTGTGAGTCACGGTCACCCTAAGACAGAGGTGTAGGTGAGGGAATGATTGAACCAGTTTGCAAAAAAGAAATAGGCTCCGTTTCCAAAGAAAATGACATGAAAGAATTTTTGGCAAACTGCAGATTCCCTGCTTTCAAGATTAAAGGAATTTAAAATTAACCAGAGTTTGCAATTTTGTGGATTCATCCTCCAAATTACTAAGGACCATTAAGGCATCTTATACAGTTTCTTGGAAATGTGTGCTAGGAACACTGTTCACGATGAGGAAAAATTATCTCGATTCTGTGCACTAAGAATTCATCTACTGCATATTTTACTTTACATGTGTCAAAAAGGTCAAACTGATGGTGTAGTACTATAGTTCAACCTGCAAAGGATGATATGGCGCATTTAAAACATAATGCTTGACTGCAGTGCAACATACCAAAAACGTGACTTCTTTTTCTATGGGGTACAATGAAGCTATCACATTAAGCCAACTCATGCATATCAAGCTGGAAAGGCATGGATGTGGTGTTTCTGAGTTTGGAAACAATCAATATAGGATGGAAACATAATAACCATACCAGTGTGGATAGTGCTTCTTCAAGTTTGCTATAGAAATATGTGTTAAACATGTACAAGTCTCCACGATGTCTTGATTTCTTGAGGTACCTGACATGGCCATAGTCAGGCTGGAGTGAATAGATATCAATTATTGAAACCAACATGGCAGATATAACTGGAATTTATAAACCATGGAAGAAACAGCTCTAATAAATGTATGAAATGTTGTAAAGTCACGAACACCTTCCACACATCTCAGTCATTGAACTTCAGCAAGTTATCAAGTAGGTTTTTTTTCCTCAAACCACTTGATAAGTCAAGCCATATCAAGTAGTTTGAGGCTACCAATTATTCCCTGTGGAAGCTGAGTGACAACGTTAATATACTTTGCTTCAAAAATGATGCTTAGCCAGAAAGGTGGAATCTAAAGTCTTACATTCCAAAAACTATAAGAAATCTCGGGGGCACAGGCATGAGTGCAGATCTGCCGTGCATGCTGAAGAAAGCAGAAGATTAAAAAAAACAGTACAGAAAATGGAAAAGATTACTTACTGAAGGCAAAAATTTATAACAGGTGATTTCAAATATTCTTCAGGTTCGAGACATTTCATGTCAGAGTAAGTCAGCTCAACAGCTTCTGGATCAATTCTGTCGACAAATATAAGGATATCAGACTGGATGGAGGTAATCTCCCGATGTACAGATACCTCAATAACAAAAAATGATTCCGACCTTGAAGGATAGTAGATCTTTGACTCATCCCTACACAAGCGCAATTTCATTAATGGAACAATCTATAATTGCTCGCCATCTTACACTATAACTGATAGCAACAAAAGTAGAGATACTATCACTGCAGGCTTACCGTTTATTAGATATCTCAACATCAGCAGCAGATCTAGCATGCTCTGTATCATCATCATCATCATCCAAGAGAACAACTTTCTGAAATGGGAAGAATTAAATTTGCAAGTGTAGCAAAAACAAAAATTGTGACAAAATCAATGAAGTCTCAATTATTAACTAATATACAAGAGTACATTAGTTGTGATTTTCTTTCTGTCATGTTTTCTTTTCTTACTTAAAAAGCTCTGTGATTTAGATCATTGCATTTATTGTTAGGAAAAACCTACACATGGATAAAATAATAAAATATGCATCTGCACTAATAAGATTAGACCATAAATTCTAACTCTGAGTAATACGAAATATTGTTTATAGTTTTATACAACTGATTCATCAGGAGTTAATATTAAGAATCACAGTAAGTGGAAAATAATAACCAGCACATTCACCTTTTTACACTTAAAGGATGCGGAGGCCTTGTTTTTTGTAAGGTTTGACCTGCAAATGAGATTTTTCTTTTTGTCAGAGGAACACATTGATTTTATGAAATGTACTACTTCCATGATATATCAAGATGCCACTTCATTATTCATATAACAATGATAACAACAAAAACAACACATTTCAGTCCCAAGCAAGTGCGGTAGACTAGAGATGAAACCCAACAAGAGCAATAAGAAAAGAGGGTGTAAATAGTAGAGGTATCACTTGTAGTAATGAACTTGAAAGATATGGCAGTCTAATTGCCATAGGGTTAGGGTTACAAACTCCATCAGGTTAATCCAAAGGGCTGAACAAGAGGCACTATAACAGTATATGCAGGTTACAGCACCACTGCCAAACTATTTACCAGCAATTTGCCTGGCTTGTTTGTAACAAGTTATTGACTACAGAACAAATATAGCATTTAGATAAATGAACTTAACACGTACAGATGCAATGAGATGAATGATAATTATTCGAATTCACCGATTACAATAACCTTGGAGAAAAACAAAAGGTCTCCTTGTCTACAAAATAAGAGTAGAAAAGAAACACACCAAAGATGGAATTTCCACCAAAACTTGTTTCTAATGAGAATCTGAGACAGTTATTGAACATGAGAGAAGATACTAACTTTGGGGCACAGTGATTCAATTTTAGTGATAGATGAATGAATTACAAGAGGAAAGGGAGGGCAAATTTGTAAATGATAAACCCAGTGCAAGCGTGAACAGTAAGAATAAACAAAGGAAAGAAACAGGAGACATTAAAAGGACAAACATTGGAGCAAATGCAATACACCAAGGATAAAGTAAAACATCTACAGTTGCCAAACACAAACGGGTTGATACAGAAGAATATAAAAATGAAAAGCAAAAACAAGTGGACCAAGAAAAAGGTGTACATACCTCCTGTTACTACCACATGTGGCATTTTCTTCAAGAAATTTTGTGCATATGCCCTTTGAGTCGACAGTGTTATTTTCCTGAGGATTTGTGGTGCGGCTCCTTAAAGTTGATTTCTTTCTTGTGTCAATATCCGTATTTAAAAGCTCACAATGTGTACTCTTTGGAAGACGTGCAGAAGTTTTCAGTTGATGATTCACTGAATATTTTGCTATTCGATCATCTTTCTTTGGGCCCATGACAGGGTAAGCACATTTGCCATGGCTTAAAGAATTTCCTTCTTTACATGCTGCGCCCTTAACCTAAATACAATCAGTAGAGGTAGTCACAACGTCTGTAGAAAGGTAAATCTTAAGAAAAAAGAATATCTGAAAAACATATCATTAAAACTTGCGGAGTTATAAAAGCGTGCCTGGGTATATGTCTTTGTAGATGAAGTACAATTTAATTTCTTATAGTATTTGCCAGCCGTACTGTCCAAAACTTCATCATCATGATCTGCGAAAGAAAGGCCAACAGTGTGACTGATTGCACAAGAACAAACTTCCTTCGGACAGGAGGCAACAAAAAGAAGGATTGGAGTAGCCAACACTAAAATGTGTTCATTTAACAACACCATAAGACATAATAAATAAGCGGCGATCCTTACAGATCAGCTGAACTACTCAACACAAAGATTCAAAGTATAAAGCAGGCAGATCTAGAAGTTTGTACAGTTCTATTGAACTCATGATATTTATGAATTTGCAGTGATCCAGCAAGCAGAAGGTAGATTGTTGACCTCTTACACAGATAAAAACACTTATTCCATCCCCTGAAATGAAGTAGGAAGATATAAATCCCATGAGCTCTACTGTGTGTTCTAGTAGCATACAATGAGGTGATCACTTCTGTCAAGTGTATCCACTTCTATTTCCTATCCTTTAGGGTGAAGTTGCTTACAAGTTTGAGGCTTGGGCATATCTGAGAGGTGCCACACTTAGACAGGTATGCCACCAAATGTTCAGTTAGTTATCTCAGTCAGCAGGTGCCAAATGGCCACACTACAATAGCGTGCATTCTAATAGAACTAGGATACATTTCTGCAAGGTTATTGTATAGGGCGTTAGGGATGACATATGTCTAAATTACCGCTTTCAGTTTCTACCTTTCAGATGTCAAAATCTGCCAAGTGGCAGATAACTAATCAAAGCAGAATAACATGAAAACTGCAAAGTACAGTGCCATGTTGGTTAAAAACAGACTTGTATGCCTCCTTTTACCTAACCATGATTGCAGTAGAGACACAAAATGCATGGATGCTCTTTTGTTATCCTAACAACACTAAGCATTTGAGATCATAAACCCACGACAAAACAGTATGTCCATCTGGCCTTATTAATGACGAGCAATGGTTATAAGGAAGATAACCAACAAGGCCTAAAAAAGAAACGGACCAGAACCAACAAATAAATGCTTAAATCTTACTGAAGTCATAGACATTTCCCCCGTTACCACAGGTAGACTTAGCTTGCACTGCCTGTCTCCGAACTGTGTCATCCTAAAATAATGAAAAGGAAACGTAATGCATTGGTGCAAATGAAATATGCTAAAAATAGGGATGTACTTGGTGCAAGCTAGGAAAAACCCAACATGTAATTTCAGAATCTTTCAAAAAAAAATACTTTTGTGATCATAAAGACAAAATTTCTGCTTTCAAGTCCAAGCAAACATCATCATGGGAAGAAAGCTGCTTATGTATCCACTTAATATGTAATTGCTAACTGATAACACTATTGCTTAGATCTCTCTAAGCAAAATATATATATATATATATATATATATATATATATTATGCTTTTGTGGATCAGATACAAACAAACATCTCATTTCTATCTACTGTGAGGAACTAAGCTCAGTTGGTGAGGAGTAAAATGTCATCTCCAGTTTGAATGGCTATTTCTTGTTAATGAAAAAAAAAACACCTATCTCCTCCTAGGATGATCTTGTTTCTTCATCCACTACACTGATATGTAATGGCATTTCCTGAAAACAACTAAAAACCCAACTTTTACCCAAAACTTCACACTAAACCCCACAACTCTGAAATCCATGAGACATCTAGCACATGATTCATGCAGCCAAATCACCGACCCAACCGTCAGTAAGGGAAATCCATCGGACATCCTAATACATGATTCAAGCCTTTTATATCAACCAAACCCAAAACAGAAAGGGGGGAAAAGTACACGGATTCGAACCCTATATGATTGCGCAAAGCCCAGATTTTGCTCACCTTCCTCTGCCTATCGGCTATCCGTCGTTCAAGCTCCTTCTCCATCCGGCCGACGAGTGCCCGCATCTTTTTACCATTATCCTCCGTCTTCCGGAGTACACCCTGCTGCAACTTCCCCTCCCAAAATCTAATCTTCGCCCCCAGTTCCTGATCGGTTTTGTGCGCGAACTCCACCTCGCCCCCGCCATCATCGCTGTCGCGGTGGGCGCTCGCCGCCGCCGGGGGATGCGGCGTGAAGGGCGGAGAGAGAGAGAGCCGACGACCTCCAACTCCGCCGCGGGGGAGTTGGGGTCCATCGCTTGACAATCGATGACCATCCCACCTTTCGGCGCGGCCATTGCCGCAGCCGCCGGGCGGGTGGGCGCGGGACAGGGGGAGGCTTCCGTTTCGGCGATCGAACGGGACGGGGGGGAGGGTTTTTCGAGCAGGGGTGTGGGCTTGTGGGAGGGGAGGGTCGGAGGGAGGAGACGCTGCGTGAAGTGGGGCTTGTGGCGGAAGAACGGAAAAGTTATGAGTTCAATTTTTTCTGGCGATTGTAGCGGTGCGGAGGGAGAAAACGCGGCGTGAAGTGGGGGGAGTCGGAAGAACGGAAAAGTTAGGAGTTCAATTCTTCTTGGCGATTGTAACCGTGCTGCATTGCTGGTGTAGGTGTGGGTGCTTCTACTTCATGATAAAAAAAAATATGCTACTGCTGGAGAGGGAAATGTGTTATCGCCAGCTAATTTTGCAAAGGACTATATCAGATTTGGGTATTTCTCCCTTATCTCACGTCTGGAATTTTATTGTCATGCGTCTCTCCAAATCTGGCCCTTCTGCTCTAACTCCTGCAGCGGCAAGACATGGGAACCGTTTGGAATTAGATGATGGCAGATAATCCCCCGATGAACATATTGATTGTTGACTCGAGTGTGGGAGCGCGTTTGGATGGGAGACGGCGATTTATGCATACGCATGCTCTGAGATCATGCCGGTTCATTTTCTCGCCAAATTGAGGGCGAGATGGGGCGGGCAAATCTTGCACCAGAAAATCGATGCACCCTCGTATTGAAATGTCGCATACCGCTGAAAACATAGCTATAATTAATGAGACATAAGTCTTGATCTTTAGTGAGTTTTTAGTGAGTGAGAATTAAATCCTCCATCTTTAATAAATAACTACTCTAATTTTATTTTCGGGGCATGCGTTAACTACCCCCGCGTCATAAGATGGAGGCATCCTAACAACAACTTCGCAAATCCATATTTATGTACAAAAAGTTGTGCATGGACTGCGTCAAAGCAAATATTTTAATATATTTTTACTATTTTTATCTCAACGGCGTAACCATATCGTATCAAATGCTTCGGACCAAATAAAATAATGGTAAAAGATTGTAAAATATGTTTGTGATGTAGAGTTCATGTCGCCTATCTCCGTAAAATTCTTAATTCGACGTGTAGAACCTATTCATTGCAGTTTGAATTCTAGACTTAGCACATGTACTACTCGCGTTCACCGGAAAATGTTTCAAGAATTAAGGCCGCCCCTGGTGGCGGATCTAGGACCCGAGCCCGGGTCCAGCCCCCAAAACTCTATTAATCCCCATGTGGTATGTAGTAAAATTTAGCCAATACATCTTTAATTATGTCCATGTAATCATACATTAGATCAATTCCCATTGGTACAGCCCGGGCCCAACTCAATTTGTGGCTCCCCCCCGGCCGCCATCATCATCTTCTTTTCATCGGCAGGTGACGTGTCAAGAGAGAGAGAGAGAATAGCAAACGTGCAGGGTGTTACTTGGGCCAAAATCTGGAGTGGAAAGGCCTTAGGTTGGGCCTGTCTATATCTTCTTATCACGGAAAAAAGGCCCCCACACGGCCCAGCCTGCCGCAGGCCCCCTTCTGCGCTCTAGCATTTTGCTGCTGCAGTGCAGTGTCCGTGTGCCCCTGCTAGTACAAACGGGTACAATGTATCTCAAAAAAAAAGTACCAAGGGTACAAAATCTGGATCCCTGCCGGTCGCTGCCTCCCTCCCTGACTCCCTGTATCGATTAACCTGGTTGCGGTGAAGTTACACGACGAGCCTACAACAGATGAAGTATGGACACACAGGTTGGCGGCTGGATCTAGCCGTCTAGCTAGTAGTACCTCTTTTATTTCAAGCATGCCCCTCCATTCAGCAGGCCAGCGCGCTCGCAAAGCGGCATCATGCCTGCAAGATGCGACGTGGAGGCGAGAGGAGGAGGACGGCATGCTCCCAGGCTGGCTGGCAGCTCGAGTTCACGTTGCACGTAAAAGAATGACACGGCATCACGAGCGCCGTACCTGGCTTGTTGTTTGTTGCTAACTTAAAGCAGATTTCATGGAGTCCAGCGGCGTGGAAAAGATGGCCCAGTGAAATAATCGTCCAAGAAGTGGCGGAGCGTGAAGCAAAATACAGAGGGAGTCAGTTTGCCAACTTCAAACCAATATATACAAAAGTTTCATAGAAATAAGTTTTGTTTGATGGGCTACCGATAACCAGATCACAGTTAACAAAATATAAGTATATTAGAGAGATACATGGACTTGACTTGTATATTGAATGGATTGTGAAGCTTTCTGCTTTTCTCTTCAGCGGATTTGAGAGCGTACAAGGAGAACATAAAAGGTTGCGGCACGGGTCAAAAGAAGGGAAATTGATTGATGCCACCAAGAAAATAGCAATCAATTTGAGAGAGTATTTCGTTTCTTCTGTTACACATCCTGAGAACTGATCTTGTGATCGTGATCGGTGAATTTTACCGAATTCCAGTTCACCATTAGATCTCACAGTTCGGCGGGTGGCGGCGTGAGGCGGGGGAAAGTGGAAAGGCCCAGAAGTTGGGTTTCCAGGTTGGGCTAAAATCTCAAGTTGGGCCCTGTCTAGTGTGCGGCCAACCTGCCGCGCTCTTCTCTCTCTCTCTCTCTCTCTCTCTCTCTTTTACTCTCTGGTACCTCTCTACTGTCCTATGAGTTCAAAGCTTGTTATATATTGATGTTGAGTTATTGAATTTTCTTATAACATATTGAGTTATTGACTTGACCGAGTCAAGCTACAGCCACGGGGTACAAAAAAAAAACGGAGGCTGGAGGCTGGATCTAGCCATCTAGTAGCTTCCACGCCGCTGTACCAAACATGCTCCGAGCAACGGGTCACTAGTGTAAGCAGATTTCGTGGCCTGGTGTGAAAAGGATGACCTAATGTCCTAATCCTAGCACTCGATGACACACACACATCCTCGGGCGACCGGCCAGCTGCCACGTCAGCGGTGGTTTGGCCCTGTCTGCAGGTCGCGGTGCCGAACTGTTTGACTCGCGTGCGCACGCACTCGTCATGTGATTGATCGCCAAGCTTAGGCGGCCACAGCAGGGACGACCGGCCGGTCTCGCGTCGGTCCAGGTCCAGATATTCCCAAAGGAAACGAAAGTTCACTGTCCTCACGCACAAAGTCCTTGGTACGGCGTGACGTGAAGGAGCCGTCGGGTGCCTCGCTTATTGATTGTTCGTGCACGTCACGTATGGCCGCCGGAACTGGACTTGCATTATTACCTGTTCCATTCATTGAACTCAGAGCGATAAAAGGATGAAAGGCTTTAGTAGTATAAAAAAAATGAAGTACATTTCCCTTAAAAAAAAAGGAGTAGGAAAGGTCTGAATAAAGAATGCTTTGGTTGACAATCACTGTCGGTGCTGCACTGCACTGCACTTGTCCAGTGTTTCAAGAAGGCTGCTCCGAGGCGCGGTTCCCAGGCTAGACCGCTAGAGAGAGCATGTAAAAGTAGTAGTAGTAGAAGTAATAGTATAATATTTGTTTTGTGAAAGAGTGTTAGTATAATGTTACCGCAAGGCGCCCATGGTTTCCAGCCCAGCCTTACGCAAGCAAGCCGGCGCAGGTGATGGCATCCGAGGAAATGAAAAGGTATTGGTTGGTAGGGTGGGGAGAACGTGAAGCGAGCCGGGGCGGGGAGGGAATCCCATGGGCATTGGGCAGCAGCAACCTGCCTGATGACGTCCTCGCTCAGGAGCAAGAATGGATCGACGGCGCGTTGACCTCGTTCCTTCCTTCTATCCGCACGCGTTGCCCGATTCGCCTCCTGGGAATCCGGCGGCGGTCAGCTCAGCTCAGCCTCAGCTGGCTGGCTAGCAACCGTGGTGACTGGTGACTAGTGGGTGCTGCACTGGCACTGCGATGCGGCATGCGGGCCACGGTCGGAAATGGACGCGGTTTTTGGTGGCGGTCGGGGACTCGGGGGCGTCCGCTCCCTTGGCTTTGGTTCGCCAAATAAAACGGCCGTCCATCGGGGTCGCCAGATCGCCGCCTGGGGCTCCACCGGGGGCCCTGGCTGACCACGCTTTTGTTTCCTCCGTTGTTCTGCTTGCTGTTTGCTAGTTATTCCCTTTCAGCTCGGGTACATTGGTTGTACCTGCAGCCAGTAGCTTTGCATCCCCTACATTGCACGCCTGATTGTTCATTATGCCGTTGGTGTAGCTACTAAACTAGTACCCCCTCCGTGCTAGTATATGAAACGTAATCACTTCTGGAAAAGATCGAGGAACGCATTTAATTCTCATCGATGTACGTGCGTATACAGAGAGAGACTTATATTACACCTTATATATTAAAACGGAAGAAGTACTCCGTAGCTAAACAAATCGCGGACAAGTACCCAATCAGCTCGATATATACGCTAATATATTTTTATTTTTTTAATGGAAGGAATCGAGTAATATGAGGAATATTGTTTTCTTGGTGCCGAGTTTCGGGACACAGTGTGGTTCTCTTGACAACAGTGGATCCTTTAATTTGGGCCAGAATGTATTATGCACTCCTACTGATGATGGCACACCTTTCTGCTGAAGAAAACCATTGACATGCTGCTTTCAAAAAGGCTGTAGAAAATACGTGTTCCTTTCACACGGTGTATGATGTACCATATGATAGAGGCGAGATTTATTCGTATCTTGATTTGGTGGTAGGGCATGCATGGTTTGAGTTCTATTTAATCTAACCGAGGCCGAGGCTGGCAGAAACCAAGACAATGCTTTTATATGGAGTGTAGAGTAGGCACTTGCTGAACATACAGAGAGACTTCGTTTATGCCTGTAAATTTATACTTTTTTAAGAGGAACTTTGTACTAAGGCACCTCTTCAAATGGATCTTTAGTTCGGTGGTCGAAGCCGGGCGACTTGCTCCAATTTTTTAATAGTACCATCAGCATCTTCTAAACACTCTCACAGTGCCTGTAGATACGAATGGCAATTTCAAACTCAGAAGATACTTATTAAAAAAAAAAGACACTCAGAAGGTATTGTTTGGCAGGTCTGAGGCGCTGCGGGTCAGGGGAGGAATGGTACGATGGCCTGGTCCGGTCTGTCGATGTCATGGTGATTCGTACGGTGGGAAAGGGGGGATATCTACTGGATGATCTCTTTCCTTTTATTTCGGTGAGTTTAGAATTCACACAGCGTCCATTTCAGCTCAAGAAACGTACTGCACGGGCAAGGCGAGGTCACGTCATACACCGAACAATCCGAAAGAGGGAAATGCAATGGGATCCAGAATGTCACGCATGACTCAGCAATCATCTTTAGAGGATAAAGAACACAGTGTAGTCACATGAAATGGTGGAAGCCAACTTATAAAATAAATCATATGATTTTTATACTCCGTGTTTGAAGTTACCGTACACATTAACTTTGCTTTTTACATTGTAATAACTACGATCTAACCAGAATGATATTTTTATCAATAAAACATCCTAGTCTTAATAATCTTTTTCCAAAAAAGGGACAAGATAGGTCAATTCTAAATATAGATTTTGAAAAAAGGTTTTTCTGAAAGCAGTATGTTTTGTAGATTTGCTAGAATTTTAGATTTCAAGTCTAATAATGACACCAGAAGTTCATGTTTATTGCATGCAAACTCATGTCACCATTACTGGTTCACACCAAAATGACCGCAAAAATAACTAACACAATCATCAAATCCATATCCATGATTTTTTGTAAAGCCAAATGGTGGTCCAAAGAAAAAAACCACAGCCATCCAATCCAACCTAGCCATCAAAAGGCACCCAAAATCCAAAGATCCCCGGCGGGACCCACCTCACCTCAAACGAAAACACCGCGAGGCTGGACCCTTTTTTAAAAACCAAACTCCGCGTAGCCCACCACAATCCAGGCAGCAGCAGCGTTACCCCCTCTCTCACCGTCATCCATCGTACGCCGTAAACTGTGAACGAACCCATGGCCCTCGCGCTACAGGATGAGCTCTCCCGCGCCGCGAGCAACCAAACAAACCCGCAACTTGTTCGGCTCGTTTGCCCCCGGCGAACAGCCCGCGGCGCCATCAACACGGGGCGCGGCCGAGGCGGGTGACGGGGGCTCGTGCGGGTTCGGAGTTCCTCCCGCTTGCGGCTTTGCTCCCACGGTTTCCAGTTTCCACCACACCAGACACCACCGCCCCGCCGCCCCGCGAGACGGGACGCGGACGCGGACGGCGAGCCAGCGGTGGGTGCGGAGCCACTAGCGACAACATGCACGAGAAATACCACCGGATTTTTTTAGCGTTTTCCCCTCGCCCCCCAACTCCCGATGCCGCTGTAGCTGTACTGCGCGCTCTTCTCAGTCCAGCTATCCCCCATAGACTTCGCACCAACCCCTCGCACACACCAAAGAGGGAAAAAAATCGTTTTTTTTCGTGGGAAAAAGGAGCGAGAGAGAGAAAATTATACTCCTCCCTCCTCTACTGTCCAACCCCGGACACCAAGGCAGGTCAGGCAGGCAGGCGGACAGGGGGGAGCCAGGAGACGAGCTCGGCGAAGCTGCTGAGGGAGACAAGCCAGCTGCTGCTGCTGCATTGCGCTGCATTGGGCGGGAGGGCTCGCCGCCGCCGGGGGAGGCTCGGATCTCGGCGTTCTTCGGCCTGCGGCTGCTGGTCGCCTTCGGTCGGTGGCGCTGCGCCCATTGGCGGGCGGCCTCGGTCCAGCGCCGCGTGATCTGGCGCGCGCCGCCGACGCCGCTCGCGCGGGGAGGCCCGGATCTTGAGGCGCCGCCTGTCGCTGCCCCGCGAGGCTCCGGGAGGGCGCGGTGGGCTCCGTCGCCAGCGGTGCGCTCGAGGCCGCCGACTGCGCGCGGCGGGTGGGAGATCTGGCCGACGGCGCGGACCTGCAGATCCCCTGCCTGCGCGGGCAACGGTCGCTGCTGCTGTGGAGCTTCTTGCGGGCGGTGGCGCCGATGGGCTACGGGCACGTCGATCCCTTCCTGCCACCGCAGCAGCCGCTGCAGGCGGCGGCGTACCACGTCGCGCCGCAGGGGGACTACGGCCAGCCGCAAGCGCAGCCGGCTCCGCGGCCGCCGGGCTGTCCGTACTCGTCGTCCGCCTCGGCGCCGCCGGTCTCGGCGTCTTACCATTCTTCGCCTCCGGCGGCGTCGCCTCCTCCGGTAAGCAGCCCACCTCCGGCGACCCCTCCACCGGAGCCATTTCCGTCATCGCCGCCGCCGCCAACACCATTGCCGCCGACGCCGGCATTGTCGCCTCCCCCGCCTGACGCTCCCCCTCCGTCGCTTCCGCCGTCGCCGTCGCCGTCACCACCCCCGTCGCCGCCTCAAGCCCCGCCTCCTCCGCTGGCGTCGGACCAACCGCGCGTTCAGCCCCGTGTATACCCATCACCGCCACCGCCGTCACTTCCCCCACCGCCGCCTCCCGCCGTCTCGCCGCCATCACCCGCTCCATCCAACTCACCATCGCCGTCGCCTGCTCCAGCTGCACAAGCTCCAGCCCCCGCGCGTGTTGCTGCCCATTTGCCACCCCCGCCGAGAATCGTCTCTCCACCGCCTCCGCACTATCACGTCAAGCCACATTACACGCCACGGTCGCCCCCAAAGTCGCATTCGAACTCGACCCATGCAGCCAGTGGCAGAGGCAAGAACATTGAGATATCGAGGGAGGCGGCCACCACCATTGTAGCACTTGCTGGTCTTGCTATGCTCAGCTTTATTGGCGCCACCATTTGGTTCGTCAAGAAAAAGCGCCGGCGGATAGAGCCTCCGGCGACATTGCCCACACAGCAACCAGCTCCTCCTCCACCGCCCAACTACATTCCATCTTCAGCCGGATCCTCACTAGCATCAGGTAAGAGCATAAACACTGGATTGTTTTACGCATTTCCCAATTTATGGCATCAAGTTTATGCTAATTGCTTGTCTTGGTCAGACGGGTTCTACTTAAGGTCACCAGGGTATCCTTTCATGAGGTACAGTACTGGAAGCCATGGTTTTCCGTACTCCCCGGCTGACTCTGGGATTGGGTATTCCCATACGCTGTTCACGCCAGACAATTTGGCAGCAATCACAGATGACTTTGCAGAGGAGAACCTTTTGGGAGAAGGTGGATTTGGGTGTGTGTTTAAGGGCATTTTGCCGGATGGTCGCCCTGTAGCTGTCAAGAAGCTCAAAGTCGGGAATGGGCAAGGCGAGCGTGAGTTCAAGGCCGAAGTTGATACTATCAGCAGAGTACATCATAGACATTTGGTTTCGTTAGTAGGCTATTGCATTGCGGATGGCCAGCGAATGCTTGTTTATGATTTTGTTCCCAACAACACACTTTATTACCACCTCCATGGTGAGAACATATTTCCTTTGGATCTATTGTCTTCTAACTTTTATTTAATGTCACATTCATTAGCGCACACTAATTATTCATCACTTATATGATCATCAATCATTACGTCTCAAAACTGCAGTAAGTGAAGCAGCCCTTGATTGGCGGACAAGGGTTAAGATTGCAGCTGGAGCAGCCCGAGGAATTGCTTACCTGCATGAAGATTGTAATATTTTTGCTAAACTATTTTTTCAGAGGTCCCCTAATCTTCGATAGTTTTCTTAGCATTTGTCTGTTTTCGTTCATCAGGTCATCCACGTATTATACATAGAGATATTAAATCATCCAATATTTTGTTGGATAACAACTTTGAAGCTCAGGTATGCTGTTATTTGGTGTATGACTCATAAATCTACAATTTCATGTTCTAGTGTGATATTCTGATCATGTTTATCTGAAACTGTCCAGGTTTCTGATTTTGGGCTTGCAAGGTTAGCGGCTGATTCCAATACACATTTCACCACACGTGTCATGGGGACATTCGGGTAAGTATTCAAGCAAATCCACACCATCTTGCAAATCTCAGAGTTTATTGGTTAATCTATGCCCAAATTCTAGTGTAGCTTACATAAGTATTATATATCCTCTGCAGGTATTTGGCTCCAGAGTATGCATTGTCAGGGAAGTTGACAGCAAAATCTGATGTATATTCTTTTGGAGTAGTTCTTTTGGAGCTTATTACAGGAAGAAAACCTGTTGATGCTTCTCAGCCATTGGGAGATGAAAGTCTGGTCGAATGGGTGAGTTCATTTTTCTTAATAATGTATGGAATTTATTGTGTGTCGCTGTCTCGCTGATGTGAGGTCCTAAAGGGTGCGTCGATTTTCAGTTTTTTAACCTATATATGTTTGATTGAGGGCATCTTACAAGTGCATGATATTCATAGTCATGAGATAGAGATCTACTAATAAATAACATGATTGTGTTGTGAAACTCCAATGGATATGTCTACACTTCTTCAAGCTTTGGCTGTTGATTTCCTGTTCCACAGTATGTTGACTAATATACAATAAGTTGAGGTGGAATGTCTTAAAGTTTCAGTTCTATCATGCTGTAGCTAAAGCTCTGCTGATGCTTTCGCTAGTTTATTCTTTTCCCTTAGAAGCTGAATGACCCCTGGGTTTCTTTCGTGACATGGGCATTGCTTCTGGCTGTGGCTGTGCATAAGATGTTTAATCCTTTCATTGGTCCCATTTGCATAGCATGTCGACCAAGAGAGTGATCTGGAGGGAACCCAGTTGCTAAAAGTTCCAGGGATTGTAGCTTTAATAAAAGTAGGCAACCTGATTATTCTTCCAGAGTGGCACACAAAAAGTGGCTATAGAGTGCTAGGGACTTATTTAATGCAGTCTTCATACTGTGGCTCCGCATGAAAGAAGCTTAGATGTGAACTTGGCAATGACTCAAGCAGCTTGACGCAGGACCAAAGCAAAGACGTGAATTATCATATAATAACTGTTGTGATCATGCAAGGAGCTGATACATTACACAAATGACACCTAATTGATATAAACATTCCTTCTGGCCATCTTGCGGGGTTAAGGGTTTCATGTTAGCTTCATATATTGTGTGCATAATAAAAGATGCTGGTTTCTAATCCATAGTTGTTTGAAATAGTTGGAAAGTTGCTACGTCTATTTAAATGAAGAATAGGAATGCCATATCCAATCATTGAGACAGGTTGTAACGGATACCATGGCGACTATTTTTGCCCGATGAGTTTTTATGATCTTAACTCAAAACTTCGTGCTGCTGGAAAATTTTCAGGCTCGCCCCCTTCTGCTGAAGGCAATCGAGCATCGGGAATTTGGGGACCTTCCCGACCCAAGGATGGAAAACAGATTCGATGAAAACGAGATGTTTCATATGATAGGAGCTGCAGCTGCATGCATTCGTCATTCTGCACCGATGAGACCGCGGATGGGGCAGGTAACATACCTTTCAGCATTTTCTCCCCATTTCTGAATGACCGACAACAAAGGACCAAAATGTGACAGAGTCACCTCATCTCCCAGGTGGTTAGAGCACTAGATAGTTTAGCAGACTCTAACTTGAACAATGGCCTTCAACCCGGCCGCAGCGAGGTGTTCTTAGAGCCGCAGTCGGAGGAGATTAGACTGTTCCAGCTGAGGGAATTCGGCAGCCGGGACTGTAGCGACGAGTTGAGCCAAACCAGCTGGAGAAGCCGAAGAGATTTGTAAACAGATTCGGTACAAGATCATTAACATTCTTTTTTGGTCATTCTTTACATGTAATTATCTCTTTTACATGATTCTTTTTTTTTTGTTCCTCCTCCCTGAGGCAATTCTTGTTCCCCACCGGAATAAATTTTGCATTCTTTCAGGAGATAAGTAAACGAATCCTCTTCTTTCCAGTGAAGAATATACAGAAAGTTTGGTTCCTGGCATCCTCTGGTTAAATGCTAACAGTGCCTTACAATGCTCTCTTACTGCTCTTTTTGGAGCAGGCCAATGTCCAGTCCAGTTGCTGCCCTTGCACTGCAAGGATATAAAGGGCACGGGGCTGTAAAGTTGCTCACTGGTTGCTTAAGACTCTTCAGGCTCAGTTATGAGCACAAGTGCAATGATTAGCGGTGCTAATTTTATTCGTGGCTCAATTATTCCGCGCCCTCCGTTTTGTCAAAAGGCCCGGGGCGACCACATATCATTGAGATTTGCATGGATCCCCACCTCTCGCGCGTCGATCAGGATCGGTCGGTCGCCGCGACGCGGCCGCAATGATTTGGAGCGGCAGCCACATGATGGAGAACCGGTGGCAGATGGCAATGTCTTACCAAGAAATACGCGTACGACCTTCGTGGATGGAGGAGCCAGCAACTCCGCACGCCTGTCGGTCGGTGTCGCTCCTCCTTGTTTTTTTTTCTTTTTGCCCCTCTTATTTTGGGTGGGCTTTTATGGGCCAAATTGGCATTAGGACGCTGCAGATCAGGCTTAGTAAAATTCATGTAAAATTGGTCACATTTTACAAGCCAGAAAAGGAACACCTAATCAGGAACTAAAGGAACTCAACACCATTATCAAGAGCCCAAAATAAAGTCCGCGTTGGGTGCTATGCTATACCTACACATACCCGGAGAGATCTGAGTATCTGACAAACAATACTACGAAACAAGTACAGTGGATACGTTTCTAATACCTCAAGTATTCACTAGTAACGAAAAAAAAGGAAAAAGAACACAGGATAATTCACTTGATCCGCTTGAGGCTGTTTCGTCCTAAACTACTTCCACTGATGATAGTCGGAATTTACAACATACAAGCAAACTAAATGTTGGATTAAATCACACCATAAGCTCCATCAGCATTGCAATTCCGAGAAGAATGCTTCCGTAAAACAAACAAAAAGGAAAAAAAAATCCGAGATCTGCTTTGCCCCGCTCGCTCGGAGCCTCTGGCACACCCGCGACGGCTCTGCCTCGCAGCCTGCAGCATCGCCAGGAGCTAGGGCCGTGAGCGCCGGCGGGGCGCGAGGGGGTCCGGACTCCGGAGGCACCAACAGGAACCGTGGATTCACCCGAATATCGCGCGGGACAAGTGCGACGTCGGAAGTGGAGGTCACCGGCGGGCGGCGGCAGCGCGACCGCGCTGGCCACCATGTCGGCGGCGCCGAATTTTATCAGAAGCCCGATCAGATTATTTTTCATATAACCCCCAGTGTTTGCAAATACCCCCCTTATTTAATCGCGATCCGATTGTTTGCATATTACCCGCAAGACTTTTATAAATAGCCCCCTGACTCGGATCCGAATATTTGCAAATAAACCCTGGGACCTGGTTTGGATCGGCTCGTCCACCGACGGCGCCGCCGTCCTCCCCTGCTGCCGTTCCTGCCGGAAGCGCAAATTTCTGTCCCACCCGCTACCCACTCAGGCACTAGCCCCAGCTCTTCGGTCCCCTGACTTCTGCCGTTTGCAAGGAGCGGAGAGGAGGCGCGCCCGATTCGACGAGGAACTCCAGGCACGCGCGGTCTCGAGTTCAACGCGGCCGGGAATGGCGGCTTGGTTCTTAGCGAGCCGCGGGCGCCCCTCCGTCACCTTCCAGATCGTGGTGTGCCCACCGCAACCAGCCGCGACATTGGCTGCTAGCTCCGTCGAACGCCATTGCTGCAAACACAGGCTGGCTTCTCATCTCGTGTTCTTCCCCGCGTGTAAATCGTAGTAGCAACATGTGTTGCCGCAAACGCACGCAGAGATGGATGCTTCGACACCGGCCATCGCTTGAGCTCTGCCGTCGCCTTGCTAATTCCAGCCAGAGCAAGACAAGAGCAGAGCAACACGTGCTCCGAGTCTCCGACTAAAACATGAGGCTCCGCGGAGGCAGAGTCACAGGTTCATAGCAATTCAAGATGACCCAAAAGAATCTCAATTCATAATCTGCGAGATCATGGACGGATGAAAGATGAAGATTTATGCATTTTGTGTTCTAAGTGATATCTGAATAATTGTGCCAATGCCATTTATTTGTGGCTCATTCATATACAAGTTCTATATGTAATAGTATCATGCTAGCTGACAGTTCGCAAATTCGATTTGAAATCAGGAAAATGCTGTGAGATATTGAGACCAAGTTGATCGAATTCCTGAAATGTCACTCAGAAAATGGAATTGGACCAATTGCTCCACACGGTGCTCATTCTATTTACTTTTCATAAGGCAGCATATCTAGAAAATAGTGAACAGGACCTTCGAATCGGAACAACCAAACAAGCACACAATAGTGAACAGGACCTTCGAATTTGATTGGTTGATTCTGATGCACAGATCCCAGTTTACTTGAAGGCAAGGACAAAGTAAACATTGGATTAGATCACGACAAAAACTCCGTCAGCACTGCGATCCTGAGAGGAATGCTATGCTAGAGCAGAGCAAGGACTAGTCTAGAAACTAGAGGGGGAAGAGAAGGCGAAAAGGGAGGACCCGAGGAGGAGGGCCTTGACTACGTACTCCAGCTCGACGAACTTGAATGCGATGCCAAGGCAGCAGAAGGGGACAGAGATGTTGGAGCAGGCATGGGGTCTGCGCGGCGACGAGGAGTGGTGCCGGCCGTGCAGAGCTGCGCAGGCCCGCCGCGCGCCGAGCAGCCAGCGGAGGTACCCTGTAAGCCTGTAGTTGTAGCCAATGGTATCGTCCATGTCGCGGCTACTTTGCGCCTTCCCCGTCAATGGGCACCGCGCTCTCTGACCCACCTGTGACGGCGCTGCTTTAGCGGCATCTCCTGAGTCCTAAGGAGCAAGGGCCGTAAGCGGCGGCGGCCCGCGAGGGGATCCGGATCCCGGAGGCAGCAGCAGGTATCAAGGATTCGACGGAGGATCGCACGCCACGCACGCGACGTCGCAAGTGGAGGTCTCCGGCGGCGCCGCGACGCCGCCGGCCGCCATGTCGTCTGTGCAGAATTTTTGGTCGAGGTCCAAGCAGATTATTTCTCATATAGCCCCCCAATTTTTGCAAATACCCCCTTATTTCGGAAATCGCGATTCATAATCGCGATCCGATTATTTGCATACTGCCCCAGAAACAAATAACCCCCTAATTCGGATCGAAATTAGTAATCGTGATCCGAGTATTTACAGATAGCCCCATATTATTTTCAGAAACCCCCCTAAGTTGGCATATGCACCCCTGGTCCGGTGGCCCCCTGGTTTGGATCGGCGCGTCCGCCGACGGCTCCGCCACCGTCCTCGCCTGCTTCCGTCGTTCCTGCCGGAAGCGCAAAGCTCCATCCTACCCACTACCCGCTTCGTCACCATCACTGGCTGTTTGCAAGGAGCGGAGAGGAGGGACGCCCGATGAGGAAATCCGGCCGCGCGAGCTCCACGCGACCGGAATTGGCAGCTTGGTTCGAAGCGAGCCGCGAGCGCCCCCTCCGTCTCCTCCCCGAATCACGGTGTGCCTGACGCAACCGTGACGGTGGCTGCTGGCTCCACCATGAGAGACCACGACTTCGTCGAACGCCATTGCTGCAAACACAGCGCTGGCCTCTCATCTCGTGTTCTCCCCCGCCTAGAAAATGGATGCTCTGACGCCAGCAATTGCTTGAGCTCTGCTGTCGCCGTGCTAATTCCAGCCAGAGCTAGAGCAAGAGCAACATTAGAGCAACACGTGCTCCGATTGAAACAAGAGAATATCTGCGCATGCAGAGTTACGGCGATCCAAGATGACATTTGGCTGTTTTTCCTCTGAACAAGTTTAGGATTACGATGAAGAATCAGAGGTCCTTACATAGTGCAGGAACATGCCAAGTCGACACTAGAGGCAGTTTTCAGTATCTGGAGCGTTTAAACGATGGTGCTTGTCATCGCTTAAATTTGTGTTAAGCTCAGAACTTGTTAGGGTATGAAAAACTTTCGTACGCAAGGTTATTACACGTGAGTTTGTTTATGGTGCTGCGACATCATGGAGGAATCACAGATGAAGATTTTCTACGGTATGTGCTCTCAGTGATATCTGAATAATTGTGTTTTTTCCAAAAAAAAATACCTGAATAATTGTGCCAATGTCATTTATTTGCGATTCGTAAATAAGTTCACTATACAACAGTTTAATGCTGGATGTTTGCAAATTCGCTTCCAAATTGGCAAGATGCTGTGAGATATTGAGACCAAGTTCATCGAATTCCTGAAATGTCGCTCAGAAAATGAAATTGGGAAATTATTCTGCAAGGCTCCTATAATTCTACGTTTCCTAAGGCGGATCATCTTTGGTGAGCATACATGAAGCAGCATGTATAGAAATTTTTCCAATTAGCCAGCAGATATATTTTCTCATCATCAATGGATGTCATCACATACATGAAACTTGAATTCAAACTTGCAAATTACTTAGCCCCTAACTACCCAGCACAAACAGCTCCACAACAGGATTCCTAAGCAGTAATAAACCGAAGCTTGTCGATTAGATTACAACTTGCAAACATCGAAACCAGGATTAAGTTTTTGGAGCCCAACTCAGTCACAGCAGGCCATCTGACAGGATTAATACCTCGGGCATAGGTGCATGCAAGTTCTCTTCACCAATCTGTGCCCAAATTCCTTGAGGTGAATAGGCCTTAGTTGTAGCGGATTACTGGTGCTGATGATCTGACGAAGTCTTACATTTGAGCCTTTGCCGACTCCTCTGCAAGTGAAATAAGAAACACGGTCAGAATGAAGCTACATCACTCTGAGAAACCTAGATATCCTAGTATGTTTGCATAAATCTGTTCCATCCTCTCCTCTTTTTATGATGCATGCACATCAGACAATGTGCGTACATGAATATTAGTTAGCTCTCTCACAGACAAACAGCTGCATTCATGCTTTGTAAGGACCCTGAATACTAGCATTGTACTGTGATCATTTCAGCATAAAATTTAGTTGCTTGCTACTTTGTGATAGGCTAAAGCTTAAACAAACTAGAGATTGTGCAGAACAAGTAAAAACATATCATGGTCACTCACCATCTTCATTCAATTTCTTCAACAGCTGGGACTTTTGAGGGAAGCGCGTACATTCTAGCAGCAACTGCTTTCCTTATGGCCCATCCATGGTGAGAAGTCAACACCTGAGCATGAACTACTGATGCTGCATCCCTAAGCGTATAATACCAACAATTGATCTCAGTCAGTTGCTAAATGTGCATGAAAGGAAAATAAACATGACAGCTCACTAGTCAAAGTTGTAAGTAGCTCAGTGAAACAACATTGCCCTTGTCATTTGTGAACTGGTACTTACTCTGTAACCAGAATTTGCTCATGCAGAACCTTAACCATATCAATACCCCGCCTCACTCTAAGCAGATTCCTTGTATGGCTCCCTGGTGGCCTGACAGTGTCCTTCTGAATGTCCAACTCAACCATCGAGGCAATATTAAAATTGACTTTCCTCCAAAAAAAATGTTGAAATTGACTTGGATGCCTAAAGCAAATCATCAACCTGTAACCAGTCCATATAAATGTGTCAGAGAGGAACGCCAAAAAAATGCTCAAACATCAATATAGCTAACCAGGCAAGTAGGCAACAATGGGCACAAATTCAGAAAGCAAAAGCAGCAGAACAATCATCAATCACCCAACCCAAGTAAACTAGCTGTACACAATATCGAATGGGGTAGTGAATTATCCACATATAAGTGCCTTACTCTGAGCGATAAACTGTCAAAATGTACACTCCTAACTGAAGAGATCTGCGCAATAAACTAGCTGTACACAACATTGACTGGGGTAGTGCCTTATCCACATAGAAGTGCCTTATTCTGAGCAATAAACTCTAAGTTCGACTGATCGTCACAACTACGACATACAAATACGAGCAAACTATATATTGGATTAAATCACACCAGTAGATCAATCGGCAGTTTAGCACTGCAATTCCGAGAAGAATGCAGAGCGCAGCAGGAACTGGTCCAGAAACTAGAGGGGAAAGAGAAGACGGGCGAGAGGGAGGAGGTTGCCTTGACGAAACACTCCAGCTCAGCGCACTTCAAGGCGATGCCGAGGCGGCCGGTGAGGATGGAAACGTTGGAGCAGGCACGCAAGGCGACGAGCCGGCCTGCAGACTGCAGAGGAGCAGCCCCGCGGCACGCTTGGTGGCTTCAGCTCACGGGCAGCCAGCATGAGCGGCAGGAGCCTAGTCAACGAATCTTTCAGTGCCATCGCTGCTCTAAACGATTCTCGTCACTAGGCATCGCGAGCTCGGAGTATCAGAAACCTATCATTCTATGTTTACTAAGGCAGATCATCTTAGGTGAGCACACATGAAGCAGCATATCTAGAATTTAACAAGGAAATGCTTCAGACGGGCCGTCCGACGCGACCTCACGAGATCGGACGCATTTTACTTTTGCCCCGCACACTAGACTTTGAGTAACTGGTGTTTCCTACGAGTAAATCGCCTCAAGTCCGCCTTCTCGTTTTTCCTTTTGTCCCCGTCTCTCACCATCGTCGTCTCCCACTCTTATGGCTTCTCTCTCCTTCCCTTTTGAACTCCAGCATGTCTATTTCTCTCAAGTAGCTAGATTTCCTGTGACCAGGCAGCAGCTGCAATACAGAACTGCAAGGTCTTCTTCATGCATGAGATTTGAACTGAGAGATTATCCTCTGTATTTGTGTGCTTTTCCCTTCCCTTCGTCACTCTCTCTCTCTGATCTGTAGAGGAGCTAGGACTCCGACTGCTGCCTCCGTCTTCGCCAAATCCATCAAGGAATGGTGGAATCCACAGGATCTTCTCCTTTTCCCACCATCCTCGGCAAGAGGATGTAGAGCCCGGCCTTCCCTTGGCTATCATGGAGGAGGTAGATAGATGTCCACCACGGGTCTTTACTGCCGACAGAGTCAAGGAGCAGATCGGATGTTGCAATTGGTGTTTTAAATGTTGCGATCGGTGAATATTGATGTTGTAATGTATGATTATTAGATTTTTTTCTTCCAGATATTACAACGGGTGACTTGTATTGGTGCAAAGCTCTTTCTAAGGTCATGCTCTTTTTTTTTATTGCTGCATGAAGGATGCTACTTTCCACTGGATTTTTTTCTCTCTAGAAAGCGAGCAATTTCTTGATGTTGCAAACTATGTCTAAATATGTTAAATATGTTACTAAAGAAAGTTTTGATGTTGCATACTGTATTTCTAGATGTTGTGAAAGATCGCTGAAGAAAGTTTTGAATGTTGCATGCAACATAATATGCATGTTGCGGTGGGAATTTTTCTCCTAAAATCAGATGGCAGGAGTTATTTTATTTTTCCGTACATGGTATTTCTATGTTGCAAGCGGTGATTTCTAATGTTGTAACAGTTATATTTTAATGTTGCGACGGAGTGTCCGATGAAAAAATTCTCATCGGACGTTCGAGCGCCAGTAGCTCCGATTTAACAATCAGCCGGCAGATATATTTCCTCATCATCGATGGATGTTGTCACATACATGAAACTTTGAGTTCATACTTGCAAATTGTTTACTCAACTATCCATCACAAACAACTACAGAGCAGGATTGCTTAGTAGTAGATAATAACTAGGATAGAGTTTGTGGAGCCCAGCTCACAGCAGACCACCTGACTGGATTAGTACGTCGAACATAGGTATCTGTAAGTTCCCTTCACCAATCTATGCCCAAATACCTTGTGGTGAACAGGTCTTCGACGTAGCGGATTTGGTGCTGATGACCTGACGAAGTTATGCATTTGAGCCTTTTGCCGACTCCTCTGCAAGTGATCCGTTTACCCGTTTCCCCGCGTAGCCCAGCAATTATCAGGAATTTAGCCCAGCAATTCACATGAATTTAGCCCGAGATGAAAGCCCATTGGGCTCATCCGTCAATCCGGCCACTGTCCGACCGTTCTTGCTCCCCCACGCACGGAGAGACCCCGCAAGGCGCCGCTGCCGCTGCACATCTCGCCCCGTCGCCCGTCCCCGTCCCTCGTCACCAAACAGGCGAGCACCGTCCTCCGGTCCTCCCCTCTCGCTCGCTATCCTACCCCCGCCCGAGGAGGCGAGCAGGCAGGCGCGGCGCAGGAAGGCGGCGGCCCTTGCCAGCGGCGGCGCGGGCTGCTTGCCAGGGAGGCTCGCAGGAGGGCACCAGCGCAGGCCGGCGGCCGAGCGGGCGGTGCTGGACAGTGGCGGCGCCTTCGACCGGCCGAGAAGGCGCCGAGGTTTGTGTGCGGCATGATTCCCTGATGCTCCTTCTCTTCTCCTTTTCTTCGTCTATTCCATGGCTGCCTGGTGCCGCCGAGCCGGGTACGGGGTCCCCGTCGGGTATAGATTCCCCGAGCGTAGGCAGGGCTGGGGAGGAAACCTCCCCCGCGAGCGTTGGTGGGGATGGGGACGGGGAATTATCTGACTCGCGGGGACGGGGATGGGGAAGCGATTCCCGGCGAGGAATTCCCCGTTGGCCGTTGCCATCCCTAGTGTGACCGGCTTTATGCTCCAGATAGTTTTGAGCGGGTTCAAACTCCACTATAAACCCACCTTTTAAACCTCTTCGGCTTCAGTATTTACGTATACATAGCTTGGAAGACGGAAAGAGGGTTCCATGCGCCATTGCCCTTCCTTGACGTTTTCTTAACCAAGGACGAACTGTTCGTAATCAAGTCCATATGCTTGTTTTGGCATTAAAGTCGAATGGCGAATGATTGATGGGGTGTGGTTTGATTTAAGTCTCAATTGGAGAGCAATTTCTAGGCACAAAAGATGAGAGTTCTGTGGAGAAACTGAGAGGAAATAAGTGTTTCAATTATAGGTTAGAATTAAATCTCTAGGGAAACGATTCTCTGACAAGGATTAGGGATGAATGCCTGTTCTTTTAAACACGTCTTCTTAAACAACAGCTGCTCTGTTGCACTTTTGGTGTAAATCATGAATCATCTATGTTGTCTTGCCTGCTGATTTCATAATGTTGATAACACAGGGCCAGGTAGGGGGCCATGTCTTCTACAAAGAGAGGAGGTGCTCGCAGTGGACGTGGACGTGGAAGAGGTGCTGTGGCAAAAGATGATATGGGTCATCTTGAAACCTCTGCACCTTCTTCTCCAAGTACTACCTCTGATAGAGAAGAGAATGCTACATTTATTCCAAGACAATCCCCAGCTAGCTATGTAGGACCATCAGAACCATCCAGCACATTACTCAACCCAAAGATTAACCACCGCTCCGATGCGATTTTTGGTGATCAGGTTCGTCTGATGACATTGAATTTCGTCATATAGCTCATAAGAAGTTACGTAAGACTAAATTATACAATACTACTGAAATATGAATATTGCAGGCTGTGGAGCAGTTAAAGTTACGTCATCACAAGCCTTTAAAATTTCATGAGAGATATCACCCTTATCTGAGGGATGCAGGTTTGCTTGGGCTCTCACAAGTATGCCACAAGATGCCTCAGTTGGACAAAGCGTTGATTACTGCCCTTGTTGAGCGTTGGAGGCCAGAGACCCATAGCTTCCACTTGGCCTGTGGGGAGATCACCGTTACACTTCAGGATGTTGCAATGTTGTTTGCTCTTCCTATTGATGGCCGTCCGGTTTGTTCTACCACTGATCATGATTATGCACAAGTGGTCCTTGATTGTTTTGGTCAGGACGCAAGGGGGCCAGCAATGCCTGGAAAATCCTTCCTGCATTATAAATGGCTTAAGAAGAACTTCTATGAATTACCAGAGGAGGCAGATGACATGACAGTCGAAAGGCATGTTCGAGCATATATCCTGAGCCTTTTATGTGGGGTGCTCTTTCCTGATGGGACAGGAAGGATGAGCCTGATATATCTTCCTCTGATTGCTGATCTTTCACGTGTTAGCACATACAGCTGGGGTTCTGCAGTCCTGGCATTCCTATACCGGTCTCTTTGTTCTGTTGCCTCCTCCCACAACATCAAGAACATTGGGGGTTCATTGCTTCTATTGCAGCTTTGGAGTTGGGAGCGGTTTCATGTTGGCAGACCACTGGTTCGACCTCCATGCGCAGAGTCAGGTATCGAGCAGGACTTACCCCCAATTGGCTTCCGTTGGGTGGGAGCTCGCACACAAAGTGACAATGCTACTCGCTCCCTTAAGCAGTACAGAGATGAGCTGAACCTGCAGCGAGTAGATCAGGTGAAGTGGGAGCCCTACCTGTTTGTAGAGTCCTCAGCCCTACCCCCACTTTGTACAAGAGATGCAGACCTGTGGCTTACACAAGCTCCACTAATAAACTTCCCTATAGTTGAGATGTATTTGCCCGAGCGAGTGATGCGGCAATTTGGCCTTCGTCAGTGCATTCCACCACCTTTTCGGCCTACGCTACAGTCATTGCATCGTATTAGTCGACGTGGCAGAGAACGCGAGAACTGGGAAGAAACACACCATGAGTATATCCAGGAATGGGAAGCCCGACGACAGCGCATATTTCGAGATACAGAGCAATATGATCCATCTTCTTATGAGGAGTACCTGAGCTGGTACTCAGGAGCCACACGACGGTACCTTGTCCCAGCAACCAGTGATGATGCTGAAGCAGGACCTTTGCCTCCAGCTGGTGATTCCTTGGATCTTCAGAATCAAGACAAGTCTCCATTGATCCGCAAAGCGGTAAACTAAAATTACCTTTTCAGTTCATAATATCATTTTGCTGGAGTTGATGTTCAAGCAGTTATTTGCAAGACTTGAATATAGTTTCTCATTCCAATTACTATGTACATATTGTCAAATCAATATTCAATTTCAAGTCTTTCCCAACTCTTGTAGGTTGATAAACTGGAAGGTATGGTTGAGAGGGCCAAGAGAGCCATGACATCTACAGCTGATACGACCACCCAAGCCTTGTTTGCTGAGTTTCTGCATGGGTTTCAAGATGTCCTGCAAGACCTTAGTGAGGTCAGTACTAGTCCACATGTTGACACAGCTGCCAGTCAGCAGACACCTCAGGTTTTGCTTGGAGCAGAACAAAACATAGATGCCAACCAAGAAGATCAACACCAGGAAGATGAAGAGTATGAAGAATTTAACACAGTGGAGCACGCTTCATTGACCCTCGAGCCTATGGATGAGGAAAACGAGTTATCAAACAATGTGCTCTCTGAACATCCTTCACTGGGAGTGGAGGAAAACTGTGATTCAGCTGCCCCAGCCACTGAGAACTATGATACAGCCACTGCTGCGACTAACTTGGTACAGCCCAGCGAGGATCTTCAGCAGGATGAACATCTAGAGGATCACCCTGAAATAGAGCAGACTATATTTATGGTGGAACCAAAGTGTGAGGAAGATGATGGTTCGAACTTTGTGCTCCCATCGAGTCCTCCAGAACTGATGCTGGAGGAGCAGGGCGACTCACCAGCCGAGGAACAGGGCGACTTGGCTGTTCTAGGTACTGAATCATGTACTGTACAACAGAGCCTTGAAGGAGAGGCTGAGGATCAGGAAAACACTGACACAGCTGAGCATGATGGCTTGATGGTGGAGCATACAGATGAGGAAAACAACAACAATTGTAATGGTGTTTCTTCTTCCTGCCCAGCGTCATCTGCCATAGTTGATCCCATCCAAATCAAGCAGTGATCATCCCTGTGTTACCTATGTAGGGATTAGATGTGATTTAGCAATTTATTTGCAGATTTAACATGAGATGTTAGTTCGTTTTGTTGCTAGCAGTACTGGGTTGATGCTATGACTTGTTTTTGTGGATGCCTGGTAATTTGGACAATACATTTGAGTTCTTATTAGTTATTACCGGATCCATTTTACAGGAAAAATTACACTAGGCAATCCACTTGTACGTTGGCAAAATGACCACCCTACTTATGTATCCGTCGTCATCTTGTAGCAGGACCAATGGTCATAGTTGGTAGCTATGCTTTTTGTAAAAAAAAAAAAAGCTTATCGACAGTACTGAAACCGGCCTATGGGCTATGGCTCATGGGGATGATGGCCCAACATGGAAGTGCTCCAGAGGCCGCCTGAGACAAGTCCAGCCCAACCTTGGCGAGGAGCTACTACCGAGCCGAGTCCGAGTGCTCCCGGAGGACACGTGTCAGCCGCGCCAGCAGTCCGCCGATAAAACTCCGCGTGCGCGCTGCCGTTCCGGTCCACGGCGCCACCGTTTTCCTTCTTTCTCCGGTTTGCCACGCTACGCCCGCGCGTCGTCCGTTCTGCGCACACGCCTCTCGCCGTCTCGGCCTCGCGAAAGAGAGAAAGAGAAGGGAGAATCGTTCGCGCGTCCTCCCTCCACGGAACCCTAGAGGACGAGCAGATAAGCAGCTGGAGTCGAGCCCGCGATCGTGGTTGTTCCTGGTCCAATCGCAGCCATGGATTTCATGAAGGTGCTCGATCAGACCGTCCGGGAGATGTAAGAGCAAGCCGCCATTTCTTCCGATTCCTTTTCCTCTGCTTTTGTGAAGAGAAATTTCTCCTATGTAAAGGAATTTTGGTTAAGCAACATTTCCTTTTTACCTTTTATTTGTGAAGAAAGAGGGAGGTGAACCTCAAGGTCCTCAAGGTGCCGGAAATTGAGCAAAAGGTTGGGGTTTTTCTTCTCCGGATTCTGCCCGATGTCGTCAATTTCTTGTTTCGATTTGTTTGGGTCACGAGTGTTTCTTTAACTGCAGGTTCTTGATGCCACAAGCGAGGAACCATGGGGACCTCACGGGTCCGACTTGGCGGACATTGCCCGGGCCACTAAAAGATAGTGGGTGCCAAAGCTCAATTTTCACCCCACCTCACTTTTTTTTAAAAAAAATAGTGTGTCATTCTATATTGTGATTTTGGCTGCAGTGGCGAATGTGCAATGATCATGAATGTGCTGTGGCGACGGCTGGGGGACACTGGTGCGAATTGGCGTCAGGTGTATAAGGTCAGGTTTTTAGAGAGAAATGATAATATGGAGTTAATTGCTGATGGATTGTTTGTATTGTTCTTAACAACTTGTTCTTTTATCTCTCTTACAGGCATTGGCTGTCATTGAGTATCTCCTTGCTAATGGTACTGAACGTGCTGTCGATGAAATTACTGACAATAGCTCACAGATTGCGGTATGTGCCATCAGCTTGCTTTCTGTGAAGTTTCACTGCTTATAAAAACTGATCTCGTCTGACATTTGCTTTTTATGGGAAGAAACTTACGAGTTTCGAGTATGTGGAGTCTAATGGAAAAGATGTTGGGCTCAACGTGCGAAAGAAGGCTGAAACAGTTCTATCCATTGTGGATGACAGGGAGAAACTTCAACAAGTCAGGGAGAAGGCTGCTGCTACGAGGGATAAGTAAGGCATTCACGTCTGACTTACTGACGCAGCACCGTTCTTTTAGCAGATTAGCAGAATTCTCATCTTGACATGGATGGACCTCATGTGTAGGTACTTCGGTTTGTCATCGACTGGGGTAACATACAAGTCAAGCGCAACATCATTTGGCAGTGGCAGCTACTCATCTGGTGGTCGCTATGGGAGCACACATAGTTCAAAGGAAGCTGATGCATCCAGGGATAGCTACAGAGGCAACATCCGTAAAGAACCAATTTCGGATTTTAGAAGCACTAGACAAATGTCGATAGGACACACGAGCAGTACAACTGACTATAAGTCAAGAAAGGGACAAGGGCATCGCAGGATGTACCTCTCTAATCCTTATTGTTGGTGTTTTTTTTGTCTACTTACTGAGCAATGAATTAAAGATCATCAAATTCACTCTTAAGTGTTCATTGTGGTAAGATAATTCTTTTCATTGTGGTATGTTGTAGAAATCAAGTTTCCTCAACATCACACCTAAAATCATCATCAAATCTTAGCTCCACATCTGGAGGCCCAAGTTCACGGAAAGTGAACAACGAAGATGACAATGACTTCAACCCACGAGGGCCTTCCGCATCTGGTCCGTATTCCTACTTCATCTCCAACATTCTATTGTGATTGTATTATTAGAGTGGTTCCTTTCTGCTGGTAGCCATTTGTTATTTTGCAATGTGTGTTTTGATGCTGGCGTCACACTGCTTCTGGTTATCAGATAGTGACATAAGACGCACAGAATTTTCTATGAATTTATTTTGATGTGCCCACATACATCATTTGTTGTTGGACATTTTACTAATCTCTATCTTTGAAATGAATTGAACAGCTACTGCAAGCTATAATCACGTGGATCTCTTTGGACAAAGTTTAATGGATGACCTTGTTGACACGACTGCATCTACTTCAAGAGCACTGCCGAATGTTGGAACTGCTTCGTTGCCAGAAGTTGATTTATTTGCTGATACAGATTTCCAGTCTGCTAATGCTCCACTAGAGTCAGCATCTGCTTCTCGCTCTCAGGTTTATCCTAGCCTAATGTCTAGTGATATTTTTACTAATTCATTTTACTTTACGTCTCTTATAGTTCTTTATGATTTATCCTACATAAATATGGTACAGAAATTTTCTCATGGTAAAAGAAAATAATAACTGAAAAGGACTGTAAGTTATGGGGACACACTTTGTTAATGACACAGTAATGGATTTCACAACATTGCATTGGTACATGAGGAAGTTATTCTATTTTCTATGGATCTACATGATTGACACTTTGCATACTTAATCAGCGAAACCCTTGGTAACATTACAATTCCATTGCTTCTTATATTATCATCAATTTTCTAACACTCTGCTTCTTTCCAGATGTTATCACATGAAAATATTGATCTATTTGCGGGCAGATCATCATTTTCTGGTTCTGCTAATTCAGATACAGAATTCTCAGTACGCGGTAGCCCTAATAAATCTTCAGACCTTAATCTATCTTCCCTTACACATTCCAATGCCTCTGCTTTTGATCCGTTTCAACCATCCTTTGTGACATCATTCCCTTCATACCCTGAGTTCTCAGTGCATGACACCCCAAGCAAATCCAAAAAAAACTCGCATCAGCATTCCAGCGCTGCAGATTTTGATCCTTTTGCTGCAATTCCAGTGAAGACTCTTGATGAATCTGACTCCTTCAGTGCATTCTCTTCAAATACAGCCTCAGATCAAACTAAAACGGAAAGTGTAAAATGTTCTGATCGTAGTCCTTTTGAGGAGTTGAATTTTGGTGCCTTCACTTCACATACGGAATCGCCTAGAACAATTGCCACCAAACTCATGAATAAGTCCCCCACAAAGCTGGAGCCGGCCTCTATGTCAGAATCAAAATCAGATGTGAAGAAAGGGGCTTTCCAGGTCAAGTCTGGCATATGGGCTGATTCTTTGAGTCGTGGGCTCATCGATTTGAATATAACTGCCTGTAAGTATCTCTACGTTATTCCACTAAAAAAAGTATCTGCTCTTTTTTTATGCATGCAGCATGCTTTTGGTGGTTCCCTGCATTTCACTTTTCTGGTATAGAAACTTTATTAGCTGTATCAAAGCATGAGTATACGTATCATGAGCTGCAGTCCAAGTTCCACACGCTCTCTATTAGTAGGAACAAAATTTGCCTCAAGTAAACATACTTTAAGACTGTACTGTGTTTTTATACATAAATGATGCCTATTATGCCCTAATCAGTTCGCAAAAAAACTGGAGGCTACATTACACTCGGTACAGTAAGACTGCAGGAGAAAGGAGTTGAGCAAGCTTACGAGTACATGTTCTTGTAGCTTATGAGTGTTTATTGTTTAATCATTATATGCAGCAAAGAAGGTCGATCTTTCAGATGTAGGGGTTGTTGGGCAATTGAGCAACGGATCTGAGGATAAAGGCCCAGGTGTTCCGTGGTGCACCGGGACAACAATGGGCACCGGATCAGGCCTGCAAGGCATGTCTGGTTCTCCATCGTCCGCAGGATCCACGGGTGGAACCGGTAATTTCCAGCAGCAGCAGTTTGGAAGCTTCAAGTGATCCTAACGCAGGATCTTCTTGGGTGAGAGTGTATCGTTATCCACGGTTCTTGCAGAGTTGCAGTATCCGACTTCCTGGATCATTTACGCAGTATTGCTCCTGACAACTCACCAATGATCAGGTGTTTCTGAGATGGCTAGTTCTGGTATTGCAAAATAACTGTCATCTTCGTGGAATTGTGGTGTTCAAGAAAAAAAATATTCGCCCTTGATGTTCTTTAGTTTTGTATCTTAGTTCATCCAAAGTAAATATGTATGTGCGCACTGTGAATAAAGTCATTGGATTTCTTTTGATAGGTTTTTTTTGGTATCTCAGTTCTCAATAGTGCAAGGAGGAATCCTGTAACTTTACCTCCTCTATTGTATAGTGTACACCCGAAATTAGGCATTTCGCGTTGGCTACGGATGAATATGGCATCACTCGTTTTTTAGTAAATATCCAGAGTGATAATCTGTGGAATGTCACTATTTCTCATTTTTACACTAGGATTCAAATGGCTACATATGGGCTGGGTAACCTTCTGTTTGACAAATTATTACATGAAGAAGAAATCAATCGACAAATGCAAGCTCGTGCTGTATCACAAATTCACAATACTTGGGGGGGCGGGGGAGGCGGGGGGGCGCATTGAAGTGCACCGCCAGTGTGCATATTTTACAAGCGTGCTGGTGCCGCGCCCGCGCGACGTGCACGGCGAAAACAAACTAAACAAGCGCCCCGCCACGACTTTGATTCACTTCCAAAACCTCTTCCGCCTCTCCTTGCCTTTCTCCTTGTGCTCCGCCGTGTCGGACTTGTTCGCCTTCTTGTCCCGCGAGAAGGAGCGGAACGCGAGCAGCCTCGACCTGGAGGCAGCAGACACGCTCGCGCCCGGCTTCCCCTCCTGCAGCGGGCTTCCGCGGCCGTCGTCGGACGCCTCCGAGTCGTGCGCCGGCCGTGGCGATGGCGTGGTGCAGCCTGATCCGGGCTTTGCGGCCTCGACGTCCGGCTCCGTCTCGGTCGCTGCCCGCGCGTAAAGATCTCCGGTTCGCGGCGCCGGCGCCACGTCGCGCTGTGGTGGCGTCCGCGCCCCCGGTGGTGTCGCGGGCCACGAGGCGCCTGCTCCGGGCGTAGGCTTCTCCTCCGCCTGCGTTACGGCTCCACCTGCACCGTGAGCCTTCTCGGCGGCTTCTGCCTCTTGGTTCGGCTGCTGATCCTGATCACCCGCAGCTGCACCTGCTTCGTTCTTCGCATTATTGTCCGGGTCATGGGTCCTCGCGTCGTCGTCTGGTGATGCAGATGTCGGCGCAGCTCCGGTCGCCGGCTGCTGCGGTGGTGCCGACGCCGCAGGGGGAGCCTCGACGCCGTTGGTGCCTTCCCCCATGCAAGAATGTTAGGTAGGGACATCAGGGAGGAAGAATTGAGCCTGCTGATCAAGCACAACCGCCGACGTGCAGAGCACTTGGATGAAAATAAGGAACAACGGTATGCCCCTCCCCCGATGCCAAGTCAGCCAAGACGAAGAGGATAACAGTTCATAGGCGATCGACTGCTAGTTTGGTGGTACACGGGACGTAACATTGAGCGGCTGAATGTCGCTGCGCCGACGACACGGTCACAGGAAGTTTAAGTTATAGCAGAAGTGCTGCCGCTCACAGTGGCAGCGGATGGAGGCCGGCAGTCCGGCACATACGACGAACACACGGCCATCCAGCAGGTAGCTTTCAAATTGCAGAGGTCTGCATTGTTTTCTGATGCAACTTCACAAAATATAGCTCTTTTATTACGTGATCTGCTGAGAACGTCTTCCGGGACTTCGAATGCGCTCCGTTCCAAGGAATCGGAAGTTCGGAACGATGCAAATGAAACCAATACTCACTGAATTTGCTGTTTTAGCTTATTGGCCTCAGCCAAATAGCAATAGGTATTGTACGCAACTATGAGCTGTCAAAATCATACTATTTCTCACCATTTGCCAACACTGATGCAGGTTGCTTCTTCGCATTCTCTCCGTTCTTCCTGTTGTTGGCCGCCTTATCGGCTTCTCTGGCCGCGTTGATGTCCTCCTTGCTCAGGAAGCTCGGCTGGTTGGTTGAAGACAGCAGCCTTGCCCACATCCTATCGGTTATCCTCACCTTGTTCCTCGTTGATGTTACCCTCTGTTGTCAGGATAAATTTTGGAGTCATGTTAATCACAAATGTAAGAAGGGAACAATTTTGTGGTTGTCCCCGGTATAGAAATCCTAATCATGAATTTCTCCAGAACTTGCCTTCTAGAAGACAAATATCATCTCTTGTGAAAGTAAACTACAGATCAAATTTTAGTTGAGCTTCAAGGTCTACCTAGGTGCTTTGCAAATTTTCAGACCAAATGCACTGCAATGTAATTGCTACTGGTGAGGTGTTGACTCCATATGTGCTTCTTTAAACACAAGGTTTGTTCAGAACTATACGGAGTCGAATTCATTTCTTTTTGGGTATGCAGCAAGCAAAACTGTGTCAAGCGATGAAGCAAGCAAAAAAGTTTGGGCATCTTAGCATGTTTTATGATGACAGCTATCTCTGCCACAAAGAGACTAAATTAGAAATTTATTGGCCCAGAGATACTGGTGGCCCCAACCCCGAATGCTCATTTCCTAAAACTTGCATTCAACTAGCAGGAAGGAGCATACTAACACTATCCCTGTTTACGAAAGGATACAGTGGAAGTTATACTCACATGAAATGGTATATACGCATGCCTGCCATTGACCATTCCGACTGTAAAGCTGTATCCTGCCATTGCACCATGAATGGCACTATGTGCGAGCAGTGTGCAATAGACATTGTCTGATGCATTGCTTGGAATAGCACGGATCATGTAAGTTGGATCTGCATTGGAAAGGAAAGAAAATGTTCTTGTCATATTCTTTGACACGCTGTAGTACAAACTAACACCGTATTGAAGTAAACATGAGGCAATTACCAATGTATTTAATAGTCATTTCCATCTTCTTGCTCTTGCAATAATCCTACAAAGTAGCAATGCAACATTAAGTAATTGCTCAGGGAAACCTTTGAGAACACCATTCAAACACTAATCAGCAAGACACCAAAAAGAAGAACAAGAAACATGAAGGTTCCACTGATAATAGTAATACCACATATACGCATGGCTCCACACCATGAGGTTGTCAAGCTTCTAAGCTATACATACCCTTGTAAGCCTTACAGATACTTGCATGCATGATGCATCTAGCGTATAAAGTATTTAAATTCATAATTTGCATCCAAGGCATGAAATATTTAGGTAATTTAACTTTGACCTGCTGCTAAAGTTTTGAGCATTGTAAATAAGCTGTGAACAGGGCTTGTGAAAACACATAAACATCTTATGCTGATTCATGCAGCTAGTTAAGTAACCACGCTCTGAACCTCCACCTAGACTCATACAGGTTATTTAACTGGCTAGCACAAGAAAAGTGTAGGTTTTAGAAATGAGGGGATATGGCAGGAGGATACAAGTTCACATAATATTTGTATTTGGATATTAAAACCTATCCCGGGTATCATTCTAACTTGCATATGGTAGACTTGTTTCAAACCCAAGAGAACATGTCACAAGTCACAACCATGTGTACATTCTTGTATTTAGTGGAAATTAGAAAGATGTGCACACAGTACATGTTAAACTGGCATTTCAAGCAATCATAGATATAAAAGGTGGAATCAAAATGGATTATACTGATGAAAAATAACTAATATAAATGTACCTTGATCTTGTGAGTTAACCAGAGACCAACATCAAGAAGCAGCTTATTTCCAGAAGCATCTTGCTGATCTGCAGCAGGTATACTTTGAGCAATAAGATCCTGTCCTGCTCCCTCGGCCACCACAATAACCATGTGGTTGTTCTCCTTCAACCTCCTATCTATATACTCGAGTAGTCCACCCTCCCCTTCCAAATAGAAGGGAGACTCGGGAATCAAGCAGCAGTCCTACACAAGATGGGCATGAATAATTAGTTCCATCTACGAAGAGATAAATAACGTGTCAGAATATTAGTGGTCACATTTACATACTACCAGAATTCAGAAGAACGACAGGGGGGAATACGTAAAACAGGACACTTGAAGAAATTAAAGAATGATTGGAATAGTTTAGGTATAAATAGAAGCCATTAACTCACCACATCTCTACTTGCAAGAGTAGCATACATCGCAATAAACCCTGCATCAGCGAGGAAGTATCACAGTAAGGACAACGCAATGTAATAGCGAAAACGAAAAAAAAGATAATCAGGAAACCATTATGCCGCAACAAGGGGGGTAAACATTCAGTTCATAGGCAGGAAAACTAACCACTATAACGACCCATAAGCTTCACTAACCCTATCCCATTTTCAGCACTTGAAGCTTCCACATGAGCTGCATTAATGGCACGCTGGGCCTCCTCTACAGCAGTATCGAAACCAAACGACTTGTCTATAACCTAACAATAGGTGTATACAAACAATCAGCATTGATCCAGGTCTCTGCAGTACAATCCTTCAAATCAAGACGTGTGCAGCAAAAGCTTCTTTGCAAGCACCAAAACTTACCGCTATATCATTATCAATTGTCTTGGGAATACCAGCAACAGCTACTTGTAGACCACGTCTCCGAATTTCCTGCAGTAATTTTAAAAAAACAGAACATAATAAAAAAATAACTTCTGGATTTAAATTCTTCACGATATACGTCTATAAAAGACTTGATGATACATATACATATATTTGGAGCATATTCAACACTACCGCATGAGGTCCCTACTGCTTGAGCAAACTTGAACTGATGGTACAGAAGTTATATGTGCAGTTTGACAACATATTAAGTTCTGAACAACACATGGCAGACATACTAATTACTGTGATTACCTTGTATATCTCATATGCACCCTTCTGAGTTCCATCTCCTCCGATAATGTACACCTAGATGACACAGAAGGATATTTACTCAACCTCCAAAATAATAAGGATTATACAAAGACCAGTGATCAGCAATAGCAAGCACATACCTGATTAATTCCACGATCTTGAATGTTGTCAACAATCTTTTTGGTATCGTGGCCACCACGTGATGTTCCAAGAACTGTACCACCTCGCTTGTGGATATCATTCACGCTCTTTGGTGTCATGGGAAGATAATTGCTCGAATAGAAACCCTTGTATCCGTTCTGCAAAATTGCTTACAGCATGTTACACAATATGTCGATAGCAGAAAAATTTCATGCATAGACTGCAAGTATAAATTAAAATTTAATCTCTCTGATTCACTGCAATCAGGATGTGTACATTATCATGGCAAAACCACTAACTGGCAAAAAGTTCATAGCAGTTGGTAATGTGAATCACAGAAAATCGTGCACCTATGTCAGACAATAAAAATCTGAAGTTACCAACCTGTAACTGTTTCAGTACAGTGCAACTAAAATGAATTATTAACTGAGTGTAAATTTGCAAAATTCCTAGTGATTTATTGCAAGAGTCTAACAGACCAAATATCAAGACTTGCAAAATTTACACTAGGAAGACCAAATTCCTAGTGTAAATTTGTAAAGGACCAGTTAAAAAATCTGTGGAAGAAATTGTGACACATTACATCATCTAGAATCTATATAGGTAATCTGGAACGACTCAAACCTGTATTCCGAAGACATTGTTAACGTTGTACATGTGGGACAAACCACACACCAACTCTCTGATGACAGTATTAAGCCCAGGGCAAAGGCCTCCACAGGTTACAATGCAAGCTTTCACTTCTTCTGATTCGAAATACACCTGAGATTAGAATATTTATGTTAGATTATATGTATAATGCATTGCTCACAAAAAGGTATAGGTGTATATCAAAGGCATCATACTCTCTGACGAGGTCCAGCACGACGGAAGTGGACTCCTCGTGGACTGTTCTTCTGAACAACCACCTATAGTAGCACAAAGAACATATCATTTCACCGACACCACTCAAACAAACAACATTGACACATGGAACCATCAAATGCAATATTATTATACCTTTTCAGGTACTGTATCATCTGCATTGACAAAATACTGCCTGGTGAATGTGTGAACAGAAAATTCAGTTTAACATATTGCACAATCGGCAAAATTAGAGGTTATCGGAAAGATATAGAAAAGTCAAATAGAAATAAAATCCTCACTTGACAGTTGAATACGCCGGATGATCTTGCAAAGGATTAGGAAAAGTCTGCCAGAAAATTCAAACAGGGAAACTATTAGCTTAATGCTCGTGATGTCACCTTGAAAACGAGATCATTTAAACTTAAAATTAAACAGAATGTCCTATGAATGGACACGTAGATGATTTGCAACAGCAGGGACAGGATGTCAACTAATACAAGTAATTCCTTCCACTCTTCCAGAAGCATGTAAATAAGACGCCAAAGTGTCAAATACGAACACAGTCACAGACGCAACGCAAGGGAGCATGAGATCCGCACGACAACCTCAGTTTCGATACGAATCGGCAAGTTAATGAGCTGCCTCCACTGGCAAGAGCCGCCAAAGTGCCCGAAAATGCAGCTCGCGCCTCGAGCAATCCCCAGAGATTTCCAAATATAAAAACCGCCGGGTAACAAACAAAAACTTCGTCTAAATAACTTTTGAAATGGCACCAACGCGAAAGCTGGGTAAATCGAGATCCTCGAGCCCAAAACGGTAGCAATTTTCACCCAGGAACAACAGATAAGGCAACGGAGCAAGCAGGGAGCGCGGGAGGGGGCCTGCGGCGCTCACGGGGAGGTCGTGTAGGTAGTCGGTGAGGTGCGGGACGTCGTCGAGCACGTATCCGTAGTCTCCCTCCTCGAGCTTGACGAAGGCGGCGTCGTCGTCGTGGAGGTCCAGGGCCGAAGCGTTGCGGAGCGCGCGGAGGTTCGGGTACGAGTCGCGGGAGATCCGAACGCACGTCGCCGAGAACGGCAGCGCCGCCTTCCCGGGCGCGTGCTCCTGGAACGGGCGCTGCGCCGGGGAGTCGTGGTCCGCCTCCACCGCCACGCCGAGCCCGGCCTCCGCCCCCTCCTCCTCCTCCTCCTTGGGCAGGATGATGTGGGACGACGCCATTGGAGCACTCCCCCGAGTCACTAGACGCTTCTCGATCGAGCTCCCCCTTCTCGGCTGTGGGTGTGTGGGTCGCTCGCGGGGGTTAAAAAATGGTTTCCTCTCACCGGAGAGCCGACGGGAAAGAAGCGCGGGTTTAAATAGTCGTCGGCGAGGGGCGAAGTGGAGCGAAAGCGAAGCGTGGAGAAGGGGAAAGGGGAGAAGGGTCCGGAGCTTTGGAGGGAGGGGGGTGGTTTCTGCTGTCCACGATGGCGGGGGTGACGGTGACGCCGCCGGTGTTGCTGGTGATGAAATGGCATGGCCGCATAGGGCGTGATTGTTTCTGTGATTTTCTTCTTGCGAGGATTGTTTGTGGTTGACTTGTCGACTAGTGGTTTGCAAATAAATACTTTATCCGATGTAAAATATGAGCTCATTAGGTTCGCCCTAATTCAAATATTTTTAACGTGACTAATTATATCTAGATTTGTATAGATTGATGGTATAAAAAAAGTATTACTAGATTCCTTATGAAAAATATTTGCATATATATATAGACTTTTCCATTTAATAATATATATTTTCATAATGTTGCTGGTCAAAGTGTTACCTAAACTATGTTAATGTTTAGTATATTAGGCGTCATCCAACAATTACATGTAAACGCCATCGTGTGCCCTATGCCGAGGAAAGAGAAAGGAAAAAACAATCAAGCTATCTAGTATTTCCATACTAGTCTCGCGTATAAAACGATGCAGCAAGAGTCAGCCTAATTTGCCTGACATTTATGGTCTATAAGAAACTATTTCCAACGGTGGCCTTATATTTTCGATTATCGACGGGAGAGATACGTAGGGCACATTGAACTGAGCCGAAGTAGACGATATATATAGGACCTAGGACATTGGCACATGTAACAAGGAGCCTATCGGATTGTAATCTGTACGGTCATCCGGTGGGCGGCCTTGTCCCGGATTTGCTCTACCGACGGCGACGGGGCCCGGCCACTCACGATGCCGTTGGGGAAGGAATAGGTCACCCACACCCATGCCCACATATTACCCATCCCCAATTTATCCATCCCCAAATGAGTGGGTAATTACCCAACGGGCATAGATAATCCATGGGTAAGCTCTTATGTCTGCTCATCTCAGCACTCATACAGCTAAAAGCAGTTGATCATGCAACTGGCCAATGCTCCCTACGCTCGTGTTGACTCGTCGCTCTCGAAGCGCAAGGCTTGAATGTTGAGGCTTGTGCAGTTGTGTGCTTACAGCCAAGCCTCGAGCTCGGCGTCAAGCTCGTCATGTGCTCGGCCTGGTCCCAGCAGATCGGTTGGAGGCGGCGGCGGCTGCCTATAGAGGACGTCGGAGGTTCCGTACGGTGGGGGTCTGTTCTTCGGCGACCTCGCGCGCGCTTCGTCGAGGAGCTGAGCACGGGGAGGGGCATCGTCGTCGGTGAGGACAGTGGCATGGTAGAACGAGTAGGTAGCATGGAAGCGAAACCGGACGTTGATGCACTGCCCAACACATGGAAGCGGGGTCTGAACTGTGGCAGAGGCGACCCTCCTCGTCGTCCGCGAGCTCCGACGCCGGCGCCGCCGCCGCCACCGCCACTGGATGAGAGATGCACGAAGATGAGCAGCGCGAGTATGGTCCACCTCCCGCCGGTCGCACGCTTAGGTGACGCCGGTAATGACGAGATCGCGGAGAACACCCCTCGCTGTTGTCGCAGTTGTGTATAACTGATGGGTATGTCTGAAATGGGTATTACCTGCGTATATCCTACCCATACCCAAATTTAGATGGGTAATTTCGTACCCTACCCAAATACAACGGGTATGGGTTGGGTACGGATGCTGGATACCCAACGGCAACGTGACCGGCCACCGACGGACAGCCGGCGCTGGAGTTCACGAGCGTGCGCGTGGATTGGGCCGGGTGGCTGGTTTCTGTTTCTCGCGCATCTCGGCACATGACCTTTAGCTTTTCCGAAAGCTTCGGCTACACTACGTGGTTTTGCAGAGATGGACGGTGCGCATGCTTCGGCTTCACCGTGCATGACCATGTCGCTGCCGGGAAGTGCAAAGCAAAACTGTAAGAAAAAAAATCCAGGTTCATGTTAACGGATGGACGCGAGCCGCGTAGGATACTCAAATTCTGGAACTAGCTTTTTGACCGGGTGATCGAGTCCATTCCCGGTGGCGGTGGCCAGAAGGCCCAAACGTGTTTCTTCTGAATCGTGGTCGCAGTTTTCCCTAGATAGTTTTCTCGCGCGCAGGAAAAGCAGGGATGATATATTCGTCTAGAGTCCAGAACTGAAAAGGTGTTTGGTCCAAATTAAAAGCTTCTGGAATCAGGAAATTGAGACACGCTCGCTCTTGGCATCCTTTGTACGTAGACCATGGTCATGAGAGCGACACGAGCATCTAGAGAGTCTAGAACATGGCAATGGGCCCACCTGACCTGATTGCGCTGTTACTACCATCGGATCGGAACGAACCATATCAAAGTATAGTCCGCCCATAGATAGACAACATGCAAATGCGCGCCTACCCAGGTTTGGGTCCAAAAGGCAACAGCCGGCAGCATCCATCCTCAGGCGAACGGAGTGTCACAATCGTTGCCACTTAATTTTTCTTTTTTCTTTTTGGTCTCTTAACGAGGTACTGCGCGCTACCACGACAACAGGTGCATATCAATGTGTGTTTAACAAGGCCGGGCTCGTCCCTAAAACTCTAAAAAAGGTCTCTGGCATTCCATGGGACTGAATTAAGGCAAACAATGTGTGTGTGTTTAGTAAAAAAAAAATCTCTGCATACCAATACTGTGTACTATTCACCAACATGCATACCAACAAGAAACGGGCGCAACAATTCAAAAACGCAAATCCACGAGGACCTGAGAACGAAACGCGCCCACCAATAAATCCACCAACCAAAAAGCAGCGAGCCAGATCTGCTTCCTTCCGATTCAGCGCCAGTGCGCCACCTGTTTCCGCATTCCGCCATCTGCTGCTGGGGTTTTGGACAAAATCGCTCTTCCCATTTCTCGCGTCCCCAGGCCAAGAGACCACGAGCAAGGCCGGCCACTCCCCTCCCCTCTCGATCCACGTTTTTTCACCCATCTCCCTGCCTCCAGGGATCTGCTCGTCCTGGAAGGAGAGGAGGACGCTGGAGGCGGCGAGGATTCGCGAGCTGTTGTGGTAGCGGGAAATGAGGATTTGCGAATTGGGAGACGGTGACGGGGTGCTGGCGGGGCAGCAGGAGCAGGAGGAGGAGGAGGAGGTCGTACGGTTGAAGGCGAAGCGCGCGCTCGTCGGCGCCGGCGCGAGGGTGCTGTTCTACCCGACGCTGCTGTACAACGTCCTGCGCAACCGGTTCGAGGCGGACTTCCGGTGGTGGGATCGCGTCGACCAGGTAGTCCTTCCTTGCTTCAATTTGTTCTGCGCAGATTGCGTGGTTATTCCGGATGTTATTATTATAGGCTCTGCTTTAATTTGCTTGCGAGTGGCAGTGTGGTTGTTGACCTGTTTCTGTGGAATCAGTACAATGAGTGTTGGTGTTGGATTTGTCATGCTCGGGTAGTTGGGTATTTTTTTCTATTGTATCTCCCCTCTGAAATTGTGTCATCTCCTATGTTTTTTTGCCTTTGCGTTGTTAGCCTCGTAGTAATGCGCTTAAGAATAATTTTTACTCAACAGTTGGGAAATCCAGCGCCTTATTTCCTCCTGTGAGCAGTGGTGGTTCTCGTGCTTTGTTAGTGTTCCAATTCAACCCGGTTGTAATCAGATTGTGGGTAGTTATCCGTCAACATGTATGTTAGTGTCAGCTCATCCCATAGTATTTTGGTACCCTATTTGGCACCGTGAATGCTTGGATGGATATGCACATACCTAGGACCACAGAGCACTGCCTTAACACTAGTAGCAAAAGGAAATGTCCAGTTACGACCTCGATTGGTGTTTTTAGTTGTTTCATTTTTGTTTCACAGAACCTAGTATTCTAAATTTCTATTCCTGTATTGTGCACTCTAAAATGCCACATGGTTTTTCATGCTCCATCCAGATCATTTTACTTGGCGCCGTTCCGTTTCCAAGTGATGTTCCACGTTTGAAGCAACTTGGAGTTCAAGGAGTTGTAAAGTTGAGTGAACCTTATGAGACTCTTGTCCCAACATCTTTATACCAGGTAACTATTGCATTTGTTTGATAGTTGCATTTGCGTGACTTCGTCTGTGTTTAAAGTTTGATAGAGTTGTCGTGTTAGAATCTTTGGACTAGAGTGCAATTACATCTGTGTTATGGCTGGTTCAGAGTTTAGAGCACTGTCAACTGAGTTGTTGTGCATATGCAGGGAGCAAAACAAGTATACGCCATGAGTAACAACACACGTCTTTTTTGTAGGCCCATGAGATTGCGCACCTGGTAATTCCAACAAGAGATTATCTGTTTGCACCTTCGCTCGAGGATATTTCTCAAGCCATAGATTTCATCCACCGTAAGTTATCGCCCTTTCTTGTTTACATTTATGAAAAAAGTACACGAGGGAAATTCACTCTTCCTGAAACATAAGTACATAACCCCAGCCCTGATTAGTTTGACATTCTTTTTTGCCTGGTATCTATGCTACATTTTATTATGGAATATTTTCTTCAATGAGTAGATATTGAATTATAGGAAGGAGAGCTAGACTCAAATTTAGGGAAGCAGAGCAGGTGGCACTTAACTCTGATAAGGAAAGCGGGTTATATCTTATGAGCAAATGGTAAACTAATATTTGGGGAATCAAATATCTATTGCCAACTAGATTCTGATGTCGTAGGTATGACTACACAGAAATTGCATCGCTATCTTTAAATGCACAGCGCATTCCCCAACTTCAGGAGTACTAAGGTTCTGTTAGATGTTGTTGTATATGACGTCATGCATGACAATTAGGTACTATCGTACATCTGCCAATGAAAATATTGGAAGTAGGCTAGCCATTACATAGTGTCTGTCTGTCGTTCAAACAAACTGGAACTCTATCCTACCAAAGCACATCTGTGTTTTTCTTGACCAAAATTCTTAATTTGTATGTGACAAACAACAATCTACGTGCATCTCGAATCGGTAGATTCAATATTTAGCTGCCTGTTTTTCAGGGAATGCATCACAAGGTGGCGCTACCTATGTCCACTGTAAAGCTGGAAGAGGACGTAGCACCACTATTGTATTGTGCTACTTGGTAGGATGGACTTCATTTGTATTTGGACTCAATAATGCCCCCTATTAGTTTCCTGATGACAATCCTCTTGTTGCAGATTAAATACAGGAGCATGACCCCTGAAGCAGCTTTGGATCATGTCCGATCCATTAGGCCTAGAGTACTTTTGGCACCATCGCAGTGGCAGGTATGAAGTCTCTTTTGTGATTGCATTCTAAGTAATTATAACAACGTGCTAAGATGCTTCATTACAACTGACGCAATTCGCAGGCTATTAACACATTTAGGACTCTCATCACTGGACAACTTCCAGTACGAAGTACAAACCTGGGCAGTTTCCTAGAAGCCGTTGAAGCTTGTCGCACAAACACAGAAAATGATGAGTACCATGCAATGGAGTTTGATTACGAAGACAGCGGTTTACCACTAACCCAAATTATGCTACATAGACCAGCCAGCACCACTGAGTGCATCGATGCGGTCCTTACAGATCTTGAGGGCTATGATAAGTATGTCGATACCAGAAAGGACGCATTGGAAGCAGCCACTCGCAGGCCCATCATGAGGAGATTGTCCTGTCTCCTTGGCTCCCTGAAACTTAATAACAGCAGCTGTGTGCCAGCACCAAGCCGGTTCACAGAGGTTCGCGCGTGCTAGGTAACGTCTTCCCCGATAGGCCATCAGCCAAATAGGTTTGTAGAAGCTACAGAGTATCTATAGCCATGGCAATGCCATCGGGAAGAAAGTTGTGTGCATATACATAGAGGTTGCAGTCCTTGAGTGTAGAGTTGTGAATGCGTCGACTATCCTTGTTTTTCCTCGAAAACTTGTGATTCGGTTGCACCATTGTTCCCTTGGAATAAAGAGGCAATTCCAGGTTCCAGCCAACGGGAGCCAACCATGACCTCAATTCCATTAATTCTTGACAATTTTGTACCATCTGTGACTCGTGAACTCCTTGTGTTATATGTGCGCAAGAAATTGATGCACCCGTGTTAGCAAAGCTTGAAGGATTTGAACGTCGTCTCTTGGTTCATTGTGAATTTGCGTCCGACTTTGCCAAGTTATGCCTGGACTGCAATGTGTGGTGTACTGCGATCGCTGTTTCTGTGCACATTCCATGCTTGCGTTTTGTTCACTCACTGGGATATATTCCGTGGGATATCCAAACGACGAATCAACCAATCGAGCACGCCAAACAGCCATATCCAGACAGACCGGAGCCGGAATAGATGAGCGAGCGTGAATGAAGCAATGGAAAGGTGTTAGAACTTGCTTGTGCACCGAAAGTCCGAAGTGCACGAGCAAGTGTGGGAGGGTGGAAAGGGGTAGGAAACAGGTACCCCACGAATCAAAATCGAGGAGCCAGACCAAAAATCAAACGAAACCCCTCCCCCCCTAACCCATTCCTCCCCCTCCCTCGCTCCCGCGCCGCCACACGACTGCGGGCACGAGCGCGAGAACGGCCATGGCGCGCATCGTGTCGCGCGCGCTCCCGCTCGCCTCGCGCTCGCCCCTGCGGATCCCGCCCCCGGCGCCCCTCCCCGGCGCGGCGCTGCTCCGTTCCGCGGCCGCCGCGCCGCCCCTACCCCCCGCGGCACCCGCGGCATCGCTGCTCTCCTGGCGCGGGCTCACGGCCACCCACGAGCCCTCGCTAGCGGCGACGCCGCCGTTCGCGGGGTTTCTCGCTGGAATCCGCGGGTTGCGCAAGATACGGCGCGGGCAGGCGGCGGCGAAACGGCCGCAGCCTCAGGATTCCGCGCCGCCGCCGCCGCCTCCCCCTCCCCCGCCGAAGGAGAGCGAGATCGAGCTCATCGCTCGCATCGGCGTCGAGGAGGACATGCCCGACGACGCAGAAGTTCTGGTAAGCATCGCGCTTTATGAGCCTTCTCTGTATTCCATATTACTGCTGGTTTGGAAGTGTCATTGTTGACTTGTTGTAAATTAACACCAATAAAATTATTGTTATATTTGGGGTACCATTAGATGCACCATGTTTACCCAGATATTGCAGAAAACTTGTCTGCAAGATTGCTGCCTTGTTGTTTTGATGAATGCAGCTGTTCATTTGTACCATTGACTGATTAAAAACCATGTTTGGCCATTTTGAATTTGTTGTGTTTCCATATTCTGAATAAAAATATTTGGACTGGCGCATACTGAAGAACATGTCTGCGTCAAGGAAGTTCGTGTTTCACGTAGATCGTCACCAGTCTTACTAGAGATCTCTTTCACGAAGACGCAAGTAGTTCTAGGAAAATGCAGGTTACAACTATGTATGTCCTCTAGTTGACTTGTAATTATTGCTTTGATTTTTGTAATTGACGTGTGTTGGTTGCCTAAGTTAATTCATATGCTTATGCTTATATACTGTTGAGTTCTGGTGTTATTTGGCTTTGAGTTGTTCAGATCCTCATGGCAATGTATAGTTTGGGTAATTTTGTAATGTTGTCGCAGTGTTTATTAACATGCTCTTCTGGTAATGCACATCCTTAAAAATACCTTGCATTATAAGGAAGTTTGTGTCTCTGCTCAGCATGTCCTAGTAATATCTCTTTGGTCCTTAATCAATAGCCTGGGAAAATGTTGGTCATAGCTGAGTATAGCTGTAATTGATGTATTGTTATGGCTTTGGTTTCGGTAATGGACAGTTGGGCACCTGTTTGTTTCTTAAATTTAACTATCTCTGTTTACATTTAATTGTTGTGTTCTAGTGTGATATGGCTTTTCTCAGTGGTTCATTTCCCTCAGGGTGACGAATTGTTCAGATATGTTAGTCAAAAATCTGTTAACATGTGCTCGTGCAGAATATTGTAGAAATCCTAAAGTTAAATGTTCCGATGGTGATGAAAATTGCGCTTGATGGACTTGTGGATTCAAACTACAGCACACGAGATACTTCAATAAGTGATGTTGGGAAGTATGATAAGGTTGAGGTTTCTGTATTGCTATGCAATGATGACTTCATTCAGAATCTTAGCAAAGAATGGAGAGGCGAGGACTGCACTACTGATATGCTCTCGATGTCACAGTACATTCCAGATCTTGATGTTCCCATTGTATGTAAACATACCTTGTTTAAATGCTGTTATGCTCTTAACTTGGCCATGCCATCTAATTCTCTTCTCCCTCTTTCTATATTCTTTTATGCAGCTAATATTAGGTGACATAGTTATATCTGTTGAGACTGCTGCAAGGCAAGCTGAGGAGAAAGGTGTTACACTTCTTGATGAAGTGCGGGTGCTAGTGGTACGAGTCTTCCCAATTTTTTCCCCTTTCCTGAACTTGTTTAACGATTTGCATTTCTCGCAGTGTTTTTAGGTATTGATTATAGTTCACATATTAAGTTTTTTTTTAACGCAATATATTAAGTTTTCCTTATAGGCTTCCCAAGCCCTTTTGCTTGTAAATTACTCCCAGTGATTCCAAAATAAATCCTTGTAACCTTCATTCCAGTTCTCCAAATATAAGATGATCAATGACTGCAATGCACCTTTTTTAGTTCACTTTTTATTCCCACTTTAATAGACCATAATCAATGGAGTTAGCATGCCACCCACCATAATTTTGTGCACAAGTTCTAATGAACTTGTACTTGGAATCAGAAGTTGCAGTATCATATTGCTGCATTTATCCAAGTGAGAACAAATCTTGTCTCCCAAACTGCATAACTGGACCGTCTCTTGCAACCACTGCTTCAGATGATATTCTATACAAACGGACTGTTTATTGACTCTTTTCTGTGTTAGGTTCGTGGCATATTACATCTTCTCGGTTTTCATCATGAGACAAGCGATGAGGCTGCCATGGAATTGGAGAAGGAGGAGCAACTCATTTTAAAAAGTCTAAGGTGGAAAGGAAAAGGTCTAACTAAGGGTGCTCAGGATCCGAGCAAGCTTCAAACAGTTTCATCTGATGGTATGTTCTTTTGAAATTTCTGTAGCTGTTCTCCCTGCCACTATCTTTAAGTTGCTATGGTAGAGAAATGATTAATGTGCCCATGATCTAATCTAGCTCTTGCTGTCTAAGAATGTTTACAGGGCAAGTGACAAATAGTCGAAAGAGAGCTGTCACCCTAAGATTTTACAGACCAAAGTTCAAATATATTTTTTGCGATATGGATGGTATATACCTTTTGCACCTTTCACATCTTTACAGTTCTAAATGTGTTACAGTTTTCATTTTGCTAGTGTTTTTTTGTTTGTTTACAAGGTACACTGCTCAACAGTAAAAGTCAAATTACAGCAAGGAACGCAGAAGCTCTAAGGGAAGCTAGGTCAAGAGGAGTAAACATAGTTATTGCTACAGGAAAGGTATTATATGTTCTTTGTTCTTGGCGAACTATTTTATTTAAAGATCTTTGGTGTTATATGATTATTTAATTGTTTTAACTGAAACCATTAGATTAACTTGGTATATCCTAGGGTATCAAGGTGCCAAAATTGATCATCGTGAGGATTAGAGTAATTAAGCTCAGTTGCGCAATCATAAAAAAATTCGATAGAAGTTACCTAGTGTGGATCCATGGAAATAATCAGTGAAGTTTGATTAGAGTTAGGGTCTAGGGAACTGCCACACTGGATAACAGACTTTTCTAAGTGCAGGGTTTGCTGCAGAATTTATGTGCTGAGAGGTTGTCGACTACTCCACTAGCTAGTCTTTCCGTAGGTAGGGGAAGAAAATAACACTGTTAGTTTTTCTTTCATCAGTGATATCATTGATACTCACAATTTTCTTTTGGCAAAACCAAACTCTTCTAAAGTTAAACGAACTTAAACACTCAGCTAAATTCTTGATGGGACAAAAACAAGGCATTCTGGACATATCCTTAATATTTGGACTAGATTTGTATGAAGCTTGAATGGACAGTTGTTTTTCCCTGGTTACTTTTTTTTAGCAATTGAATCTTTTTGATGATGCTGATAATTATTCTGCCTCCATTTATTTTGGAAATAGGCACGCCCTGCTGTAATTGATGCTCTTAGTATGGCAGACTTATCTGGAAGAACAGGCATTGTCTCAGAATCGTCGCCTGGCGTATTCCTTCAGGTTGTTATAAAGTACAATAGTGGAAATGCAATCTTTTCGATATTAGCTATCTTGTGATGAAAGTGCTGCACCTCTAAACATCCTGATCCTGTCAATACATTCCGTTGACTGAAAATTATGCATTGCCCAAAACATGTCCTTATTGGGCCCTGACCACATATGCAAGGCAGTAAGATCTTATTGGAGAGTGATTATTGTGTATACTTGTTTACAGCATCCACCAATTATGTAACAGATAAGAGTGATGGAAGTGAGAAAATGTAGGGTAAAGAAAAGGTTGAGAAAGGACCCCCAATCATATGTGAAGGACTGAAGATTTCTATTGTCTATATATTCTCAAAAGTAAAGACTGTTATTTTGGAACCAATTCACCTCCACCCCACCCCACATGGGCCTAATTAAAAGGTTGAGATGATACACTGATGACAATTGGATATACAAATGTTAGACATTTGTTTGTATTCCATGATAATTTCTGCTTCAACTCTAGTTCTTCATCCTGTGGTTTGATGTAGTTTATTACTCTTTTTGTCAAGAATGTACTTGTATTCTCATCAGGTAAATTGCGCATCATTGACTATCCTTGTGAGCATTATCCCCACTCTCATCAAGTGCATACTTCAAATTGTAGGGGCTGTTGGTTTATGGTTCGGAAGGGAGACAGATTTATAAAAGAAATTTGGATCAAGAAGTATGTAGAGAGGTAAGGGACTGTTCCTGTTCGAGATAAAATATGCGGACATAAGTCTTAGTATAGATGTAGAATGATTTCGGTTCTGTTGAAACTTGAAAATTTTGTGCCTTTCGGTAAGTAACTTTTTTACTTTTAGTTAAAATAATTAGTTGCGGATATCTTTTTCAGAGCGACAACAACAAAGTCTTATTGGAATTAGCAAATATTTCTCCAACTAGCTAGATTGCATTTGTGCATCACAGCAACCAAAACTGGTGATTCATTTTCATGCTTTTGCTTGCATACTGGTATTAGTGTCATGCGCTATACGAATCCAAGAAGATTCTAGCTAACATAACAGCTTATATAACTTAGTAACTCTTATACCTGAATGCTCAAGCAAAAGAAGATGAAGTACTGTTTATCCGAGTAAACTAATCTTACCCTCCATCATCACTAGTTCAATTTTTCTTGGTGCTCCTGTATGCTGTGCTCCTTACTGATTGGTGGCATATTCCTACTTTTTCCTTGTGTTAAACAACTTATAACTATTTTTCTACAACTGTGAAATTAGTGATAACATTTGCATGGTGCAGGCACTCTTATATTCTTTGGAGCACAAGATACCATTAGTAGCATTTAGCCAGGATCATTGTTATTCTATGTTTCAACACCCATTGGTTGATTCCCTCCATTACATATACCATGAACCGAAGGTATGGTGGGGTTTTCAGTCCTTTTTTAATCACTCTCTGGTTGTTGTATTCTTGTGGTTTTTTAATGTAGTGGGAGGTTTGTTTGCAGGCTAAAATAGTGCCATCTATTGACCATCTTTTAGGAACAGCTGATATACAGGTAAGTTTGTTGTTTCTTGAGTATCAAATGGTTTTCCTGAATAGATTATTGCACAATCCATTTAGTGTTCCTTCTCTTAAACAATACGCTTCAGAACTATCCATGCTCAAGTGGCTGGCTTGTAATGTTCTTTATCTGATTAATATGAACGGAACAAGGTTTTTTGAGTTGCATGGAGGAAGGTTAGGGTCCAAAAAATAATTTCATGACTTTTGCATCGAAGACCAATTCATATGTTATAAGAAACATGCTGGTTTTGATTGAATTTGTCCATCTTTTATATACAGATAGCTACTAGTTTTTAGAACATCATTGAGGACACATTACACTTTCACATGCCAGGATTTTTACTATCTGTGATGTTAAGATTAGGTTGCAGCTTAACAATGTCATATTTTTCATATTCAGAAAGTATTGTTCCTTGAAACTCCTGAGGGAATTTCGTCTGCATTGAGACCGTACTGGGCAAAGGCGATAGAGGGAAGGGCACATGTCGTTCAGGCACAACCTGACATGCTTGAACTTGTACCACCTGCAACTTCGAAGGGCAATGGTGTGCAGATTCTGATGAACCACCTTTCCATTAGTCCAGATGAGGTATAAGCAATCTAGTTCCCTACTAAATATATTTTGACGACACTAGCCAAAAGTTTCTAGCCTTAGCTCAGGTTAAGGTTGACGTAGCTGCAAAAAACTTCAGTAGGATAAGTTTTACCGTGGCATTCTTCTAGGACAATTACATCAGTTTACCTCTGAACTGGTGCAAGAAATGATCGCAGAACAAGAAATATAGTGCTACAAAAAATTTTGCAACTCAGATTAACTGTTTTATATCAATGTTTGTAGCTATGTGATTTTGCATTCAAGTTCTGGTTATTTAGGCGTTTGCTCATGAAAAACTGTTAAACATGGATACCATTGAAGCAGCTGACGAGTGTCTTACCCATGGTCCGAGGATGCAGGAATTTAGTGGGTTGGTTCCAGTCCATCACCACCTCATTCCTCATAATCACATGTTAGCATAAAAAAAATAATGGTGTTATCCTACCAAAATCATGGCATGGTTTCATGACGGACCAAAATATTTTAGGTTTATGATGAGTTCTTCAAATGAAACGCATCACTAATCACTGCAATTTGTTCTCAAGCCCATTTTGTGATTGAGCTTCTTTGTGTCATATAAAGTAAATCTTCTTTGGTTCTAATGTTTTAAAGTAGTTTTATACAGAATAAAACAACATAGTATAAAACTAAATTTGGCATGGATGAAAGCTCCTTACGCAAGCACTAATACTATTTTTAACCTACTGATTTTTTTTTACAAAAAGGACCAACTGCGATGTAATTCCATTATGTATTGACCCACTTGCACTGTTCTAATATAATTTCTGTTCTGCAAGGTAATGGCGATTGGAGATGGAGAAAATGACATTGAAATGCTGCAACTAGCTTCCTTGGGTGTTGCTCTTGCAAATGGATCTGAGAAGACTAAAGCAGTGGCAAATGTGATTGGTGCCACTAATGATGATGACGGAGTTGCACAGGCTATTTATGAATATGCCTTCTAACCAGCCATGAAGTCACTTGGGCTGGAACTGGATTAATTTCAGCTCTTCTGATTCCCTATTTTTCCTAGATTCAACACAGAACAAGACAAGTAGTTCCAATTACACACTATTCTGGAATGTGATCCCACTCTGGGGTTAGAATTTTTGAATTGTTAGCTGCAAGACATTTTTTGTTGGCAGGCATTGAAATCCAGCCTTGCCTTCTCTTTCCAAAATTCAAAAAAGAGGAACTCAGCTCTGCCTACTATTGATTGGAATATATAACCGGAATTGCTATTTGTCTCAAATTGGCAATTAATCATTCTCTTTTAACGCTACTTTGTGCCTCTTAACTTGGACCCCAAATAACCAAGTTACTTAGATCTGGTGTGATATAATTAAGAATTCAGACATGCAGCCAAATATTTACAGCCCTTTCTTTTAAAAGGAATGTTCAGTACAGTATCATGTTATTTACAAGAATCGATGTCTCATGAACAGGATGAAAGGAGATACTCTATTGACTGCAGAGAAGGAAAACCTCTTACATCTGAGACAGGCCAATACGCCTGTCAACAAAATCCCTCAAGAAAGAAGAATGAAAGAAAGGAGGAAAGAGAACAGAGCCGAAACCCTGGACAGAAACATTTCACTGATGTCCTAGAGCCTACTGATGGTATCCACTTTTGTTGACAGGAATTGGGGGAGGTCTGTACAACATGTTTTTGCTGTTGTTCCGAGCCGCCAGATTTGCGCAAGAACTTCCGGAGGGCTTCTTGGCTATTCCCCTGCTGTTAGGACCAGGCATGTAACACTCCTGCTCTTCATCTAATGCTACATAGCTCCTGGATGGCTTGATCTTCTTGAAGGGGGTCTCTTTCTTCCGTAGATCTTCCAGGCATCTCACCTCAGACATACACGCGAACGATTGAGACTTGCCGTCATAGTATTTGGATAGCCCTTTCCTGCAGAGGACAAGACGAGGTGAGAATTTGTTCCCCTTGTGCGTAGATTTACTTATGCAGAAAAAGAACAAAAAAATCGAGGAACTTACTTGACAGGGAGTTGTGCCATCATAGATGACAGATCGTAGAGGCTATCGGAGTTCAATCTCCGGACCGGCTGCTGCGCCGGGGAAGCCGCCTGCTGCATGAACTGGTGCTCCAGAGCTCCGGCGCCCTCGCCATTTGAGAACTGGTCCTCGTCGTCCGAGTCGCCGGAGATGGAGGACGATGTCTCGAACAACTCCTCATCGTCTTCTTCACGGTACACCGGGAGACCTGTAGCGCCGCTGAACCCGCCCATGATTGATTTTCTGGAGCCCAAGAAACTGCGAGAACAAGGTGCGTGTGGTGAGCGGATGGATGGATGGATCCCTATATTCTTCCTCAGCTCCTCTTGCTTCCTCTCTTTTCACGACCTTTGCCAGGGCCGCAGGGGAGGGGTATATATATAGACACACGCAAACCCAGCTCCAGCTGGAAGAAGAGGATAATGCTAGGAGCCTTCTTCCAAAATTCAAACACGGCGTAGTGCGCTTTGACTAGTATAATGCCTGCCATTTGCATCAGTGACATCACCATCCTGCTGCCTCTACACGGCTAATTGTTAGGTTCCTCTAGGACACCGGCATGGACCCCCCATGGTTTTCGGTTTTCCCAGAATAAAAAAATGTGGGGAATTTAGAAAGAGGGCGTGAAAGTTGGTTGGCCACTTCCACATGCCTTTGCCCAGATTCTGCAGCTGTTGTCCCCGCCTGATCTGATCTTATCTTCTCAGTTTGCTGAATGTGACCAGGATTTGTTCGCATATCTCCTTGGCAGGCTGGGAGTGAGCCTGACATGTGGACCGCGGACGTTGTGGTGGAGGTGATGCCTCATCGTGGCGCTCTTGTTTGTGCGGGAGCCGAGGGACACGCGGCGCGCCTTTGTTGGTGGGTTATCATCATCGATCTTTTCTTTCTTTTTTTCTTGTGCGCAGGGTAAAGTCGGTGGGGGTGGTCGGAGTAGATAGATTGCAGATTTTTCACGAAACCATCTTGGGGAAATCCACATTGCGATGTTCTTACCACAGGCTGCCTGAAGAAGGGGGCATTTCACATTTGGAATTTGGTACTGTGGTAATGACAATCCTGCTGCTCTCTCTTGAATCTTGATCGCACAGCCACATTAATCCCCAATTAGCGCCAGGTAACACTCTACCTGTCTCCTCACTTGGAACAGAACACCAAGTGCGTCTTGAAGTCGAACAACGGGAGAGTCGGATGCAAAATTACGTAAGCTAGCTAGGGCGCGATCTTGCAAGTGTGGGGATCCGATCGGACCATCTGGTTCCCGCTCGCCATGTCGTCTTCAGAGCAAAAGCAGAATCCATGGAGCCGATCGCAGCAGCAGGTGAGTAAAACACGTGTATGGTTTCTCCGCATCACATCTGTCTCAGCATTACATAGGTTGTTCCTTCCTTGGCTTCCACTGCAAGGGAGAAAGTGTTTAAAAGTAAACAGCGACTGATCATGCTTTGCTCAAAATGTAAAAGTCGCAGGTCACCTACAAAAATCACCAGTGCTGGTGACGTCGCCGATTCTCCTAGAAAGGGCACGTGGTGGTGGTGATGTGGCATCTGGCACCATTGTGTTCCTACAGTACTAGTATCAAGGTACGATTGTTTTTACTAATAAAAAAGGTGCCCTTGTTTTTTAGCCTTAACCGCCTGTACTGTGCTAGCGTTATTTAAGACCTGAACTTGCTGATTAGGGGTGTCGGAGGGGCACCGTGAGGAAGTCGCCCTAGCCTGATGAGCTGCGGGAAGCTGGACACCCGTCGCGCGATCCAGCTACGAGCCACGGGTTGGTTCAGTGAACGAACAAAACAGCCAACAACCACGCGGACACCACAAAGATTAAGCGAGTGTGAACAAGATGTCAGGGGACACATGGCACGAGCAGCGTTTCCGGGGACACGGCCGCAGGTCGGGCGGGCCAACAGAACCGGCCTGCCGCCGGCGACAGACCCTCGTGTCCGCATGTGTTTCCCAACGTGGTTTCAAGTCCCGTCGACGCGGACATCCATATGCTCGTGTCCTGCCGTCCCCTTTTCCGTCTCACCGTTCCGTTGCTTTCGATCCACCCCCTTATTTATTTTAAGGCGCTCGAGCCAGAAAGCCAATTACGCGGAGCCTAATCCGAACACTAATTATGTGCTTTTCGCCTAAAGAATTCCAGGTGCTCGAACACTAAGTTTTGTTGGTTGTTTTCTCGTCCAGAATAATGCCGGTGCTTTTTCTGCGGGGGTCAATGGGGGTGGCTGCTAAGAATCTGTGCTTCGGATCGTGCCGCTCTAATCCTTATCCAGCCCTGGACTCGTTCAAGCCCTGTGGACTGTCCGTGGTGGACAAGCTCGAAAATCTTCCGGAGTTGTTCCCGGCATGCGTGGTCCACCCGCCTCACTCCGGAGCAAAATTGGTTGATGACCATCTGCTGGAACTTTATACTAGGTGTTGGTCCCTTTTTTTTTTCTCATTCTCTTTGCTCGAACCGTTCAAACACGCCTGGTGCCGAGCTCGACGACCGGTACGACTCTTCCGGCTGGCTCCCTCCGTTGTGCGCCCGGACTGCGACCCAAGCCAGGCAGGTGTGTTCGTGTCCGGTGGGTTCGTTCAAACGCCGAAACGCGTCGACGACCTGCTGAACCGGCCGTGTTCTGACCGAGCGCAGCTCGTGCGTGGAACGTGGAACGCTACCTCCACCCCGTTTCGATCCATCCATCCGTCACCATCCAACAGGAAGAATGCTCGTCCGGAGGCCCGCCAGACGGAAGCCATCACCCAAAAGGCAGCCCGCCGATGCGCGAGCCGATAAGGGTGCGGGTGCCCCCCGGAAACGGATGATGGGAATGGGATGCGATCCCCGGCCGCATCGCGCGGGGATCCGGCGACAGCGACCGGCCACGATACGGTGCGATCGCCTCGCCGGCCGCCCGGCCGCGCGGCGCCCCAGAAAAATCATGTGCGCTGCCAGTGTTCTCGGGTCGGGTGGACCACGCGTGGACTGCCTGCTGCCTCTGTCTCCGGCTCTGCTCGCTCCGCGCCAGGCGCCGCGGGAACGTGGCCGGCGGGGGCGCATGTGAACCCCGCGATCTCGTCCGCGGATACGCGCCCGCGTCGCCGTCGCGTCGTTCTGTCCGCACGATATTTTTCTTTCCCCCACCCCGGCGCTCCCCCACCGCCTGCTCGCCGCGCCCGCCCTGCCCTGCCTACCGGTTTGGATGGATGCCGTGCCGGGCGGGCGGGACGCGTCTAGAAGCAAACGAACCCATGGTGCCCGGACGCTCACCGGGCGGGCGGCCTTGGGCCGGGAGACCTGCCGCTTCACGCGCGCGGGCGGCGGCGTCCCTTGGCGCCGGATCGGTCTCTCTCTCTCATCTGGCTGCCCGATGAAGAAGCTGGATCGTCGTGTCGTGAGCCAGAGGGCCGGCGGCCTGGGGGGAGAAGAAAAATCCAGAGCTGTCTGGTGGTTTCTGGATTCTGGGCGAGTTTACTATCAGTTGGGGAGATTGCAGAGATCCGATCCAGGCCCGGTGTACGGAGCAGCACATTGTACTTGTTCGGCCATCAGCAGCTGCAGCTCCGGATTGGACGACCTGTAAAATCTCGCTCGAGCTCTCGCTTTCAGCCAGCGCTAGTAGTGTTTGTCGTGGGAGCCGCCTCGACGGTAGTGGGCCGGCACTTTGGAACAAACGAAACGAAAGGGGACAGGAAAGATGGCGAGAAAAGGCGCATAGGCCCGGCCGGCAGATGGATGGATGCCGAGGTATATCCGCCTCTCTGCGTATGAATATGCGTGCTACTACGTGTTCCTCTCTGGTACACACTAGCGAGCGCCAATGCGCCGTGCGTGTCCTGTGGACGAGTGAATCAGCCGTCTCCCTGGAGAAGAACCTGCTCGATCGCAGCCCGAGCCTCGCCGGGTACGTGGCACACCAAGTAATACGATGACGCATACTACGAGTACGTGGTAGGCTAACATTTTTGAAAACCGTCGATGGTCGGATGCCAAATTGCCAGGTCGTGCTTAGCTTCCTGCCGGCTGGACAGAGTCAGAGTCCGAGCTTGCTGCTGCTCGTGAACCCCCGGGTTAAGGGCATGTCTGAATCTACGCGACACGAAGAGGCGTCGCGTCGCGGACTTGAGGAGCTCCTCTCCCTCAATCAGTGAAACGAAGGATCCAGGCGACGTACGCGTGCAAGATCGTCACGAAACTGGAGTCAAAACCCACGAGACCAGAGATACAGCTCGCTCCTCCTAGCCACGGAGTAGTTGCCTTGCAAAACGTCCGGAAGCTTCCGTTACCGGGGTGCCGCCGTCACGCCGTTACCCAGAAGCCCTCGACGTTTCTCGCAAGGCAGCAAGTGGTGGCGGCTGTTACAACTGACGGCCGGGAAGAAGTCAGGAAAGGAAGCGTACGACCGGCCGTTGTGCCGCAGCCAACGAGCATGGCGCTGATGAGGTGGGTGGAGCGAATCCAGAATTGGATTGGGAATTTGGAATTTGGCTATTCAGGCCATGGTTAGGTCGCGCGGAGTAGTTCGGCATATTTGGCAGCCTGATCAATGCCTGATGGGTTATGAACTGATCTGATGACGGAGAGATGTCGCGTGTGGCGAGAGATGTGGCTACCTGCCTAACGAGAAGCGAAGCGAACAGAAGATGGGGGGAGGAGTGTGATGGGCAGAACAAGAACCGAACTTGGAATCTTTTTCTTCAGGAGCAACTTCAGACGGGTCAGTGGACGTAATCCAGCAGCAGAGAGAGAAGCAGGACAGGAGAGGAGGAGGCGTACCGACATGGGCCGGGTTATCCTGTGGGAAGGGAGCTCGCGCTTGCATGCTAGGCCCAGTATATTTTAGCCAGTCAGCTTCCGCTTTCAAACAGTGCTGGGCTGCAGCCCATGCTCCTACTAGTGTGCTTCTCTTTTCTCCCGTTCCGCGGACGTGCTGCTCTCTCTTCTCAGTCCTCTAGACGAGGTGACATTGCATGCTTTTGATGCAAACTACGATACGTGCAAACGTTTCCTCGCAAAAAAAAAGTGAAATATAATGGTGACTCACTCAAATGTTATTATGATTTTTTTTTTTGAAAAATTGAAACGCGGCTCCAATGTGACTATGTGAGTAGGAGTACCGTTCCTTCAGGAAAAGAAAAACATCCGCGAGCACTTCTACTCGCTGGCACGGAGTACCACCTCTTGCATTCCCGAAAACGTGAGCAAGAAAAGCGAGGGAAAACGCCACAGGTGCAACAGGCCAGGAAAGAGAGCGCGGCGCCAGCTTTACCGTCGTGGGACCCGCAGCGTTCTGATGTGCGGATGGGCTTCCCGACGCGACCTGTCGTTGCTGTCACGCTGCCTCGGCAACCGGTCCGGCGTGTTTCACCGGGCGCAGTTCCCCTGACGACAAAATTTCTCGCTGACGTGTGGACCCGCCGGTCAATGTGGGTCATCAGCGCGAATGCGACGGCGGAGCATCCCATCGCGCTTCCCAACCCCCCTGTCTCTCGGGCCCCGCTCCGTGTTGGAGGAGACAGGCTGGTTCGTGGGCCGAGTACGATACGGAGCTCCTGCATGCTCCTTTTCTCACGTCGAGAACAAGTGAGCAACAAGACCGTGGCGCTACGGTCCTTGACGCCGATGCCCCCTGTGCCCCCACGCTCGGCTTACGCCAAAGCATGCGAAATCCATCGTGTCGAGCAAAAAGCCAGGTGAGTACGAAGCGGCGGCGACCGCACCACTGATCTTAAAGTTATTAAGCTCTTTGCTTACGCAAAGCATCCTTCGACACATTTCTTCGTTTTTCTCTGTGGTTCGAAGCCCCAGTATACTAGTTTCCTTTTCTTGTCCATGGAGGAAAGGAGAAAAATAAAAATATGGGTGCTCCGACTATTTTTTTCCCCTACTGAGTACTACGAACAACTTCATTTTTCCACTCGCAGTCCGCAAACATCTTTGCTTTGCATTTGTTCTTAAGCATCATCTGATCGCTCTGCGTGTTTTTTAATTCGTTGAGAGTCGCCTCGCATAAAGTCATTTTTTACATGTCTCGGAGTAGCATCCTGCCCAACTGACATGTGGGCCCGCTTCTGTTCGAGTGGTCCTGGTCGGTCCCTACCAGCAGACATTCTCGCTACCGTTTTCTACTCGTCGCCTCGTCGGCCTTCCATTTCTGCGTGTCCTGTTCCGGACTCGAGCCGCCATTGTTCAAACGCCCTCAGCTCCATTTCATAGCCCCCCGCCTCGCGTCCGCGCCTGCACCAGCCGTCACGCACTTCACTCCATCCCCCTGTGCTCTGGCTGGCTCTGCTTCCAAGCAGCGTGGCTCCGCTGCTGCCCCCGCCGGCCGTGCCTGTATCGTCTTTGTCCTCACCCCTGCACTCCTCGTGCTCTCTCTCTCTCTCTCTCTCCAACGGACGGCAAGGCTGCAGCCCTGCGGTCATCGACGCATTGCTATCGAGAGCGCGGGCACCGAGGGCCGGAAGCGGCGGCGGTGCCGGAGCTCGGCGCGCGGTCGGCAATGGCGGGGCGGATTGTGCTGGCGCTCCCTGCGCTCATCTTCTTGCTGCTCGTCGGTGAGTCGCTGCTACCTTGTCGTTCTTGAATGTTGCGGGTTCTTCAGTTGCTCGCTTGTGAGTACTGTCCGCAATGTGTGGGCCGCAAGATGCCTTGCTTGTTAGGGAAGGGATACGATTCGATTCTTCTTGTTCTTTGGTCTGGATGTTGTGCGGCATGTTCTTAAGCATTTGTTTGGGGGGAATGTGTATCGCGCCATTTGTATGTTTCCTTGTACTGTGTTTTATTCTGTCCATCGAAAATCAAGAACCAAAGATTGATCACTGTATTGGGAAAAAGGGGGAAAGGAACTTTCAAAGCCAAATCACTGCATTGTGCTCTGTTTGCATTGGTGTAATACTGTAATCTAAACGGCGCATACGAAATCGCAGGGCACTGCCGCGGCGGCAAGATTGGCGTCTGCTACGGCCGCAACGCCGACGACCTTCCGGCGCCGGACAAGGTGGCGCAGCTCATCCAGCAGCAGTCCATCAAGTACGTGCGCATCTACGACACCAGCATCGACGTCATCAAGGCCTTCGCCAACACCGGCGTCGAGCTCATGGTCGGCGTCCCCAACTCCGACCTCCTCGCCTTCGCGCAGTACCAGTCCACCGTCGACACCTGGCTCAAGAACAGCATCCTCCCCTACTACCCGGCCACCATGATCACCTACATCACCGTCGGCGCCGAGGTCACCGAGAGCCCCGTCAACGTCTCGGCACTCGTCGTGCCGGCCATGCGAAATGTGCACACTGCACTCAAGAAGGCCGGCCTGCACAAGAAGATCACCATCTCCAGCACGCACTCGCTCGGGATACTGTCCCGGTCGTTCCCGCCGTCTGCTGGGGCGTTCAACAGCAGCTATGCCTACTTCTTGAAGCCTATGCTGGAGTTCCTTGTGGAGAACCAGGCGCCGTTCATGGTGGACCTATACCCCTACTATGCGTACCAGAACTCGCCCAGCAATGTGTCCCTCAACTATGCGCTGTTCTCGCCGCAGTCTCGGGATGTGATCGACCCAAACACCGGACTGGTTTACAGTAACATGTTCGATGCTCAGGTTGATTCCATCTTCTTTGCGCTCATGGCTCTGAACTTCAAGACTCTGAAGATCATGGTCACTGAGTCAGGGTGGCCAAACAAAGGGGCAGCCAAGGAGACTGGAGCCACTCCAGACAATGCTCAGACTTACAATACCAATTTGATACGCCATGTTGTTAATGACAGCGGTACACCGGCGAAACCAGGGGAAGAAATTGATGTCTACATATTTTCATTATTCAATGAGAACCGAAAACCTGGCATTGAGTCGGAGAGGAACTGGGGATTGTTTTTTCCAGACAAGAGCTCGATCTACAGCCTTGATTGGACTGGCCGAGGCAATGTGGATGTTATGACTGGAGCAAACATTACAAGTGCAAATGGGACCTGGTGTATTGCTTCAGCTAATGCATCAGAAACAGATCTGCAGAATGCCCTAAACTGGGCATGTGGTCCAGGCAACGTAGATTGCTCTGCTATTCAACCGAGCCAACCCTGCTATCAGCCAGACACTTTGGCTTCCCATGCTTCATATGCATTCAATAGCTATTACCAGCAAAACGGGGCCAACGTTGTGGCCTGTGACTTTGGTGGTGCCGGAGTACGGACAACGAAAGATCCAAGTAAGCATCCCATCCTTGTTACAGTTATGATGATCCTGATGCTACGCATGGATTCATTTGATAATATCCATGTATTCTAACTGCGGCAGTACAATCATGTATAGTTCTTTAAATGATGTTGCAGTGACTGATTAGCTGCTCAGATGGCATCACGCCTGTACTATTTTCTAGCAGCTAATTTCACGTTGATGATTCCCATTTGCATTTAGACTATTGATACGTCTAGGAGAAAACAATAGCTTACATGCACCCAATTGTGAGTTTGCGTCCTCAACTTGTGGCTTTCTATTTTATATCATTGTTGTTCGGGATATAGGCAGGCACTGTCAGTTCCCATGGATTCCTTCTTGTTTAGCAAGTATGTTATTAAATTTGATGGCATTCCCACAGTTAACTCTTCAAGCTTTGAAAAGACTTGGAGTTGCTGATAATGCAATAATTTTCTAACTATCTTAACTTTTTGTCGTTGACTTGAGCCTTGGATTGTTCAACTTATGCCCCGGTCATGCATATTAAATATAGAAAAAAAATGAAGATACAATGTTGCAATAAGAATATCAGTGTAGCTTATAGATCGGCAAGTTGCTCCTCAAGAGCTGACTAATTCTTGAGATTATTGTGAGTTCTTTCAATAAGTTGTTTTTACTCTTTTACTTCTTTGATTTTCTTCATTGTACAGTAATGGCATGCAAGGCCCATTGTATGTTCCATGCTCACCAGTTTAATAAGCTTCTCATGCTTCATGTATCGCTTGTTTGCAGGTTACGACACCTGTGTCTATTTAGCTGCTGGGTAAGAAAAAACTTTCATTTCTTCTTTCTAGTTTAAGAAACAATTCCAGTGACACTCTACTAACATTACTTTTCTTCTATCCTGAAGCAGTAAGATGAGCACCACGAATTCAACATCTCTTCCAGCTCGGAGCGGCTCCAGTCCACACCCATCAGCCAAATGCTTCACCCCCTTGCTCTTCGTGCTGTCCATTGCTATTGCTGCAGTTATGCTGTGATGTATGGAGAACACTCCAGCAATCCTCTTCAGCTGTCGATGATTCATGTGAAATCAGGAGGTAAGCCTGAAGCAGTAGATGCCGATGCACCCCCATCTGATGTAAACATTAAATTCTTGACTTTGCTGAATGTTGGATGTAGTAGAATTTTCTCAGCTCTTAACAATCAAGTAGCCAGGAAAATGGGCAAAAAAAAAAAGGAGTGACAAGGTCTAAACTAGGTGGACAGGCTTAGGAAGGCCAGCCCAGCCCAGCCCAGCACCGTCAGCTTGGCGAGTGCTTTCGGCCAGGGTGGGTCGTCTGCACCGTGCAGGCAGATGGCTGGAAAGTAAGATTCGGATGGCCCGCCAGCCACTGGGGCAGTACACGGGTTGCGGGGCCCGGCGTCCAGCCTATCCCGCACGCACGTCCACCCCTCCTCGGCGCTGGCGGTGGGGGCGGCGCGACCGGTGGCTCGCCGCGCACCAAAGTTGGGGAGGGGGATTCGCGAGGTTGAAGGCGAGCTAAGGATGGAACGGGTGGTTGCGGTTGGGGGCGGACGCGACGCGAGTAGTGGCGATCCAGTCCTCCGCCTCGCCGCGCGCCCCGCGCCTCTATTTATACCGCGGCCATCCCTCCCCGGCACACCCGCGTACGTGAGCGCTACCACCAGAGAGATCGATCCCCCGGGCCGCAGCAGCACCACCAGCGGAAGCGGAGCGGCAAGATGTCGTGGCAGACGTACGTCGACGAGCACCTCATGTGCGAGATCGAGGGCCACCACCTCACCTGCGCCGCCATCATCGGCCACGACGGCACCGTCTGGGCTCAGAGCGCCGCCTTCCCGTCGGTGAGTGCCTCTCTCTCTACCTGTTCCTTCTCAATTTGCTTTTGCGTCGGTCGACGGCCCGACCAGATCGATCGATCACGCACGGCTAACCCGCGGTTTCCGATTCTGTGTGTGATCCGCGCCGCGCGCCCCCACCCAGTTCAAGCCTGAGGAGATGTCCAACATCATGAAGGACTTCGACGAGCCCGGGTTCCTGGCCCCGACCGGCCTCTTCCTCGGCCCCACCAAGTACATGGTCATCCAAGGCGAGCCCGGCGCCGTCATCCGCGGGAAGAAGGTACGCGCCGATCCGCCCGCCCTCTCGATCGCATCGCCCCGCCCGCCCGGTCGATCCATCTCCCTCCCTCCTGATCCTAATCTTCTCTGCAGGGATCTGGAGGCATTACCGTGAAGAAGACCGGGCAGGCCCTCGTGATCGGCATCTACGACGAGCCCATGACCCCCGGGCAGTGCAACATGGTGGTCGAGAGGCTCGGCGACTACCTCGTAGAGCAAGGCCTGTAAAAACGGGCGCCTTCGCTTCGACCCGCCGCCCGTCCGCGGTCGAAGAAGACGAAGCCCAAGCAACAATACGACCGCCAGCACGTAGTAGTCTGTGTCTACGCACGCCTGGGATTGTGCGTGGCTCGATCCGTTACCTCCGGCATTTCTTCCCCCCGCCCTTGTCGCCGATCACCAGAGGATCTTTTCTTTCTTTCTTTGATTTGTTGGTGTCGTTTTGGCAAATAATTTTGTGATTTTCCTTCTGAATTTGGTTGCCGTCTGATTTTGTGAACAACGATATATATATGTGATTGAACTGGTACCCTATTCTTTGTAATACGAGAATGTGTATGTATTTCGTGCATTCTCTTCCAGATTTCCAAAGCACATGAACGATATATAAACGAAGATACCTGGTTATGCGTTTTTTTGGAAGGAATCGTTTGAACAGAAACTTCCCCTTTCTTCTTGTGCATCATCGCTCCAGCCACTTTGTTGTGATCGTGGATCATAAAGGCCGATGTATCCAAAATTCTGGGCTGAACATTCCTTTTTGAACTGCAAACCAAGCATGGGCCAAACCATCGCAAAAGTCTGATTTTCAAACTTCAACTATAAAACCGGATAACATAGGCCATCCAAATATTGAAACCGTACAAATTTGGCCATTTGGCTGGCTTCAAACATGGTTCTGAATTTTAAAAAAAAATAAAAAAATCTAATTAGATTAAAAAATCAAAACTAATCCATTTTAAATTAGAAAATATGAAACTAGTATCAAAATTTTTTCTAAAAATAACCTATCTAGTATTGCTCTATTTGAAACTTATTTATTAAAAATAATACGCATAACTACAAGCAACTAAATACTATGAACATAAAAAAATTGGATCCGAATAACTGACAAGTAGACAATAGAGTGTCAATGGATAGGTTACATTTTTAGAAAATTTCTGATACCCATTTCGTATTTTTTTATTTAAAATAAATTTATTATGAATTTTTTAGTTTAAAATTATATATTTTTAATTTTCATAAAATGAAAAACCATCTTTGAAACCACCCAAATGACCAAATTTATATAATTTTGATATTTGAATGACCTATGTTATCCGATTTTATAGTTAAAGATTTAAAATTAAATTTTTATAATAGTTCGAAAGTGTAAACCGAACTTTTTACCTTACACACCGCACCAGCCCATCAGCCCAAACTGGCGAAAACCTGGGCCGACTTATCACATGATTCCACCAATCGGCCACCGTGGGCCGACAATGCGAGCCTAGCCTTTTGCTTTCTTTTATTTTCACAATAAACTCTTCCTACTTTCTTCTCTTTTCTTTTTCTGTATAATGCAATCCAACCTGGTCCCTGTATTTTTAGAAAAAAGAAGGGGAAAAAAGGAACTACGACGCAGAAAATGTATTTATGCAGTTAACTCCATTACTCAAATAAATACATTGTTGCGCATATATTAAAACATTTTCCTATTTTGCGCTACCTCGGTTTCTGCGACAGGATATCTCCGAAATGTGATGCTCTGCACCACCAGAGCACAAGGTCCTCGATGCGATTCTTATTCCAGTAGCCCAACTTGTTCTTTGTTTACACTGCGCGTGACATGCAAGTTGGAGGATGGCACATTTTTACAGTTATTGCTGATTCCTCTGGTACAAATGGCAGCCGGTTGTTTAGTACAAATGGCAGCCGGGTTCACATGTTTGCTCTGAAGGCCGCAGCAGGCGAGAGCAAGTGTGAAGGCAAGCGAATCCAAGTTTGATGATCGGCTGCCGGTGGTTGCAACATTTTGGTGAAGCAACATATCGTTACCGGATCATGCGTGGTAGTTATAGTGGCAGTTAAGGAGGCCTCGGTGGCTGTTATGCTGTATGATAAGATCCAGCAAGTTCTGGAACAATCTTCTGCAGCGAACTGTTCTCCCATGCTAATCACCGATCTCCGTTTTCAAACAATTGTCAGTTTCGACATTTTTTTTAATTAAGGAAAATATCCGGCCTTAACATCGATAAATGGATGATTACAGCCACCAGACCTCACTAAAATAAAGTACTTAAACCATAAAGAGCACACGGCAGAGACTTCAGCTCCACAAGAAGATAAAGAAAGAGCCAACAAGCTTCAATCATTGCTTCAAGTCTGCTGCTGAATTTCCATCTAAACTTGTTGAAAACCTCCATTACTGTGATCTCCAGCCTGCAGCAATTTTCCTTCAAGGTTATCCTCTCTCTTACTCTTTAGATAGCAGTGACCAACAACTTGTCCAGCATGTCCCTCTGAAAATGACATGCAAAAAGGAGTTAGGTTTGGTTCTTTTGAACACTACATTATTTCTACTCAACCAAATAGCCCAACAAAAAGCCGATGCACCAGTAAAAGCCTGATTTCTAAACTTCACAGAAAAATTTCTGAGCCAAGAACCAAACAAGTGCGATACATTTGTAGGTGGTTGAATACCGAAAGTTATGTAGACTGAGATCCAAATGAACCTTGCCACGTGACATTCGAAAAAGAGGTGCCGTATGGTTTCAGTTTCGACATTTACTGTTGAAACATCGACGAGCAATATTTGATCAAATATGTAGTTCAGAAAATTTGAGGAATCATGTTGATCTATTTCTGGACCGGTTGAATATGGAATTGATAAATATTTAAAATGCAGTTCGTTTTAATTTTGCTAGATTTATAATTTATGCTATGCACCTAGATATATGTTATATCTAGATGTATAACAGATAATATAGATTAAAAAAGCTAAAACGATCTATATTTTAAAATTGGAGGAAGTAGTATTTGGAAACAACGTCGATCTAGGTGAATTCTAGGACTTTGCACTTGATTCTCAGAGGTGGTAGAGCATCGAACTTTAGAGCGAAGTAAGCTTCAGCTATTCAACACAAGGCACAAACTGGTATTTGGAGGAATCTTAGCCCGCCCCACTAACTACTCTTGGTTTGAGGTAATATATGTATAATCTAACTGCACCATGCTTGCAGTGTCACGGAGTAACCGTCTCAACCGGTTTGTCGAATAGGCTGCGAAGATACAGTGAAAAATAAAGGCATCGGTACTGTTCGCCGGATAAGAGCAATTTCATAAGTTTAGGGGCTATTTCGATCACCTCGATTAAACTTTAGTCCCTATCATATCGGATGTTTGAGCACTAATTAAAGGTACTAAAAATAGATTAATTATAAAACTAATTACATAGATGTAGGCTAATTCGCGAGATGAATCTATTAAACCTAATTAGTCCATGATTTGACCATGTTGTGCTACAGTAAATTTGTGCTAATGATGGATTAATTAGGTTTATTTGATTCATCTCGTAAATTAATCTCCATTTATGCAATTGATTTTGTAATTAACCGTGATTTTAGTCCGCGGCGTCCAAACGGCATCTCAGAGTGAGGCCATCGGATCCACATGATCAAGCACCCATCCTCAGCGAGTCAGCATCGTGCAGCCTCGCCAGGGTAGACCACTTGACGGCTCCATGCATGCACGATCATCTCGACAGTACCGATCCATCCGCCCCTTACGTTTTCTCGTGCACATGATATCGGAGAGCGTAGCCGTCCGCCCCGCCGTCCAGCGACAACGAGCAACGCGATCCGCATCCAGCATCCTGAAATCATCGGATCGACCGCGAACCACCGGCGGCAACGGAAGCCAATAGCCACTTCGGTGCAATGGTACCACTACCACCTGCCGGTCCATCCACCTGATACCCCCAACCGCCGCGCACGCCGCGGCCGTCGCCGGCCGGTCCAAGATGCGGCCCGGCAGCGGCACCCGTCGTCCCATCCAGCGGGTCAAACAGGCAGCGGCCAACCGGCCGGGGCACATGCCCAGCCCCAGCGCGTGTACCTGCGGCGCTCGCGCGCGCGCGCGCGGCGCCGAACGCCACGCCCCCACATGCCGAGGCGATCCGCGAGCCGATCCATCCCCGTCCTACTCGGCAGTCGAGCACCCCACGCGCGGGGGCCCTCCCGCCGAGGAGGTCGCGGGGCGGACGCATGAGCGGCGGGCTGACGAGACAGGCGCCTTCCATGTCGTGCCAGCCACCGGCGATAGACGGAATAAATAATGGAAGCTGTAACGGGATGCAGATGAGGTGCTGAACCTCTTGCAGATCGAATGCGAAAGCCGCAGCGGCACACTGGTTGAGCTTTGAGCCCACGCCCACGTACGGGGTCCCCCGGCCGGCTCGCGTAAATACCGATCGATCGATCGGTCGGCCGATAGGTGAGACGTTGCGTCACATGTATATGCATGCATGCGTCCACACGAGAGAGAAAAAAGGGGTCCTGGTCCGCGCGGCTGGGCCGGGGCCATGCGTGTGGAGCCGGAGCCCGCCGGGGCGCGGCGCCGATCGATCGACCCGGGCGCGGGCGGGACGTCGCCCTCGCGTGCGCACGCGCGTGTCGATCGGAGCGCTGAACCTCGCCGTGGAGACCGTCGCGCCGACGTTCGCTCGCTGCAGGGTGGAGCTTGGGACGACGTGCAGTGAGAGCTACTAGGTGGTGGTGGGCGCGCAGCATGTGAACGTGTCTAATAACAACACGGTCGCCGGCCGATGGATCGAGCGAGCTTTGGATGGACGACTGGACATGCGTCGTGCACGTACGTACGGGGGCCCAGAGCGAGCTGCTGCTGCTGCTGCGGCGGCTGGTCAGAAGGTGCATGGGCGAGAGATCAATGAACTGCAACGCTCCCTGCATGGCTGCATGTGCTCGATTATACAGTTTCAATAATTCAGTAGCGCATGGCCGGCTCCACTAGAACGAATTGTACATTGCATGTACGCCGAGCCGGTCCAGCCCAGCCGGCCGCTACATCCGTTTGGCTGTACTGTAGGACCGGTAGGTACGCGTACTGTACGTACTAGCTAGGCATGGATTAATAAGTGCGTGCTTGCTGGAATTTGATCATACTTGCTGCGCACGCAGTTAAATGTCTGGTACTCGTTGCATGATCTGAAGTTCTGGCCGGACCGTCTTCTGGCAGGAGGAATAACTGAGAGTATAAATCGAATAGATTGATGAATGGACCCTCGGTACTAGTTTCGGAGTATGTATATATGCAATCAACTGGCGGGCTCTATATTTCTTAAGCTTAAACAGCTACTCCCTTCATCCTATAAAACGTGCAATTTTAGTTTTTTTTTCCAGTAGTGACGGTGTAAAAAGACTCTCATACTCTCATTTCTTTGCCACATGCGGTTAGTTTTAGCATATAAATCAAATATGACCACTTAATTAGGCAGATAGTTGAGATACAATCTCCAAAATTGTATTATTTGTGGGATTTTTTTCAAACGCATGATTACAGTTTTCATGGGATGGATGGAGTACGTCGATACACTGCTCGATCATTTCAGGTGTCCCCCCAGCTATCTTAGGCATCCAGGAATGTGATTATCCCGCCAACCGAATCTAGAAAGAACACTCGTACATGTCCAGATAGTTGGCACTTGGCTTAGGCACGAGCCGAATAGTACTAGTAGGCTAATCCAATCCACGCGAGCACATGCATGTCTTGGTAGCGTCCAACTTTGCCCACCAAATCAAATCAAATCAAATCCACCGCACCCAAACCACCAATTTGACGCTTTGCCCCCGGTCCCGAGCGCCATCGACCCGCGCGCGCGAGGCAGCAGGCCCAGGCCGGCCGCCGGACCCATCCCCAACCCAACCGCGCGCGGCCGCGGCTACATATAGCCCGCGTGCCGGGGCGGGGGCACCCAGGCACCTGCCCGTTCGTCGGTTACAAAGCAGCGCGAGCGCGGCAGTTTGAGCGAGCGGGCGAGCCGAGAGAGCTCGCGATCGCCCGCCAGGCCGCCATGGACCCCTGCGCGTTCGTGCGCCTCACCGTGGACCAGCTCCTCCTCAAGCTCCCCGCCGTGCCGCGCCCCAGCTCCGGCGCCGGGGTGCACCCCTCCACCTCGCCCTGCTTCTGCACGCTCAGCCTGCAGGACCATCCGGCCTCGCCCCCCCGCACCGCGCTGCTGCCGCTCGCCGGCGCCTCGGGCGCCGCCGCGGCGCACGCCGACCCCGTCGTGCTCAGCCTCGACGCCGACGCCGTGCGGAGGCTCTCCGCGCGCCCCGCCGAGCTCGTCGTGTCCGTGCACGCGGGCCAGAGGGGGACCACCTGCGGCGTGAGCGCGGCCCGCGCGCTGGGCCGGGTGCGGGTGCCCGTCGACGTGGCGCGCGCCGCGGCCGGGGAGACCGTCGTTGCCCGTGACGGCTGGGTCGACGTGGGGAAGCCGGGGTCCGCGCCGGCGCCGTCCTCCGCGCGCGCGCAGATCCACATGGTCGTGCGGGCCGAGCCCGACCAGCGCTACGTCTTCCAGTTCGGCGGCGAGCCGGAGTGCGGGCCCGTCGTGTACCAGGTGCCCGGGGGAGCCGCCGCCGGCGGCCAGCGGCAGCCGGTCTTCACCTGCCGGTTCAGCGCCGGACGGAGGGCATCCAGGAGCAGGTTGGTATAGCTTACCTGGTTAGCTTGGCGTGCCACTTGCATCAATTTTCTTGCATGTTCAGTTATCATTGTTCCTGTGTTGTTAATACTAGTAATTTGTTTGATCACTCATCGTTAGAACTTGATTCCGGAGCCCAAGTCCTTGTGTATAGTTCATAGTTGCAGACTTGCAATGGACCAAGAATGCTAGCTAGACATGACCAGGCAAGGGTGATCCTGGTCTTATGAGCATTAATGGTTGGTCCAAATGAACAGATGGATGCAAGTAAGTTGGCTTAAGAGACTAATATACAAATCCAGAGGTCAAAAATTTAAAAATCGAGGATAAACAGACGACTTTAAATTAGCAAATCCGCTCAAACAGGTTTACAGTAAAGGGGTTTGGTCATCAGATAGCTGGTGGAGATTTTTTAACAAGCCGGTGACAGTTGCCATAAGCTAATTAATTATAACCGCATATCTACATGTAATCAGTTCGAACATTTTTCTTTTGGAAAGGAAGTAACTAGTGAGCACAGCTAGATAGCTCAATACCTCTCTTCATTTTTTTAGAGGAAAAAAAAAGTCAAAAGCATCCCCCCTTCTTTCTGTTTTTCTTTTGATTCTTCTTCGTACCTTTCATATTATTGGATGCCAGCTCTTAGATACTTTGTTGTTTATCATACATTCATACTACTACCGGCATTATATTGCAACCTCCATTGCAACTGAGCATAATTTATTTTTGTTCTCCATGGAAGGTAGCATTTCTAGTTGGAATCAAAATGAATTGGTGTACACATGAGAATCCATGTCGCTGTCCGCGGAATTGTAAAAAGCAAAAACAAACCAGACCCACAATTTTTTTTTCATCAAATTCCTCAATACAAAAAATACATTGGTCCTGCAATCTGAGCAGCCAAGTTGGTTCTCAAGAGAAACCTTCAGTGTCAGTGCTGCTCAGATCCCCATATATGCATTAATCCAGCTAGCTTAGGATACCAGCAGAGTAATTGTACTTGCAGCTAGCTAGAACTGATCTCTTAAACCTGAACATCCACCATGCTGAGGTACAGAGACACACCAACCGTGCATGTGATGGACTTACCAACCTAGCTCCTTATTAGTATTGCTCTACAAAGCTCATATAGCTAGCTGGCTTCCATGTATCATGTCCAGCTAACCTTGCACGAGGCCGGATTACCAAAGCCATTACCTTCTAATCTTGTCGCATACACACTTGGCGCCACGTACGCTATGAAAGATTATGCAGTGACACTTATTTACTAGGAAATGCAAGCATGCGCCTGCACGTTACGTTCATGTAAACTAAGCGCTCCGAATTTTGACCAGATCGCTGACGCCGCAGTCGTCCATGATCCGGAGCGCCAGCCGGAGGCTGCGGTCCTGGCTCAGCAGCACCCTCCACGGCGACGGCCGCCGCGACGGCTCGCGCGAGCAGCGCAAGGGGTGGACGGTGACCATCCACGACCTGTCGGGCTCCCCCGTGGCGGCGGCGTCCATGGTGACGCCGTTCGTGCCGTCCCCGGGCTCCGGCCGCGTCTCCCGCGCCAACCCGGGCTCCTGGCTCATCCTCCAGGCCACGGGCGCCGGGCCGTCCAGCTGGAAGCCCTGGGCGCGCCTCGAGGCGTGGCGCGAGCGCGGCCCCGTCGACGCGCTCGGCTACCGGCTCGAGCTGGTCTTCGACTCGGGGCCCCACGAGTGCGCCGTCCCCATCGCCGAGTCGTCCATCAGCACCAGGCGCGGCGGGCAGTTCGTGATCGACCCGGCCACGTTCCCCGAGGCCGCCGCCGGCGCCGCGTGGCCGTTCGCCGGCGGCTTCGTCATGGGATCCACGGTGGAGGGCGAGGGGCGCGCGAGCCGGCCCACCGTGCAGGTCGGCGTGCAGCACGTGACGTGCATGGGCGACGTCGCGGTGTTCGTGGCGCTGTCCGCGGCCGTCGATCTCTGCATGGACGCCTGCAAGCTCTTCTCGCAGCGCCTCAGGAAGGAGCTGTGCCAGGACCAGGACGAGTGAGAAGTCAAAGAGACCGAGGACCGGACCGGACCCGAGGGGTGTGTATTAGTAGTGCTCTTGGGTCTGGCTTTTGTGCTGTGGATTGATTGTACGGTGCGTGTGGTTAAGGTAGTCCATTAGCTATTTTGTCTTGTTGAGCTGAAGGCCCTGTGGCTGTTTTTAGTGTAGGCTGGGTCGGATCACAAGAACAGAACGGGGTTTGTTCATTCCCTTTATTCTTTCATTACAGCATTCAATTCTTTCCATTCTTTCTACACCTCTCTCTTCTTTATTCAGTTCGAAAGATACACATCGGATGTCTTCAGATATACCGTCGAAATCGACTGCTCCGTTTACGCTTTCAGGTCCGCGTTGCACGTCTTCTAGAGGCCGTTCAGGAACTCGTCGAGCGCCACGTCAGAGGATCCGCCGTCCTTGAGGGCGTCGACGGCCATCTCCCTGGCCATCACGAGCCTCTCCCTGAGCTTCTTCCCTTCCTCGGACTCCATCACCAGCCTCACCTTCGCCTCCAGCTCCTCCGCCTTCACCAGCTCCTTCTCGTAGCCCTCCACCACCACCCCGACCTTCATCTCCTCTACCATGTGCACCTTGTTCATCCTCTGCTCCGAGTACAGAGGCCAGCAGACCATCGGCACGCCGGACACGATCCCCGCCAATGCCGAGTTCCACCCGCAGTGCGTCACGAATGCGCCGACGGCATCGTGCTGCAGAACCTCCATCTGTGGCGCCCAGTTCATCACCACCATGCCCCTCTCCCTGGTCCGTTCCAAGAATCCCCCGGGAAGCAACGCCTCCATGTCCGGCTCGAGGGATTCGCACGGGTGCTCGGGTGGGTTGCGCACAACCCACAGGAACCTGTGCCCGGAGTTCTCCAGCCCGCGCACCATCTCCCTCAGCTGCGCCGCCGGGAAGGTGCCCATGCTGCCGAAGCTGAGGAACACCACGCTCCGGTCCGGCTGCGTGTCCAGCCACGCGAGGCACTCGTGCCTCTCGCTGCCTCCACCACCCGTGTTCGCTGGGAGGACCAATGGCCCGATGCAGTAGACGGGCGGGGTTGGGCGGTCTGGCGTGCAGAGCCCACGCCTGAGCGCTTCCAGGGCCCGTGCCTCCAGCCAGTCGAAGCTGTTCACGAGAAAGCCTCTCGCTTCGGGCATGCGCGCGCACTGGCGCAGCCGTTCTCTGGCGATGTCGCTCCCCCCGTCCTGCACCGTGGTCGCCATGTCCATCGCGCGGATCGCCGGCACGCCGGGGAAGCGCAGCGCGGTCTCGGGCATGTCCTTCAGCGGGGCAGCGGGGAAGTTGTACGGGAGGTGGAGCATGACGGCGAGGTCGGCGAGCGCGGAGGTGAAGAAGAAGTAGGCCGGGACGCCGAGCTCGGCGGCGACGTCGAGCGCGTCGGTGCAGAACATGTCGACCACGAGGGCGTCGACGCCCGGGAGCCCGTGCAGGAAGCCACGGAGCGCGGGGTTGGCGGCGCGGAGCACGTCGATGGTGCGCATGATGGGGTGCGAGTAGTGGTCGCTGCCGGTGGGCGGGACGGGGAGGTGGCGGAACGTGATGCCCGGGCTGGCGGCGGCGAGGGGGCCAATCGCGTCGGGCGAGCCGACGATGGCGATGACGACGGCCACGCCGCGGCGCAGGAGCACCTTGGCCAGCTCGATCATGGGGTTGAGATGGCCCACGCCCAGCGAAGGGGTAGAGGACCGCAGTCTTCTGCTTCTCGATGGCCATCGCTCCGTTGCGAGCAATGGCACCAGAGATTACAGGTACACTGTGACGGTGAGTGCCGACTGCCGAGAGGCTCGGAAGGCATGCATATATATAGAAGAGAAAAGCAAGCAGCGAGGTGTCCCGCGCGAATAGCAGTGCAGTATGATTTCAGCTACTGTAGTGATAGGTAATAACAACATGCAACTTTTTATAAGCATTTATTTTCTTTTTTTCCATAGTCATGAGGTACATTTGTCTTTTTTTTGTTTTATCTTGTCCTATTGTCTTCCTGTAACTACATTAATGTACCATCTTCTTTTTTTCATCTTGAGCAAGCTAGTTTCTTCATCAATGATCAAGATCCATGGACCCTCTTATTAGTTGTCCTATTGCTATCTTGCATTTCATCAACTTAATTTTGTGATAGAGACTGAATTCCGTGCGCACATGGGGCACATGCCCACCACCCTGGTAGGCATCGGATGTATGAAACATCGGGATACGAGCTTTGATAATCCGGCAGACTGATCTCACTTATGCTTTCTTAGTAAATTGTATGTTTATGGATGCGAACTTTGGAATTGGGCAAAGAATCTCATGCGCATTGGGCAGCAGCAACCTGCCCGATCGTCGGGCATATTTGGTTGCTAGTTACACTTTACCACATCTAAGGTTAGACAAGTGTGGCAAAGAATTTGGAAGCCATATTTTTTCTTATCTAAAAAAAATCTTTCCAACTTAGTTTCTCTTATACGTGGAGCCTAAAGTAATCTTGACTAAGCTTCGTTACCAACCAAACACCTACTAACTTTAGGTGTGGCAAAGTGTGGCTAGAAACCAAACACCCCATTCAACTGTTGCGTGCCCCAAGATGATGTGGACAGCATTGCTGTTTTCTTGGTGTCGCTTGATGGCCGGTATGGGCATGCGATAGTTTAAATGGAGCTGCTGGCGCCTGAATGTCCGATCCGGGCGCTAGCGTCGGACGGTTGAGCAGCCGAAAAATTCGCATCGCAACATCGGTTCGATGTTGCACGAAACATATAGTATTAAAAGTTCCGGTATAAAATTGTAACCTACCCGAACAATCCCACCGCAATATATAGCTCATGTTACACGCAACATCTAATACAAATATCCTGATACAAGCCTTTAACATTTGAAAAAATCTCACCGCAACATTTGTGAATGTTCTACGTTTCAGATAAATTTGAAGTACTATAACGTCTCCTACAAAAGTCACTGCAACATCACAAATTCCCTGTTAAAACATCAGAATTGATATATTACAACATCGAAAAACAACTAATCCTGACAACAACATATTACAACACAGAAAATATTATTGCAAACATTAAGGGCCGGTTATAGCAATATTAAACTCAATTGTTGCAACATGGGGGGAAAGATAAATAACAAAATCACATACTGCAACACACTGATTATGACATCCCAAATCATCGATTGCAACATCTCACTTCACTGGTTGCACATAAAACCCCCTAGACTTTGACTACCACTGGTCGGGATTTGTGAGTTTTGATTTCAAAGAAAAAATATTACCCTAACATCGTGATATGTTTCATGCAACACTGATTTATTTAAAAGATGATAATATGACACTCAAAATATCACCGCGCAACATTCACAAATCAAAATTGTGACATCCTCAAAAAACAATTGCAACATCACAAATCACTCCTTGCAACATCTCAAAACAATCTTTTGTAAGATATCAGTCCACATGTAGCTAAAATAAATCGAAGCATGGCAACATCCCAAATCATCAGCTGAAACATAGTAGTTAACTAGTTGCAACATGGAAAAACAAACTAAATCCTAACGAATAGTTATATGTTGTGGCATGGAACAACTGCTATACTATCAAAAATTACCTGCTGCAACAGCCAAAACTTTTACTACAACATCAAAAATATCATTGCAAATAAAATGTCGCCGACTTCCACCGTGACCTCGAGGACATCATCTGCGACCACCTCGATGGTTGCTTCTCCCCGGCCCCATCCTCCTCCTCCTCCTGCTTCGCCGCCGCCGAAGAAGGGGGAGAGGGCGGGGGCCATGAGCCCGACGAGGCTAAGTCCTCCGCCGCGCGGAAGCGGAGGCGGGAGTCGCGCCTGCTCAGCCGCTGGGTCGCTCGCCAGGCCGAGCTCCTCACGCTCGCACGCTTCCACCCGGTCTCCACCCTCGACCCCTCCTCCTTCCTCCACTCCGAGCCCGCCACCCTGCACCCTCGCCCACGCTCTTACAAACAGTGGCTTCTCCCCGGTCCCATCCTCTTCCTCCTCCTGCTCCGCCGCCGCCGAGGGAGGGGGAGGGGCGGGGGCGGGAGCCATGAGCCCGACGAGGCCGAGTCCTCCGTCGTGCGGAGGCGGAGGCGGGAGTCACGCCTGCTCAGCCACTAGGTCGCTCACCAGGCCGGGGTGGTGCTCTCCTCCATGGAGCGCGAGGTTGAGCGCCGCAACAGCGAGGCCGAGCTCCTCGCGCTCGCGCGCCTCCACCCAATCTCCACCCCTCAACCCCACCACCTTCCTCCTCTCCGAGCGCGCCACGCCGCCGCCGCTTCTGCAGACAGCGGTGGAGTAGGAGCGTCGTGCGGTCGTCAAGCGCAGGTGCACGACGCACCCCCTGCTTCTCCTCATGGCTTCTGCGGCCACTAGTGGCCTCCGCCGTTTTCCTTCTCGCCGGCCCGGGCGGTCGCGTCGGCGAGTAGCAGGAGCGGGCGGCCGAGAGGCGGAAGCGGTGAGGAATGGAAGCGGCGTGCTTTGGAAGGAAGAGGTCTTCGGATAACGTGGCGTAATTAATATTAGCGGATGGTGGATGAGGGCATCCGATTGGTGGATGGGGCGCCGAACGTTCTATCCTTAGCATTACCGTAGTTTAAAAGTGCACCCACCATCATTTGCGCTTTGAGTTTTCTGCATCGGAAGCAAGCCTAGCGGCTTTGCGACAAGCATAATAACACGAACAGTTTGTGCTGACAGCCCACTAATAACGGATCCTTAGTCTGGCACGAAGGGATTTTGAGCGTCCGCAACAGCACGGAGATACAAGACCTGTGCATATGTAACTTATATAAGATCAATACCTTACTAAGTACAGTATGCAAATTTTGTCATGCGGCATTTGCCTTGCTTGCTCTTTACCTGAAACAAAATGGTGCATCCAAATACACATGGACGCGACTGCATTTCCGTAGTGTCGTTGTTCATTGTCTTAGCTGCTTGGATCAGGTCTCAGACAACATATGCGGGGTGGCTGTACGTAGCGCATGTGTGTGCAGCCGCCGCTGTCGCAGAAGGCCAGCCCACCTCTCGGCTATGCGCATGTGCGGCATATGCGGATATGCTATCTAAATTCAAGATAAAAATCTGTTTTAGAACACAAAATATCATTCAAAAAATATTGTTTCTAAGAAGAAATGTTCGTCATAAGAGAAATTGTTGTGAAGATAAAAAAGTATTGAAAAAATAAAATTAAATGTTCTAAGAATAAAGAAAAATGTTCTAGAACAAAAAAATTATTTTATTTTTTTTCAAATGTAGGCAAGTGTGATCTATTTTTATAGATCTGAACGCAAAGATCACTATGGTATAATCAAAATTTGATTTGGATAATTGGTTTGCGAAATATAATTTTTTTATTTTGAATATATACATTGCACGTAATCTAAAATAGCGATGGAGGTTGCCGGCTTCCAGGTGACCTTGCTCTATATGTCTTCCATCACACGGATCTCCCTCTCCGTTGCCCTGCATGATACTGTTGGCCCTTGCCGTTGCTGCAAGTGAAGTCACTTGGACCCATGTCTTCCATCACACGGATCTCCCTCTCCGTTGCCCTGCATGATACTGTTGGCCCTTGCCGTTGCTGCAAGTGAAGTCACTTGGACCCACGAGCCTTCCTCATGCTTAGAGCAAAGTTAATAATACATCCAGATGCTGGTTAGCTCACTTGTACAATAGTTAGGTCTTCACCATTAATACATAACTTTATCTCTCTTATAAAATTTTTTGGTTCTTATGTTAAAGCGGGTTGTACTTGTTTTTTATCTCATCTTCTCTTTCCTCCACCTCAGCATTCAGTATGTTTACAGCCTGTTAGTTATAATATTTGCTCTTATATTCCACCCGTGACTCAACACGACATCCAGTAAATAGCATTGTATCGGGTCCCGATGTGATTTTGAAAAAGGAGTGGTAGGCAGGTGCCCATATCATTTAAGCCTGCATGCTGGTTGAATCCGGAATTGTCAATAATAATTCACGACGTCAATACTCTATGACACCATTTGTTTGGACACGCGTTGCTATTTTGGTGCCCACGCGGACACCAAATATTTTGCGTTTATGATATATCAATCTTTACCTATCTGATTCCAATTTACCTCCTCCGACCAACCTCACCGGGTACTCTTTCGCAGCAAAGAATCAGGCATATAGACTCAAGACAACCTTCTCCTCACTCTTATTGGTTGTACTATCGGTGTCTTGCATCTCATAATTTTGAAGTAATTGTGATGTATCGAATTGGGTAAATAGACTGAAGATAACCTTCTCCTCCCTCTTGTTGGTTGTGCTATTGGTGTCTTGCATCTCATCACTTCGAAGTTGTGATGTATTGAATCAGGCAAATAGACTGAAGACAAGCTTTTCCTCCCTTGTTGATTGTGCTATTACTGTCTTGCATCTCATCACCTTAAATTTGTGATGTAGGTCACCCGCTCGGGCGGACCCCTAGCGCCGCACCCCGCCGCTCCCCCACGGCTCCCTCCAGACCTCGCCGCTGCTCAAGCGCGCCGCCAGAAGTCCGTGCGGACGCAAGGATGGCGGCGGCGAGGCCTCCTCTGCCCTGCTGTGTGCCTGCTCGCCCCCACCCCCCTCCACCCTTCCTCTTCCAACGGGGTTCCTCACTGCTGCAGGCCGGAGCTGGTCATGAGGCTCAGGTTTCGTCAGATCCGGCGAGCACTTTGCCGGATCCATTGACCCCCTGGTCGATTTGACCTGATGTGGCTCCTTGCGGTGGGGAAGGCTGGCTCCTTCCGGTGGGGAAGGCAGGCCGCGAGTTTCCGCGTTCTGCGGAGACACGTCGTCCCACTAGGCGTCGTGGGCGGAATCGCACGCCACCGGCCTATTGCCCCGCCTTGCCCTTCGTTGCCACCAATGTGTCCGCCTCCCCGATCTTCCTCGCTCAAGCCCGGTGGCCATGGCCATGGCAGTACACGGTGGCGGCGGCTTCGCAGTCCTCAAGGTCGTCGGCCGCCAGATCTGGCATCACCATGGCCGGATGTGGTGCCCCCCTCCGGCCTCGCTGCTCTTCGTCGACCCGCGTGGGAGCTGAATCGGCCATGGATCTGCGCTCCCCCTTCGGTCCCGCTGCTCCTCATGGATCTGCGGTAGCAGCTACCTCATGGTTGTCTGCGGTGGTCGAGATGACAGCGTGGGCCGGTTGGTGCTAGCTGGCTGTGTGCGAGTCTCCGTTTCGGTGCAGGTTCTGGGCGAAAGCTCTATCTAGCTCTAAGCTAAGGCCGGCGACGGTGGCATCCTCTCAACCCTCTTGTGGAGGCGTTGTCGAAGGACCTCCATGGATTCTCTTGGTAGCCTTGCTTTCTCCTGGTGAAAACCAAAATCCGGCTCTGCCAGATCGAGCAATGTTGACGTCTCGACGTCAAGTTCTCGTTGGAGGCATTATCTTGGAGATGGGCACCTTGAACTTGTGCATGGTGCCGACGCTCAAGATAAATCTCAGCCATCAAGCTCATGGCGTTCCAGGTGGTGTGGTATTGTGGTTGTTGCTACAATTTGGAGGTTGGGCTTAGCGTGGTTGTGTTATTCGCGGTTAAGTTGCAATTTCATCATTGTGCTAGGATATGGTGTTGTTATTCGTGGTTATGCTATAATTTGCCCTTGTGCTAGGATGTGTTGTATGAGACCTAGTTTAGCTAGATAGGTTATCAGGGGTTTAGCCCGGTTTTCCTAAATTAACCGAACATGTAGGGTTTTGTCTTATTTTCCCTAAAAATGAGCCTTTGATCTGTGGTCTACCACATCATTTGAATACAATTCAGATGAGGATGCTCTCTCCCGGTGACCATTAAAAAAATTGTGATATATCGATTTTAACCAGCCTAGTTCAAATCTGGCTCCTCAAGCCGATCTCACCAAGGACTTTTTCACAACAAATAATGAGGCAAATAGACTGAAGACATGCTAGGTGAAGAGAGGCAATGGTTCATTAAAAAATTATGATACTCCATAGTTGAGCAGCGCATATATATATATATATATATATATATATATATATATATATATATATATATATATATATATATATATATATATATATATATATATATATATATATATATACTTACCATTAGTATGGTAGAGAAATGCTCAACAGTACTTAGTTTCGGTTCATCAATCGGGACTACAATATGGGACTAAACATCTCAGGTCCAGCAACCGGGATTAAAGGGTCTGCTAGCCCAAAAAATTAATTGGCGCAAGCACAATCAACCCTGCGATCTACAAGATTCGAACTCAAAATCTCTTGCCTCGCGCACAACTTTCTTACCACCCCACCTGCACAACACATGTGACTTTGAATGAGATGCATTCTTTTTAAACTAACCCGTGAAGGACCCTTTAGTCCCAGGTGGAGCCACCAACCGGGACTAAAAACCCTTTTAGTTCGGATTCGAGCCATCAACCGAGACTAAAGGGTTATCCTTTAGTCCCGGTTGGTGTTATATCCGGGACTAAATGTTTATCCCGGTTGGTGGCTTCAACTGGGACTAAAGGGTAGCTTTTAGTCCCGGTTGGTGGCTCCAACCGGGATTAAAGCTCTCCGCCATCTCCTAGCCGTTGGACCTGGGACTAAAGCCTTCATTAGTCCCAGGCTCAAAGCTGGCCGGAACAAATGAGGAGGATGAAAGATCGTTTCTGTAGTAGTATACTCATCCTTGCTCTTCCAAAGCTAATACGTTACAAGTAGAGCTGTATTCATTTAAGTTATACGAGGGTTGACATTCTGAGGTGACATCAGATCGGTGTCGGAACCTAGATCGTTTAAGTTAAGTGAGGACTGCACATTCCGAGAAACGTGACTTTGGATTGTTGTCAGAACCTAGTGCATGAAATCAGTTAGCTCTAACCTCTCTCCCCCCCTCCCTGATGGCTGTTTGTTATTTTGACCTATGTTCAATTCAGCCAATGAAATATAAACTTCTTATTGTTTTGATCTATGTTCAATTCAGAAAAAAAAACAATGAAAGGTGGGGCGTTTGCCGTCCTATTGTTTCTTTAGGAAAAGGAAAAACGAAATCAGGTGCTAATCCCATTAGTTTTGGTACGTTATCATCGTTGTTTTCTTTGGAAAAGAACGTAGATGAGATGAGGAGTAAGGAAAGAGTTATTTATCTTATTACTTGTATGTTGGTTTTCTTTTCTACATTTCATACTATGTATATTTATTTTATTTTCTAGCAATAATCTAGCCCATTAAATCTTTAGACTCAATGTATATTCATATTTGATTTGAACTCTTTGGATTAATCTAGATCATTAAATCTTCATAAAGTTCAACTGTTTTTATATATGTTTTTTCTTTTTCAACTAAGATGGTAATTTTTAGATCCTCTCGACGAACACACTCTCTTATATAATATAATAGAAGATAGATGGGTTGCGAGAATTGCTGCATGTTCGTGTGTCCATCTTGATTGTTGTGGCCTTGTGGGCGATCCATCAAGACACTTATCAATGTAGTATGGGAGAAACTACTTTCCTCGCAACTACTTGTTCGGCTGATGAAGCCGATCTTGTCAGTGGCCGTCGTCATGGGCTCATGGCACAAGTAAGTGACTACGGCACAAACCTTTCAGAAGCCAGATAAAAAACAAGTAAACAAGCTGGGAGCTAAGAGTAAACCACGTGTGCGCAGCGTTTCTGGAAGGGCATTCGCAAACCACACGTGTGTCGGTGTGTAGTCGGCCAGCTGAACTGTTGAAGAAAGTATATGTGTCCGCCGTGGCTGTTTTCCAGACCATTGGCGGCAACCGGCAATGCAACACATCGCCATGGGCAAAGCTACGAGTATCATGTGACCAACCCCATGCTGTAGCAGTTCCTCACTCAAGACTCAAAACGCTCAGGAGAGCCAGCCAGCCAACCGAAGTCACAAATGAGCCGCCCTCAGTCCTCATCACTCGCACACTAGCACAGCAAAGTAGAGGTATATATTGCATACAAAATTCAGTTCATTAACTGGTAAGCTATGATTCAAAATGTAATTTTGGGGCTAAAATGGTGGTTCCTTCACTCCTAACATTTTGGACCATAAAATTCGAAATTCGGTTTCATGAATCCACTCGTTCTTTCTGCAGAAGCTCACGAATGCATCAACTGCCTGCACGTCTGGACTGTTATTCTCAGAAACAGGAAATATCCTATCACACACTTGACAATTGACATCAACGAGTGCTCAAAGAGCAAGCTAAGGTGATAAATCTACATGTTTTATCTGCTATATGTATACCAGGCAGGATACAGATACACAAAGTACTCCTGCAGGCAGCATACTAAAATTCGCTGTAAATCTCTTGGAATCTATTACAACTTGATACTTATTATACATCCTTCGTATCGTATCCGTCCGGAACCGAATTACACGGACCATCAGTAGCCGTCGGCAGGGGACATGAGATCATCCTGGGCCCGTATGCTGTAAGTGCTGAAACATTTTTTTTTCTGACAGGTGATTCCAGTTCTTTCATGTCAGACGGCCACTCAGTACAGCAGATGCCTGTGCCACGGCCCTGGCCACTCTGTAAATCTCATGCTGTACAGACCTCCAGGACTCCGAAGTATTGCTGCTCCGAGCGCTGGCTATGGCATTGGCTATACCGGGGTAGACTGCAGTATCCCAGTCGTTCTGGTCTGAAGGCCCATACACCTGCGGTAATACTTGAAATTAGAATAAGCGTTCCAGAGAGGAAAATTGGTGCTTTGCGCATGAGTTTCGGCTCACCAGATGCTTAAACCATTCTTGCTTGAAGATGCCTTCCCTGCTAGTGAATGCTCGCTCGGCCCGCATGAGCCGGTCATTGAGCTGTCGGATTTTCATTGAATCCTTGCTCAGCAGTTGCTCTCGAAGTTCCTGAAAGTGGCCATGTCTCTTAGACATCACAGTGCACAAAAGCCAGTACGGTAGAATGTAACTTTTGCATAACTCGAGCAGCAATTCTCAAGTGAAGGTACCTTTTGTTCGTTGTTGGCTTTGGTAGCTGCCGTTCTGAGATCTCTGATTGAGTTGTACAGTGGGGAACAAGTAACAGCTGTTCCCTTTAATCCATTCTCTAATACTTTTGTGTATGCCTGCAATCAGAAATAAGTTTAGGACTTCGTCATAGGTTTCCCTGTGTCCGAGTGGCTCTACTGGCCTACAGATGCAGTTGCATTTAGTGGACACAAGACCCATCTTACCTCAAGCTCCATTGCATAGGACATGTAATTGAAGGGTATGATCTCATCATTGGCCAGCCTCAAAGCCATCATTCCCCATATACTAGCAGCTGCAAGATGAACATCTTGGTTACCCACGTGGTGGCGCAGATAATGCCTCAACTAATATTATGCACAAGAACAATATAACAGGTCAGACCTGCAACATGCCTTCGGAACCCAGGATCTCCGAATTTTTCCATCCACACGTAGTCATCATACAAGGAGTGGTAAACCGGATATCCTGGTCCTACAAACGCCAAAGCACCCAGAAACATACATTAAAAGACGAAATTAAAATCGCTAGAATAAACGAATTGATGAAGAGCAGGGTCCTTACCTTCACCGAACACTATATTCATTGAAGGAATACCAGCATGTTGGACAAAGGCTGAGTAGTCAGATCCTCCATCGCCTAGTCTTAGAACCTTAATGCAGGGGAACAAAAAGGTACAACTGATTAACCCACTAAAAACACATAATTCTGGAGGTATGGAATTAAAACGTGTCGCTGAATCAATCAGAACTTGAAGTCCTTAGAAACTCAACGGCCTGTTTGAGTTAAAGGAACTGGTAGCCTGGCAGTACTACTTTCACTTGTTGATAACACAGCTAACCAGGTCCTCAAAAAGAATGTAGACAGTAGACTATATATTGGACAAGCATGTTATTACAACTCACCCGGGGAGAACCATTCAATTTGATCCATGAATCATATACAGTCTGAGATGAATTGTCAGGATCTTGAACCTTCACAAATTGACAAAGAGCAGTTTTATCTTTTGGGTGTTGTAATGTGGAAAATACTATAAATACAGAAGAAAAAACTATTGTTGAGTACAAAATGGTCACCAAAAGAAAACAAAGTTCACTATCATGACCATGTTTTTTCCATTTTTTTTCTCCTGGGTTTTTTACTATCACTAGTTTCAGTTAGGGTGCGCATACCACTTTAGTTATTTCCTGAAGCAACTCATCAAGTTGGGGAGTTGTAGACGGCAGGAATCCTGGGCCAACGACTGAAACGTCAATATTTAGATAAGCAACAGCTCTAGAAGATAGCATCTCCTGGTTTTCTTCAACCCATTCAGTTGATCCTGTCTGAGTAAATGCAAAAAAATTTTATCATCATTGCTGTTTCATTGTAAATGTATACAGACGGACAAGAGTGGTTCAGAGACAGATACATACCAATCCGTACTCTTCTGCATCCCAGCTACAGAAGATAATTGTTCGTCGAGGTCTCCAACCTTGCTTTTGCATCATCGAAAACCTTTGAGCTAACTAGACGGGCAGAAGGTGAAATAACATGTCAAGAACCAGACAGGCAGCAGATCTTGCTTCATGTGCAATATTTGAGCTAACAATAGGTCAGGCACAGAAAACATGAAATGGGACTAAGCTTCGGTTACTTGAGATTACAGAGGACATGGTTGGTACCTATTCTAAGACAATCAGTATTCTGGCCCAGCAGGTCAAGACACAGACATGGTTGGTACCTATTCTAAGCCAATCAGTATTCTGGCCCAGCAGGTCAAGACACTAGCGCCTACTCAACTATGCAGAGGACGTTCTGTAAGTGACAATTACCTCAATCATAGCTGCAGTTCCACTGTTGGGGTCAGATGCTCCAAACGTCCAAGCATCACGATGGTTACCCAGGATAACATACCTGTATCACAAATGCAGTATATTCTCAGTTCAGTTACATGCTTAGCAGAAAAAGACACACGGTTCTGTGTGTTTTAACTTATGCCTATGCCAATATGCAGAATGACACGCCTCTAATCTCTGTTTAAACAACGAGGATCCATGACTGACTCTAATTCTTTGCTTTCAGGGAAAGGGCTTCCAGTAAACGAAAAGGATGAGAAAATTGTGTTTGGCCTTTCGAGTCAATGGTTCTAAGCTTTTTCTTTTTTTTGAATTGGGTTCTATGTTATTTTTCCCCTGAAGGAAACATGAATTTCCATAGCTAGTACATTGCACCGAAAGCCCAACACCAAAACTTCAAAAGTAGGCACTTCAAACGTGTATGAGGTCGGAAAGGTTAATAAACTAGACATTGCCTTTCTGACTTTCCTAAAGAATGGTATGCCTGCAGATTCTTCCGATCTGCAGAGTGGAGCTCGATAGGATATTGTAGGTTAGCGCACAAGAACCATATCCATTGGTACTATGCGCAACTTGCCAAGATATCATACTTTTTTACTAAAATTCCTTATTTGACCCTCTATCATTGAACGGTGGCGTCTTCTACAGCGCTACCACGACGAGTCCTAGAGTGAGGCAGGTGAGAATAGCTCCTCCTCATGACCTCATCTGTATCATCTAGAAGGTCAGTGGATGGTCCAAAAGCAGTGCTTTGAAATGCGCAAGGCAGCAAGTGGGATGCACTTCTTCAGGTCTACAGCTTAATCATGCAGTGCAACGTCACATTTCACAAAGAGTATGGCAGAAGCATCTGTGACAACGAAGGATCACTAAAGACATCATCGCATTCCATGAATAATTTGTTACCTATCTGGCTCTTCAGCACCTTCGATGATGGCAAAGACATTCTCGATCGTTGCCATCGTATCGTTCCCCTGCAAATTCCACAACAAGGCGTCAATCCAAGGACCCAAGGCGACCAACCGTAGAGCGAGACAAAGCCGCCTCGAATTGTCCATACAAGATACGTCAGGTTCAGAACCGCCGGCCCGGGCCCGAGGCGGTACACGGGGCCGTCCTCCCGGCCCTGCCAGCCCGCCGGCGCCACGGGCCCGCCCATGGCGCCGTGTATCTCCATCGCGTCGCGCGCCGACACCGGCAGCGCCGGGATGAGCGGCATGTCGTCGGTGCGCATGGCCTCCTCCACGCTGAGGCGCTCGCACCCCTCGGACGACGCCCACATCGGCGTCGTCGGGTCGCCCACGCCGCGGAACAGGCTGCCCACCTGCACGCCGCTGGGCGGCAGCCACCGGGAGTCGGGGAACGGCGCCTCCCCGGGGGCGCCGCCGTAATGGAGCGGGTCCGTGTACACCACGGCGGCCGCGGCGCCCGCGGCGCGCGCATTGTGCGCGATGTCCTCGCAGTGGATCCTCCCGTACCGCGCGAGCGCGACCTTGCCCGCGACGTCGACGCCGCGGGCGGCGAGGTACGCGAAGTCCTCCTCGCGGCCGTAGTTGGCGTACACGGCCTCCGCGGAGACCGACCCGGACGCGGCGTACGCGTAGAACGTCGGGATGGCCTCCGCCGCGGCGGCCGCGTAGGGGTCGCCCCGGTAGGTCTCCTGACTCAGGGCGAAGGAGGTGGCGGCGGCGCCGCGGCCTGGCGCCGAGAGGGAGAGGGAGCGGTGGACGGGGTAGGAGAGGAGCACGGAGTAGGGCGTGACGTGGGCGGGGAAGGCGAGCGCGGAGAGCGCGTCGCGCACGTAGCGGGCGGTGAGGGAGTTGGCCCTGGTCCCCGCGACGTGCGGGTGGAGGGTGAGCGCGCGGAGGTGCGCGGCGGCGGTGTCGTTGGAGCCGAGGGAGAGGAAGAGCGCGCCGTAGTTGGGCGCCGGGTTGGGCGCCGGGCGGAGCGCGAGGAAGAGGAGCAGCGCGAGGGAGGCGAGCGTGGCGGAGAGGCCGAGGCACAGGAAGCGGCCGCGCGGGCGGGGCTTGGCCCGTGGCGGCCAGGCGGGGGCGAGGAGCGAGGCCGCGTCGAGGCGGGACATGGCGCGGCGGGGGCTGGGGGTGCGCGGTGCGCGGCCTCTGGTGGCGGCTTTGGCGGCAAGAGGAGCAGAGGAAGAGCGGGGGTTTAAGCGGCGGGGGGTGATGACGTGGTGCCATCTCCTCGTCCTCGGACAACGGGCACGGATTGTTTGATGGAACAGTGTTTCGAGTATGAAGCTACAGAGCTGAGATTGCTAGTGGAGTCGTTGCGCTGTCACGGGTCACTGACACCGTGGCGGCTGATCAGGACTCTTGATCACCAATCCAACGGTTGGATGGTCCCATGCAAGTAGCCGTGCCTCCTCGGTTCCCTTTTCCACGACGTGGGCGTGCGCCGGCGCCGTTGCAGCTTGTGATTTGTGAAGAAGGTGGCCCACTGCTCAGCGGGGTTGCTAGTACAACTACGCCCGAGCCTCCGCTTTCGGCCGGCCGGCCGGCCGGCCGTCGCCGTTCCGTTAATGTCCTCGATCAGAATTATGGGCGGGTGGGTCTGGACCCACGTGTCAGGGACATAAAATCACACCAGACGAGCCCTGTTTGAAAGTTTAGATATTAAAATCACACCAGAGGACCCCCGTTAATGTCCTCGATCAGAATTAGTTTGAGCCACTCTAAATTCAACTATAATTTTTGTCCTCAATCGCTCAAAACTTTGATTACAAATTAGTTTTATGTGTTGAGTTTAGATATTTGAAGATGATCCAAATATATTTGTACTGAAAAGTTGTACCATAGTAGTATACTTCTAGGTATTACAAATATATTATAACAAAAATTATTGTTGAATTTGTGTTTTCGGAGACCACATCAATGTCCAAAGCGTCATGTATTTTTGACCTGAGGGGTTACTCATCTTTTTTGTTAATCTAAAAAATGGAGTTTACAAGAGGTTGATGCTCTTTGTACGTCTAGCTGTTTCTTTCTTGCCTCGTAAAAACACAGATTAATGGCTGGCCATACACACAAGTGCGCTGCGTAGCACTGCTATGCGTACATTGATTTTCCATAATTTGCAACTCAAGATTGAATTTGAATGGTTGGTACCACTATAACTAGATTGTTTAAGCACATAGCTGCAATAGAGTTATTGGTGAGTATTATATGTGGCTGTCATAGCCATCTATATACTGCCGTTTTTCTTAGGAAAAAGCACGCACTATGACAGGCTGATAGCGGTTGGACACGCCGATGGCCATCAAAAATTTATTTGGACACAAGAATCTCTCTCTTGGTGAAACGTGCCTCTATCCTCTCTTATCACGTCATTCCGTACGATAGCTGTTGGACTCGCCCGATGTTGTGAATGACGACGATCAAACGAGAAAGAACGTAAAATCAAACCACAGCGAGACACAAGATTTAACGTGGAAAATCCTCCTAATGCGGAAGGTAAAAACCACGGGCGCCAGCCAGCAAACACTTCTCGCTAATTTCAAGAGTCGGGTTACAACATCGTATGGCGGCTTATCGAAGTGGAAACCCTAACACAGAGTATATGTACCGTACCGCGGGGGGGCCAGCCTCCCGCACCCCCCCGAACCTCAGGGGCGCGGTCCATGTGGGCCAACTTTTGGCTCCGTTTCGCTTCGTCAGAAGTCAACCAATAATGATGTGGACTGAATTTGAAACATATTCAACACCCGACATATTTCGTTTTCGTTGAATCTTTAAGAACCAGAAAAATTAACCAGACGCTCGGAATCTATCCGGGGCGTGCACTACGCAGGGCTTGTCCAGGCTATAGAGTGTCGACACTATGTGATCATCTCCGTGTTTTAGCGTGTTAGACTAGGACTCTTCCCTTGTTAGATGAGCAACCAAACTTTTGGATGTGACACACTCGTGGTCCGTGGAATAAACAACAATCTTTTAGGAATAGACAACACTCTGAACTCAGGTCTCATGCCGTTAGTCAGCTACCCATACGTGTCTGTACTGTACTGTATCTGTATGAGCAGAAACATCGCCGGACGAGCCTCCTACAGGCACTCCGGTGGCTGCCAGGTGGGTCTATTTGGTATTTACGAACAGGCTTACCGAGCCGGTGCCCTGATGTAACGATACGCAAGGGTCGGTCCTTCGCACTCAACGGTGGAAATGCGATGCAGCGGCGGCAACGGATGACACAGCGCGATGCTGACGGCCATGTCTTCAGGTTCATCATGCCGTCCGCGCATGATCTGGGATCGTATTGGCTAACCAAAGTATGTGTCGCTCTCTCCCATCCTTTCCGGTTTGTTTGATGTCTCCTCTCATCCTGATCTCGATGTGGAAAACGATGGATCATTTTTCAGTCAGGCACGCGGTCACATGCTGCGTAAAATACAGAACGGGAAGCTGCAGCAGATGCAGGTGTTCTCACAGTGGTGCTCTCCAAAGGACCAAAGCTATTGGTTCAGCCTGCAGGTGTTGCGCCTTCGCGGAATCTTTTGCGTGCACTCCTGCCTCTTCTAGAATTGTAAACTGACGGCGAGCCTCCATCAACCTGTCCTGTGTTGCTGTTCCTGCCGATAAGCCGTGAGAGAGAGAGAGAGAGAGAGAGATCCCAAAACTTCTGAACATATTCTGGTGGTCCCATGCTGGTGACACGGTATATACCCCCTATCCGACACAATCACACAATGCCAACCAGCTTCAGGTCCACACGTACATGATCCAGATATTTGCAGGCAGATCCTTTCATGCTGCTTAATTTGCTTGCTGCAGTACACCGTGATTGCGAAAGCAAAGACAATCTTACAGCTCCTAAGAAGCTGGCTGGTGGTACTTTCAAGAGAATTTCCAGTTCTTCAGAGAGAAGATTCACTATTCTTATTCAGTGTACACCACTAAAATTGAGCATGTTTCTTCAGGATTTACACGCCATTACCCAAATATAGAGTATCTGGCAGCTATTTCAAGCCCTTTAATTCCCCCCCCCCCCCCCCCCCCCCAAAAAAAAAGGAAAATAAAAACTGAAGCCATCCAATACTTTGATCTGTAATTCTGTATAGAATTAGAGCTGCAGTGAACAGTGAGTGTCATGTTAGCCCACCATCCAGGACTGCAGAAGCCTTGGACACCGCCCTTGCGACCCTGTAAATCTCATGCTGCAGCGACCGCCAGGACTCGGTTGTGTTGGACTTCTTGGCCTTGTCCATGGCCGAGACGATACCGGGGAAGGCTTTGGTGCCCCAGTCATCCTGATCCGATGACGCATAGATCTGCCCAACAAAAAAGATGAAATGTTTTGTCAGTGTTTCAACATCAAGCTGCGGGGCTGGAGCTGTGATAGGCTGATGCTCTGTCACTCACCATATGCTTGTACCATGGTCTGCCGGCGAGTCCCTCTCGGTTAGTGAACGCTCGCTCGGCCATCATCAACCTGTCGTTTATCTCCCTGACTTTCAGGGTGTGCTGCCTTGTTTTTAGGCTCCAGTTTTCTGCTTGCAGCAACTATATGCAAGAAATGAGGGGTTTTAATTGAAAAGAGTTTCAGTGAAAGTTACACATCTGAGTACCATCAGACACGTTAGGTCTTACCTTCTTCTCCTCGTGAATTTTAGTGGCTGCGCTCTCAAGCTGCTTGATGGACTTCTGTAAAGGAGATAAACTGACAGGGAATCCTTTACATTTCTCTGCGATATCTTTTGTGAATTCCTGCAGTTAAGAAGATGACAGATAATCGTTTAATGTCTCAAGCGTTCATAAACACAAGTTTACCGATAAACATGACCACGAATCGTGTGTCTCTGAATGTGAATAAGTGGTACCTCCAGCTCGGACGCATAAGAGACATAATTGAAGGGTATGATCTCATCGTCAGCAAGTTTCAGAGCAATCAGACCCCAGACGCTGGCCACTGCATGATCATGCTAGGAAAATTGGTTTGCCAGTGCTTGGGATAAACTTGAAAGCTTTTGACAGAAAATAGATGGTTCAGTACCTGCAACATGCCTCTGGAACAAGGGATCTCCAAACCTTTCCACCCAAACATAATCATCATACAGCGAGTGGTAAACAGGGTATTCGTCGACTGCAAGAGAAATTATGTTACATCAACTGCTACTCTGCTAGACTAGTAATAATAGATATTAACAATGCAATTTTTTTTCAGTTATTGGAAGCTATGATTCCAATCTTGTGAATTTGTTTGTCACGATACTGAAGCGATCAAACAGACAGGAGTCACTGATGTTAATGCTTCAGATACAGTTTCACTTACACAGTCCATAAGACATGTCCAGTGATGGGACCCCAATATGCTGGAGAAATGCTGCAAAATCAGTTCCAGCACCAGCCACTCTAGTTATCTGAAAAAAAAAGAAGAAGCCTATCACTTCAGCGCATGACGACAATAGCTCTTAACCACTGGAATTTTGCTCTTTTCATCATTCATTGGACCCAGAACAGGAGTTATAGGACATTTTCATTGCTGAACGTACTGGTGGATGATAGCGCATCATGGTGTCATACAAGGTTTGAGACGGCTCATCAGGATCAGGTACCTTCGAACGGAGAAATGATAAAAAGGTAAATTCTCTAGCTCCGTAACAAAGTGATGCGTGCAAAGCAGGAACAGCTTGGATACCATTTTACTCGCTTCTTTGATCAACTCATCAAGTTGAGGGGTTGCACGGGGTCTAAGACCCCCAGGACCAAACACTGATATGTCCACGTTCAGGTAAGCAATAGCTCTCGAAGCTAGAGTGTCCATGTTCTCCTCGACCCATTCAGTTGACCCGATCTGAGACATTGTATGGATCTAGCATGAATGGTTGTTCATCTGGCATCTGAGCAGAAAAGCATATGTGAACTAGCTAGTAAGCAAAAAGGTACCAGAGCAAACTCTTCGGCGTCCCAACTGCACAGGATTATCGTTCGTCTAGGCCTCCACCCTTTGGCTTGTAGCTTGGACAGCCGCTCCGCGATCTGTACACAATGAAAGCAAACCTGATGCCTTCAGAATTCGTTATTCGAAAAATGAGATAGCGGTTTACTAATTTTCTGAATGCGCATAGTGAAATTGCTCTAAATTGTCTAAGATGTCTTCAAAATTGCTCCGTATGTTTAACATGCTACTCAGGAATAATCACCTCAAGCATTGCTGCTGTCCCACTGTTAGGATCAATTGCTCCAAATGTCCACGCATCACGATGGTTGCCTATGATCACATATCTGCGCACACGTCAAACAATATGTTGCACTGTCAAGTTTGAAGATGCCCATGCGCCACGACGGCTGGGATCCAAACTGGGCAGATTTGACAAAACAACAGACCAAAGAACCATGAACTCGGTCAAACAAATCTGCAGAGTATAAAAATACTACTACGTGTGGAGTATAAGAACTGGGAAACCAGAATATGGCATGCCCAATTGTACAAGAAAGGGTGCCGTGTGTTGTGTTCCACTTTGTAGGCTGATGCCGCTATACAAAATTTTGCAAATCTGTACGATCTAGGAGAGATTAGGTAGTACCTGTCAGGCTCTTCTTTCCCTTGGATCACCGCATACACATTTTCGATGGTTGCTAAGGTGTCGTTTCCCTGAAAATCGTTGTAAAAAAATAGTCAACAAATTCGCACTCCAATTCAGAGGATAGTACCCGACAGATGATGGTTGCGCTGGGCTCCACTGAGCCACTCACAATGTAGGTGAGATTCAACACGGCGGGGCCGGGCCCGAGCCGGTACACGGGCGAGCCCTCGCCGCCCTGCCACTTGGGCGGCGCCACGTCGCCGCCCATCGCCTTGAGGATCGTCTCGCCGTCCCTGGCCGACACCGGCAGCGCCGGGATGCCGGGCATCGCCTCGCTCGCGCTCAGGTCCTCCGCGCTCAGCCGCTCGCAGTCGTCCCCCGCCGCGCACGACGGCCACAGCGGCGTGGTCGGGTCGCCGTTCCCGTAGTACAGGGTCCCCACCTGCACGCCGGTCGGCGGCAGCCACCGCGCGTCGGGGAACCACTTCCGCTTCGCCCCCTTGGGGGCGCTGCCGCCGAAGTCCTTGGCGTCGGTGTACACGATCGCGGCGGCGGCGCCCGCGGCGCGCGCGTTCCGCACCATGTCCTCGCAGTGGATGTCGCCGTACCGCACGAGCGCGACCTTGCCCGCGACGTCGACGCCGCGGGAGGCGAGATAGGCGTAGTCCTCGTTGTGCCCGTAATTGGCGTAGACGACCTCGGCGGCGACCGAGCCGGACGCCGAGTAGGCGAAGTACGTCGGGATGACCTCCGCCGCGGCCTCGGCGAACGGGTCGCCCTTGTAGGTCTCCTGCACCAGGGAGAAGGGCCTGGCGGCGAGGCCGCGCGCCGCGGCGAGGGTGAGGGAGCGGTGGACGGGGTAGGAGAGGAGCACCGAGTAAGGGGTGATGTGCGCCGGGAAGGAGAGGGAGGAGAACGCGTCGAGCACGTAGCGTGCCGCGGCCGCGTTGGCCTCGGTGCCGGCGACGTGGGGGCGGAGGGTGAGCGCGCGGAGGTGGGCGGCCGCGGTGGCGTTGGAGCCGAGGGTGAGGAAGAGCGCGTGGTAGCGCGACGAATTGGCTGGCTCGAGGAGGCGGTACGACGCGACCAGAGCCGCCGTGACGGCGAGGAAGGCGAGGAACCTGCGCCTCCCGGCCGCGCCGCCGCCGTTGGCGGCTGTGAGCGTGGGAGACTGGAGGAGCGGCTCCCGCTGTTTGCCGCCGCGAGACGTGGCCATGGCAGCTGTGGCCATGGCGCGCGACCCCTGGAGGTGGAAATTGGCCAGTGAGCGGACACCCACTGTTAAGTGCTCTAGTTATATATATATAAACGGCCTCTGAACTTTTGAAGCGGATCTTCTGTTCCGTTCGACGGTGTGCAGAGAGCAGAAAACCTGTAGAAAACCTGCAGAACCTGTAGATGGCTTAGAAATTAGAGGTGGGGTACTTGGAGATTTTAAAAAAGATTTAGAGGGAAAACAGCCTAGTGATGAAGATGCTCGTAGACGGGCCAGCAGCGAACTGGATCTTCATCCCACTTGTTATAACTCCCTCACAGCCAACGTGACGCGTCTCAAGCTCTAAATCCATCACTCACGCCCAATGGTATTGAAGCATCTCACCATCCACTTAGAACAATGTCCTAAATTGAGCTCATCCTCCTCTTATATCCGTAGAGAGAAAATAATTTCACCCTCCAACACGCTCCACCTTACCACCGCCTAATACCTTGCTCGGTTACCTTGCTCGGTTAATCCCTTATTAGGAGAATTGAGGGGGATTGGAGGGAATTGATGGAGATTTTGACTTGCTGAGGATTTAATCCCTCCCAATTTCCTCCAACCTCCTCCAATCCTCTTCAAACCCAACAAGATCGAAAGATTTCTTCTAATATAATACCTTTACTACTCATGTGTAATGTTGGGCACGAGCTGGATCACGAGTTATAAACTTTGGTATATATAAATATATTCTTAGTTCCGTAGAAGTTACCATTATTATTCGGGTATTGTCAAACTTATCGTGCACACCCAAAATCAATCGTGCAACTTTTGGCCATCCAACCTTCAACTTATAAGTTCCATAAGTTCCATGTCGCTTTGCACTTGATCATGTAAAAATGAGATGAAACCTGCCCCTCCTCGATCCCAAATCTTTGTCCAGGCCGTCAATCCTACAGTCCACTGTCCACCCCGATCCTCAGTGGGTCTTATCCTTGCTGCTCTCTATCCTTCTCAATCCTTTTAATTTATCCTGTCGTGTGTGGGGGTGCCTATAAATCATATGCACCCGACCAATCGGCGTTTTAAAACTCTCCTTTCAAGAACGCCGGCCACCAGTTTACTTGGGCGCTGTAGTCTCTATTTAGGAGTATACACGTACTCTCTGCACCAATAATTGAGGGCAGGAGTAGTATATAACGAGAGCTGTGCGTGACGTTTCACAGCAGTGTGCTTTCCGACTTTTAATTTCTTGATGGTGACACGGACCGGCTCCGGTAAACATGGTGCACGAGGACGAGGCATCGAGGCTCAGCTCACTTTTCAGAGACCTGATCGCGGCCTCCGTTTAGCTCAGCTAGCTCGGGCTCCGGTCTTGTTCCTCCGTTCACCAGGACGGCGAGCAATACGTCACCGGTCACTAGTCCGCCACGCCACCGATCAGATCGGATCGGATGCGGGGTCCCGATGAGGAGGCAGCTGCGTGCCTCCGGTCCCCGTGCAAGTTGGAAATCGAGGTCTGCAAGCCAGAGAATTCAGGATGATGATTGGCGAGCGCTCCGGAAACGTAGGAAAAAATATCGGGGACACGCAGGAGCGGCGGTCGCCGTCCGAGCTGGCCGCTGTCGACCTGTCGCGCGAGCGCCGAGCAGACGAACCCGAGATCACCGGGAGCCGAGCGTTCGTGGTCGCGAGCGCCAGGATCCGGTGCCCAGGTCGTCATACCGCAGGAATCAGGCCGCGGCACGGCACGCCACAGCAGCGATCCGCCGAGCCACCGGTGGGTGCGGCTCAATCCGCCGTGAAAACTTGGCCGTCTCGTCGCTGTAAATTCCGCGAATGGGCGTGCCGCTTTCCATGCGGGGGCTGCTGTGGTGGCGTGGGGACGTCGACGGCGGCGGCGGCGTCGGCCCTACTCGGAACTCGGAAGGACCGCTCTTCGTCTCTCTGTCAGAGGGAGATGGTTGGGGCAAAACAAACGGCGGCGTCCTATTCGGCGGCCGCCGACCGATCCGGATGCTGAGGCCGGTCAGCCCGGAGCATCCCTTCCACCTCCTAGTTGCCTGGCGCACCGATGTCTCGCTTCACCGAGCACCGGGCACACTTAAAATGGTGCCTTTTAGTTGATGCATTATTCTAAAACAACAGTTGGCAGGAAAACCATGCAACATGGATCTTATACTACTGTAGAATTAATTGTGAGGAACATACTGCTGTGAACAATATACTAAACAAACGGTTGGACATAAATTCGCATTTCAATTTCAGAATGCAAATTCTTCCTCCCAACCGCGTGTGGCCCAGCCGGTGCTCAGTTGGGCCTAGCGGTCTCCAGGCCTCCAGGCCCAAATGGTCTCGAAGCAAAGTTCAGTTCATTATGGTGTTGATGTCCGCCTCAACTATGCATAGGCAAGCAAAATGAAAGATCTCAAGTCTGTCTCATTCTGCCAAAAAAGAAATGAAATCTGTATGCTAGGCAAAAATGCTGATGGTCATTTCGTTGTTTGAGTCCTTTTAAAAAAAATCTTTATTTGAGATGCCTGCGGTGACGGTAGAGATCCGGAAGAAGGAATCTCGGCGAGCTCGTGGCCATTGGGAGGCAGTGGTTGACGGCGTCCAGGCCCAATGGGTCTCAATGCAATATCCGATGCTCCGTCTACCAATTGCACCAATTAATTGACCTGACTGAAATAGTGTGGGGCCGACCTAAACTAGCTGTGGCAGCTTGGCTCGAGTAAATTACTGGCTTCAGGCACGGTCAGATTTCTGTAACAGGAGCTGACTTTCATGGCTTGTGATCTGTCTGCAAGTTCAGTTCAATATGAGCAGCCATGGGGGGGAATCGAAAGAAAATCGAAACGCTGTTCTGCATTGTACTCTGCTGAATATCAGCCATGTTGCTCTTTGTACGCTCGACCAAAATGCTGGACTGCTAAGAACCTTGGTTTTCCGATCCGGGGCTGGAAGGAGCATTTCGGTGCTTCTTCAGAGTTCAGATTCCTGCGCTGCCTCGCAGGTTTTGCACTCGCAGTTCGTGAATGGATCCTGCCGAGTCATCGTATTTTATCTGAAAACGACATGAACTTTTATTCTTTGTTGTCCTTTACGAGTCATCGATCACGGCTTTCTAATAAATCGCTGGCTACTGCAAAGTCCGCAAAATCTTGGACACCTCGCCTTGATCGCCATTAGAATATACTCTGAAGAAATGGAAGGAAGCAGGCAATTGTCTCATAAAGTAACAAGTCCTGTTCAGTACTGTATGGGCAGAACAAATCAACAGAGCACCGAGAGCTAGAGGGTGCGACTGCGAGCAAGGAATCAGGCGTCCCGCATCCCCCACGGGATGGGCGACGAGGCGAGGGCCCGGCGGCTGACCGCCATCGCGAGGAAGTGGCTGGTGGACCCCCGCGTCGGGTACTCCGGCGATCTCAACCCCGCCGCCAGCGAGCGACAAGAGCTCAGCTGCATGGTGATGGCCGGCGCGCGCGTCTCCCTCGCCGAGCCCGGCCGCGTGGTCTGCTCGCTAAGCGTGCGCGCCCCGCTCACGGTGCGTGTCTGCCCACAGCCTCGGCACGCCACCGCTCCGAGCATTCGAGCCTTGGTCTGACTCGCTGTGCTGCTTCCTGTTCATGGGTCCCGAGCAGGACGCGGAGGGGAGGTGGCACGCCGGGGCGGTCGCGGCGGCGGTGGACAACATGTGCTCGGCGGTGGTGTTCACGGTGGAGGGCGCGCCCACGGTCACCGTCCAGTACAGCCTGTCCTACTTCTCGCCGGCCCATCCCGACGTGCGTGCGCGCTGCCTGTCCGATCGCAGTAACGCAACACCAGATCTTCCATTTTCTACCCTCTCCCTTCATTCTGTGTCACTTGTTCCGGCCTCAATCGCAGGACGAAGTCGAGATGGAGGGGCGAGTGGTGAGCCGGAAGGGGAAGCTGACGTCTGCGGCGGTGGAGGTGCGCAAGAAAAAGTCCGGCGAGCTGGTTGCAATCGGGAGGCAGTGGGTGACAGCTGCCTGACCAACCAAGAGCAACAAAAGCATCCCATCATGAACTTGCAAGGCATCTATCTGATTCGCCTTCCCCAGGATCCTCTTGCTGCCGGATTGGATTACTCATTCGTTCTCAATGCTAGCATAATTTTCTTAAACGGATGCGGCGCTTCTGAGCATTTGAACAGCAGAGGGGCATTGAATTCTCACAGAACAAAGCTAAGGGCCTTCCGTTTTCTGAAGTTCTGAACGTACTCAGCCAGCATCTACTCCCGAAGAATCCTGTCGTTTGTCGATCACCACCTTCATCCTTCAACGCTTGCGCCTTGCGGCGTCACGAAGCACCGGAGGACGCTGCAACCGGAACGGCCACCTGCTCAGTCAGCTCACCGGCGTCGATGATGCATGCGCACAGAATTTTGGACTCCACAAAGCCTTTGGCAACTACCTACTCACAATTCACAAGTGCGTTGCAGCCGCTGCTGCTAAACTTGACTCTTCAATTCGAGAGCACACAGGCCAGTGCATAGCATAAGCAGAACAAACGAAATGACACATGGTGACATTCACACATTGGATTGCATGGTAGATTCCTGTATACATACGTAGCTACATACTGTACCACCCACCAATAAATATAATGCACTATGGTAGATATTCTCTGAAAAGAAACCTAAAAACTGCTCAACTGGACAAGGGACCAGTAAGATATGCAGGGAAGAGCACGTAGAGCAACATCACAGGCCAGTGTGGCCGGATCACCTCCCCGCCACAAGACCGCTGAACACTTGGCTGTTCCCAGCCTGCGTCGACTCCCACTCGATGGACGACAGCAGTATTTGCGAGAGTGTGATCACCACCTGCTTCATGTCGGGCCGTAGAACAGGGTCTTCGTCCACGCACTGTTTCGCTAGCATGGCCATCTTTGGAGAAGCATTTTAGAGCATTCAGAACGATGAGCAAAGGCGCCACATAATGAGCTGGCAAGATAACTAGGAAAAGCCTAGATCTAATTGCAAGAAGTACATGGGTTTAAAATTCATACCTTGTACACACAGTCATGAGGATACAGGTCCCTTAGGTTATGATCAATGCAGTCTTTCAGGTTCCCCATATACATTGAACTAGGACATTTCCTTAGAGCAGTCAACATCTGTAGAGTATGAAACCAAAGTTGGTTAACGCTTTTGGCGTAAGAAAAAACAAGTAAACTAGGAACTTGAACAAAGTTAAGTGGAAAACATATGCTACTTGAGTGGTACGATAACTGTAAAGGCCTAAGCTATAATATTAGAAAGTCAACTGATAATGAACTGAGAAACTTACAACTGATGCCAATGAGCGCCTTTCAGAACCTGAGCTTGTGCCCATTCCTTCAGCTCTCGTAATCGCCTTCTTTCCAGATATTAGCTCAAAAAGTACTACGCCGAAAGCATAGACATCGCTCTTTGTAGTTGCCAGGCCATCCCGCAGGTATCTAAAATGTCAATGAAAGATTGCTACAATACCATTGCTAGAGACAAAGCTCACTTCTAATGATAAGTATGAGAGCAAAAATGCACTTACTCAGGGGCCAGATAGCCAAAAGTACCAACAACCTTAGTGGCAGAAGCCTCTGCATCACTGGATTTCACTACTAGTTTTGCAAGGCCAAAATCTGAAATCTGTAAAGGCAAAAGATGTGATACACAAGGTTTATTTGTTGATGAAAGTAAACGGGGACTAAATAATTCAAAGCAGCTAACCTTTGCTCTGAAGGAACCATCAAGCAAGATATTACTTGATTTAATGTCTCTATGAACATAATGATCCTTTGTGTGCTCATGAATGTATTCGAGTCCTCTAGCAGCATCAAGTGCAATCTGGACTCTAAAGATCCATGAAAGTGATGAGTACCCTGAAAGAAATAATGACAAGGAATAAATCAACCAACAACAATAAATCCTGTTGAGATAGCATAATTAGGTGTTCAAACAAATGGTAACATAATACCAAGTGAGGCACAAACAAGTCTGTAGCTACTGAGGAAAATAAGATTCAAGTAGTAAACTTTAAGAACCAGTCAAATAAACTAAAATAAGCTCAGGAAGAAATCTTGCAGAATAATTTTGGTTACTGGGTTATAAATACCAGTATTTAAAAGTCAACCGAGGTCACTGCCTAGTGCTATGCGGTGGCTTGACAGCCATGTTGTGAGTAACTGACATGTCTAGATGATCGACTGCTTATGTGGACTCGGGTGGCACCTAGGCAGACCTTGGTGGTCCAAGGCCGCACATACCAAACAGGCAAGGTGGTGCAAACCTACTAGTTGTAACATGTTACTATGAGGACTGAACAGCAGCTCGTTTGATAGAGTTTCCCATCGAGGAGGCCACACACCTGGGCTCAAATGTGGATACATCCATAAGAATTGGTTTCAACGATTTTCCAAGACAGCCATGGTTTGGTAGTCCCCTTCAGGCAAAGCTAGGGCGATCTCCCAGTGGTTGACCTTTTCTTTTAACGTGCCATTACGTTCAATCAAGATTTAAAATAGTCAAATGGCTTCCTCCCCTCCTTGCTCTTGGAAAACATTTCACTCCCTAAGTGGGCTAGAAGTTACATTTGCAACATTGATAGCATAATGCTCTGGAACCATTACACGAGAAAGTTATGAGACATTATCTGACACTGGGAGTTCCACAGTCCTAATAAATGAATAGCTTATGAAAATGTTACTAATTTATGAAGCTGAAATTCATATCTAAGAACCAGAGAATCTTCAGAAATCAAGTGTCAGATGAGGATATACCCTTGCTTTCAGGATCGTGTAGATGATTTTTGAGTGAACCATTTTGGGAGTACTCATAAACCAGGAAAAGCTCATCCTTACTTGCTGCATAGCCAATCAACTCTACCTTTGACAAAACATGGGTCACAAAAATGGAAGTTCAGTAAACATGGAACAGCAAAGAGTGAATTTAGACTAGGATTTTGTGATAGGATGATAGCAATGAAGTACCGTACCAGACTAGCATGATGAACCTTACAAAGAACTTTCATCTCCACTATAAATTCTTTAGTTTTAGTGGCCATCATTCTCTTTATTGCAACCTCCTGAAGGCAACATTTCTACTATTGAGCAGGCAATAACAAAGGAATATTATGCATAGAAATGGGCAGCTTTGATGTCAGACCTGGTCCCGGAGAACACCATAATAGACAGAACCATATGTACCATGACCGAGAAGATTTGCATCAGAAAATGAGTCAGTTGATGTGAGTATTTCTTCATATGTAAACACAATGGGCTTCTCCCTATCAAACACATCTGCTGCCACACCTGTTTTGGAGGCTTGAATCAGTTACTAAATGAAACAAGCAAAACAAAAGTTACAATAGTTAATTTGTTCGGGTAATAATTTAATAATAATCATGGGTTTGTTACTATGTATCTCAACTGAAGTTTTCATTGAATCCCATTTCTACTTGGTCCTTCTCCAGAACAAAAAAGGGTAGGGTTCGGTTTCTGCTCCCTTTTTTAGACAAATGGTGAACTGACCTTTGGGGACACTGGTATGATGATCACCCCCATCTGCTCTTGTTGGCTTCGCATTTCCAAATTGGCAGCACAAGTATCTTCCAGAACCATAACAGAAACTACCACTTTTAAGGAGTTGAAACTTATGCTGGTCTGGGCTCTTTCCCTGGTTATTAGGATCTTGGAGATTGTGTCCAAAGAATTTCCATAGGGCAAGTGCAAGGAGAGCAACAGCAATTAATGCAAATGCAACTCCCATACTGCCAATAACCCATCCATAAGGAAATTTGGTTGAATGGTGATCTGGTGTCTCTGCAGTCGTATGCCAGAGGATATTTCATTAGATTATGATAACAAAGTATATTGTTGATTGCAGATAGTCCATGGCACCAAAACTGAAATTTTTCAACACTGATACTTGGAGAAATATAGGACCAGGATCATACAAGGAGTGACTAACAGGCATGAAGCATAAGAGAAGAGTGTAGCGAAGAAAATTGAAATAAAAATATAAAATAAGCAAAAAATGTGGAATATGCATATTGCCATATCAAAAACAACTATGTCACCAATGGTACATAAATATCATCGATGTAAATCAAAACATTAAGGAATGATTTGTAAATTATAAAGACTCCACAATGAATACATACTAAAAACATTATGGAATAAGTCGCAAATCATAATAGCAACCTGGCAATGTGTTATCTGTTGGTGCTGGGGCAGGAGCAGGAGGAGGGGGTAGTGCAACATATGCCTGTCCAGGAACTGCAAATTGGTACAGGTGGATGAGGTTGGAATAGTCAATGAGGATATTTTCCAAAATAAGGACATTACAAACATTAGATGGAAAGTTATAATAGGTAATATAAAATGGTAAAGTTGACAAAAAGTAAGGGTAAGGTTTCATTTTTAAACATTACAAGAAGAAAATAAATTGATGAGAATGACAACAGTAGTAAAGAAAAGTTAACACCCCGATGTAGGAAAACTAGATCGAAGAATTTATCTGACCAATAAAATAATGCATGCTGACATTCGATAATATTGGGAAGCTCAGCAATCGAATGCAGGAGAACTGAGGACACGGCAGTCCAGGTGAGAAACTTAATGTATCACTGCTGTTAAATATCTCAAATTACTGATACGTAATATTTATGTCGTGTGATTGGGTTCAGTTTTTAATGAAGATTAGATGCAGAGTAGTATGTGTTAAGTGCAATCACTCAATGTCACATGTACCTCCTTGTGCCAACCTAGAACTACATAGCAGCACACTAAGAGATGCTGCTACCAGACCTGTAAGAGACTAATTTACTCCATTTTGTATGTAACCGCAAAGAAATCAAGTCAATTATACTAGTCTGCAGTGGTAGACATTTTCAGGAACTTGTTTATATACACTGATGTTTCACAAGCCCAGTTGCAGCTGATTATTGGGTAAGGAGTACCTGCCACCTCACTAAAGAGCACATCTACCTGTACAATTTTGACACAATCATTCACCGTGTCCACAACAATGGTCCTGGGACAATTGGTAATTTCCAGGGAAGCCACAAGAAGTAAAACGTGAATTCCGTGGTACGCCTCACAAGCCCAGACCAATAAATCCAGAGAACCCGTGCTTCATAACGAGTAGTAATTATGTAGAGATCCGTGCTTGCAACAACCCAACAAACTGAGGTGAAAGGAACAAACTGAGTAGTATCAATCTTTTTTCACAGCGTAATCTACAAAGAGCGAAATTTTTTATCGATTAGTCCGAAATGATCGCTAACATTGGGATCGCTCACCTGAGTTGAGTGGGATGTAGTACACCTTCCCGGCGGTGATGGGGTCCGGGCCGGCCATGGCATTGGCAGCCTCGATGGCATCCATGCTCGCCCCAAACCTGCTCGACAGCGACTCCACCGTGTCCCCGTCGACGCCGACGTAGCTGAGGAGGTAGTTCCAGGGGCCGGACGAGCAGCCGCAGAGCAGGTGGAGCGCCACCACGGCACCGGGGCGCGGCGGCCGCTGCGCCGCCCCACCCGGCGGCGGTACGGCGAGGCCCTCGTACGCCGCGGCCGCGACATCGGCCGCGGTGGCGTTGGGCGCCCCCGAGGCCGCCGCCGAGGAGGGGATGGTGTAGGTGGTGTTGGCGAGGTAGGTGCGCGACGGGAGGCAGGAGCAGTTCTTGCGCACGAAGGCGTACCCGGGGCTGGCCGCGGCGTCGGCGGTGATGTCCCCCGGCGCGGCGTCGAACATGGACTCGAGCAGGGTGGCATTGGCGGCCCCCGCGAGGGCGGCCGGGAACGCGAGGAAGGCCGTGCAGACGCGCGAGAGCTCGGAGCAGGCGAGCGGCGCCGACGTGGCGTTCCCCCCGGCTGCGGCTGCGGCGGCGCCGGAGACGGCGAGGAGCAGGACGAGGAGGGGGAGGAGGCGGTGGGGCGGCATTGGGGGCTGGCTAGGGTTCTGGCCTCGAGGCGGCGAGGTGGTGGTGGGGCATGGAGGGTGGCAGTGGCGAGCAGAGTTGAGCGAAGCTGGATGCTTCGCGTGGTCGGGTCACTGGACGCACGCTTGGGGGAACGGGGACGCCGCTTTTAGTAACAAGGCGCGGTTAATTAGCGCGCACGGCCACGCGACGCGAAGCGCAATCGCAGTTAGCGCGGGCGCCGGGGGAGACGGGACGGGGGAGGGTGGCGCTGTTAGATTTGCCCGTAATGCTCTAAATGTCCTTTTCCTTTCGCTTGCGTCGTGGGCTTTCAGTTTTTTTTCTTGAAACACGGTACTACCTCACATCTATATCGATATAAGCACGCAATCCTATCCCTATTATCCTTACAAGTTTTTCAAAAAATTGAACCAGTAAATTTTCGAGATTGATGAAATTACCACAAATATCTTGTTGTCAACGAGCACGTCGCCTACCACTAAAACAATAGAGTCAGTCAAATCATGTAATTAATTCAGAAAAATATGGACTCACTGATGACTCAAGTTTTCTTCAATAATCCACTAGAAAAGCTCTTTAATAAACGGGAAAGGTAGATTCAGTCAAGTGATTGGAACAGCTGGGGCACTGGATTTTTTGGCAAGCAATGTCCAATAATTTACCTTTGAGTTAATCTTCAACTATAATAAGGATATTGCCGATTATAAGAACTAGTAACCGCGGTTAATTGCACTAGGACGTCTATGATAACAATGATATGAAAACATGAGGCGGTTGGTGGCGGTGGCAAGGAGGCTGCGACGGCATCTCGACGTATGAGGTATTGGATTGAAGAAAATCAGCAAAAGATGAAAATATGGTAAATTTCCAACCAAACGCGAAACCTGAGAAACTTAAGTGACCAATGATAGATGCATCACATTCCAGTCTCTATATCTTAAGATATGATAAACCGATATCTGTCGCGGAGTGGTAATCACTAGTTAAGCATAATAGTTACGGTATGGCAGCGTTAAAATACAAATTATATGGCTCAACCTACACCCTACTTGGCACTCGGGATAAACGTACACAGTGTTTGACTCCGTGTTTGTTTTTTTGGATACTTGACTCCGTGTGGTTGAAGTCTTGAGGACGCGGAAAGGAAGCCCGGCCACAGGCTCACAGTCCCTCTCTCTCCAGGGGCAATACGGGGACAAGAAATCATGCGCGTCCAGGTATGTACTATAGTCCAGAAACAGTGGGGAGCTTTGCTACAATGTGCCCAACCGGGCGCAGCTCAATTAACGAGCCCTCTGTCTGCTGTCCTGCACGGTTTATTTACATATAGTCTTTAAAAGGGTTAGCAATCCAAAAGCACCCGATGATCCTAGCTAGGTCAGTCCTCACGATACTGTGCCGCGTTGATCGACGGACTGCAGGAAAAGGCCATGGCTCCGCTGTTGCCTCCTGCTCGCTGACAGTTTCACGGCCCACCACGTCGGCAACCAACGCCTGGGTCCACCTTGGATGCTCTGCTACTTCTCCTCCTAGGGTTTTCTCCTTCTCACCTCACCGCCTGCCATCAACTATCACCTGCGCTCTCGCTCTCTCTCTCTCTCTCTCTCTCTCTCTCTGGAATAGGGCAGGTGCGTGCGAATAACGCTGAAATTTACGGCGACATTCGAGCAATTAATTAATCTTATCACTACACGGGCAAATCATTCTCACGGTGGCGGCAACATTAACAACGGCGGGAGCCAGGGGGCAGCTGGACGTCGCCGTTAACAGCTTTAACAGCTTGCTAGGCCCGGGCCGGGTGCGGCCAAACGGGCCCCGCCCCGCACGTGGGGTGGCCGACACGGCCCGGCACCCCACTCCACGGCAGCGCCGAGGTGGAGGAGCCGCGCGGCGCGCTGCCACGCCACTCCCGCCGGTGGGCCGGGCCCGAAAACGCCCGATAGTTTTCTGTGGGGATCCGTACGCGATCGCGGCGCACCGCGCACAAGCACAACCCAAACGGTCGACCAGACGGCCAGAGAGATGGGATCTGCCTGCTGCTCGCTTTGCAAATCTCAACGTCTCCCTGCTGCTGGCTCCGGGCCTCTCTGGCTGGTGTTTCTATGCGGCGGTCGAGCTGCTAGCGCGTAGCTGCTGTCCGAATATTTTTCCCACGGATCAGGTGGGTTCAGGATTATAGTAGTAGCCTAGTGGGATCGTAGCGGGTGTGGATCATGTGGCGGCCACATGGATGGGGGATCTTGGTGGATAACAACGTATCCAGGTGAGAGCTACGCAGGGTCAGAGCATGTCTGCGTGTGTAAGAGCTCGATCAGCGGCTTAATGATGAGCGCTATGCATGGAACGCAACTAGCGGCGCACCGATTGATGATGAGCTGCAGCTGCAGCGCCAGTGCCCGGCGGCGTCGAGGACCGAACAGAGTTTCGGTTGGTAAAACACTAGCGACGGCACGCGCTGCTGCGAATTGATGGCGCGCCCCCGCTTCCCCGGCGCGGACCACGCCGGCAACCAGCTCGCTGCTCGGCCCGCCGTACGCCCGACCGGCCGGGCCGCTGCCCGCTGCTGCGCCCCACGCGCCCGTCTCTACCAAGCCGGCGCATGGTCTCGATCGAGTGGGCGACGGCTCGCGAATTGTCCGTCCAGGTAGCGTACTGGTCGCCGTTCGTACGTTCGGTCCCGGGCGGCCGGCCGGCGAGCGGCGACGGAAAGGAGATGGCGAAATACTACCACGGGCCACACCGCAGGACGACGGTTCTATCTACTATCCCACTAACCCGCCGCGCACATGTAACCATATTTGGTGGCGAACATGGCTTGCTTGCTTGCGACCGTAACGCGCGCGCGTGCAGTAATGCGGCGAGATGGACCTCCTGGCACGTACGGGTCGCGAGACCCACCACGTGCCGAGCCCCGACGACCCCAACCAAGCCAAGTGGCGTAGGATACAATACAGCCAAGCGCTGAAGAATGAGACTCTGAACCCAGCAAGATGCTACGGGCCAATCGCGCGTAAAACTGACCTGCCACGGCTCGATCGCCGGCCGGCGCCAGGACGGACGGGCGCCGCTTCAAGTGGAGACCGAGACGTCGCCGGGTGGGGGCGTGCGGCGTGCCCCCGGACGGGGACCGTCGGGGTCGCGCAGACCGCACTCGCGCCCGTGTATATCCGCGTTGGACCGGGACGCGGTCACGCCAGTCTGTGTCGGGGGCTCCATCTTCTTAACTGGACTCTGCTGTTTGGGCTCGCACCCATGGCTTCGTCGAAACAGATGAGTTTTCGCGTGATGATATTTTGTTCTTTTTCCCCCATTTTGTGCAGGATCTGTGCTACTAGCTCTTTTCTCGATCACCCGGGCAAGAGCACAACCTGAACATAGTGCCGTTTACTGTTTGGCAGCCTGAGCATTTCATGGCTCCTTTTTTTCTTGAATTAAAGTGTCCATGGCTTCCACTGTTTCTTCGGAACGGACAGTGCGCGGCTCCAGCCACCCGGTGCACCACCTAAAGCAGGGGGCACTGATTCGCGGTGGGGGTAAATCCAGGTAGTGCTGCCTGCCCCTGTCCGCGTCCAGCTCGGTTAAGGGACCCGGCTCATGTGTTAGGTCACCCAAAAGGAACCCTTCTCACCTCTCTTTTGTCTCGTCTTCTGTCTGGTGTGTTGCTTCTTTTCCTTTGGCGATGAAATAGTAACTCCTAGGACAGTAAAAAAAAACATTCAACCTGAAAAAGAAATTACTCACAGCATTCGTTACTATCCGGCCATCCAGGTTAGGTTATCATGATCTTCCCTTGAAAGAGAAGGAATAATCATGTTTATGTCATAATTTGATATTACGAGTACATTTCACAGAAGAAGAGAACTGCGGATGCAGAGTTAACGCAGCCTACGACGATGACTCCGTCGTTGCGCAGATCCCATTTCTCAAACAAACAAAAACCATCAGGTCACGGTCCGCTACGGCCCAGATACATTACATCCCAGCCCAACTAGTACTCATGGGCTCATGGCCCCTTGTCCTGAAGTGTCCGATTGCATTGGTCTGCAATATCACGATTGTGGCCCAACCTTCACACGCCGTGCCGTAATTCATCATGTGGGCATTGTGGCCCTTCCGATTTGATGAGTAGGGGGCTAACAAGAGATCTAGACCCTTTAAAAATTGCGATGGATATAGAAAAAGACAGAGGGGGTACAAGTTTATGTGGCCGTAGAAGAAAAACATTGATCATAGATCAACGGAAGCCGTATCTGATATGCCCCGTATCGTATGGCCTGATTTGATCCTTGCTCCGTACGGAAACGGCAGAACATGGCATATACTTTTTTTGGGAAAAAAATAGCACGGCTTGAAGGAAGTTATACAGATAGAGATATAGTGATTTTTAAAAAAATTGATTAAACTGCCCATTTTAGAATCAAACTCTCCCAACGCAGTACATATATACTCTTTACAGATTTCCCCAAACTATATCTCCAACCCCAACTAGTGCCGAATTCTTCCTGAGCAAAATTTACTCCCGATGGTCAATAGGTAGCTGTGTTCCACCCCAAAGACGCCATCTCCAGCAAAGCATCGTCGTCATGCCACGGTGATTATTCAGGCGATCGAAGCCAATCTCGATGGGGCCTTGGGGCGTTGATCGCAGCGCCGGCGGTAGAAGAGGCCGTGAGGGCCGCAAGGATGACGGCACAATCTCGTGCGAAGGGAATGGAGGAGATCGGGAAGAGCGGAGCCCTAGGCGCGAGAATGGAGTATCGCGTCGCCCACCGCCGGAAAATCTCATGCATGACGTGATCAAAGGGAGGAATAATCATGGGGAAGCACCGGGAAGCAGTCACGGCAAGGACAGAACGTCCCTGCTGGTGCGCGCAGCGGCGACGGTCGAGGCAGAGAAGGCGGCGTCGGCGTCGGCATGCCATGACTTCAAGTTCGGCGACAACCAAGTCAGCGACGCGCTGCTCGCCCGCCTGTCCGAGCTCGGCGCGTCGGCCCCGCGGTTTGTGGACGCGAAGCGGCTGCAGTCTACCGACGTCAGGGTCAACCAGAACCGGCTGCAGCTCCGTGGCCGGAGCCCGATCTCCCGGGCCTTCACGGACGCCGAGAAGGCCCGCCTCCGGACCTCCGCTGGGATGCCGGTGGCGGCGCTCGACCGCCGCGGCCGCGAGTACGAGATGACGTGCAAGCTGTGGAAGGCCGAGAAGCACTACCGGTTCATGGGTCAGGGGTGGAGGAGTTTCCGGGAGGCCCACCACCTGACGATTCCCGAAGGGGCCCGCTTGACGCGTCGCGTCGAGGTCGAGCTGTGGGCGTTTCGCTCGCGCGCGCTGCCGCCGCCCGAGGGCGAGGACGGCGGCGAGGAGGCCGGGCAGCACCCGGATGGCGCGCTCGCGCTGGTCGTGCTGCTCCGCGACGACGGCGAGCAGGAAGGAGTGGCGGCGGCGGCGGCGGCGCCTGCGGAGAGTTACACGAGCATGTTTCGGGAGCTGGCGGCTGCAGCCGCGCTTTTGACAGTGCTGATAATAATGGGGGGAGCGAATAAGCGCAAACGCGACGACGATTGAAAACCCGGGGTATGATTGCTCTCTTGTTCTTGCGACCTCATGTTCTAGCTAGTTACTTTTACAGCGTGTATTTGAACCCAATCGCCACGAAAAAGAAACCTTGGGGCAGAAAGCGTAGCTAGTGTCATGGTGTCACTGTCTTAGGTTAAACTGCTTAGTGCTTGCATTAGTTTGTGTCGACGTCCTATTGTATATAATTACTTAGTTTTCACACGGGTATTGTTTGCGTCAGTTTCCGTTTGTACTTCGTTGATCAGTTGAGATAATCATGTTATGCATCTGCTTACATTCTTATTACCCAACTTGTGCTGCATTGAAAACCTTTGAGGTTTTACAACCAAAAGGAAACCTTACTATGTACGTTCAATCATTCAGCGAGGTTTTAGTTGTCGGAATGCAAGTAAACCTTGCCGTCAACTCTGCTCCCTGCGCAGCGGCAGTCATGCCATGCAGCCATGGTCAGGCCTCAGGCGGGCGGACTCCACCACAAAAGCGCCAAAACCCCGCACGGACCGCGACGAAAACGGTGGAGCAAACGTGCGCGCTGCCCCAGACCCAGCGGGAAAAGCTGCGTTGCATGCCTCGCCGACTGCCGAGCCAGCAGCGGCGGCGGCCAGGCCCGGGCCGGGCTGCTGGGCGCCAGGCCTCGCCGGCGGCATCAGGGCGCGTGCATGCATGCGCGGGCACCACGCAGGCATGCATGCGCGGCAGCGTGCACGCGCTGACCGGCAGCGGCAGGCCAGGCGCCCAGGCCCCCCCGACCTGACCGTGCGGAGGCCGATACGAATTGCGATGCGAGGGACCGAGGGAGGAGCGTCGCCGGCGCTGGCGCTCGATCCATCCAGGGAGCGCGGGGGCTCCTTCGGCTTGTCCCGTGCCCCGGCTGGCCGTGTCCGGCCGCGGGCCGCCTGACTCCCCCTGACCGCCCGGCCCTGCACGGCTGCATCTCATCATTTCGCGCAACTGCCACTGTGACGCGCGACCCGTACTAGATGCGTTCCGATCGATCGCGCGAATCTCTCTCTCTCTCTCTCTCTCTCTCTCTCTCTCTCTCTCTCTGCCGCGCGCGATCCGATCCGATGCGATGGCGCGGATGAACGCGCATGATGCAAACGATAACGGCCGGGGCACCACGCGGCTGCGGCCTGCTATGATTCGAGCAGTTTGGCGCTCCTGCCCGGCCCGCCAGCCAGTCTAGGTACGGCGTGCAGGCGGCTTCGCCGACGAACGGGAGGCACCTGCTGCTGGCCCGTGCTAACGCGCGCGGCGCGGGCACGTTTGCCGCCCGTTTGGGTTCGACGGCGCTGGTGCTCCCCTCAGGGTCTCGTTCGCCGTGCTACCGGGTACGGGCTTTGTTCAGATTTTGACCACCTTTGTTCTCGGCATCCGGGAAGCACAGCACGACACGCACAACACCATTCCTGTGGACAGGTTCCGGCTCCACCTCCCGCTCGTGCGAGACTTTTTATCATCAGAAAAGGGGCTGCTGATTCGTGACAACATTAATGTGCATAGGCCCCCCTGAGAGTTAAGAAAAGCGCGCTGGTCTTTGTAGCCTCTAGACATCATTTGAGAATGAAGACAGGCATGCTGGGCTGATGATGGGCATGAAAAGTACATGGTCTGCAGGCAGTACACGCACGCAGACCAGCAGACAAGGACGGAAGGGAGCCCATCAACAGCAAAAGCTTACAAATTTGGGATTTTCCAGCGGAAAGAGCCATGCATCCTAAAGGAGATGCGGCCCGAAGAACTCGTGCTGTTCGACGTACAGATCATGAGGAAACAATCGCCATTGCTGCACAACCGGGACGAAAGATAACGCCCTCATCAAAAGTTCAAGACCTGTATTATAAAGAACAAGGTCAATAGACCCAAGAGTACGTGCTGCCAAAAAAAGAGTTTAAGCCCCTGGATTGCGGGGCAGGATGACGGCACCCCGATCAACTTGCACGGTTGAGGGCACGCCCAACAGTTGAAAACTCCGTCGTCAACGACCCCGGGACAGCGAGTGAGCATTAGTTTTCTCTTGCTTTTCGTGCACACTGCTGCTGCTACGAGTGCATGCATGTACTCCGGCCCAGCAGACCAGTAGAGGGGCAACACCGCAACATCGCCGAGTCAAACGAGCACGGCTTTGTCAACCGAGATGGCCGCTCCAATCAGTTGTTCCTTCCTGATAAGCATGAACGGGGAGGGTTAGGAGGCAGGCGGGCAGGCAGCACGGGAGCCCCAAACGGGTTGCCAGCAGTGAAAATGAGGCGGCCGGCCATCGCCGTCTCATCCGCCGGCCGGCGCGCGTGCGTGCGACGGGGAGCGGCGGAACCATTCCACACGGCACCGCACGAGGCGAGGAGCGCCACACAGGTGTGTGTACGGGCGCAGGCCAAGGAGGCACCTCCGATCACCTCCTCGCCCCCCACTTCCGTGACCCGCCCGCACTCCGTGTAGATGGAATGGAATAATCTCCATTACATCACGTGCGGCCTGCCGGTCCGGTCTCCTGGGCGTCCGCTCGCTCGCTCCACGGGCGCACGCCGAGTCACCAAAGCGCACTCCGCCAGGGCAAAGGAGGCGAGCGCGGGATAAAAAGGAGAGCTGTATGGGACAAAAGGGGAAAGCCTAGAAAGGAACAGCGGGCAAGAGGCTCGGGGCACCCGCGCGCCGCTGTGGTAGCGGTACCAGTAGTACAAGAGCCAACCGCATCTCGCGATCCTCACCTTGGCTTGCTTCCAGCTGGCCATTTCCCACCTGGGCTCTGGAGCGAGCTCTCGCCTCTCGGGCTGTAAGGTTGGTTGCATGCACCTCTTCTCATCTCATCTCATCTCATCTCCTGGCGACTTCTCCGCTGATGATGGTAGAGGGAGAAGTGTTTTTGTTCCCGGCCTTTGCTGGTTGAAGAAGCTGAGGATTGATGCTTCCTTGCCTGAAAGAGTTTTTGACATGACTTGGTTTCATCTGTGGTTGACCGTTTTTTAAGCTTTTGCTGAGATGAAAAGCTGTATAGTTTCTATCAGCACTTCTTTCTCTCCTAGTAATGCATTTGCCAAGCGAAGGTTCCGTTTCGTGTTTCGCTTCCGTTGGTACAAAGATTTAATAGCAATTGTCTTGTTGCTAAAATAAGCAAGTTGCATGTGTTCCATTTTCCTTGCCTTGATGAGTGAGCTCATCTGATCTCAAGCCCTCCTCTCTTTTTTCCCCGTGCTTTGTCTTTTGGATGTTCGCTTTGACCTCACCACACGCTTCCCTGTTTTTTGTCACGTACTCACTTTCTCTGGCATAAGTTGAGTGTACAACTAAACTTTCTGGGAGCCACACACCTCTCATTGCCTATAATAATATATCATTCTAGGACTGTTGTTGTTTGGACTCTTGAAGGCTTCTGGATTAGCTCACCAAGAACCAGTCCAATGGGAGACGCCAAAGAGAGAGAAAGTACTCTTCCACGGCTGCTAGATCTTATCCCTGACGGGAAAGAATGGGAGGCGAGGGAAGCACGAGGTGAAGGAAGATCAAGAAACACGGGCTTTGGGAGCGACGAGGACAGGAAGCTAGAGCTGAAACTCGGCCTTCCTGGTCTCGTAGAAGAAGAGACGGCAACAGTGTCAAGGCATGAAGGGATACAGCGAGAGAGGCCAGCTCTGTCTCTTTGTTGCTTCCGTGAACCCTCAAAGCCGACCACAAACACTACTACAACTGGGACAAAGAGGGTGTTCTTAGACGCCATTGAGGCCAAAACAGAAGGTAACTAGCAGCATAGCAGTATTCTTGTCTTGCGCTCTTGTTTATTAGAGACCAGAAACACAGAAACAAACAACAGAACCACTGTACTAGAAATACCCTGTTGTTCTGTTGTTCAAAGGCTGTAGTAATGACTTTTATCCTGTTGTGTGAAGGTTATGATGATCTTTTGTTCTGTTATCTAAAGGTTGTGATGAGCAGAAACAGCAGGCCAGAGCTGGATGTGGGAACGAACTAGCACTGGAGCAAAAGATTGCAGTGGTGAGTGAGAGAAAAAAAGGATGCTGCGCACCACCATCACATGCTCCTCCCGCAGCATCTGTGCGCAACAGACCACAGGCCCAGGGAAGGTAATGATAGCCCTAGAGGTGGTTTTGCTATCCTTTTTGTTTTAACTAGGTCGAAATGAGGTCTCGTAAGGATTTTACTTCCCTTTCCAAAAAGATATTCCCTTCAGTTTGTCAAATCAGAACAATATTTTCATATATAAAGGTGGTCGACATTTACTCGTCTGCAAATACCCTTTTGAAATTACTATTTCCTAGTGATCGTTATCATTTCCCAAACTAGCAGTTTTGATTTTGGAACATTTTGGTACAAATTTACTTCTTGAGCATTTTTGTTCTGGACTGGGGTTGTATGTCATTCTTGTTAGCCCAATTGCAGTATAAGTTGAAAGGGGATAATAGCATAAACCATACGACATTTTATAGATATTGATAGTATATTCATCTACAGTAGTTCACAGACAAACTCACCGGTGCTCTAATCTGATGTAGAGGTGCTTCAGCTCGGGCAGTGGGTTGGCCTCCAATCGGATCCTTCAGGAGAAACCTTGCCAATGGTAGTTCATCCAAACAATCAACTGGGCAACAAAAGGGTGAAGCTAGCATGAAGGAGAAGGTCACCTGCATTAAGAATCCTCTAGTAAAAATCAACATGGACGGGATCCCCATTGGAAGGAAAGTAAACCTTGCAGCCTATGACAGCTACGAGAGGCTATCGTTGGCTGTCAAAGAGCTTTTCCAAGGTTTTCTTGAAGGTACAAAATAAATAAGCAGTTCAAATGAAACAAGTACTTTTGACTCATTTCCCTGGTCTATTTGTGCACCTTTACAGCACCAAGCTATAGTTTTCTTTCATTTCACACTGCACTCACCTTTGTTGCAGCTCAAAAGGATCTATCTAGTGCTGAGAGTGGGCAGCTACGAGCAGATGAAAAAATATTTTCTCAATTATTGAATGGATCTGGTGAATATACTCTAGTTTACGAAGACAATGAAGGAGACAGGATGCTGGTGGGAGACGTGCCGTGGAAGTAAGCTTCCTTTCTTTTTCAAAAATCAACCACACCCTACCAACATAAAAGAACACATTCACTTCATTTTGCTTCACGTTTTCTCTAAAGTTGAGTCATCACATACTGTTGGCACTACTTTAAAAAGTATACAACCAATACTTTGTTGCACAATCTAAACTCTTTCTTCTGTATATAATCCTTGCAGTGTATTTGTCTCAACTGCTAAAAGGCTGAGGGTTTTGAGGAGCTCAGAGCTTTCCCATGGTTTGGTAAGCACAAGGCCACCACAAATGCTGGTGCAGATTTCAGTTACAGGTTTGATTGCCCCAAACTAAGCATGACCTTCCTTTCAATGCCTTCTCTTTTTTACAGGTTGGAGTGGCTCCTAGAAGAGTACAAAATTGCTGAAAGCCTGAAACAGCGACAGAATTCTATCATTCGGAATGTGAGGAAACCGAAGCTGGCCCATTCCGATTTCAGGATGACACCTATTTTTTTCCTGTAGAGACTAATCTAATGAGATGAACTAGCATATGTCAGATGCATGGGAAGGTGCTGGCTATTTTGTAAAATTAGGGTACCATGTAATTTATTGTTGTAGGTGATGTCCTAAAGTAATTCTACATGGTTTTGGCATTGAATTTTTAAGACAGCTTGCAGATGAAAGGCTTACCCATGTAAAATTCCTTCTTCTCTGTGACATTTGTATTCAGTTCTTTTGTAACCCAACATGCAAATCTAATGTCCAGACCACAATCATTAGTACTCACCAATGTGCTATAGAGAACAGCAACATGCTATGCACATTGTTAACATGGCATCTAAAGAGTGCAGTTTCATGTGGAATTTGCCATTACAAAATGGGAAAAGGTAAGAGCAAGGTTGACGCAAGCACCACAAGAACTACGAAAGCAAAGCATATGTGTCAGCGCCTTCATGCCTGTTGGGTGCCAAATTGCTCTGCTGTGCCAATAGTGACGGGACCTTGACTTCATACAAGAGGTGCAAGTTGTCACTCTTTGTTGTAAAGCTAAGAAATCACATGACGTCTTGTTTTACATGAGTATATAACATTATCCAGGTCCATTAATAACTACACGCACCTGATGACACCAGCTGCCAAACTTGGAAGTTATCTCCAAGCTGCCCTCGTGGCCTGGCGACCATACCCCAGATACTCTCAAAAAAGTCAGGGTAAACAGCAGGTGGCATTGGTTTTCTAGAATGACAGAAACAGCATGACAAATGACATTGTTCACAAACCATGTTTTATGCCAATAAATTTTGTTGACTTCTAAAAGTGGAATATCAGCAGAGCTAGTTCCACTATCTATGTATGTTTTGACCATTAAGAAAACTATTTATGTACAGTACAGTTTACGGACTTACCCAAAAAATTAATTGCAAAAATGATCTGCATAAACTTGAAGCGCCTTCAGCCTCAAGCATCAACATGAAGCCAATTGTCTTCTGCAGATAACTAACACCTGAGTGTAAAGATAAATTATAATCCATGATGACACCTCCCGCGCGCGCGCACACAGAGAGATCTTCTAGAGAGGAATATTCACCTCGATGCTTTGAGGCCTACACGCCTAGGAACTGGGAAAAAGGAAACGTCTGTGGATTCCGAAAGAATCCTAGGGCCTTTTGCAATGTCCTAATTATCTTGCAGTGCTGAGGTATATCTTACCTGTATCACTATGGATTAAAAAATTGCAGTTCCTTTGCAAGTTCAGTTCTTTGTGTTGGTGAAAGCCACAAAAGTTGCTCAGGCAACTCAGCTTACAAAGCCAAAGTCATTAGAGCACCTTCCTGTAGTGAATCTTTTAGTCCACCTCCACCAGTAGCTATAGATTTTAACCTGACAACTAACGAATGAAGAAATTATAGAGAAGTGTATTTGTGAACATAATTGGCAATTAGGCATGCCAAGATCCAGATTACAGACATCCAGTGAAAGAAGTCTATACAGAATGATAACTGATAAATCCCAATGATACACTGGCACATATGAATATCTCATAGACATTAACCTTTAGCACACAAGGAAAAGTTGTGTGACTAGTTTAGTTTCCTGCATTGCCAGCTTATGTACCCCCCTCCACTAGAAAAACTGTCAGCAGCTTCAATAAGGCTTAGCATCCAAAATGAATGGTCGGTACATAGCTGCAAGCCTGAGACCCTATCTGTTTTCAACTTTTCAGTGAACAGTACTGCTATTATGATTTTCACAGGCAAAGGCTAACCCACATATAAGGAGGTCATTGTTATCACTTCATTAATCAAGAAAACTGTAGAAAAACATGTTAAGCCTGTATTATCTTCTTTCTCCTAGAGTCCTCCCCATGAAGCCATGTCATTTGGCCTCTTTCTATAGGGTATGGAGTACAGTAGATTGGTAGTTTATTTATCCCACCATCAACTAACCCCAAAAACAAAGTACGCAGATGCATGCAATCAACGAAGAAACATAAACTAGCAATCCATATTAAAAATCAGAGAATGGACACACCAGTAAATGCAACCTGTGTTGGCTTGATGACTAGCGTGAATTCATTTAACATGCTACTATTTTGCACAAGCATTGGTATGCCAATAGGTTACTACAGAAAAATGTAACATGTCTGCGTGTGAGTGAGTTTGATAAAGGCGCATAGGATTTAAACGTAGTGCTATTGACATGTATTGACGGACTGGTATACTATCTAACTTGTTCTCTTGTAACTTCTCGAACCTGCCATACTGTTGGAATCAAAATGAGCCCAAAGTTTAGACACATCCAAGGAGGCAACAAGTCAAGGTATACAAACCAAGCTGGTACACAGTAATAAACTCCGATCCAGATAACCCCATGATTCCAGTCAACTTTTAATGTCTTATCAATTTTCTCTACTAATAGTAAGTTATTCCTCAATCCTTACCAAATAGCATGAAATGATAACAATAATGTTGAACCACAGTACCTCAGTCCTCAGCTCGAGGATCACCCAATCCCTAGACAGTACAGAGACCATGATAAACTAATACCATAACCAAGCATGCAAAGTATTCTTGAAAGTAATTAACAGGGTGGAGGCATTAAAGTCAAATGACTGGGGCAAATAAGAATTGTACATTTGAACTTCATTCATCATGAACTGAATGTCAATGGAATACAAAAACTGAATAACAACTTTGTACCAACCAACCTACACAATCTTTGTACCAAGGGAAAATGTTGGGCCAAATGGCCTGAGAGTCGAGGTTTGGGGCCCAAACTGGTATGTGTTGATCATAACATACACGCAGGATTGCAGGAAATGCCTGCTTGCCCAGAAAGGCAACAGTAAACTGAAGAACCTAAAGAACTAAACTTTTACACCAGAATGTTCTGCCTGCAAAAACACTAGCCATATGCTGATTCTGAAAAGGTCCATGCAATTCTGTTTTAATCTTTCCTATATAAGGTATCTACAGAAACGGATTGCGCCGCTCCTAAGCTTTGTATTGTAACAAATTGGTATGCACCCACTCAAAAAAAAAAAAATTGGTATGCTCAAGAACCATACAATTTAGCATCAGGATATGGTAAGATTGTATGGATAATGCACAGGACTGTGTGTACCATGGAATATGGTTGGCTGTGTTCAATTAAGTAAGGTTAGTTATGAGTTCTCCCAAAAAAACACCTATAAAGCTTGTTGTGAACAGTTCACATAAAAATAAGTAAAATACCCAGGAAGGGAATATGAAGGATGAATAAACAGATCTGCCTACATATGTTGCAAGGCCAAAAAAAGAACTCAAAACAAATTTGATGGCTCGAGCTACAGAACAGTACAGTTTAAGCTTTCAGCTGTAGACAAGATCAGTAATCTGAAATCCAAACGCCAAAGGATGATAATGTAGTGCAAAGTTCAAAGGATCGAGCAGAATACTTTTACCTTGTTCAGATCAGAGAGCTGATCAAGTAACATAACTGGACATTATTGCTGTTGGAATACAGCCACAAATAAGATTAAGGAAAAAAGTGACGAGAAACTAGCAATGCTCGATTGATTTCTTTTTTCCTGCCATCATGAGATATGGATTTACCAGTCTAGAATGCTGGTTAATGAACCACAAAATCACCCACTGAGCTTAGTCAGAATTCAGATAAGGTATTTCTCAAAGAATTGAGAAATCATCATCAAGTCTATCTAAGTTCTATTATCAACCAGAAGAATTAAAGCATGCAACAGAAAGTAAAGTAGTCTTTATCAAAAGTAATAAATTGGTTGTAGTAACTAGGAAATGCATGGATCACATAATATCCTTACATTTGAGCGATGCTAGGCTTATCACTTACGGGGCAGGCTTCTTTTCCAGCCAGATGATAAAGCAAAACTCCTGCTGCGACACTAACATTCAGACTCTCCACCGCAAGGAATGATCTCAAATCTTGACTACCAGCTGGGCTATCACCTTCTTCCCCTGCATCTGTGTCTGCGTCTGCATCGGCTCCTTCAACAAATACATCAGCATTTCCAGGAATTCTGACCAGATGAGTGCAAGATCGCTCAACCAGGGGTCTCAGACCAGTGCCTTCACTGCCCAACACAAGAATAGTGGGCACCCCTGTTTCCACTTCAGAGAGAGGTACAGCTTTGTTAGCAATGGTACCACCAAGAACTCGCCACCCATTTTCAGCTGATGAAGACAAGAACTGCATCATGTTTCTGCAGGAAAGCAGCTCGATCAGCTCAAGCGAGCCTGCACTAGCTTTGCTCACTACTCCACTTAATGGAGCCGAGTTCTTAGCACACAGTACGACACCCTCAGCACCAAAGTAGTAGGCAGACCTAATTATGGCTCCTAAATTCTGAGGATCCATAACCTCATCCAAGGCTATCCAGACAGGTGCCTTTCCACCTTCCATCCTGACTGGATCCAACTCCTTCATATTTACCATTTCCAAGGGTGATGCATCAAGCACCAGGCCTTGATGTGGCCGGTTATCCACCACCATGTTAAGGTCATGCTTCGAAGTCTCGATGACCTTCAGCCCGATCCTTTCTGCCATCCGCAGCACTTTCTCGACTGCCTTTTTATCCTTCTTCTTCTTATTACTCCCGCTCAAATCCATACCTTCCTGCATATACAATGCATAAAACTCCCTCCTACCAGCCATGAGCGCTGCGAGCACTGGCCCAACACCATAAACCCCTTGCCCCACCATCTTTGGTACCGTCGATTCCCCTGCCTCCTTCCCTGTCTTCCTCCCCCAGTTCTCCTGGTTGTTCCACTGCCTCACAGCTGGCTTGGCAGACCTCTCCCTCCTAAACCTCTCGCCACGGGACCCTCCATCCCTCCCCACAACTCGCTGGTACCGGTCCTTAATCCTACCCCATTTGGGATTGTCGATTGGCCCATTCTCATCCTCCTCCTCCTTAATCGCCACCCTGTTCGGCGTCCTGTCGGCCGACGCTTCTCTTCGCGTGTATTGCTCGTCTCTAGAGAAAAATTTCTCTGCCGGGCTCTCCCACGAGGAGGAGCGACCGGCATTAGTCCTCGCAGCGGGAGCGCCGCTGTTGCCAGGCTCAGCGGTAAGCCAGGGAAGCGCCCTCTCGCCGCCAGCCGATGCGGACCCATCCGGGGCGGTGGAGAACGAAACCCTGCCTCCCAGCCCGAACCGGATGGGGTCGCCCGGGGACGTGGCGGCCCTGGCGCTCGAACGGGCGGTGGTGGTCGGATGAGGCACGGGTGAGGAGGCCGGATGCTTGGAGAGGTAGCTGGCGCGGAGGAGACCGGCGAGGATAGTGCGGCGAGGCGAGGACGCCGCCACGAGGAGCGGGAAAGGATGGGACTTGGAGAGGCCGAAGTGGAGCATGGCGTCGGCGCGGCGGAGAGTAGGGTTTTGGGGCTCCGGGTTGGGGTGGGGAGCGAGAGGGGTTTTGGGTGGTCGGTGCGCGCCACACGTTCGGCGAAATGCCGCGGCGGGGACGACGCCGGTGAGATGAGATTAGAAAGAGATGTTTTATGCGGAAGTCCTTCAGGTTTTGCCGTTTATTGGAAGGAGCCTTCGGAGATTTGAAAATCGAGCAACTTGCAATAAGTGGATCTTGGACATTTCTGTAGCTTCCTAGGCTTCGAATTTTTCAATGTCTGATCTAAGTTAAACAGACGTGCAATCTTTTACTTCCTTTCAACTAGTTTTTTCCTCCACAAAAAAGCTTCTGCCTAATATTAGAGCATCTCTAACAATCCTCCAGTTTTCAATCGTTGCAACAATTTTAAGATTGTGAGTGCTCCAACAATTTCTCAATAGTTATTGACTCGTTCGTATAATTCACTCTAACTTTCCCAATGCAGCAGTTGTGTTTAGCGCCATGATTTTTTCTTAACCCGCTCTTATCTCCCTCTCTGCCAGCGTTCCGTGCAGACCGTCGAATGGAACCGCCGAGGTCCGGTGTTGCACCCGGCGCCCCTCTTTTCTTGATTTATGTGGCCCCACCGTGCCCCCTTCCTTGCTGTGGCCCCTCGTCCTCTTCGAACCTCGCCACCACAGAGAGAAGGTTTTGGGATGGGAAGAAGAGGAAGAGAAATTCTCGACAAGCCTCGCTGCCTCAAGTTGCGTTGGAGCTCATGTCAGTGTCGTCATGCTCTAGAGAAAGCGAGAGACAGAGGGGAAGTGAGGAGGAATAAATGTGGGATCCAAAATGATGAATTGTGTGAGAAAAATAAAGTGATGAATTGTGTCAAGTCAAATGGTGAGAACAGTGGCGCACGTTTGTTACTTTCTTATGGGAATTTACCATTTTTGTTATTCTTGAAATTGAACCTTACTAGTGATCTTAAGCCGCTGCACAGTATTTGGAACTCACGGCAAAAGCTCCGAGATCACTTTGTGAGCAGCGTCATTGGAGTTGAGCCTTAACAACGAGGAGCTCATATTTTGGATTTTGGAACTCCCGGTAGAAACACCAAAATCACTTGGTGAGCAGCACCATTTAAATTGAACCTTAACAATGTGGAGCTCGTATATTTGGAACTCATGGTAAAAGCTCCAAAATCACTTTGTGAGCAACATCGATTAGGGGTGCAAATTGGTGATCCTTAGGTGCACCTCCAATCCTCTTTAGTTCAAATATTTATGCTACTTCTTTTAAAAGCTCCAAAAATCATTTCGTGGGGTGCAAACATTTTGAACTAAAGAGCATTGGAGATGCACGTAAAAAGAATCACCAATTTGCACCTCTAGCATGGATCATCAACAAGAAGAGCATACAATTCCTGAAAGAGTAGTACACCGTATGGAAGGTCCTTCTCTCCAAGCCTAAGGTAGTGATTTGTCCAGTGGAAAGTCATCGGACGCTTGTACGTGGCTTGTTAGTCTAGCCTGCAGATACTTGTTAAACATGAGCCCTAAAAGACCTGCTGATCATCGAGAAGTCTGTCTGGCTTGCCAACGGAAAAAAAAATATCACTGTCAGAAGAAACGCTGATCCCTTTCACTTTTTCCGAAGAAACTCCCGCGCTATGAACCGGCTGAACACGTCGTGCAGGCCATGGAAAGCCGAAACGTAGCAGCCTGAAGCTGAAGGTTCCAGTCCAGGCGCCGTGTTAGCCAACGAAAGGCTCGAACCCAGACGAGTCAAAACTCGTAAGTGGCGAGAACGACTTCGTGCCCGTAGTAGCTTCCCGAGTTGTTGCCCCGCTAGCTAGGCGCTACAGCTACAAAAGCCCGCGCGCCTGTGCTGTGAACTGGCAACTATTTACTTTTGCTGAATAAAATTCTGTTCCCTCTCATCTGAATCTGCTGAATTTTTAATGTTCTGCTGGGCCACCTATTACAAGGGGGTTAAATTCTTCCCCTCACTGACAATATATATCTTGAACTGAGCTATATATGCTTGTTGGTTGCTGACAACATGTGGTTGCAGTTTTTGGTTGGATTGGTACTGCTTTATTCAATGTTATTTTGTGTGCTCTTTCCTTTTTATTTTACACTACATAGTTTCTTTATACTTGTCCATAGTGCAATCTGCTCCATTGTTCCTCTTCTTGACATGGTGTTACCATCTCATAATGTTGGTTCCTGCCAATATACATGAGATTGATCAACTGTAGGTGCAAGCCTTTCAGCCTTCAAGATCCTCAGGGCTACAACAATAATATAATTCGGGAATGCCCAGTAATGCAGAATCAAACTTTGTCGTCTGCTGGTAGCATTTTGTTAAGTTGCATTTTTTCTGTCTTGGGCTCCTAAACTGATGTTTTGCCAGATGCCCTTTAGCTCAAAGGATGAATCGGCAAAAGGACCGGGACATCCGTAAGGAGAGGACAGAGGAGGCTTAAAAACTAGTGTTTCAATAGCACAGATCATCGTCAGCAGGATAAGGCAGTCCAGGTACGCGATATGATAATAAAACAACGTTTCAGCAAACTCTGGATGAGTTACCATGAAATGTTCTCGCAACCATGCTGAATTTAGAGTAATAAACAAAGGCATTGCATGTTGACTGACAAATAGCAAGCTTTGGCACTAAACCAAGCAAGGCAACACCTCATTGATCGCAGAATCTTATTTGAGCTAATAGCCGCTCTAAAGTGTAATAAACAAGTAGAGCCAAGCATTTAAGCAAGCATCCAAGCCGCACAGTTCTGAGTTCTTGCACAGCACACTAGTACACAAATGTAAAACTCTGAAACGCCACCGAGATTCACCTCAAACAGCATTGCATCAAGAGAGCTTCCAACGAGTGACGAGATCACCAGAGCTGGAGCCGCGAGCCTTTCACAGTTCCGCTAGTCCTTATTCTCGAGGCTGGTGTTGTTCAGCCGCTCGATGGCCAGTATGAGCGCCTGCGTACCGAGGCCGCCCTCGCCGTGCGCAATCAGAGACACGTAGAGCTGTTGCGCGAGCGCGAGCCCCGGCAGCGACAGCCCCATGGCCTGGCATTCCGACAGGCAGATACCGAGGTCCTTCACGAAGTGCCGGACGTAGAAGCCAGCCGCCATGTCCCGCTCCAAGATCCGCTTCCCGTACAGCTCCAGCGACTTGGAACCCGCCGCGCCGGTGGAGATGGCCTCCAGCCACTTGGCCACGTCCAGCCCGGCCTTGTGCGCGTACACCATGCCCTCCACGAGGCCCACCATGGTGGACGCGATGGCGATCTGGTTGCCCAGCTTCGCGCGCTGACCCGCGCCGGGCCCGCCCATGTACAGCGCGTTTCCCATGAGCTTGAAGAGCGGCGCCAGGCGGGCGACGACGGCGGCGTCGCCGCCCGCGAAGATGGAGAGGGTGGCGTTGCGGGCCCCGCGGTCGCCGCCGGAGACGGGGGCGTCCACGGCCGAGCAGCCGGCGGCGGCAGCGGCCGCGGCTATCTCGGCGGCGAGGGTGGGGTCGGAGGTTGTCATGTCGACGAGGACACCGCCTGGGGCGAGGCCGGCGAGGGCGCCAGTGGAAGGATCGAGGGCGGTATAGCGGACGTCGGAGGGGAAGCCAACCATGAGGAAGATGACATCGGCAGCCGCGGCGGCCGCGCGCGGGCTGTCCGCGAGGCTGGCGCCGCGGGAGACGAGACCCTGAGCCTTGGAGGCCGTGCGGTTGAAGACGGTGAGCGCGTAGCCGGCGCCGAGGAGGTGGCCGGCCATGGACTGGCCCATGACGCCCGTCCCCACCCAGGCCACGCGGGTGGTGTCCGGAGAGATCGGACGATCGGAGACGTTCGCTCCCGTCGATGACGACGACATGGCTGCAGCGGCGGCGGCGGCGGTAGCGGCAAGGGGATAGGGCGGGCCGCGGCGAGTGGGAACGGGAGATGCCGGCGAGCATTTGGGGGCGGAGTAGCTGTTCCAGTATGCAGATAAGGCGTGGTCGCGTGAGGTACACACACCTTCTGGTCACTGACGTCACCCTTGGTAACGGGCCAGGTCCACTCAAAACAGCGAGGGCTCTATCCCTGGGCCGAATGGTAGCCCAAGGGTGAGCTCGCGGGTGACGAGTGGCCCAGAAGCCGCCCCAACACGCTGCGCAGACGGCTCGACTAAACCGGATCGCCACACAGCCGGACCGCACAGACGCACTTCCCGAACTGCCCCAAGAAATTGCGGGATCGGACGGCCAAGCGCCACGCACCGCCCGCGAATTCCCCGAATTGACCCTGCTTTTCCCTTTGCCACCCTCGATGGCCGCCGGTCTGGATCGACCGGACCCACGGTCCAGGCTCCGAATATTCGCCCGCGAGATATTTCTTGCCGGTTCCTCAACTCCGCAGCTATAAATATCCTCACCGGGCGGCCGCTAGGGTTTCAGTCCTCTCTCCCGGCGGCGCCTCCACATATCGTCTCTCAGATCGGGAGGCGAAACCAAGGTAACTTGCCACTTCCCTCTTCGGCTCCATCTCACTCTGGTTGGTAGAGCTTGTTCATCCATGCGCCGTGCTTCTAGCTGATTAGTGTTTCTAGTTCAGTTCGAGTCGTTTTGGTTCCATCTAGTAGTGTCGTGTGTTGTTGATTGGATTGAATCATAGGCCTCGAAGTGGTGTGCTGATCGAATCTGATGTTTTCTGGGGGTAATCTCGATGTAATTTATGTCAATTCGTTGGTTTACGGGTCCCTGTCGGTTCTCTCTGTGACTCATCTCTACGATCTGTAGAAGTGCGGTGCGATCCTGGTTCACTAGAAACGTTTTGGATTATTTGGTTCTTCTTAATCGTGTCGATTAGTTTTTACACGTTAGGGTCTATGAAGTGGATATGGTGGGATCCTTTGGTGGAACTAATCTGTTGACTCAGATATGCTGTTTCGACATGAATAATTGTGGCCGCCACACTCTGATCTTTTCTACGATTTGTGGTCTGCTGGTAGCTCTTAGGTTCAGGGTAGCTATGTATATGATCTCGTTTTGTCTGTGTGATTGTTGATTTCTAGTCCAATTTTATGATGTTCGGTACATTGGAATACTATTGATGTGCTTCTCCATACTTTTGTACATGAATTTGTTTGGTAAACTACGCATTCCTTTTGGTCTGTTAGAGTTTTCTGAAGGTTTGAATCTTATGCTAGTTTAAATGTATGTCTAAATTAATCTTCTGGTGTTTCCATGTAAATTGGTTTGCCAGTCCTTATAATCTGTCTGTATGGGAGTTCTTTGTTTGAAGTGGTAACTCTGCAGATGTTCATGTCTAATATTGTATCTCCTTGTTTGTTGTGCTTTTGTACTTAAGTTGGATTAGTTTCACTTCTAGTAGCTCACTGCAGCTTCCAGTATGTGTAGTATGCTGTGTAATCATGTTGAACCAGAGGCAATGAAAAAACTTCCTATTGTTTGATTATTGACTGGATGCACCCTGTGTTAAATTAAATATTAGTTTAATGAGGATGCACCCTGTGTTCTAATCAGATAATTTTCTATTTATTTTTTTCCTTAGCTTTTCTGTGAATACAATCCCATTGATTAATGACTAGATGCACCGTGTTCAATTAAATATTAGTTTTAATGAGAATGCACCCTGTGTTCACTTCAGATAATTTTCTGTTTATTTCTTCTAACTTTTATGTGAATACCGTCCCATTTGTGTCTGCAAACTTTAGAATAGTTTAGCCTGATAAAGTAAGTTAAAACATTTTTAATTACATTCTGGATTGAATCCCAATCATTTTTCACATACCGTAATTAAGCAATATATGTGTCTCTTATTATCCTGACAATTACAGTGCTTATTACTTTAGTCATTCTTTTACTTTCAAAGATTCTGGTTTAGTTATTTGCTCATGTTTTGGTTGGATTCTTACTTTTTTCCTGGACCTTTGAACAGCAGGAAAATATATATTTGTGGTGTGATCTTCAAAAGAAGTCAAGATGGTGAAGTTCACGGCGGAGGAGCTCCGTGCCATCATGGACAAAAAGAACAACATCCGTAATATGTCTGTTATTGCTCATGTGGACCACGGTATGTTAAGAACTGTGTTTTATTAGATGCCATACAAATGTGTTGTCTGTATTCAAGCCTTTTGGTTTAGCACTTGTTTCGTTTTAAATATTTATGGTCTGTATTGTGCTTCACGGTTGATGTGATTCCTGCTGTATTATCTATTTCATGCTAGTTAATGATGTGTCCAGATAATCATACCATGTAGGAAATAGGCTTATTGATTCTTTTAATTATTGTGGTCTATATAATATCTGTTAACGATGTGTTTTATATTATAATGTACTGCTATCTTTGTTAGTTTGTGATAGGTTATCTATCCTTAATGCTGTACTATTCTATGATGCATATTGAGTTTGATTTTGAAGTTCCACTGTGTTCTTACATGTCATTTAATTCTTTGCAGGCAAGTCTACCCTTACAGACTCCCTTGTGGCAGCTGCTGGGATTATTGCCCAGGAAGTTGCTGGTGATGTTCGCATGACTGATACTCGCGCAGATGAAGCAGAGCGTGGTATTACAATCAAATCCACTGGTATCTCTCTTTACTATGAGATGACTCCGGAGTCACTGAAGAATTACAAGGGTGAGAGAGATGGTAACCAGTACTTGATCAACCTTATCGACTCACCTGGGCACGTTGATTTTTCTTCGGAAGTCACAGCTGCCCTGCGTATCACCGATGGTGCTCTAGTGGTGGTTGACTGTATTGAAGGTGTCTGTGTGCAAACTGAGACTGTGCTCCGCCAGGCTCTTGGTGAGAGGATTAGGCCAGTTCTTACTGTGAACAAGATGGACAGGTGCTTCCTTGAGCTTCAGGTTGAGGGTGAGGAAGCCTACCAGACTTTCTCCCGTGTCATTGAGAATGCCAATGTCATTATGGCAACATATGAAGATAAGCTCCTTGGTGATGTGCAAGTCTACCCGGAGAAGGGAACTGTTGCTTTCTCTGCTGGTCTGCACGGCTGGGCCTTCACCCTCACCAACTTTGCCAAGATGTATGCATCCAAGTTTGGAGTTGATGAAACTAAGATGATGGAGAGGCTCTGGGGCGAGAACTTCTTTGACCCAGCCACGAAGAAGTGGACCACCAAGAACACAGGCTCTGCTACCTGTAAGAGAGGATTCGTTCAGTTCTGCTATGAGCCCATCAAGCAAATCATCAACACCTGCATGAATGACCAGAAGGATAAGTTGTGGCCCATGCTTCAAAAGCTTAATGTTACCATGAAGGCTGATGAGAAGGAATTGGTTGGCAAGGCTTTGATGAAGCGTGTTATGCAAACCTGGCTTCCAGCTAGTACCGCACTTCTTGAGATGATGATATTCCACCTTCCTTCCCCAGCAAAGGCACAGAGGTATCGTGTGGAGAACTTGTACGAGGGACCCCTTGATGATATCTATGCTACTGCCATCAGGAACTGTGATCCGGAGGGTCCTCTCATGCTGTATGTTTCAAAGATGATTCCAGCATCTGACAAGGGGCGGTTCTTTGCCTTTGGTCGTGTCTTCTCTGGTAAGGTTGCTACTGGTATGAAGGTTCGTATCATGGGTCCCAACTATGTGCCTGGCCAGAAGAAGGATCTGTATGTCAAGAGTGTCCAGCGTACTGTTATCTGGATGGGAAAGAAACAAGAGTCAGTTGAGGATGTTCCCTGTGGTAACACTGTTGCTATGGTCGGTCTGGATCAGTTCATCACGAAGAATGCTACACTGACTAATGAGAAGGAAGTTGATGCATGCCCAATCAGAGCAATGAAGTTCTCTGTCTCCCCTGTTGTGCGTGTTGCTGTTCAGTGCAAGGTTGCCTCTGACCTACCCAAGCTAGTTGAAGGTTTGAAGCGTCTGGCAAAGTCTGATCCTATGGTCCTCTGTACCATTGAAGAATCTGGTGAGCATATTATTGCTGGAGCTGGTGAGCTTCACCTTGAGATCTGCCTGAAGGATCTGCAGGAAGACTTCATGGGTGGTGCTGAAATTATTGTTTCCCCTCCTGTTGTCTCTTTCCGTGAAACTGTTCTCGAGAAATCCTGCAGAACAGTCATGAGCAAGTCTCCCAACAAGCATAACCGTCTTTACATGGAAGCCCGCCCGTTGGAAGAGGGTCTTGCTGAGGCTATTGATGAGGGACGCATTGGTCCACGCGATGATCCCAAGGTGCGCTCCAAGATCCTCTCTGAGGAGTTTGGGTGGGACAAGGATCTTGCCAAGAAGATTTGGTGCTTTGGACCTGAGACCACTGGCCCTAACATGGTTGTTGATATGTGTAAGGGAGTGCAGTACCTCAATGAAATCAAGGATTCCGTTGTCGCTGGTTTCCAGTGGGCCTCGAAGGAGGGAGCACTTGCTGAGGAGAACATGCGTGGCATTTGCTTTGAGGTCTGTGATGTTGTTCTTCATGCTGATGCAATTCACAGGGGTGGTGGCCAGGTCATTCCAACTGCCAGGAGGGTCATTTATGCTTCTCAGCTCACTGCCAAGCCAAGGCTGCTAGAGCCAGTGTACCTTGTGGAGATCCAGGCTCCTGAGAATGCACTTGGTGGTATCTACGGTGTTCTGAACCAGAAGAGAGGGCACGTGTTTGAGGAGATGCAGAGGCCGGGTACCCCGCTCTACAACATCAAGGCTTACCTCCCCGTCATTGAGTCCTTTGGGTTCTCCAGCCAACTGAGGGCTGCAACCTCTGGTCAGGCGTTCCCTCAGTGTGTGTTTGACCACTGGGACATGATGAGCTCTGATCCTTTGGAGGCTGGCTCCCAGGCTGCTCAGCTGGTGTTGGACATCCGCAAGAGGAAGGGTCTCAAGGAACAGATGACCCCGCTTTCTGAGTTTGAGGACAAGCTCTAAATTTTTGGTGTTCTGTGCTACTGTTACCCCCTGCTGGTTTAATCGTCCATTCATCTACTGTAATGGGAAGTACTTTCGAATTTCATTTTCTTTAGTTGTCATATGGTTCTGTTTCTGAACATGATTAGTCATATGGTAGTGTCCTGCTAAGACTGTTTTGTTATCCGTCGTGATGTAACTGATGAAACAGAGTTGGTATCTGTGGTAAGTGGTGGTATTTGCGTACAACGCTTGTTTCTACTGTCTTGTGTGAATGCTTTGCTTTTGCCATCAGGTAGATAGAATTTCGCTGTTTTGTTGCATGCTTTCTTGCTATGCGTTGAGCTTTGCCTTATGTCTGCTAAGTGTCTCGTGCTTTTGGTCATACAAGTGTTGCCCCCCTGTGATTCTTGTTCCGCCCAGGTCTGCATTTAGAGTATATCGGTTGTGGTTTTGGCTGGAATCCATCTGTTTGATATGCTAGGATTCTGGGAGGTTTCATCGTATCCCTATCTGTAATTCTTCCAACAGCAGATCGTTCGATCGTTACTCTTATCATTGTTCGTACCGTCGCAACATGCATATCCGTGTGCTTTCCAATGGCATTTTCCTGGAGCCGTACGTACCCTGTATTGAGTGGATGCAGGGACCTAGCAACGAATCCATCAAGAAAATGTTTGGTGACTAATGGCATGTGACTGGCGTTGTAGGCACAGCTCTATGAAATTATAATTATCTACCGTTGCCGTGCAGCAACCTAACACGTCACCCTTGTTTCCTTGTATTTCCACGGGAGGCATGTCACATGTATCCTTTGCTGCTGCTTAGTTCCAAGCATCGAACATTGCTAGAAAACAATTATTTCTAGCCGCGGGAGAAAAACTTACTGAAACTAGTAGAAGGAAGTCTTGGATTGAACTTTGCAAGGCCGCACAGGAAATGTGAAAACTGTTGAGAACTGAGAATCTATACAACGAGCAAACAGCTAAACAAGAAAAGGACGTCTCATTTGCTCCGGATCTTCTCCCGGCGAAAGGCAAGAGCCATGACAACGACGCAATCGGAAGAAGAGATGGCCTCACCCGTTCTGGATTTTAACTCCCCACGAGCGCACTGGATACCGGCGACCACAAAGCCCACAGGCTGTATGTAATCCAGGAGGACACGCGCGAGTGCGCGACGCAGCACCGCCGCGCCGGGGCGCCCGATCTTCCAGAAGACCAGAAGTCCAGAACGCGACCTCATTGGGGTCGCCGGCGACGGCACGCCGGCCGGAGCCGCGACCCCGTGGGCCGCCGCGGAGGGGCGGAAAACGACGCGCGATGATGGGCCAGTCATCGGTCAGCCCGGACGCCACGCCGGTCGTCGGTCAGCCGGTGCGGGCCGGTCCAAGCTCGTAGACTAGTCCTTGACGAGAGTTCCCACCCGCTTCCTTGACGCCGTGAAGCCCGTGAGTCGCGATCGCGGCCCTCTACCCGTTTTGTTTGGTTGGAGTGCTGGAGCCAACCTGAATGGGTTCGACCTATTTATTGTTGTTTGGATGGAGGTTTAGGATGGATTGGGTTTGACTTCAGGAGAATATTCCTCCAATATGCGGGTTCGGTTGCTCCGTCGAAATTTGGCGGACGGAGTCGCTCCGCTCGGGTTGAGAAATTCACGTGCGCTGCAGTAACCCCAAACCTTATCCCTTCACCTCCCCAAACCTTATCCCTTCACCTCCCTTCCACTCGACCGCTCCATCAGACCGCCGCCGCCCAGCGCCGAGCCCCGCATCTCCGCCAGGGTCACGCTGCGCCGGCCTGGCCATCGCGCCGGCCCCGTCTGGTCCGCCGCGCCCGAGGAGCCGCCCCGCCCGCCTCCAGGTCCGCCCGAGGAGCCGCCCGCCCGCCGGCCTCTGCCCCAGACCGGCGCCGCCCTCTGCCCCGGAACGGCTCCGCATCTCCGCCAGGGTCGCGCCGCTCTCTGCGTCGCCCCGCCATCTGCCCCGGACCGGCGCCAGGTCGGCCCTCTACCCCGGATCCCTGCAGGTGAGTACTGGTTTAGTCTTGTTCTGTTATTACTTTTTCATAGCGATTTCATAGCGACTTCATTGATGCGATTGATGAAATGCCGAGAGGTCTGCCCTGAAACCCGCGAGGGGGCGTCCCCCCCCCCCCCCCCCCCCCCCCCCGACCCCCCGCCCGCTGATCGGCCAGCGGGGTCGCCGTTTGCGTACAACGCCTAGATGGTTAGGAGCACCCTTTTCCTATGAATAGAAACAAACTATGGATGGTCTTTCAATAGTATATTGTGCTCAGACTTAAATTGTAAGTAACTTTGAACCAAACTACATGAATTTTAAGAGCATGTTACCTCTTATATGGAATTGGATGGGGTCTGCTTCTGTCAGGGGGAAAAGTAAACGGTCATCTAATGACTGTCATGGCAACGATTACGGAGGCCCGGACCGACCCGCGGCAACGGCGACCATCATCAGCCCAATACGAGGGGGAAGCGCTCCGCTTCGCCCGACCCCGTCCCTCGTGGTCGGACACTCCCGATCCCCCGGCAGGCGGGCTCCGCCTCGCCCGACCCCTCGCCACGAGGGTCCGCCTCGCCCGACCCAGGGAGTTAGGGTCAGACTCGCGTGGGCCCGACGGACGGAAATCGGTCTCGGGCGCAGCCTTGCCTTAAATGCTCCACGGCTCGGGCGTGCGGAAAGGCGTTCACGCCGCTGACGTGACCCGTCACACCTGCCTGCCCACGACCGCGCCGCGGACGGTACAGTGGCTCAGTCCTCTCTGGTTCGCTGTCAAGGCATCATGATCCACGTCGCCTGGCACAGGAGCACGCCTGGCCGTCCACGCTCCACCTACCCATCCTCACGCCCCGCGATTCCGGCGACAGGGACAGGGCGTCCGCGCCACTCAGGCCGCCTGCAGCGTAACAGGGACAGTCGTGGCAGCCGTCAGCCCCGAGGAGGACAGCGATCAGATCAGTGCAGACCGCCCGGCGAAGCAAAAGGACCAAAGACAACCGCGGCGCACGGGGAGCGCAAATCTCCTCCTTGGACTCCGCGCTTTCTCTCTCTCTCCATTTTCTTTCTCTGTGTCCCCACGCACGTCTCGTATGTGCCTGGTCAACTCCCTGGAACTATAAAGGGAAGGCCATGGCCCAAGAGACGGGGGAGGATTTTTAGACACTCACGCTTCCTCACACAGGCTTCTTCTTCCCTGCGAAGGAGAACGCGTTTCCCCCATTAGTGCTTCTGTGCACACCGTAGAGACTTGGGACCAGTTCCCTCTCTCGCCTTTCTGTAACCCCTACTACAGAACCCGCGTGGGTAACACAAGCAGCTCCCCATACTGGACGTAGGGCTTCTTCACGCCCGAACCAGTCTAAATTCCGTGTCACCCGCGCAACCATCCGAAGCCGTACGCGCATAAAAGAAATTTACTAGTCTAAGTCTTGATCACCAATCTTGACAACGACAGCTTCTGAATATTTGCTTTTTACCTACTTGATCTATATTGATTGTGCTGTTGCGCTTGATTGTGCTGTTGTATGTAGATGAATAACAGGCTCAAGGCATTTGTTTTTGCTGCTGCTGCACATTGGTTGTTGTGTGTCATGGCAATTGTTGTTCGGTCTAGGAAAAGAAAACGAGTTGCAAGAAGGAAAGGGATTACTTATGCACCGATATATGAAAGGGATAGGAAGAGAATGGAATACCTCAATGATAAAATCTGGAAGGATGACACAACTTGTGTAAACATGCTGAGAATGAACAAAGCACGTTTCTTTAGGTTTTGTAAGTTGTTTAGAGATCGTGGTTTACTTGAAGATATCGTTCATATGTGTGTTGAGGAGCAATATGGCCAGGAGTTTTATATGTGCCTGTTATATTATTTTGTGTGCTGATCTTTGATGCATGGTGCAAGCATATGAAATATTGCTATGTGTTGAGCATAAATATTTCTATGTGTTGCATAAATTGAGGAGGGTAACCTCACCATTTCAGTGCAAAGGTGACCATATGCAGGTTCTGTTTGAATCCATCCAACCAAACAGAAAATGGGATGGATCCGATCCCATCTCGATCCTCCAACCAAACAGAAGACGGATCGAACTCATTCTCGCAACCAAACAAATCAAGAGTTGGAGCCGTCCCCAAAACATGGGTTGGAGCCACTCCAACCCACTGATCCCACAACCAAACAGACATTACGTCAGCGTCGCGCCAGCACCCAACGCTCTAGTTCAATGGGCTTGAGTTGCTTGAGTTTCGCTGGGTGTTCGTGGTCGTGGCTAAGTGGCTACTGGTCTTTCGATGAAAGAAAAAAAGAAAAAAACAAGTGGCCACTGGTCACCTGCCCTCTAGAACGTCTTGTTTGAGCAAGGGAATGACCTTGCGCGGTCACACGTGCGAGTGCGACGTCCGCTTCTGTTTCGCTCTTGCTTTTCTGCCTTTGACGAGGCAAGTATGAACGCCTCGGAAGTATTGGGGCACCGGGAACATATCTATTACGATCAATGCACAGTGACATTTTTAATATGCAACGAAGATTCCTTAAGAAATATAAATGGGTAATGCATGCAAGTATCTATCATCATATAAATTTTGGTGGTCAACGATTAAGAAGGGGCACGGATGCAACAACTATCCCAAAAACAGGCCTGCTAATGATATTCCATTTTTGCTTATGCAATAGAAATGGATTGTCCGATAACCATTGTACACACCGCGGATCGATGTCTTCGATCACCCGACATGCGTGCTCCTATGGCCTCAGGTGATAGCGGTCCCGCTACTTCGCCACTCCACCCTCCCGACTGTCTCCTCCACTCGGTTGCTCTTTACTCCCTAGAATCCCCCAGCAGTCCTTCACCTCTAGCACAAAAAAGTCGCTGGCGGTGTTCCAAGCAGACAGGATTTCTCTGCGATACTACCCTATTATTGGCATGTGGGGCGGATCCGCATGTCAGTAACCCAACTGCAAGGTGAGGTACTGCAGAGAATCAATATCCGTTCCAAGCAGGATGCCTGAGATTTAGCCAAGCTCGGCGGGTAGAGGTGTGATTAAAAAACGAACTCCCTCTATTAAGAAAAATAATAATGCAACGGCTTGCGTAGTTAGCACTGATTTTTGACCACCACGTGGCAGGTGCTCTAGGCTCGAGCCTCAGCCGCCGAGGCCTACAACTAGTCGCTATGTTTGACCGGAGCACTGCCTTGTTCAATCCCGGGAGCGCCAGAACAAAGATTATTAGAAGTGGAAAATGACCCAACCTAAACTTCACTGTTCAAGAGCAAAATCATTACTCTAGCCGGCATTAACCTCCGCGTGCTTACTACTCAGCTGATAACCTTTGTGGCCTCAGACTTCTAGAGCGAAGACAGCTGAGCTCGGTCTTCCATTCCACCGTACTCCGAGCAGGTATCTTCCACCGAACAAGGACGTTCCGTCCGGATCACCCCTAATCCGACGAAAAAGCACGCACTAATCCGGGCAATTGGAAGCTTCGCAGCAAGCACCGAGCCACCACAACGACGCAGGAAGGGGACGGAACGGGCTCGTGCCAGTCAACGCCGGTAGGATAGCGTACAAAAAAACCAGGGTGGTCCTTGTTCCCGCCGCATTTGCTTACCCCGCGACCCCCCGTCCTCCCAATTCCCATGTCCACCGCGCCCCCGCGGCGGCCGTGCACAACCAACGCCACGCCACCACGCTAGGAGAACAGACCGGCAGGGACATCGGACATGGCAGCACCGCACCGTGCTTGCGCCCGCGCCCGCGCCCGCGCCAACCTCCACCTGCTGCTCACCGTCGCGCTGCTCCCCTGCTGCCTCTCGCGAACACCAACGTCGCAGGGTCCTTCTCGGACGCCGTCGGCAACCTCTCCGCCCTCACGCACCTCGACGCCTCCAACAACAGCATCTCCGGCGGGTTCCCGACCGCGCTGTACCGCTGCGCTTCGCTGCAGTACCTCAACCTCTCCCAGAACTACCTCGGCGGGGTGCTCCCGGCGGACATCGGCCGCGGCCTCGGGGAGAACCTGACCACGCTCGACCTCAACGGCAACGAGTTCAACGGCACCATCCCGGCGTCGCTCTCCAGGCTCCGGAACCTCCAGTTTCTCGCGCTGAACAGCAACCGGTTCGCCGGTACCGTACCGGTCGAGCTCGGCGAGCTGACGAGCCTTCAGAAACTGTATCCGGCGAACAACCCATTCGGCGCAGACCAGCTGCCGGCGTCATTCAAGAAATTGACGGTTGAGAAATCGGCGCCCCTAATCTTGACATCAACTTTCGAGAAGCGATACCAAAAAATAGTGTGATACTACTTTTTTATGGACCCTATACCCACACTATAACGATAAGATTTTCACCTAACACCAATATGGGAGACCAACTCTCTATAAAAAACTCAACTTCTTTGTTCACAACCCAACAATCCTTACACTTTTTATGTGGCTACCCTACCATATTCTACTCATGCCATCCAATGGCATGTCACTCAATTATCTATATCTATGTTGACTACCTATGCCATCTTTAAATGACTTCTACTTGATATGGCTTGGGGGAGGGGAGTAACCCCATATATATAGGACTTCATGACTCATATGGTGTTGTTATGTGTTCACCTTCTATACTCTTCTACAATTATAGACTTTTCTCCATCTTTATCCTATCATACAAATATCTCTTCTCTAGAACATTCCACACTTCACCATGAAATATGACAACTATGAATCATACATGCCCTCCACTCTTCTAGAACATATAAGGATTGCAAAGATAGTTTGTTATGATTTTCACAATCTCCTATAATATTCCAAGTATGCATTTATATTTCAACGTTGACCAACCTGGTCAGCCTCTTTGCGTCACACTGCAATCTCGCCGACGACTTCCCAAATTTTGTTTGGGGCCTCAAGAAGCTGCCAACTGTTGAATCTGTACACGAACAACCTCACCGTCGAATTGGCAGCTGACGGCTTTGCTGCGAGAAGCTTGAAAGTAATCGACGTCTCAGTGAACCAGATTACCTGATTTATCCCGGAAGTGTTTGGGGGCTTGGAGAACCTCACAGTTTTGTCTCTTCCAGAACAACTTCTCCGGCGAGATACCGGCAAGCATTGGCCTGTTGCCGTCACTGACATTGTTGAGGCTCTACTCTAACAGGCTCAACGGCACGCTCCCACCAGAGCTCGGGAAGCACTCGCCGGGCTTGTATCGTATCGAGGCTGACGACAACGAGCTCACCGGCGCCATCCCGGAGGGGCTGTGTGCCGGAGGCAAGTTCCAGGCGCTCACCGCCAAACGCAACCACTTGAACGGCTCCATCCCGGCGGGCCTAGCCAACTGCACTACTCTGTACAGCCTGCAGCTAGGCAGTAACAACCTCTCCGGTGAGGTGCCCCAGGCTCTGTGGACGGTGGCGCAGCTCCAGTACGTGCAGCTACCGAACAACCAGGTCACTGGGAGTCTTCCAGCCACTATGTATGGTAACCTCAAGACCTTACAAATTGGGAACAACCAATTCGTCGGCAACATTCCGGCTGCAGCAGTTGAGCTCCAGGAGTTCACCGCCGAGAACAACCGGTTTTCTGGTGCGATTCCGGCGAGCCTTGGTGACGGCATGCTGCTGCTGCTGACACTGAACCTGTCCGGTAACCAACTCTCCGATGGGATCCCGAAGAGCCTTGCTAAGCTAAGCAAGCTGACGCAAATGGACCTGAGCAGGAACCAGCTCACCGGCGAGATACTAGCAGAGCTGGGCGCCATTCCGGTGCTCAGTGTCCTGTACCTGTCGTCGAACAAGTTCTCCGGCAACGTACCACAGGCGCTTGTGAAGCCGAACCTCATCTACCTCAACCTGTCCTCGAACCAGCTGAGCGGCCAGGTCCCGGCCGGGTTCGCCACCGCGGTCTACGACAACAGCTTCCTAGACAACCCCGACCTCTGCACGGCAGCTGTGGGATCCGGCTACCTCACCGGTGCTCGCTCCTGCGCCGGTGGATCACAAGACGGCGGTCCTTCCGGAGGCGTCTCGCATGGACTCCGCAGGGCCTCCTCGTCGCCGCGGCCTTCGCCTTCTTCGTCGTCCGCGACATCAAGAAACGGCGGCGCGTCGCACAGCAAGACGACTGGAAGATCACGCCTTTCGTCAAGGATCTGGGATTCGGGGAGGCGTCCATACTCCGGGGGCTGGTGGAGGAGAACCTCATCGGCCGCGGGGGCTCGGGGCGCGTGTACCGCGTCACCTACACCAACCGGCTTAACGGCAGAGCCGGCGCGGTGGCCGTGAAGCAAATACGGACCGCGGCGCAGCTGGAGGAGAAGCTGGAGCGCGAGTTCAAGTCGGAGGCTTGCATCCTCGGCAACCTCCGGCACAATAACATCGTCAGGCTGCTCTGTTTCCTGTCCAGCGCCGACTCCAAGCTCCTCGTGTACGACTACATGGACAACGGCAGCCTAGACAAGTGGCTCCACGGCGACGCCCTCGTCGCCGGTGGGCACCCCATGGCGAGGGCGCGGTCCGCGCGGCGCGAGCCGCTGGACTGGCAGACGAGGCTCAAGGTGGCCGTCGGCGCCGCGCAGGGGCTGTGCTACATGCACCAAGAGTGTGATCCGCCCATCGTTCACCGCGACGTCAAGTCGAGCAACATCCTGCTGGACTCGGAGTTCCGGGCCAAGGTCGCCGACTTCGGGCTGGCCAGGATGCTGGTGCAGGCCGGGGCGCCGGAAACGATTTCCGGCGTCGCGGGCTCGTCCGGGTACATGGCTCCAGGTAAGGATTCGAACTTGTTACTTCCAGTGGATTTCTGTCCCGTTTCTCCAGATTCTGCCAGCAACTGGGGAGCACTCACTGTAGCATTATGCCTGACCTTAGATTGGGCCTTTGATGCTTGTCTGCAGAGTGCGCTTTCACCAAGAAGGTAAACGAGAAGGTTGACGTCTACAGCTTTGGCGTCGTTCTCCTGGAGCTCACCACCGGCAAAGAGGCCAACGACGGCGGCGAGCACGGCTGCCTGGCGGAATGGGCACGGCGCCACTACCAATCAGGGGGGAGCATTCCCGATGCCACAGACAAGAGCATCAGATACGCCGGGGTACTCTGACGAGATCGAGGTTGTCTTCAGGCTAGGCGTGCTGTGCACCGCAGATTTGTCGTCGTCGCGGCCGACCATGAACGACGTGCTGCAGATCTTGGTCAGGTGCAGCGAGCAGACGCACCACAAGAGCAAAACGGGGCGTAGCCCGGAGTATGAGGCGGCTCCACTGCTGCTGCCCAAGAGCGGCAGCCGCCGGAAACAGCTCTCGAACGGCTCGGGGATCGACATGGAAGAGAAGAGCGACTTAGATAGCATTGTCTGAAGAAAGGAGCCGACCACTGCACATGGTACTGTACGCTAGTAAGCAACTTAGAGTTATTACGACAGTGTCAGTGAACGGCTATTGTAGTGATACTTCAGTTAGCACATTGTACAGCAGAGAATTATGCATCCAATCCCCAACTAGGCACAGGGACAGTATAGAGCAGGGCTTGTGGCAGACCACAGCTGTGTGTTTTGACATTGCAGACCTGTATTAAATCACACATACAGTAGATCGTTCAAACAGAAGAACTAGCAAACATTACGATTGTAGTTTCTTTCTGAAACAACGGCAGGAGCTGAAGCTCTGAACATCCATTCAGAAATTGCTTACTACGACTGCATGATTTTGTCCCCCTTGATTATTGTGAAAGACAGAAGATTACACAGATAAGCACTGATTGATTTGCAGTATTGCATCATAACACAAACTTCTTTACAAAGATGTGAGGAAAGGAATAATACAAACTTTGAGGGACAGGGGAAATAAAACTGGAAGGAAAGGAATGGCTATAGCTTCATTCAGACATCCGCTTCCACTTCCCTGCCGTTTCTAACGCTTGTTCCGACTTCCGAGTGCTATATTTCAAATCATTGGCGCCATACTAGCTGAATCCCCTTGGAGAGGCAAAAGGATGCGGATCTCAGGAGGGGAGGGGAGCGGAGGGAGCAAATCAAAAGGGTTACATGAACCAATCGAACAGTTCGCACCTCCAATCTTATTGCAAGTGAGAGGTAAGAACAGTCGGCTGAGTTTTATTTTCCGGGGACTACAAGACTCAGTAATCCCAAATTCATCATCTTGACATCCTCACAAATAGGTGGATTTGCATATTGCTGATAAGATTCTGTGGTGGAGGGAGTGCTGTCTCAGTGTCTCTCCGTACGGGGTGGCTTGACTACATGACATGCTGAACTTGGGAAA